>JASJET010000050.1:1462500-2674583 GCA_034092305.1 Diaprepes abbreviatus
CTCCAAAAAGGAGAATTGTGTCTCTTAATAAGACCATTTTTCGTAAACTTGTCATAGGATATGCTGTAAAATATCTCGGAATTGCAATTTCGACATTTTTATCATTATAAATAGGATTGATTCTTTTTATGCATTTTTGCCTTAGCAGTAAGAAAATCTTGGAAATTTCGCAATATTCGTTCAACACTGTTCCGTAACGATAATTTTTTTAATCTGGATCAATAAATCAATAAAGAACTGGCATATTCTTAATAAAACGTTGTAGCATTCCCCATAGATAATAAACAAATTTAGGTAATCTTCGTGTATACAATTTAATTGCCCGAGCATGCAACACTCAAATGACAAGAAATATTGATATTTCTGTAGTGCTCTATTATTTTTTTTTTAATTCGCATTTGGCCATCACAGCCAACTAATAACAAAACTAAAAAGTCATATAACGTTTTTACAATACAAAAATATTAAATTGTCAATATTTCAAAAACTACAAATTTTTCAAATAGATATTTTTATATAAAGCCACTCTTATTTTTAATGCTAAATAACACTATATTATAAAAATAGGTGGTTTATGATGACTTTTAACTTTTTTCAAGTTAATATTTAATGTTAGTTTTTGATCAGGTTGTTTTGATTTATTTTCAAAATATCAACACAGTACACTAAAGTAGAAGGAAACTAACCCAAATTAAATAATAAAGGCTTTCATATCGGAGGAATTGATAGTTATTTTTAGGCCTGCAAATACCATTTTTAACATAAAATTTAAAATATGTGAATATATCTATAATTTTGCGTAGAATCTAAAAATGAAATAAAATATGTGTGGTTCCATTTAAAATAAGCAAGAAGGCATCAATTTCCGACATAACTGGAAGTGCTACGATCCTGAAAATATTTTAGCCGAATTGTCCTCATCGACTCTAGCAAACTGCCAGATTTAAAAAAATTTTCGTAGTCTTTTTTACGAGAATTTGATTGCGTCTGTTTGTCGTATCCTTTTAAAATTAATCTTCCAATGACCTTAAAGAACAAGGTTAAGGTTATTTTTCAAGGTCACTACCTCTTAGCCCCCGTGTCACCCAGCAACTTTTATACGAAACATTTTACGACATACTACGATCTTTTTGTTTTGACCTTAAACCGACTTTGATATTTACCCTTCACCTTTAGGTCAAGGTCATATTTTACCTTCAAATGACCTTTAAAAACAAGGTGAAGGCATATATATATATATATATATATATATATATATATATATATATATATATATATATATATATATATATATATATATATATATATATATATATATATGCCTTGATCTTGTCCTTAAAAACGATTTGATTTTCAGAATTTTAAATAATGCCCCCAAATTTCGACCGCAGAAATAAAAAGGGCAAAAGCATAACCTTCAGCTCAAGGTAAAGGTTAAATATCAAGGTCAGTTTAAGGTCAAAATAAAAAGATCGCAGTATTTGGGAAATCTTTCGTACAAAAGTTATTGGGTGACACTGGTGCTAAGTAGTAGTGATCTTGAAAAAATAACCCTTGTCTTGATCTCCAAGGTCATTTGGAGATCAATTTCAAAATAAAACTCCTAATTTGACCACCGGAAATTAAAAGAGCGATCAATTTCAGAGTAATTTCCATACTTTCTTGAGGGCGCAAAATATCGTGATATTTTAGAAAATCAACTTCCAATTTTGCTTGACGACGTACCCTTAAATGAAAGACACCAAATGTGTTTTCCACACGGTGAATGTCCAGCGCATTATTTCCAATTAGCTCGTCAAGTGTTGGATCGCGAATTCAACGGAGGGTGGATTGGTAAGGGAAGTCCAGTAAATTGTCCTGCAAGATCGCCAGACTTTATGTCGCGAGATTTTTGTTTATGGAGTTATTTGAAGAGCGAAGTTTATAGAGACGTGACAACTACTGGTGAAAACATGAAACAGTAAATCCGAGATGCTTGTTCCAAAATAATAACTGGAATGTTCCGCAGTGTGTGCAATCTTTTGAAGTGCAGGTGAATAAGTGTATTAAAGTTGAAGGTAACGATTTTGAGTACTTATTGAAATAAATTCCCATGAAACCCTTAATTTGATCATACAAAATGAGGAGGGGCGAGGAGAACCAAAGAAAACAAGTACCCCGATGGTGGGAGGTGAGGGTACTCACCGAAAACAAGCATCTCGATTGTGAGAGGCGACTCACCGAAAACAAACACCACGATGTTGAGATGCGTGGGGATTTACCGAAAACAAGCATCTCAAAGAGACCAAAAATTACTACGTCCACGTCGTTGTTCCTAGGTAGTGCTAAAAGTAGTTAATCATGTACATAATCGTACAATTTTTGCTAACAATTCTGCACAAGTGAATTTTTTCAAATAGCCCTAAAGATCGATATCAACTTAATGTTACAGCAACTTTGCAATCTCATAATTTTAGTATGAAACATTTTGTAAAATAATGACGTTGAAGATCTGCGTTTGATCTTCAGACGACTTTGATATTAGACCTTAACCTTAAAGTCAAAAATATATCTGATGATGAAAGTACCGTGAAATTGGCCGGTCTTTACATTTCCGGGGGTCAAAATGAGGGTTTCCTATTCAAATTTTGAAATTTGACTTCAAATGACCTTGAAGGCTAATGTCATGGTTATCTTCAAGGTCACTGCCGCTTAGCCACCATGTCCAATAACTTTAGTGCGACATATTTTGCGAAATGCTACGAGTTCTTGTTTTGACCTTGAACGGACCTTGATATTTGTTTTTCACCTTAAGGTCAAGGTCATTTGATAGTAAAATTGCCTTTTTCATCTCCGGGATTGAACTTGGGGGGTTTCTATTTAAAATTCTGAAGTTGACCTTCATATAACATAAAATGCAAGGTCAAGGCCATTTTCAAGATCATTACTAGTTAGCCGCCCTGTTATCCTATAATTTTTATGTAAAACATTTTTCGAAAAAATGTAACCCCACCGAGATACTTCGTTGTCTCAAGAAAACAAAATATAATATATATATATATATATATATATATATATATATATATATATATATATATATATATATATATATATATATGCATGCATGTCTAAATACGAAATACTTATACAATACGGAGTTTTTCTAATAAAAAAAATTTTTATTTCTTAAAGTTTCTTAAATAGTTTTGTGTACTCTATTCCACATAGTTTATGAAGTACTTGATCAATCTAGAACTTCTTATATATGCTGCCAAATTAGCTCGGTTTTATATACCCTGAAAATTTGGGAACGTAACTGGAAGTAATTTCATTTACATATTTGCATCTGGAAGCATCTTATGAATATTTAGACTACTTAGCGAGTTAATTACTTATACGGACAATCTGAACAAGACGAACTAAAAAAGAAACTGCTTTAATTTAGTATTAATACGCGGTTTTAATAATTCAAATTTTTCATTTAACTTAACTTAATTATTTAAGTCCTTGTCCAAGTCTAAAGTGCCAGTTAAACATAAATATAAATAGCTTGCAGACGGTTTATCACAAAAATATAATAGTATCATACTCTAGAATATTACACTACAGATAGAATATATTTAAATAACAAAAAAAAAACTTTTAAAGGATCTCAAGGCTAGTCAGGCCTAAATTAGTAAACAATTCGTATGCGTGACTCCGCCTACTTACAAAAAAACTAAAAGTGTTTTAAGAACCGCACAGTATCCGAAGGCTAAATAAATAATATTCAATAAGAAAATCAAAGAATTATTGCTTCGAAAAAATCTTTATTATCTTAAAATAATTGTATGTGTACCAGGACATACCGAATGTTGCAAAGTAATTAAAAAAATAATCCAACCAGGAATATTAACAGATCCAATTAAAAAATCATTAACTAATATCATAACCATCAACATAATGTAGGTACTAAGAAATTGAGGCTTTCGCTCTATATAATCATTTCATACCCTGAATTTATTTAAATCAGCGAGTTCCAAGCGACCAAGATTGAAGATCCATGAGCATAACCGCGGAACTTTGGATTTACAGACTCATGGATTTTAAGGATTATAGGTTAAGGTATTGCCTAATATTAATTTTCAATTACTAGTGCCTTTAAATATTTTTTTTATATTAAAATCATACACATTCATGATGATAAATGTATCAACACTATTAAATCCTATTAAAGTTAGAAAATACTCACCTTACTTTAGGAGATTTCTAATATCAGCCATATATTTTTGTCCTCTAAATAATTGTTTGGCATATATTGAATAGCAACGATAACACAGAAATTTGGAGAAATGCTTATTAAATAATTACGAGATGACCTAATCGTACACCGATCTTAACACAACGTGTTTCCATAAAAGCAGCCCAATTATCTTATTAACTTCCAGCCTGATTATCTTATTAACTTGGATTAGAGGGTAAGGAATAAAAAATATGTAGAAATATAGCAGTATTTGTCTGTCTGCCACCTTTGGTTGCGTGCAGCGAACAAGTTCTCTAATAAGTACAGAAGGCTTTAACGAGATTTCTCGATGATATCATGGCCAGACCTTTCATTTTTAAATAACTCGGATAATACGACATTGAAACAACTCTCATAATATGGTTGTTAATAAAAATATAGAATTTTCATTATATCGATATTTTTAAATATTCGATACATAAAAAATATATTATATATGGATTCCATTAAAAAAAATATTTCAAAAATGAGTTACACAGTCTTTTAATCAAATATATTTATCAAATCAAAATTATATTATTTCGCCACATAAATTACATGAAAAGTTTCTCATCTCAACATTTTCAAAATAGTTCCAAACAAGTAAAAAATTTTTTGCAGACTTTCTACTAATTAAATTACCGAACTAAATTAAATATACCTACTTTTAACATCAATAACATTAACTCTCGTCTCGACTTCGATAATCTATTATACATAATGAAGGCTGCATTGTGCTTGCTGAATACAGCCAAATTACGTTCTCTTTCAAAGGAATACCTAGATAAATAAAAAAAATGGAAAAACGATAATATAGTTTAAATAAATGACGATTAAAATGAAAATAATAACTTATTTTAAATATTATCCACGTCGATACTTATATTTTACGGTCCATATATTGTCCTAAAGATTTTAGTTATAAGTATCCAAATAACATCGATATTTAATATATCGATATTTTATCAACAGTCGTATCTTAGCTGCAGTACTTTTTGGTTTTCACCATGTGTTACGTTTGTCGCAGGTGGTTTCAAACTATTGATTTTTTCGTATTTATTCTTACTAGAAAGCAATTTATCATGACCGTTTTGTGCTCAATAGTAATAGCAGGGTTTGTGAGTGTAATCCAACTTTCTTGTTTTGGGAGGGTAGTAAGTAAAGAGGATCCGATTTAGTAGATATCCAAAATGGGTGAGATTGTTTTTTTTAAAACTAAATAAGCCATGATTAAACCAACACAGTAAGTAAATTTCCCAGGTGTCCAAAGTACTTATTTTATCTAGCTTTAAAAGGCACAAAGTAAAACTGGCACTGAAATTTTTTTTAATCTCTTTCTGACTTGCTTTAAAAAGCTTAAATGCAATTACTGCAAAAATTCATTGATATTTGGAAAGAACTTATTGTTGAATATTATTTTCGTCTTTTAACTTAGTAAAACGGGGGTTCACTGCAATATCCTCGAGATTCTGTAGTTGAAATTCTAATGTACTTTAATGGCTACAATACGCAAAGGCAGTTATAGATATTTTACTTACTAGTATTACCAAAACTTTTGTTCAAAATTAGGCGATGGCCATAAAAGGAAACAAAACACATAAACAAAACAACTGTACATATTGTATAATAAAAAGTCTGGGTAAACCAATAAGAAAACACAGAAAAGATTTCTCAGTACCTAGTTACTCCTAATTCTTTGAGTACCTAAACCTTTTAGAAATTTAGCAATTAGAGGATTCACAATATCTATAGAGTTTTGTATTTAATGTTACATATTATTCTATATAATTTATATTAGTACCCATATTTATCGATAAAACTATAATAAAACATTTTAGATAAAGTAATGTTTTCACCAAACATTATGTTAAAGTTTTTCTCACAAACATTTTTGCTCTTTTTAGCTTATAATTTTAATAAATATAAATTTATATAAAATTTATAAGTAAATTTAAAAGATAAAAAACATACTAATCTAATAAAAAATAGATACCAAGGTGTTTATTTAACTGCCGACAAGTGATGACGTCATGAATCACCGCTGTATCTAAGTGTTGTTGCTGATACAGACAGATGCAAGACTTGAAACGATTATACAGAGCGGAAGCCGCTATTTCTTAATACCTGCCTCACGAGTAGTTGATGTTTATTGTACCAATTAACGATATTTTTCTAGGCTCAGCTATATCTGTATTTTAACTTCTTTTCAATAAATTTATTAGTTTCGATACATTCATATATATATATATATATATATATATATATATATATATATATATATATATATATATGTCATATTTTCCAGAAAAGTTGGAAACAGATCCAAATGTTTACATCTAAGTAAAAAAATCCGTTGATATTTTTGAACCCAAAAAATAGTGTTATAATCGGTCTGTCTGATCGTGTCATCTCCCTAACGTCTCTAGAATTCCAACCAAGAATACTACAAAAAGTGAAAATTACGCTAATAAATAATAATTTCAATGAAAAGACTATCACCAAAATAATTATTAAAAGTAAATATAAATTTTATTATAACCTAACAACAAGAAACATAGAACATAAACAACAAAAATATGTAGCATAACCTTACACTAGTGAACTATGTGAAAAAATAAAACACGTTTTAATAAAGCAGGATAATATCATACGTCACAGGTCTCATAATAACTTAAATACACTATTTACTAATTTAAAAAGTAAAACTCCTCTGATGAATATATCACATATAGTGTATTCGATCCCTTGCTCAAATTGTCCCAAAAAATATATAGGCACGACAAGCTAATTGCTAAAGAACAGATTGAATGGCCATAAATATACGAAAAACGCCCCAATAGTGTTAAACAAACACACACAGGATGAAAAACATACCTTCGATTTTAACAATACCATAATTAAAAACAAAGATATTAGTTATCAAAAACTGCAGATAAAGGAAATGATAGAAATTAAAAAAGATAAAAACACTGTTAACGACAGAACCGATATGGGAAATTTGAGCCACATTTATACCGGCCTAATTTAAAGAAAAATATTAAGTATTCGATCCTATTAATAAATCAAAAATTGAATATCCTCTTAAACATAAAATTAAATGTATGGTTTCTTTCTTTTTTTTTTGGTCATTGTTAAAATATAAAAAAAAAACACACTCGCATTCCTTGTATCCTAAGTACCTAAATAGACGATATAAAAATTTCATTTTAATATTAATAAATAAGCAAAATGTCAAGGTATGTACTGGTAAAAATAAATACTTTTTTAGAAATTTGATAAGTGTTTGTTTATTTTTTTAAATTGTAAATATATTTATGTATGAATGTTTTCAATTATAAAAAAAATATTTTTAGAAAGATCAATAAATAAAAAAAAACAAAAATTTTTGAAGATGCCTCCAATAAAGGGTAAAACGTCAAATTGTTTTTAATTTTTTATTAAATAAAGGACCTAAACCCAAGAAAAGACAAAATAAAAAGGAAATAATATAAATCTATGGTTCAAGAATCTGGAAAATATAACCTTAATAATTTGGGTTGAAGCTACTAAAAACCACATCCATAATGACATTTTATCAAGAAATATAAGAATCACATGGGCCACACGCAGTAAAACATCTCAAAGAAATATCAAGAATATACACTAAACTGGCAGCTCAAAAAAATAGACGAAATTTTTTACTAAAAAGAAAATTATATATATATATATATATATATATATATATATAATATATATATATATATATATATATATACAGTGCCTTCATTTCAAAACGAACCATCCTTAATAACTTTGTTAAATAGAAAAATTTTAAAAAAAGAAAAAACACGTCAATTTAGATATACAGGGGGAAGTTTAATTTTGCATTTGTTAAAAGTCTGTCAATCACCTCCTCACCTCCAGCTAACCTCACTTTGATATGTCAAATGGGAACCCCCCCCTTGTGACACATCATTGTAAGCAGCATAAAATTGTCTATCCAACCGTATAAAAAAAATTAAATCGGTTGATGTACAAGCGAATAGTGTGCAAAAATGTCTTGTAATAATGCATAATATATCGGCCTCGAACTTTGGTATGTCAAATGATTACCCTATAGTGTGATACATCATTTTAAAGGACGTACGATCTGCTATCCAACGATGTCAAAAAAAATTAAGTTAATAGACGTTATAGGCAATTAGGATGCAAAAATGTGTGTTAAATATAAGCAGTTTATTCAGTTTTATTCAGTTGAAGAAAATTATTTTATTAAATGTTCAAAATGTGCGCCGTTATTAGCGAGACAATAAAAAAGCGTATTTTGAAATTCCCCAT
This sequence comes from Diaprepes abbreviatus, assembly GCA_034092305.1. NCBI lineage: Eukaryota > Metazoa > Arthropoda > Insecta > Coleoptera > Curculionidae > Diaprepes > Diaprepes abbreviatus. The sequence goes on from JASJET010000050.1 coordinate 1,471,058, forward strand.
GAACATTGGCAAGGGTTTCTCTGCTAATTCCTCTACATTCCCGAACAATTCGATCTTTTAAATCGTCAATATTTTCAGGTGGGGTTTTATAAACCTTGCTTTTTAAATACCCCCAAAGAAAAAAGTCTAGAGGGGTTAGGTCTGGAGACCGTGCTGGCCATTCAATTGCACCACGTCTGCCAATCCACGTCCCTGGAAAATGTTCATCAAGCCACTCTCGAATTGCCAAAGCGTAGTGCGGGGGAGCTCCATCTTGCTGGAAATGCAAATTATTTTCATTTAGTACCATAACAGCATTTTCATCCATTTGATTTTCTAAAGATTGCACAATGGCAGGGTATATTGTGTTTTCTAAAAGGTTTAAATAAATTTGCCCAGTTAAATTATCTTCCAAAAAAAATGGCCCGATGATTTCATTGCCATAAATTCCTGCCCACACGTTAATTTTTTCGGGATATTGAGTATGCCCTTCTCGGAAAAGGTGCGGATTTTCATTATCCCAGTATCTGCAGTTATGTCTGTTAACCAGTCCATTTAGAAAAAAAGTTGATTCATCACTAAAGCAGATATTCTTAGGTAAATGGGGGTCCTCGTCAATTCGTTGGCACATTAATTCGCAAAATTGAATTCTCCTATCAAAATCGTCTTCTCCGAGTTCTTGAAGAATTTGAATTTTGTAGGGAAAAAACTTATTTTGTTTTAAAACTTTATGCACAGAGCCAGCAGAAATGTTGGTTAAATCTGCAACCTTTGAGATGGATAAAGTTGGATCTATTGCAAACTGTCCTAGTACCTCGATTTGGCATGCTTCATCTACAACCCTTTTCTCAATATATTTTTTATTACAAACGGATCCCGTTTCTTCAAACTTTCGTACCAATTCGAGTACATATTTATGGCCCACGTTTTTGTCTTGATGCCTCTCGTTAAATGCTCTGGCGGTTCTACGAGCGCACCGATCTTCAGCTCCATAGAGAAAAATTATTTCTATTCTTTCGGCTAGCGTATACACCATTTATATTCACGTTTCAACTAGGCGTCACAATGACAATTTTAACAATAATAAACAACTGGTGTTTAAAGATCTTAAAAATTTTATTTATTGCAGTGATTTTTTGTACCTATCAGGTACCGCAAAAAATATCATTGAAATAAATACACTAGATTGATTAGACTGCAATGAATTTTGCGATGAATTTTAAAACAGGCTTAGTTTTTTTCTCGCAAATATTTTAACTGTTTATTATTTTAAAAAAATATTTATTTTAAATTTAAAATAATATTTTACTCTATGAAGTAGCCATTTGACATAATAAAGTTTAATGTGATAAGGTGTCTATTATTACTACATATCTTTTCTTACTATTCGCTTGTACATCAACAGATTTTGTTTTTTTTTATTGGCTAAATAGGAGATAGTATGCCCTTTAAAATGATGTATCACACTATAGGGTAATCATTTGACATACTAAAGTTCGAGGCCGATATATTATGCATTATTACAAGACATTTTTGCACACTGTTCGCTTGTACGTCAACCGATTTAATTTTTTTTATACGGTTGGATAGACAATTTTATGCTGCTTACAATGATGTGGCACAAGGTGGGGGTTCCCATTTGACATATCAAAGTGAGGTTAGCTGGAGGTGAGGAGGTGATTGACAGACTTTTAACAAATGCAAAATTAAACTTCCCCCTGTATATCTAAATTGACGTATTAAGGATGGTTCGTTTTGAAATGAAGGCACTGTATATATATATATATATATATATATATATATATATATATATATATATATATATATATATATATATATATATATATATTATATATATATATATATATATATATATATATATATATATATATATATATATGTATATATATATATATATATATATATATAATATATATATATATATATATATATATATATATATATATATATATATATATATTATATATATATATATATAAAATAGGAAATTCTCGGTTATGCGGATAAAGATCGTTAAATATTACTCTCATGTTAAAAAGTGCGGAGAACTCCAATATAATGGAAAAACTTCAAGTCCGAAAAGTGACGATAGCGCTGTTTCGTTCTAGTATGGGGCTCATCAGGTCTTTGCATTCGGTACAAATCATCATCTCGCATCTGTGTTTTATAAACATATTTCACGGTTGAAAGATAATAAATAAGACACGTGGCCACATCTCGATGGTTCACTCAATAACACAAGAACAAGGCAAATCAACAATGTTGTATGAAACCACCATGTGATGGCGCAACGGTAAATTAAAAAAGGAATATATCAAAACTCGACACACAAAACGTGCTATTCTAAGGATAGAGATCGCATTATCCGGCATCCGCAACTAAACCAACTACGATTTCCTCAGTTTAAGTAAAGTGTTAAAAATTACACGGACGATAACTTCTCTCTGTTTTATCGTTGGTGCGACATTTACTTTAACTGCAGAATTCGTAGTTGGATTGGTTGCAGATGCCGGATAATGCGACCTCAATCCTTAGAGTAGCACGTTTCGTATGCGAAGTTTTTTTAATTTACCGTCTCGCCACCACATGGCGGTTTTATACAAAATTGTTGGTTTGTGTTGTTCTTGTGTTATTGAGCGAGTCATCGTAATCTTCATTTTTCACATCTTCTTTTTCCTTAAGGGCTCTATTTTGGCACTACTTAGGAAGTCTCTCCTCAGGCATCCCTTATAAGTATTCGTGCTACCTTAGCTATTTTACTCTAACACCATCCACTGTGTCATATTTTACTCGCATGATTTCTTTGATTCTATGATTCGTTATTTTTTCCATTTTGGATTTTCCTGCCGTCCGTCTCGAATTTCCCATTTTAGTGGTTCTAAGCTATATTTCAGTATCATATTTCACTACTCTATACTACAACACTTTGTGTTATGGTGTTACATATTTTTTATTGGTTTTTAATATTTGTTGGTCCCGTAATATGTCATTCATCATTGCTATAGATAGTTCTTCTTACTTGTAAGTTTATTTCTTTAAATGCCCTGCCTAATGTATCCGCATTTGTTATTTTTCTCCCAGATATTAACTTCCTCCACAATATTTTATAGGTTGTCCACTATCAAGTATTAGATCTTGTTGTTCGCCTCCAGTACATATATATTCGGTTTTTCGGATGTTTACTTCTGGACCCCTCTTGCTGTATTCTTCATACATATATTTCAGATCGTCATACTCCTGAGCTAATACTCTCTAGTCGCCTGCAAAGCACAGTGTATATATAGTGGTAAGTTATGAGGGTATCTTACTGTTCTACATTTTCCCTCACTACTCTAACTATATTTTGAATAATGTTGGAGAAAGATAACATCCCCGCTTGAGCTCTTTGTCTGCATTAAATGCTTCCCACAATGTATCTAGGATTTTGATTTTGACATTTAGGTCTTCGTATAAGTTTTTTACATCTCTTAGTGCGACAGTGATATTTGTGCCTTCAAGAACATATCTCAAGTTTACTTTGTATGATATGATTTAATTCAGTCAAAAACTCATTAGTCTTACATGAATTTAAAAAACTCTGGCTCTTTTTACATTAAAATGCAATTTTTTTTAACTAAAACCTTATGGACGAAAACCTTGTAGATGATTAGTTTTTTGTTTCCACCAAAACACTCCTATTTATGCTTTTGATGCAGTAATTTTAAGGAAAAACACAAATAGTGAATGTGTCTAATGAAAACCAGATATAAAAATTTTATTGCTTCATATAATAAGATCAAAAGAAAGATGTGAATTATATTTATTACTACCTTCATGCACAGCAATACAAGCCTCCTGAATTTCATCATAAAATGAATAACATCTAAAGGTTTTTAAATTGGGTAGCAAAATATATTACACAGCAAACTATGCTTCCAGAATTTGATAATAAAACTTTAAATAATTTCATTTCCATATTTGCTTAATCTGGTCTTATGAATATTCAGACAACTAACATTAATAGAGCAACCTTCAAATTGGTGTGCTAACTTTAAAATAATAATTACTTTATACTTCATTACCGTCGTGATTTCATAGCTCTTAAAACTTTGATTACTACTTGACAACGAAATGGTGGGGACATTAAAAAGCATATAGCCGGGAAGACAGGGAACATTAAAACAATATTATAAACTTAAGTCAGTTTATATCTTTTCGTACCTCAAAAACGATTAACGAAATCCCTATAGGAGTATTAATGAGTAAATTTCCATTTTTGCAGTCAGCCATATGAGATGCCATTTAAAAAGGCTACCTATAAGGATTCTAAAACATTTTTTTTTAATTTTACGTAAGGTAGTTCTAGAAATATTGCTGAAAACGTTTGAAACCAAAGGACCCCGCACAAATCTTATGAGATTCAATTAAATTCAACCAAACTCGAACAGAAATGTAGCATTTGATGTTCTGATCAAAAGTCTCCATAAGTATGGGGGATTATTTCTGATGTCAAAGCTACAGAATTCAATAACTTTAATGTATCACTGTAGGCAATACGCGTAGTTTACAGGGCATATAAGGGAATCTAGGAAAAACGAACCATACGAAAGTCATTTATTAGTGACCTTGTCCGTGATCTTGAGGATAATCCTCAATGTTGTTTGAATTTCTCAGTGTTTTTAATGAGAATCCATCCCTTTTGGAGCGGAGAAGAAAATAACGAACTTCTCGTTCAATTTTGTAAATCCAAAAGCACTCGATATTCACGTGCAGGTGACTCTTCCTCTGGAAGAGCTAGCAAAAAATGACAGGTACGAACGTTGTAACGCTTTGAGAGGTCAATTCTGAAGGTCATTGGGAGGTCAATATGCAATTCTTGAATGACATCGTCCATTTTTCCTAGTGGAAGTTGATATCCTCTTGAGCAGTTGAAAATTCTGTGATATTTTCATTTTCCTCAGCATAGAAGGATATGCGGTCTTGTCTAATATATATGATCTCGATGCCATCAGGACGGAGAGTATAAGAGATATTATTCAAAAACCACAAGCTTAGATCTTAACGACCTTGAGGATTGACTTCAAGGTCAGAATCAAGGGCACTACTGAATGCCCCTCTCGAGGCTCAACAACATTTGTACTGTGCATTTTCTTGATCGCTCATCTAGTGGAAAATATATTTGTGTCTATCGATTGCAATGTGTTGAAACGAAATTTGTCAAGTCATCTTTATATTTATTTGAACCTTTAACAAGAGGAATTGCTTGTTATTTTCATTTCCGTTTTAAAATTTAGGGATACTTATTAAAAAAAAACATTTGAACGACCTTCAGGATTGGCCTCAAAGTCAGAGTCAGGATCACTGCGTAACGTCTCTCAAAGCCCAAAGATTTTTATACTGGTTATTTTTTTCTAGGCACCCTTATATGCACTTTAAACTAGGGAGTATTACCTCCGTGATGCATTAGATCCACCGAATTCCATAACTTGGACATCCAAAAATATCCCATGGAAGCTCTTGGTCAGGTCATCGGATGTTATATTTCCATTCGAGTTGGGCTGCATTTAACCAAGGACTGCATCCCATAAGGTGTGTGAGAAATCCTTTGCAGTACAACTAAAGCAACGATATGAGGTTTCAAGATATATACATTATTTACTATTGTGACGGTTTCTAAAAAAATATCTGGCTAGCTATGATAGAGACAACCAAATGTGCATTATCTAACGACATTCAATGATAACAAAATTTTTTTCTATTTAAGTACAAATTTGATTTTGATTTTTGTGACCTATTTCGTAAAAATATATTTCGTGAGATTGGAATATCCCAGCATCATCAAATTCTTAATATATAAATAATATAATTGTGTTCAAACTAAGTAATATTATAAAATTAATGTTCTATAATTAAGATTTATTATGCAAATTTTATGATATCGTCCATTATATTGTATTTCCTTCATTTGCTTTTTAATTTTGGACCTTTCACAGAGTTTATATCACCAAAACTTACAAAGAAAGACAATACGACGAAGTCTAAAATAATCGCTTTAATATATTGCTATAAGTATTAGATAAAATTTTATTTTTGAAAACTTGAATAATAACCATATTATTCATATATGATTTTTCAAAAAAAAACTGAAGACATATACATGGAAAAATTAAAATTCGCCGATTTTACTTACTAGAAACTAGCTCCATTATTGGGAAAATTTTTTACTGGGATGGGTTCATAAGTTGACTGTAAAAACAAAAAAAATTTTGTGAATCTCTAAGATCAAATTCTAGGCGCTATCTTTAGTATATACTATACTAGCCCCATATACAAACTGGTTACAGTAGGGAAGCAATCCAGCATATAGTTAATATCCATTATATAATTATTTAAAACTCATAATTTATGACCCCAAAACACCGCACATACCAGTGTTGATGAAAATCAGACAATATTAATTAATTTTGTTAGCTATATTATAACCGCCATCTTGGATTTCAGCCAAAACTATATGGAAGCATTACAGCAGCTTACTCATATTCAATATACACAGTATTTGAAAACATATCAATTTTTAGCATAGGGTAAACGATACGATTATTGATGCTATAAGCATATTTGTTATGTAGCAAGGAGTACAGAATCAAGTTAAACTCAAGAAAAAGGTACTAAATGAACAAAAACATTTCCAATATATATTATTTTTACAGTTAATGAACTTATCAATACAATTATTGGTATTATAGGTTTAGGTTAGCGGCCGCTGAAATTGTTTTAAGAAGGTCGCTATTACCAAATTTACTATTTCTTATTATATATATATATATATATATATATATATATATATATATATATATATATATATATAATAAACATTATTAGCAATATATTATATACATCATCGTCTTTGTCATTAATTTCAAAACTTTAATTTATTTTACATGAACAGCTGGATTGCGTTTAATGCTCTCTTCTTTAAAATGATTACTAAAATCTTCTAATGATATTTTAAGTTTTATAATATTCCTTACTTTCTAACAAGCTTCGTGTTTTCTATATTCAATTTTCTTATTTTTTCCTTTGGCTTTTATTAGAACCTTTTTTTTTCTAAGTTTTTTGTCTTAAGTTCTCTTTCTGTTTTCCTTCTGAATAGATAAATTTTGTTCCTCTATTGTACGTGAATGAAGTCAGTACAAATGGTAGCCGCTCTACTCTCTCTTTTGAATTTTCTAACAGATGCTTGGGGTCAGTATAAATGTTCATCAAGTCTTAAATTTTTATTGGACATAGAGTGAATCCATGGTTTTAGATTTTTAGTTACCTCCAAAGACTATTTGGATATTTTTCAACATCTATTTTAAGGTTAGGGGTATTAGTTGCCAATTAAATTGTTAACTAAAAAAATTCCAACAACACCGTTACAACATGTCACAGTAGGAGTCATCATTATTTTAATATCACCTCTGTTAACAACATTCTTAATATATACGTAGGTACTAAATACTACACAGTGCAAAATTTTGTCTTCGACATTTTTTCAGTTCTTCCAATATTAGATTCTTTCCTATTTATTTCATTTATGTCTTGAGTGTTTTCTGAGCAATCTTTTCCTTTAGTTCTCTTTGTGTTTTAAAACATTTCTTTCAGGTTGCTTAAACCTCTTTGTTGTTGGTAGAAAAACTAATACGTAAAAATGTATTGTAGAAGGCTTAGTAACATTACTTTACAGCCAATTTGCGACTGCGATATAAGAGACAGTTTTTGTTTAATTGTTGGTCTCTAAATCCAAAAATAATGGTAAAAACTTCCTAAGTCAGATTTTTGAGTTATGATTTTTTAAGCACAAATTAATGAGTATTTTTAATGACAATAGTTTTAAAAAGTAATTTGTAGTATACCGAACAGCGATGTTTGCAAATTTACTTTTTCTATAATTTAGCACAATTATGCACAATCTGCAACACCACGTGGGGGTGTCTAGGGATGATAAGTTAACCACAAAGTCTCATCCCCCTAGGGCTTGAAATAGCGGAAATATCCATTTAAACTCATATAATTCCAAATTTCACTCTGCCCAGTAGCTGAATCTACTTATAGAGTGTCCATCTATATGAGAACTACGCCGTTGTTTTTCGAACTTCCAATGCCCCATGTTTCTAGAAAATATCAGAAGTATGGAACGGCTATAAAAGCAGCTGGTCGGCAGTCGTATCATCAGTATTGGTTTAGCACGAGTAGTGGTCAGCACTAGATAGAGAAGCGAAGTGCGCGAACAAGCCAATAGTAAGAGCCTTGTATTAGTGTTACCTTTATGTTGAATAAAGTAAGTGGACGCCTGTAAACGTAGTAACACTTCTCTAAATCGACGTACGCGACAGTACAAAAATATCTAAGGTACAGAAACGTGGCTCTGTTAACACTGAGGTTAGTTTTTGTTACATATGTCGTCAACTTACCCCTAAATAGCAAAAAAGGACCATTAACAAAATGACGAAAGTAGCTTATCATAAGTATTTTGGATGTCTTGTTGGTGATCAAGATCGGGATTAGGCTCCTCACGTATGTTGCTAAACCTATGCAGCAAATCTAAGTAACTGGTTACATGGCAAACGTTCTTCCACGCCTTTTGCAGTTCCAATGATTTGGTGAGTACCAACAAATCATTTTAATGACTGCTACTTTTGCATGTCAAAAGTGCCTAGATTTTCAAGAAAAAACAAACATAATATTGAATATCGAAATATTCCCTCAGCCTTAAAACTGTTTTTTTCCGGACTCCGACAAAATGGGAAGAAGATTTAGAAATGTATGATGATAAGGCAGAACCTGATAAAGTATCAAAAAAGGACGATTGTTGTTTTCCCGAAAGTGAAATGAAAGCACCCCATTTAATCGAACATCCTGAATTAAATGATCTAACTCACGTCCTTTACCTGTCCAAAGAGCATGCTGAAATATTAGGATCAAAATTACAACAATGGAATTTACTAGTCATTGGAACCAAAGTTACAATATTTCGAACCGTAACTAGAGCTATCCGCGCTTCTCACTCTGCAAAATAAAATATGTGTTTATGTTGATCCAAATAGTGTTATAGAAAACCTGGACGAATAGCGCTTATTTACAGATTCTTCTAGAATGAGTTTAAAAGCAGTTCTGCTCCATAATGGCAACAAAAGACCCTCTATTTCTCTTGCAAATGCAGTTTGACATGAAGGAAATATACGAAAGTATGTCATTCTAAATGCAATAAGCTGTGGTAAATATAAGTGGCAAATATATGGTGACCTAAAATTTATAGGACTACTACTTGGGCTTCAGGGTGGATTTACGAAGTATTGCTGTTTTCTTGATCTCTGCGACAGTAGAGCAGTACAGAGCCATTACCAAGTAAACGAATGGAGTTTGAGAGATCAATATGTTTGAAGTCAAGCTAGCGTAAAGAATATACTTCTTGTAGATCCCAAGAAAGTACTGTTTGCTCCAATACACATTAAATACGGATCGATTAAAAATTTCGTTAAAGCGTATAAAGAAGGAGATGCGTTTAAATACCTTAAATAAATTTTTCCTAAACTGAGTGATGCTAAACTCAAGGAATTAATACTTGGTGGATCATAAATTACAAAAATACTAAGGGCAGCAGTTTGATCAAAAATTAAGTGATGTTGAATTAGCTGCGTGGAATTCTTTTAAAATTTTTTCGGAGCTTTTAAGAAAAAAAAAAGTAAAAAACTACGAAAACTTGGACAAAAACTACTTGAAGGTATTTGCAAAATGAGTTATCGCATATCTCTTAAAATAAACTTTTTCCATTCCCATATAAATTTTTTAACAGAAAATTTGGATTTGCTTAATGATGAGCAAGGAGAAAGGATTCACCAAGACATATTAACAATGGAGCAATACTACCAAGGCAGATAGTATCCAGCAATGATGAGGGATTATTGTTGGTTTCTTATGAGATAAAGCGATTAGGAATATGAACGAAAATGAAACATTTGCAAAAACTTATATGCAAAAAACTTACCAAAAATGTATGTTCATGTGTACTTTTGTAAATAAATTTTGTTATCCTTAAAATATCTTGTTTTTTTATTGTTTTGAAGTTATGTATAAATATTATATAAAAATGTTTGTACTAAATAAAAATAACTGATACATTCCATAAACCAAAATATATAAGTGGTGGAAAATTTTCATTTTTGAATTCGCCTTAAACTCACACTTACAACCATTATAATATTAGTCGCAATTTTTTTTGTATTTATTGATTAGTGTAATTAACATAAAGGGTCCAGTTTCGTATTGTATTATACGTTCAATGAAACTATTTATTAAATTAGGTTCTCAATAAATTTTTACAAACTTTTTAGTACTTTTTAACAATCTTTACTGTATTAATTTTAATAAACTCATAATTTATCAATAACTTTGTGTATTTTCATCGCGCTTTTGTGGGACTAATTAATTTTCACGAATGTTTATTATTTATTTTGATACACGACTGGTAAAAATTTTACAATTTTTATATGGTAACTTTTATAGTTTTAAATTTAAGACGCAGACTGTGAAAATAATTATTATTTTTTTTTTACAATACAAATTAGATGAAAGTATATTCAAACTTTTTTACATTGTACTTTTCTTTATTTCAGTACTAACTAGAATTTATTTATCTTTTGAGCAAGATGCAGATTTGTTCATTTTTATTTCGCTGTTTTTTGATTTTCTTATAAATTTGTTTAATTTTTCTTAACACGGAATGTCAATAAAAAACCAAGTTTGTGTATTAATCAGATCGTAACAAAATAAACCCAGAACTATTAAACACCGAATATGCTAATACCCTGTTAAATATAAAAACAGGTAAATATGTGTAGAATTGATAGCTACAAAATTCTATATAAAAAGGAGTACCAATTGTGACCTTGCCAATAAAATCGTATGAATATTAAAAAGGAAATAGATACCAATTACTCGGGTGCGGTCAGTGATGAGTATTGCTTACCCTAACTATATTTGTAATAATATTTTGTCTTTAAAATCAATTAAAAATTTTTTTTCTAGTTTGTTCGTGTATCTTATGTGCATAATTTCTTTAAATTCTAGAGCCTCCAGAATCTCCAAAAGGGTGCATAATTCGAAATGCAAGCCATGGTGGCCTTGAAGTCTCCTGTATAGCAGGTCATGACGGAGGACTTCACCAAAGTTTCGTTCTGGAAGTGAGTGACTTATCTGGGCCAGCACCTCCAGGTATCCACTCAACTATGAATGATCAAGGTAGATTATAAAGAGTGTTTGTTGTTTTGTGTTTGTGCAGTTTCATTGTTAGTGGTCTTATAATCCATCAAAGCAAAACTAAAAACGATCTTAATGCAAACATAAATTTAATATATCTAAGTATCTAAACGGCGTAAATATATTCACATAAGGCTTGCTTTGGACTAACCTACTGCGATTATTATTAACACAGATGGGAAGGCTTGTAACCTATATTTGCTTTATGGTATTCCTTGCTGAAATTTTAAAAGGGATCCTTCCAATAATATATGAATAGTGGTTTTCAACTAAATTTTTAGAATTTCATTAAATCTTTCTTAGTTCTCTGCGCAAAAATTATTACTAATACTAATAAAGAGCAAAAATATCAAGAACTAAAATATATTTTAATATTCTTTTTGCATTAAATTACCCAAAAGGAAAATATAACAGGTTTAAAAATATGCTGATTTTTTTCTTTTTCATGTAGAATCTTAATGCACATATTTTAATTTTTAAACAACTTTCATTAAAGAAGATCATCAATTCGACGTGTATATTTATTTTATTTTTTTTTATGTTTAACAGTAATGAAATATTTTTTTAAACGCGTTTTCCGGGTTGGCGTTGACTTCTAAAAAGTGTTAAATAAATAATTATTTCTACAGTTATAAAATTAACAGCAATAAAAAGCAGTGTTAATTTATTTTTAGCTTTTTTGTGCCTTCTGTTAGACTTACACATACAGGGTGTTCGTGAAAACGGGAGAAATCTCCCAGATATGAAAAAAAAATACATGGAAGGAATATTCCTAGTTCATATAAACTTTTTTCGTATAGACCTTGTCGTATTAACGGATGATGAGTGTGTTTTATTTACTTTATTTTAATTTTGAATTTACCGAATTTTTTATTAATTTTTTCCAAGGGTCTCTTTCAACGACCTTTCGTAATTTTAACTATTTTTCAATTCTGACGAGATGTCACTGCATTTCGCCATTATTCGGTATTTTTCTACTCATCTCCGAGAATATGAACTTATTTACCGGGTTTATTGGATAAATTTCATCCTTCAAGAAACGCGGCAGTTCCTTTCCGTTGGGATTAATTTATTTTAAGAATTTTCGCATTATCAACTATTTGTGTAAAACCAAAGTTTTAACACAAATCAGGGGTTGTTGGTGAAGTCCCGCCAAACCTCCGGACTAGAATAAAAACTCCATCCTCCTCACCTTTCTTCTCGTTCATCGGGATCGAAGGGGAATGAGTGACGCTCAAAAGATAACGAAGATTAATTAAGTTTTTTTTTTATCAAACTTCTAAGGAATAAGCCAATTAGGAAGAGGTTATCAAGTAACACTCATCCTTGACTATTTGTTAACTTTTTATTCACTGTTTTTTTTTAATCAGTACTGTTTTTTTTCCGCAAGTCAAGTTCAGGATTATTTTTTCTCCACTGTCACGTTCGGGTTTTGTTTGTCAAGATCGGTATTCATAAGTTTATAGCCAACACGAAGTTGACTATTAGTCGCAAGGTCAATATCAGGTTATCTCCACTTTGTCACGTTCTGGTAATTATGTTTAAAAGTCGAGACGCGTCGGTTGTATAACTCGTACGCGCCGCTGACCTCGTCTTTTTATCGACGTTGTCAGTATCAGGAATTAAGATACGTACACGATCTGTATTTTCTGTAGTATGATATGTTGTCAAAGACAACCTACTTTAAGAACCACAAGCCGCCTAAAAAATAGAACAGTCAACGTGACCCCCGAGAGCTAAGCTCGATCGGAAAAAATGACAAGTTGACTCTAAGAGAGCAACCCGTAATATCCCTAATTACGCCGCTGCCATCTCACTTTTATAGCAGTGGTGATGTCGCATTCTGAATGGGGGGAAGCACCAAGTCAAAGCGCCGGTTATTTTCTGGGTTTCCCCGCAATCAAAGAATTGTAGTTTTAGCACTGTATGCCTTATTATTTAGATTATTTTGTTTAGGGAATTTTGGGGCAATATTAAATCTAAAATTTAATATTTTGTCGTAAAATAAGCGTGTATTCACAACAACCTCCCTTTCGAAGATATGGGATCCCAAGGAGCTGCAATGGAATCAAATTTTTTACACGTAATTATTTTACCACCAGGTAAATTTTAAAATTTTTTTAACATGATGTATACTTTATGATAAGAACTTTGGACAAGGTTTTTTTACATGCTTTCAACTAAAACTACTCTTCATTTATGTCGCTAATCCTACCCGTTTTCGAAAAAACGTCATTTTATTTACACTGTTAGTCCGCTAACTTCTGCCGGGTTGAATATGAAAAAGAGGAATTTTCCCCGGTCACCATAGTTTCAATAAAAAGTTAAACTAATTGCTTAGTTAAAAACTTCGTAAGAAGGTTCAATATGGGCTCCGTGAAATCTGATACACTCGAGGGCACGACGAATTGAGGACTGTTGTACTAGAAATATTAGTTCGGCGTTGTTTCTTATTTCATCACAATGAGACATAATTCTTCGTAGAAGTTCCTACATACTATCGACCGGAATGGAATACACATTCTACGGGGAAAATCTTAAGGTATCAGTTCAGGCACTTTTTTCAAATGATATGGATATAGTTGAAGAACTTCATATACTATTGTTTTCTACGTATTAAAATGCGCTGATAATTTTCGAGTGCTTGTTGAAAAAGTATAATCTACGGCATTTAAAATATTCTGCTCTCATTGCGGCGTACGTACTATTCGTCACCGATCAGCATCAGTTCTTCTTTTCCCAAAATTTCCTAAAATTATGAAGACATTTAATATTGCCTTATTAAATGGAATCGCCTATCATTCTCCCTTAGATGTGGGTCAATTCATTGAAATGTTTTCTCATCTGAAAGAGTACGGTTACGCTATCTGTCGTGATATAACATCCTGGCTTCCAAAGCATTGCAAAATACAAGACTATACATCAGATGCATATCTTCATACTGCGGGTATTCCGTATTTCGCATTATTTCACAATTAATTTCACCACGAAATCCAAAAATCAGTGAACTATATCCAAGTAAAGAATCAATGTGCTAGCGACGTGAAAGTTGACAAGTTCTAAAATGCAGGATATTAATATCTTTCGTATCTAGCTATATTTGCAAAAACAATACTTTGTTTTTGGTGCCGATAAAATAAAACGCACATTTCTTACGAACCTAGGTCAAACTGCAATTTACAGAATTGGACGTTTTTAACTAAATAAGTAAACTCTAATTTGGGATCGAATTTTTTTATCATAAGATTGAAGGTTGAACATTTGATAGGAACAAAGATGTATCTTTTATTGAAATACGACAAGTACATGATGTAAATAAAATGACGTTTTTTCGAAAATGGTTAGGATTAGTAACATGAATGAAGAGTACTAAGATTTAGTCAATAGTTAAGGGTATGCAAAATAGCGTTGTCTAAAGTTCTTATCATGTAAGGCGTAAAAAAATGGGGTCATGAGTATCACAGCTAGTCCGTCCCTGTAGCTGTGAGTAATTCACAATATTTTCTTGAATAGTAATTTGAAGGGTCTTACCTAGTACACATCATATTAAAAAAATTGAAATATACCTGGTGGTTCAATAATTATGTATAAAAGACTTGATTCCATTGCAGCTCATTGGGAGCCAATATCTCCGAAGAGAAGGTCTATAAAAAAAAGGTTATATGAGCTTGTATTATTCCTTTCATGTATTTTATTCTTATCCGGGAGATTTCTTACGTTTTTTGGGACACTCTGTATTTAGAAAACTTTTCAATAGAGCTACACTACGATTCTAGAATATCTTACTCGTCATAATGTGCAAGTTGCTTAAAAAATCTAGTTTGATCTGGTCTAAATTTTTTTTACGAAGATTCATAAAGGAAAGTTTTGCCCAATTTTAAAGCAAACATTTGTAAATTGTATATCCTAAGTTTTTTCCAAATATTCTCGTGATACATATATGTTTTGAATTATAATCTGGTAAAAAAACAGCGGTGTTACGAAAATAAAATTAAATTAAAAGAAAACTTCTCTATCTTGCTTGCTCTAATAAATTTTAATATATTTTAATTAAAACTGAAGTAAAATCAATTAATTTGTAGTCTAAAAAGCTTCAGTATTTTCAATTACATTATAAAAAATGTATTAAATTAATTTCATAATAATATAATTTTAATATAGAATTAAGATTAAAATACAATTCAACCAACAAGGTCTACAAAATATCATGAATAGCTTAACATCCTTGAGCATTTCTCTATACTTAGTTGTCAAAGGTTCCTAAAATTTCTTTCTAATAGTTTTTTAACGCATTAAATTAGTTTTATATTAATAAAAATGTTCATATAGAGTTAAGATTAAAATACAATTCAACCAACAAGGTTTACATAATATCATGAATGGCTTAACATCCTTGAGCTTTGGCCTACACTTAGTTGCTAAGAATTCCTAAAATTTCTCTCTAATAGTTTTTCAACGTATTAAATTAGCTTTATAATAATGTAAATGTTCATATAGGGTTAATATTAAAATATAATTCAACCAACGAGGTCTGCAAACTATTATGAATGGCTACATATCCTTGAGCTTTTGCCTATACCTAGTGGCTAAAAGTTTGTAAAATTTATCTCTAATTTTTTTTCAACTTATTGAATTAGTATCATAATAATATAAATTTTCATTTGGGATTAAGATTAAAATACAATTCAATCAATAAGATCTACAAAATACTATTAATGGCTAAACATCCTTGAGCTTTTGCTTATAACTAGTTGTCAAAGGTTTCTAACATTTATCTCTAATATTTTAAAAAAGTATTAAATAAGTTTCATAATAATATAAATATTCATATAGGGTTAAGATTAAAATACAATTCAAACAACATGGTCTACAAAATATTATGAATGGTTACACATCATTGAGCTTTTGCTTATAACTAGTTGACAAAGGTTTCTAAAATTTATCTCTAATATTTTTAAAACTTATTAAATTAAGTTCATAAAAATATAGATTTTCATATAAGGTTACAATTAACATACAATTCAACCAACAAGGTCTACAAAATATTTTGAATGGCTAAACATCCTTGAGCTTTTGCTTAAAACTAGTTGTCAAAGGTTTCTAAAATTTTTCTCTAATATTTTTAAAACGTATTAAATTAAGTTCATAAAAATATAAATTTTCATATAGGGTTAAGATTAAAATACAATTCAACCAACAAGGTCTACAAAATATTTTGAATGGCTAAACATCCTTGAGCTTTTGCTTAGAACTAGTTGTCAAAGGTTTCTAAAATTTTTATCTAATATTTTTAAAACGTATTAAATTAAGTTCATAAAAATATAAATTTTCATATAGGGTTAAGATTAAAATACAATTCAACCAACAAGGTCTACAAAATATTTTGAATGGCTAAACATCCTTGAGCTTTTGCTTAGAACTAGTTGTCAAAGGTTTCTAAAATTTTTATCTAATATTTTTAAAACGTATTAAATTAAGTTCATAAAAATATAAATTTTCATATAAGGTTAAGATTAAAATACAATTCAACCAACAAGGTCTACAAAATATTTTGAATGGCTAAACATCCTTGAGCTTTTGCTTACAACTAGTTGTCAAAGGTTTCTAGAATTTCTCTCTAATATTTTTTCAACGCACTAAATTAGTTTCATTATAATATAGATATTCATATAAGGTTAAGATTAAAATACAATTCAACTAACAAGGTCTACAAAATATTATGATTGGCCAAACATCCCTGAGTTTTTGCTTATAACTAGTTGCCAAAGGTTTCTAAAATTTATCTCTAATATTTTAAAAACGTATTAAATTAAGTTCATAAAAATATAAATTTTCATATAGGGTTAAGATTAAAATACAATTCAATCAACAAGGTCTACAAAATATTCTGAATGGCTACGGATCTTTGAGCTTTTGCCTATACCTAGTTGCCAAAGGTTTCTAAAATTTTCTCAATTTTTAAAACGTATTAAACTAGTTTATAAAAATATAAATTTTCATATAGGGTTAAGATTAAAATACAATTCAATCAATAAGGTCTACAAAATACTGTGAATGGCTAAATATCCTTTGGCTTTCGCCAATACCTATTTGCCAAAGGTTTTTTAAGTTTCTCTCTAATTTTTTTAAACGCATTAAGTTAGTTTCATAAAAATATAAATTTTCATATAATGTTAAGATTAAAATACAAATCAATCAACAAGGTCTACAAAATATTATGAATGGCTAAACATCCTTCAGCTTCCTAAAATTTCTCTCTAATATTTTTTCAGCATATTAAGTTAGTTTCATAATAATATAGTTCTTGATATAGGGTTAAGATTAAATTACAATTCAGCCAACAAGGTCTACAAAATATTATGAATGGCTAAACATCCTTAACGTTTTGCTTATATCTAGTTGCCCAAGGTTCCTAAGATTTCTCTCTAAAATGTTTTCATACCCTTTTATCACCGCAATTCTTTGCAATGCCTCACAATTTATTAAAATGCTCAGTAATACTTTTACGCTATTTATAGCATAGACACCAGCATTCATTCCTCATAAACCGATCAACCAATGAAAATAAATACATACGAAAATTCCCCCGACGTTTTTGGCGAATATGTAACAGGTGTTTTGGTTAGTAATATCGATATTTCCGCAAAATTTGAGCATTTATTTCCAGAACAAGATGAATTACCACAATAATCGTTAGCTATGAGTTTTTCCCATCTTCCTGTTAAAAAATGAATTCCACGCCAAAAAGAACTACTCGTTTTGAGGCCAATCGTTGATCAATGTAAATTTTCATTTCTTTGTAAGGATGTTGTTGTTCTTAAAGTCTGTGTGTGCTGTATTGATTGAAATAAATGGATTTTAATAAGGCTAAGTTTGGAGGAAACGTCGGATGGGTAGAACGTCCCATTTAACATTTTCCAAATCATTTTTTACACATTTTGTAACATGAAGCCAAGCATTGTTATCTTAAAAATTGACTTTATCGTGTTTTTTGGCCTATTTTGGTCGTTTTTCCTTCAATAATTGATATAATTTTATGAATCGTTGTCGATATCGATCTTATGGATATTGCGCGCTGGTTATGGGATTGAACGCTGACCTAGATCTACCCATGATTTTTTAAATTTCGGGTTGCCCAAATAGATCCACTTTTCATCACCTGTCACAAGTCGACGCAAAAACCCTTTTCTTTTCTGCCTGGCAAGCAAAATTTCACCAGTTGTTTCAATGGCTCTTTCCTTCAATTCATATGGAACCCATTTTCCTTCTTCCTAATTCCTAATATTCAAATTCAAATAATTCTTGCAAATTCAAATAATTCTTGCAAATTTGAATCTTCAAATTTTTTCGATTGCCTCGACGCTTTCACATCAAAATCGCCTTTTCTGAAGCGTTTAAACCTTCGCTTAAAAGTTTTTCGGATTAAAAAATTTGTACTATAAGCTTCAATCAACAATCGATAACTTTCAGCAGCTATTTGCTTTAAATAAATGAAGGTTATTAAACTTCCCCGCAAAACGTCTTTTCCTGGTACAAAGTTTGACATTTTCGAACTTATAAAGAACTATGGTTTTGCACAATGACCATTGATGAACTGGCTTTTAATACCGTATGCTTACCTTTCGAAAAGCCATAGATGTCACCACATATCAACTAACGCATTAGTGACGATATCTCTCAGTAAAATCAACATTATTAACCTAAAGGCCAATGAATTGTAATGGATATTATTTATATGTAGGAGAAAATAAAGTGTGAAAATTTATTTCTCATTTTTAAAATTGATTTTTTGCTTTATTATAGGTGATGGCATTTCACCAGCCTTTAGAGTTCTAGGAGAGCGGCCTATCTTCAGATTACATAATTTAAAACCTAATAGAGAATATCAGGTAATGGTTTACGCTGAAAATGCAAGAGGACGCAGCGATCCACCTGTTGTTCTACCTAGTATTCAAGTTAAACAAGAACCATCTTTTGAAACGCTTCAAGAAGATGGTAAGTCGAAACTCCAGCTGGAAATTACTCGCTTAAATAACAAAATTCTTACAAGAAACAAAATATTCATAAAAAGTAATTTAGATTCCATTTTTTGCATTCTTATGTTGAATACATCATTTATAATAAGCAGGGGTCGATTCAAATATCTTTCAAAAAATTATTAACTAAATACTAACTCACAGCTCACATGACGCTTGTTTTGTCGGTGGATTATCCGAGGGAAGTTATGATGGCAACCGTGTTGGCTGCTGTTTACGTTACGTGTATACATGCTGAAATTTGGGATAGATCATGTTCTACTTTTCGAACTTATTTGGGTCTTACCACGTGAGATGAGTTACCAAAACTTCCGATAGTCGAATAAAAATTACGGCCTCCAACAAGGAATGACGTCATGTTTATGATGGTGCATGATTTAAAAATAAAATTTAAAATTTATAATTTATAAAATTTTAATTTATTTTTATAAATTCGATTACTTTTTCTAAACTAGAACTATACACGAATCGAGTTATCTACAAGCACATCCTAGCACTCCATACTTGTAAAGTCAACATCACAGCTTTAGAGGTCGCTTGAAATCCAGCGTTAACATCAAGCAAACCATCTAGCAGCGACAAGCACCTAATATATGCTATTTATTTTTAATTTTAAAAATTTTAGGGGCCATTAAGATTGCTTATTTTTGATGAATTTTTGTTTCACCTAAAAATGTGGACTTAATTTGGACGCATCAACGCTTGTTTGGGAAATTTTCAAAAGTGAATTCCAGTAGGGCTCTACTTTTTGAGTGAAAAGGGAATATTTGGACACGTGATAATTCAACTGAAGCTAATTTTGATAAGAGGCTTATATGCTGTTAATTAGAAAATATAACGTTTGTTGTTCAATTAAAATTGTAAGCTTTGATGTTGGGAATGGTAAAGTCCGATATAATATATCATCTGGTATTTTACCACTTAGTATTTTAAAGATAGTAGCCAGTAGCCAAAATTAGTAAAATATAACTAACTGCCAATTTTGGTAGAAATTCAAAACAGTGTATTTTAATACCAAATAACTTCCTAACAAAAAAATGTTTTAAAATAAACGATTCCAAAAAAGGAATTTAATATGAATAGCTCCAACATATGATGCTAGTTATATTTTTTCTTTTTGTATATAATTAAAGATATATTCATTTTATTGGAAAAACGACTTTAATGTGTTGAATAGTTTTCGAGAACAGCATTCTTGACATCTTTTATCCAAAAAGTTATACTTAGTAGGTATCGCTTCGTCAGTCGTTTCTGAGATAATCGAATTCATATGTTTCATTGCATTCTGTGACTTGCCATGCCCTCTTCACACTTTATCCAGGGTTAGGACTAGTGCAAAAAATTTGAAGCGTATTTAAGGGCTAACAGATCAAAAACAGTAAAAATTTATTTAGCCGTGAGCTAACAATGATAAAAATGTAAGAATGAACTGGCAAAGTGCGATAACAATGTTTATTGAATTATATAATTGAACTCTAGCTAAATGTTTGTATACTGTTCTAGCTAGGTGTGGCGATACCCTATATGGACAAGTAGGGAAAGTTCTTGCCTATTTAGTGAATGAAATAACAATGTAACATCGTATATGAAAAAATTAAGTTTTTTTTTTGAAAGAGCTCAAAATTTGTTATTTTTCCACTTTCCTGTATCTAAAATGTCATTTTCAGACATTGCATTATCGAACCCAATAACATCTAAAGTCATAACTGAAATTCCGAGTTTCACTATTTTATTAGGGAAACGATATCCAATTCTAGGCGACATCCTATTAACGGTCAAAATTTGTAAAAAAAGATTTTTCCTCAAAAACGGCTAGAATGATCCATTTCAAATAAGTAAGTTTCGGATAAATTCCGTTATAACCAGAGGTTACACAAGATCATTGTGACTTCATCTGAAGAGAGCTTCACCTTACACCCCATTATACAAATCGCATTTTCTAGTGAACAATCACTGTGAGACACTGTTTGTTGTATAATTTTTTAAGCCGCACTTTATATGCTCCAAAAAATATGTTAACAAAAAATACATATTTGATATTCACGGTAATTTGTCTAATTAAAAATTGCTTTGTCAGGATTACATAAGATTTTTTTCACATACGAGGCATGTCCAGAAAGTAAGTGTACTGAGGCTCTCACGGTCGGAGGGATTTTTTTGACATTTTAGGTACACTGCCGTGTAGCCCGACTCCTCCCCTCCACAACGAGACTGGTTCAAGGTCAGTACATTCAGAACTCTCGACGCGACAGCACGTTTCGTGAAAAATGTCGATCCAATCTCTCGCCAAGTGCGCTATCTCGTTTGGAAGGGAGAAACTCCGGTTGAGGTTTCTAATGAGCTAAAAACTGCATATGGTGATACAGCTATGAATCGTACGAGTGTGTATAAGTGATGTCGCAAGATTAAAAATGGTCGTTCGTCTGTGCATGATGATGAGAGGAGCGGAAGACCTTCAATTGTGACTGAGGAAATTGTGAAAAAAATTGAAAATGTGCTTCATGACGATTGAAGATTGACTATGGATGAACTTTCTGCGATGTTCAGATTTCTACTACACGAAACTGTCACAGAAACCCTCGAATATCGGAAACTGTCTCAGAGATGAGTTCCAAAACAGCTGACAGACCAACACAAGTTGAATCTAGTGGAGGCCAGGCAAAAGTTTTTGGGGCGCTACAAATTTTATAGAGATGAATCCCTCCGCTACATTGTCACTGGGGATGAAACTTGGATTGCACACTATACGCTTGAAACCAAGAGACAGTCTCAACAGTGGCGTCATACCTCTTTACCCTCCGCCAAAATGATCAACACCACAATTTCAGCCAAGAAAATCATGGCATCCGTATTTTGGGACTGTCAAGGCATAATTTTGATTGAATATTTACCTCAAGGGGAGACCATCAACTCTGCAAGATACTGTGAGACCTTAAAAAAATTGCGGAGGGCGATTCAGAACAAGAGGATAGGCATGCTGACAAAGGGAGTCTGCCTGCTGCACGACAATGCCAGACCACACATGGCCAACGCCACGAAAGAATTGCTCACCTAGTTTAAATGGGATGTCTTGAACCATCCCGCGCATTCCCCTGACCTGGCACCTTCAGATTACTACCTCTTCAACTCCCTGAAGCTGCAACGAGAGGTGAAGGGGGAGGTGGAAAAGTGAGCGGAGGGGTTAGCGAGAAAATACTTCGAAGAAGGCATCCAAAAGTTGATATCCCGCTTCATCACCTGCATTGAGAGGAATGGCGACTATGTCGAAAAATAATTTAAATAGGTACTAATGTAACCATGTAACCACAAATAAAAATTTTTGTAGCCTACAAAAATTCAGTACGCTTACTTTCTGGACATGCCTCGTATTATGGTTTACTAAGTAGTTAACTAGAAGTCAAAAATCCAAAATCCAGTTAATTTATATTTTACAGATACCCACACAGTATACGAAATTTTAAACATTCCATCATCGAAGACACCCACAGATTCTTCAAATCATAATCTTACCATTATTATAGCAGGGATATCAGCAACTGCAGTACTCCTTATATTTGCCGTTGTCATAGCAGCCACAGTCATTGCCTGCAAAAAATCATCAGGTAATTCTTTGCAAAAAAAAGTGTAGCATTAAAATTTGAAATTTAGTAAAAATATACATAATCAAATCATATAAATTCCCGTGGGACTCTTTACAATTCCTACAAGTCAATAAATTTATATTATTTATCAAAAAAAAAAAGATTAACAGATTTTTTTAATATAAGCAAACATTATTTATTTTCTTTTGGCTACATAATAAAAATTGCTTAACACGTATATCCGGTGTATTCTCCACTTAAACGCACCATTGCAGAGTTTAAAAAGATACAGGAATGCTTAAATGAGAAAAAGCGTGAAAAAAATTAGAACCTTTTATTTATTTCACAAAAATATATGATATTATTATGTTTTTCAATGGTTATTGCAATATACTGAAAATTTTATTTTGTATTTATTTCTTTAATTAAAAAAAAATTTTGGTAAAATTTGCTCTCTAATTTTAAAAAACAACAGTTATCTGATTTTATGACTAGGCGTCATGATGCTCAATCATAATTATCTTTAGTTTTTGTGTCATTTTTTTTATTTTTTTTTCTAAATTCTCATCAAACTTAAAATTCTACCATATTTCATTAGAAACTGTACAAAGTTATTGTTATTGCGTTTTTTATCATTATATTTCTGGAAAATTATTCAAAATCATAAAAATTCGGAGGAACGAAACACTGTCATAAAGTCATAAATACTTTTCATTAGCTAGATATAATGTTTTATCTTAATTTTAACTTTCAGGCGTTTGTCAAAATACTTCAACGTCTGTCTCTGGCGTAGACGGATCGTATATATAGTGTGACCAGTAAAGTCCGCATCATATGGGATGATTTATATTAATAGTTTTATTTGAAATTTAACTTTGGCAACAATTTCTGCTTCAATCTAGATGAAAATGAACCAAAAAAATAATAGTCACATGATTAGCATTATCTGCCAAATTTTTATTTTTTTCCAAAAAAAAGTCTCATCATCTCAAAATATCGAAAAAAGTTATTAGAAAAAGTTTTTCTAAATGCAATTTTTAGCTAAAAAAAAAACTTTTTCTATTAACTTTTTTCGATATTTTGAGATATAATCCCACTTTTGATTTTTTTTTTGGAAAAATTTAGAATTTAACAAATAATGCTAATTACGTGACTACTATTTTTTTGGTTAATTTTCATCTCGATCGAAGCAGAAATTGATGCCAAAGTTAAATTTCGAATAAAGCTATTAATAAAAAAATCCCATATTATGCGGACTTTACTGGTCACACTGTACAAAACCGCCCGTAAATCTTATTGGGAAAAAGTCCAGTTTAGACAATATACGAGAATGGTTCGATAAGTTCTCGGCCTGATAAAAAAAACATTGTCTCCTTGTACTTCAATACATTTAGATCAACGATGTTCTAATATTTTAATATAATAATTTTATTAGTATAATACGATTTGTCCAACTCTGCAAAATAAGGGGTTGTCGCTGCTCTGACCTCGTTATTTGAAGGGAATTTTTGTCCAGCGAGCCATTTTTGCAAATTTGGGAAGAGAAAGTATTTGCTTGGAGCCAGATCCGGCGAGTATGGTGCATGTGGAAGAATTTCGAATGGAGTTTTGTAGCAACAACCATAGATTTGTGTGCAAGCGTGTTATCCCGATGAAAGAGCACTTTTTTTGGCAAGATGTGCACGTTTAATCTTAATCACATGCTCCAAACAGTCGAATAGTGAAGCGTAATACTCCCTGGTGATTGTTTTGCCTTATTCTAAATAGTCTATAAGCACCACGCCATGTGAATCCCGAAAAACTGTTACCATGACTTTTCCTGCAGACTGAACCGTTTTTGCTTTTTTTGGCGCACTTTCACCTGCCCCCACCCAGTGTTTAAACTGCTGCTTTTTCTCTAGCGTTTAATAATGAATCCCTGTTTCATCTACAGTTATAAAACGTCGAAGAAATAGCAGAATTACGTCTGAATAAGTGTAAACATTCTTGTGAAGTGTTTATTCGAAGGCGTTTTTGGTCGACTGTTAACAAATACGTCACCCATCCCGCAGAAAGCTTTTTCATGTCAAAAACATCATGTAAAATATAGTGGACACGATCTATCGAGATGCTTGCTATACCAGTGAGCTCTCGTACTTTCAGTCGGCGGTCATGAAGTATGAGTACGAATATTTGTGACAATTTCGTCAGTTGTAGTGGTTTTTGGGAATCCCAAGCACTCATCATCTTGAATTGATGTACGACCGCGATTAAATTCAGCAGCCCATTTTTTGCTGTTGAAAACGAAGGAGAAGAATCCTTTAAAGTAAAATCTAACTCATTTTTGATGTTCGTAGGAGTTAAGCTCTTCAAAACAAAATATTTTATAACCGCTCGAACTTCAATTTTATCCATCTTTAACAAAATATCGAAGCTTATGTGTTCACTCGATCGCCACAAACAACCAACTGAACGCAAACATCTGAAACTTTACAGAGCGTCATCTCAAGGTCAATGCTTACAAAATGTTATAGTTATTTGATCCTATTAGCACCCTCTGTGTTTCAGGCCGAGAACTTATCGAACCATTTTCGTATATTAACTAAAGTTGAATCAGTGTTGTCTAGATAGATTATTTATTATTATCTAAATCATTTTTTTTGTTACATATAAAATATATATTCATAAAATATTGTGACTAGTATATCCAAAACAATTTCAATTTTCTACAATATTAGATTCTGAATTTACCTTAAATTACTAAAATTATTTTAAGGTACTTCTGTTGTAAGACGAAGAGGAAGAAGAAGTAGTAAACCTCCGAGTGAGCTTGAGTTATCTGAAGCTGGATTTGGTGAAGGTTTTCACAGAAGAAGTGCCATGTATAGAGCTAGTATGTATGGAGATTGTGAAGAAAGAATATCGCGACTTATAGAGGGTAAGTTCTAGTAATTATATTTTTTCTCGATATTTATAGTCAGTACTATATATATAAGAATAGACATTTTTACAAATATTTAAAATTAGTAATATATTACAGAAAAAAAGAATAATTAAATTTACTCTGGTGTAAGAAAAACTAAAACTTGTTCACAAAATCTTTTGAAAAAATTAAAAAACAACAAATGAATAAATAGATCAGTTTCCACTTAACTCATGAATCTATAAGTTAATGGCCATGGTTTTCATTAACAGACCAAGTGTCTTAAAATAAAGAAGGTATAATCTACTAAAATAAACATGTTATTACACTTAATAACATTTAAAACGTTAAGGATTATTTTTTCTTAGATTGTAACTTAAAAAAATACGTTTTCTAAATCATTCGCTATCAACTTTAAAATACTGTTTAATATTAGTCGAAAATAAAGGCTCAAGGCTCCCATTAGCTAAGACATTGAGCTGTCTGAAATTTGTCCTCAAATATTTCAAAAAAAAAGCCGTGTGTAGTCAAGACCTTCGAAAACCAAAGTGGGAATGAGGTCACTTAGGGATTGTAATTAAGAAATTCTTTATAAAAGGGTCAAATTTACAAGGGTCTAAACCAGGATGTCTCAGATTTTTCCGGTAATTAGTATATTTATTATATACAGGAAATAATAGTGAAAGAGATTTTTAGATTTTTCGTACTACAAGTTTATTTTAATTAATTAAGTAAAAAGCGAACAATAAATGCAAACTTCTCTCCATCATATCCTTTCTGTGTTAGAGGTTGCACAGTTAGAATAAATTGTAATAAAACGCAGTTTATCCCATTCCACCACCATTGAGATAATGGCCCACCTGTACCACCATACCGAGAAGAAAGTCAAAACTTACCCTCCCCGCCACAGTGATACGGCAGAGGTACATGTTTCGTCTCTACTAGACTCATCAGGGTATCGACATGCACCTGGCTGTGCAAAGGACAGATCGGAAGGAAGCATGCAAATACTGAACGCGGCTTCGCCGACTTCCCGCCGGATGGCGTATATGTGTTTATGCGACTTTCACGGATTCCCCCGTGTGAGATGCAATAGCAGTGGATATATCCACATTATGCCTGTGTAGTGCTGAAATCACATTCAGCAAACATACAACTATATGTAGCTCCGTATTTGAATGAAGTAAAAAGCGAACAGTAAATGCAAACTTCTCTCCATCATATCTTTTCTGTGTTAGAGGTTGCACAGTTAGAATAAATTGTAATAAAACGCAACTTATCCCATTCCACCACCATTGAGATGATGGCCCACCTATACCACCATACCGAGAAGAAAGTCAAAACTTACCCTCCCCGCCACAGTGATACGGCAGAGGTACGTGTACGGAGCTGCATATAGTTGTATGTTTGCTGAATGTGATTTCAGCTCTACAACGGCATAATGTGGATATATCCACTGCTATTGCATCTCACACGGGGGAATCCGTGAAAGCTGCATAAACACATATACGCCATCCGGCGGGAAGTCGGCGAAGCCGCGTTCAGTATTTGCAAGCTTCCTTCCGATCTGTCCTTTGCACAGCCAGGTGCATGTCAGTACCCTGATGAGTCTAGTAGAGACGAAACATGTACCTCTGCCGTATCACTGTGGCGGGGAGGGTAAGTTTTGACCTTCTCGGTATGGTGGTACAGGTGGGCCATCATCTCAATGGTGGTGGAATGGGATAAATTGCGTTTTATTACAATTTATTCTAACTGTTCAACCTCTAACACAGAAAGGATATGATGGAGAGAAGTTTGCATTTACTGTTCGCTTTTTACTTCATTCAAATACGGAGCTGCATATAGTTGTATATTTGCTGAATGTGATTTCAACACTACAACGGCATAATGTGGATATATCCACTGCTATTGCATCTCACACGGGGGAATCCGTGAAATCAGCATAAACATATATATATATATATATATATATATATATATATATATATATATATATATATATACTATTTAGGTGCATGCCTAAGAGCTATCCACAAAAATTGGAACCGTATAACAAACCATTGTAACATTGATGAAGAATTCTTTATGGAACTAGTCACTTTTCTATTCAACAATACATATTTCTCTTTTGATAGCAAGTTTTACAAACAAACTTTTGACACTCCTATGGGAGCATCCATCTCCCTGATGACATAATACTTTCCCTTCCAGAGGATAGTATCCAGGAGATAATTGAAACCATTAATAGTTATGACACTTACATACAATTCACTATAGAAAAGGAAGATGAGAATCACTCAGTACCCTTTTTAGACGCTAAACTCATACGCTGCCCTGATAACACAATCTTAATCGACTGGTCCAGAAAACCATGTAGTTCAGGTAGATTCCTGAACTACAATTCGTACCACAAACAGTCAATAAAAGTGAATTTAATCAAACAAATGAAAAACAGAGTCCTAAAAATCTCTGATACATCTTTCCATAATAAAAACTTAAATATCCTGTTACAGTTTTTCACAGACAATTCCTATCCCCCAGCTTTAATTAAAAAACTGCTGTTTAGCTCGTCGTCATCACTGACAGAAACGATTAATGGTGATACAACAATTCATACCATTAACATGAATGATAACATAAATGTATCTAACAATGATCGCCAAACTACACCAGAAGAAATTCTAACGAACACAGTTAAATTCACCTCGTTGTCATATATTAGGGAGATAACACCAAAACTTTCAAGAATTTTCACAAAAATTGATAATATTAAAATTGCTAATAAATCTATTCTTACAATAAGATCTGTACATTCTAAACTAAAAGACAAAACACCAATTGGTTTTCAATCCAATGTTGTTTACACCATTCCTTGCGCGGATTGTGACAAATTGTATGTCGGTCAAACTTCACAATCACTTAAAAATAGAATTACATTGTACCAAAGCGATTGTATACAACATCCTGAAAGATGTGCGCTTGCTGAACATGCTAACAATCACTTACATAATATGGATTATGGGTCAGTGAGGATACTTTGAACTCAGTCAATTATTGCCAAGAGACTGTTCTTAGAGATGGCCTTTATCTCACAAGAACCGAATAGTTTAAATAAAAAAACTGATATTAAACATTTGAGTGAAATATATTCTTATCTGTTATCCTTGAATAACTCTTTATCTAGTCGTACAAATATTGCTAACAATATTGATCACAGTTTTCCTTAGATATTAATGTTTCAATAATTCTGTATGGCTGACCAGGCACCGATCTCGATGTCAGATTGAAAAATATTGCGAGTCGAGCGACATCTATCAGATCGCTGGTGCAATATCTTGCCGATATACCTTGAAACTTATATTTCATATATCAGTTGTTTCCTGCTAATGTGGCTTTCGGTCCGATACAGCTCCACTGACGAGATCATGAGGTGATCGAAACGCGTATGGAGAGAGGACCAGAGCGATATTTGCAAGAAATAAACTGTTTTTATTTATATTTTTCATATTCGCTGCCTGACAAGAGAATTACAAATATAACAAGCATTGTTATGCATCGTAATAAAACATAAATTACGATCACATTAGAAACAATCATCACCGTAATCTCGAAGCAGCAAAAGAGTTTACATATATATAAGGGATAAGTTCGTGAGATTTTGAAATAAAATAGGGAATTCCTTGCTATCCGGATATAAAGACCGTTGATAAATATTACTTTCATGTTAAATAGTGCGGAGATCTCCAAGAAAATGGAAAAGCTCCGAGTCCGAAAAATGACAACAGCGCTGTTTCGTCCTAGTATGGGACGCATTTGTGTCCCCTAAACAGATTTTACAGTTGAAAAATAGTAAATAAGACGGAGTGGCGATATCTCGGTGGATCACTTAATAGCACAAGAGCAACACAAACCAATAATAGTATATGAAACCGCCATATGATGGCGCGACGGCAAATTAAAAAAGGAGTATTTAAAACTCGATACACAAAACGTGCTACTCCGAGGATAGAGGTCGCATTATTCGGCATCAAGAACCAAACCAACTACGAATTCCGCAGTTTAAATAAACGTCGCACCAATGATCTCCCTAAGAAAGCTGTTGCGTGTTTTTTAAGCCAACAAATATAAAAAAAGAGATAAGTTTTTGTTCGTGTAATTTTAAAATAAAATAGGAAATTCTCGGCTATGCAGACATAAAGACCGTTGATAAATATTACCCTCATGTTAAAAATCTCCAAGATAATGGAAAAGCTTCAGGTCCGCAAAATGACGACAGCGCTGTCTCGTCTGAGTATGGAGCTCATCAGGCCATTTCGTTCGATAGAAACCATCATGTCGCACACAAGAGCAACACAAACCAATAATGTTGTATAAAACTGCCTTGTGATCGCGCGACGGTAAATTAAAAAAGGAATATATAAAAACTTGTCACACGAAACATGCTACTCTAAGGATAGAAGTCGCATTATTCGGCATCGGCAACCAAACCAACAACACGCAGTTTAAATAAAAACCAAATTGCTGAAATTATACCTAAAATTTGAAAACTTTAAACATAACCCCCGGAATATAATTAACCGAAAAAATCTAAAAACACAAATCCACGAAATATGCGCCATGCCCGCCACAATATACAGCATGAAGACAGTAACTTTAGCTCCTAGAAATGCCAACAAATGAAGAGCTGCCCAGACAGCAGTAGAACGGGCGATGTTAGGCCTAAGATATAAAGTCCGAGAAAATTTGGTCAAAAACCTAGTCTTAGACATAATCTCAAACAAAGCCCAAATGAAATGAAAGTGGACAAAACATAGGGCTCAACAATATACTAATAAATAGGCCGTTAAAATATTATAATAGGAATGAAGAATTACAAAAAGAAATGTTGATAGATCGCAAAAAAGGCAGCTGGATGGTGTTAAACTGTTAGCGAGAAAAAGATGGTATTAACTCGCACAGAACAGAGAGACACGAAGAAATTAGGAAGAGGCCCATATCCAGCACTGGATAAATGATGGCTGAAAAGAAAAGAAAAAGGGAAGAAAATAACTCACTATAAGATTTAAACCAACTGAGATCACAAATTCAAACTATGGTTATGTTTAACTAACAGTTTCTAGAATTATTTTCAGATTTTGTGCCATTTTTCGAAAAGCAGAACATAAATTGTTCTGGATTATGCTCATTTGAATGCAGTAAATGGGAAAACTTATCGCGTTGTAGATTTTAAAATTTAGTCAAAAATTAACTGGTGGTACATAGAATTAAAAAAAAAACTATAATGATAAAGCAAAAACACTGGAGACCACATGGGAGAACTTTTTGTCTATGATTTGACATGACGAACTAAAAAATAATTTCACTTGAGCACTAACCTGAAGTCAAGGTGAACAGAAATGTAATATAATGTAATAATATCTGTTGTGCTCAAATAAAAAAAAAAAACATTACAAGTTCTTTACTACTGTAAGCCGAGGTATATAGGGCAAATGATACAACATTTTAAAATTGAATGAAGGTCAACAAAATTTACAAGAAACCTATAATTATTATCTTAACGTGCCAATAACAATTTGAATAATTATGGCTGTACCAATTTTTAGACAACAAAATTAATTATAAAAAACGAATATTGGAGAAATGAGATATATTTAGGGAAATAATTATACAGTCGCCTTTACAATATATGAGGAGAAAACAAAATACAGCAAGTTTTTGTGCCCTGTGCAAAAAAAAAACACTAAACCAAATTATTAAAAAAAATATTTGAAAAATAAAGTACCAATAACTCGTTTTAATCAACATTATAATAAGTTCTAAAAACATTTTGTTGCTTTAAAATTTTTATTATATCAGTTTTTATTTCGAATTTTACCAATGGTTGATGAAGATTTTTAATAAAAATAAATTAAAACTTTACAGAAAATACTAACTACAAATCACAAAATATTTCAATTTGTTTTAAAATTGTTTTTATATATGGAATTAAGCAATTCATCTTAAGCCGAAATATTCAGTCTTCCTTATGCTCGCTAGACTGTGATCTGTTACGTATTTAAATTTTATACGCCAGCGAGTTTTTGCTCTTCCGATATTTCGAGCTCACATCGTGTTGTTCTATTTTTAGCTTATCACACATTAGAACCATATAGTTGTTTCAGAACAATTGAGAAGTTTTTAAGCAGAATAGAGTAATTCCCTTATCACTCATCTAGATGAAGGATTCAATTTAAACGATTCACTCAAGAACGATATAATATTACTCTGGTGCCTTATTTTTTCTTCCTTAAATTTTTTCATCAACCTACACTATTTAAGAATTTTAATACAAAAAAAAAACGTTTACTTAACTTGTAATAACCCAGAACGCTCTAAATTATATTAAATGTGTCAGAACCTTCATAATTTTTATTTAACCTGTATGAAAACGTTGTTTGCAACTTTTTCTAGAATTTTTAGAGAACTTAAATTATTTAATATATTGGATTATTTAATTCAATAAAATTTTTATAAAAAAAAATGAACCGACTTCTAAAAATGCGTCAAAACAACAAAAAATAATAATATAAATTTTTACATGAAACTGAAATTTTTTGAACTCGGTGTCAAACTAATACCTAATAATATGTGATTCGCTTTCTTACTATAGTTTGTATATATCTCATTTTAGTAGTTGTTTCGTTTAGAAATAATTTGGCGCCAACTTTAAAGAGTTCAATTTCATATAAAAATTGATATTGTTATTTTTCGCTTTTTAGCGCTTTTTTAGAAGTCGGTTCAATTTTTTTATAAAACTTTATCTTTCGATTTATAATTTTAAATTTCGTTATGATATCGATAAACCATTTAAACTAAGTGCTAAGCGAGAATAATGTACTTCGCAATGATTTTAAGTTCAGAAAGAAGTATCAATTTTATCCAAAGTTGAACACAATACTAAAATAAACAACTAAAAATTCTTTGAATCAGAGAAATTCCCAAATAGGACTTTTGAATTCAATCTTATTAAATAAATATTTAGTTTGTCATAATAAACCCACTATCTCGAAATTTAAATTAGTTTTAGATTAGTACTATATGCCCCTAAAACCTCCTAACTCCGATATTTAGAGAACTTAAGACATCAATTTTTTAGTCCGATAAGTTTCCTCCAAGAGCAATTTTGGACCAAAT
The DNA here is from genome assembly GCA_034092305.1 of Diaprepes abbreviatus. Lineage (NCBI taxonomy): Eukaryota > Metazoa > Arthropoda > Insecta > Coleoptera > Curculionidae > Diaprepes > Diaprepes abbreviatus. The sequence continues at coordinate 1,504,033 of JASJET010000050.1, forward strand.
CGGAAGAATGTAAAATTTATAATCCTCCATATTGCATTTGTGATATTAAATAAAAAAAAAATAACTTCAGATTCGTAACCTACGATCACGAAAACCGCCTAACACCAAATTTGAAAAAATATGAACGATGTAAAATGTTCAACCTACTATATTAGATCCGCCATATTGAATTTCAAAAAATAATTTTAGCCACTTAATCTAATCTGAATCTACACTCACGAAAATGCCTTAGTACCAATTTTGGACAAAATCCGGAAATGTAACATTTTTTTACCATTATATTGATTCTGGCATATTAAATTTTCTTTAAGTAATTTTAAATTAGTTTTTTACACCTTCAAAAATGACCCAATATCAATTTTGAATAAAATCGAAAAAAGTAAAATTTTTATTCCGTCATACTGGATTTGCCAGATTGAATTTTTTAAAAATAATTTTAAATTCTTAATTTACTCCCTTAAGAATTTGCCTATACCAATTTTGAAGAAAATTGTAGTATGTAAAATTTTTAAAGTGCCATATTGGATTCGTCAAATTGAATTTTTGAAACATCCAAGAATTCCCCTTTATCGATTTTGGACAAATGTTTAACCTACCATATTGGATTCGTCATATTTAATTTTTTAAAATAATTTCAGATTCGCTGTATGTGACCCCGAAAACTTCCCATACCAATCTTGGAGAAAATAGGAAAAAAATTATTTTTTTGTTCGATATATTGGATCCGCCATACTGAATTTTTTAAAAATAATTTCAGATTCGTTACGTGTGACCCTGAAAACTACCCACTATCAATTTTGGAGAAAATCAGAAAAAATTTATTTTTTTCTTCCCCATGTTGGAACCGCCATACTGAATTTTTATAAAATAATTTCAGATTCCTCATGTGCGACCCCGAAATCCCCATACCAATTTTGGAGAAAATAGGAAAAAATTTATTTTTTTTGTTCGCAATATTGGATTCGCCATATTGAATTTTTTAAAAATAACTTCAGATTCATTATGTGCGATCCCGAAACCTACAATTTTGGGGAAAATCGGAAAAATAAAATTTTTTTGCTCCTTATGTTGGAACCGCCATATTGAATTTGTAAAAATAATTTCAGATTCGTTATGTGCGATCCCGAAAACTACAATTGTAGGGAAAAATCGGAAAAAATAAATTTTTTTGTTCCTTATATTGGAACCGCCATATTGAATTTTAAAAAAATAATTTCAGATTCGTCATGTGCAATCCCGAAAACTATCCAGTATCAATTTTGGAGAAAATTGAAAAAATCATTTTTTTTTGTTCCCCATACTGAATTTTTAAAAAATAATTTCACATTCTTCATGTGCGACCCCGAAAACTCTCCCAGGCCAATTTTGGAAAAGTCGGACAAATTAAATTTTTTTTCGCCATATTATTAGCGTTAATATTTATATGCACTTTTGATATTGTTGTATCTCAAAATACTGCGATTTAAAAAAAAAATGTAGTCCGTGAAGTTTTAATTTTGAAAATAGTTATAGTATTGGAGTCCTGGACAGGTAAAAACTAATTTTCTTTAAATTAAATTCTAAATATTTTTTTTTAAGTTTTGTATTAATTTTAACTATTTTTTATAATTATAGGGGTTTTTGATCTTGATCTTATGTTCAGTTGTCAAAATGTTCTATTGGATTTGGTATTCTAATAAATTTTTATAAACTAGGCAATTTACGTACAAGAATAAATATTTAAACTTTACTCATAATTTAAGTAAATAAACAAACACCAATATCGTTGCCTCCTCGTACTCTAATAATTACTGCAGTGCAACATGACATGCTTTGAATACAATTGTCAATTGCTCTTTGCGGAATGTCTTAATCTTTGTGAGGTGCTATTCGAAGATTTGGAATGACTTCTGATTATCTCTTTCGAATAAGCGTCCCTACATGTTCCGCACATGCTCGGTCGGGTGTAAATCAGGGCTACTGGAGGCTGGTCTAATCGATGAATATCCATTTCATCTAGATAATCATTGACAACTCTTGCAATATGGTGCCTGGCTTTATCGTGCAATAAAGAAAAATTTTGGTCAACAGTTGGAGCGAGAGAAATAAGCAGCTGGTCTCCTTAATATAAATCCCTGTCTAGTCAGGGGCGGATCCAGCCTCTCTCCTTGGGGGGGGCGGTGATATCACAAAAGTACAGTATGGCAAGCGAAAGCAAGTTGTCCCCGGGGGGGGGGGGTACACCAGCAACATTCCCATTTCTAGTGTAAAAGGCAGGGACGGGGCTATTTTTTTTAATTTGAAGCTCTTGGAGAGGGGGGGGGGCGATCACAAGAAAAAACAAGTTTCCGACAGGGGGGTGGGAAGATGCGATCAACATACACATTCCTCGTATAAGAGGCAGAATCGGGTTCAAAGCTCCTGGGGGGGTGCTATCGCAAAAAAAAAAACAAGTTGTCAACGGGGAGGGGGGGGGGGGTTGCCAGCCGCATACACATTCCTAATATAAAAGGCAGAATCGGTTCTATGTTCCTGAACTCAAAGCCCTTGGGAAGGGGAGGGGCGATCGCAAGCATACACATTCCTATACTCTATTCAAGAACTAGAGAGAGTAATAAAACTGTTACCGAAATCTCCAGCGTACCTGCTTCAGTGCTCCCGGTAACTGAAAACTGCCGTAAATCTAATTATATTTAAATATTTTAAGCTTTTATAAATTTACTGCAACAATAAAATTTCTGATAATTCAATTTAATTTCTGTCAGTGAGCAAAGTACACCTTACAGTGTGTCATTAGTGATTTATTTTGTTTGTGCTTGTTTTTATATATTATTTGAGATTAGTGAGATACCCAAAAGATAGAGGGCATTTTTTCCTCAACGAAAAACTTATTACGATGAATGTTTGTTATGATGCCTTAAGATATTAATATCTAGATAATAATGTTAAAAGCTCTGTTGAGATGTGTTCCAATATAACAGGAGTTCGAAAATCTATCATGTACCGAACACTGATGGAGAAAAAAACGACTGGAATTGCTAGTAATTCCAAGCTATATTCGATCACAGGCAGACGAAAACCCTCGTTGGAAGAAGAGATGTAAACTGTAATGACAGGAGTTGTACATACATTTTATTATGAGAAGCAGATCTCAACCGTCGACAAAATTCTAACTAAAATCACTGAAGATCGGGATTTGCCTGAAATTAAAAGAACTGAACTCTGGAAATTGCTCAGATAACTTAATTTTTGTTGGGAAAAACCAGATAGGAAATCTGTTTTTAAAGATCGTCCGGAGAATGTTCGTTGGTGAAGGAAATATCTCTCTCAAATAAAAGGTAGAATTGGTGGAAATAACACAACTTACAAAATTAATAATTTAACTGGACTTTTGAAAGATTTTTTTGAATAAAGTTACTGCAGATAATTAAGAAAAATCCATATAATAAAAGAAGATGTGGAAACTTGATCTCATGATCGGTGAGAGAGGAATCAATTATAATTAATTTGAGCGAAGATAGCTTCACTGACTTTGATGACGAATAAGATACGTAATGTTTACCAGCGTTAACACAATTTATTATTTAAATTTTCTGTAAAATATAAAAATTAATGACATTTGAATCCCTTTTTAGTGTTTAATTGTAATTTTGCAGATGATTTAAGAAATAAATAAAATGGAACGTCAAATATCCCAAAAGTGTTTTTAATTAATAATAAAATGACCGATAGCCCCAAAAAAATTTTAATATTATATTGACGAATTTATTTTTTTTTATATATGTTTAACTTCTTGTATTTTTGATAATGGGTATTTTGTAAGTATTTAAATTATAACTTTTAAAAATACATTTTTTGAGAGAAAAAGGCTACGTTTTAGTCTGAATGTGCCTAAAATGATTTGTATGCCAAAATTAAAAATAATAAAACTACAGTTGTGATTTGTGTTAAATATGTCAAAATTATCTATATTTTCTAATATATATGAATTATTAAAAAATCATAAGAAATAAAATAATATTATAAAAACTTTTTATTTTAAGTTTATTACTGAAATAATACTCTATGCCATAAATATTTAGTGATAGACCTCCTTTTGACGCCTTCCGATGCCTATAACAAGGATTAAAATCCTTTTTAACACTTCACACATCCAAATATCTATTGTTATCCAACCCAAATAGTCCATTTTTATAGACCAATATTTTTGATTATAAAATTTATAACCCATTACTATGAAAAATATATGTGTCTAACAGATTTTGCCAAAGACACCGGACACCGGACTAAAGAACACAGGTAGTTTGTGAAGAAAAAAAAGGTAAAAAATGAAAAACTCTTCCTAGTTCTTGCATAAACTATAGTATAAGAGGCAAAATCGGGTCTATTTTCCTGAACTCCAAGCTCTTGGGGGGGGCGATCGCCCCCACCGCCCCCCCCTTGGATCCGCGCCTGTGTCTAGTAATCTACGGCGAACGGTTCGTACAGAAACTATTTTCAAGTCGACAACGAATAATGGTAGATGTTACTCCGCTGATCTGTGAAACAGTTAGAGAAATAAAATACTCAACTCGCTGATTTGTGATTCGTGGTCTTCCTGATCCTGAACACATGCTGTATTCCGATCTAACTAAAAATATTGATTACATCTTGTATAGTGCTTCTTTCTGGCTCGGCTTAAAAGATATCTTCTTACTACATATCAAAAAAATCCTTGAAATGAGAATAGCTGACAATCTGATAAGGAATACAAACAATATATATACTAATCGTAATATTGCTGTCCAACAGATTATCAATGTTGTTCAATTAAAATGTAACGTTTTTAATTTTTGTTATTCTTTTACATAAATTGAACAGTTTTTCTTAAGTTTATTCTTTCTTTAAAATAAAAAAATTAATTAGTATAAATAAAAAAAAGTCAAGAAAAAACGAGATTTAAAATTCGAATAAACTGACTCAACATTGTGTCATGCAATGTTTCCGTAGGGTGTTCCGAAATTCAAGGCTAAATACAAGTCTTGATTTCACCCTGTGGAAAACCGAACCAAAAGAACTTTTTGAAAACTCAATACACGATAATAATCAAGATAAAAGCGCCTGTAATTTGACAAAATCGATACAAAAGAAGTTTTTAAGACTGAATTTGAACATTTGTTTGTTTTTTTTTGTCCAAGAGTGAGTTATAAATTCAAAGAATAGTCCCTTTTAATGGGTCTGTTAGCTTAAATTCGGAGGAATAAGTATCATAGAATAAATCGCCACACTAAACTTTATTAAAGAAAAACTCTCTTTAATTTTTCCTCTCATATGAAAGAGAATGCTCTAAATTAATATTTCCACTTGCAGTTTATAATGAATCTACAAGTTATATATTATGCACTATAAGCCCTTTAACCAAATAAATTAAAAAGAATTTATATCGTACTCTATTAACTGTAACATAAACTAAACCAATGTTTCCATGTTTACGTAGATTATATTATAGAATATGATAATTAAATTACCCTATTAGAACATATTCTAAACATAATATATACATAGGTAATATAGAGATATGGAAACTCCGTTAATGCATGTAATTTAGTTAATTCCTCATTCTACAAGCTAATTCTGCGGTAGTTTTGGTAATATGCCGTAAATTATTTGAATAAATGGTATAGTATACCCCACCGCACTCGATATTAAGTGGTTGAGGTAAAATTACATTATCTAAATTATTTTTATTATTAATTTAATTATTTTCTTCTTCAAAAAGCATAATCAAAAAAAAACACATTTTCTTTTTTACTTTATATTATTTATCATTAGTCCTCTACAATTTTGGAGACACAAGATAAACAGAAGTGGGTTTGAATAGTGAAACAATATACCGCCTGGGTATTTTTTAAAGAACGACTGAAAACTTAATATTTCGTGTTCTCTTACGAGAGATAAAAGATGAGGAGTGTCAAGTTAATATATTAATATTTTTCATAACACTATATCACTAAAATCTGTTCTACATGGAGGCATATTAAAATAATAAATATTTGTGCAACGACGACCAAAATCTAGTTCTGGCTAGCCTACCAGTTATTTAATGTGAGAAAGAGTAAAAACTAAAAATGTTTACAAAACCCCACAAAGAGTTTATTTTCCTGTAACGCACAAGAAAATAACGAAAACAAATTTTTATTGACATTAAATGTATGTACTTTCGCAAACCTTTTGTAACTAACACAATTTGCAAGTTGAGGTGAGGTTAATATGATTTAAATTGTGACCATTATTTATAAGGCAGTAAGAGATATCTTCTTCTTTGAGTGTCATATGCCATGAGGTTCATTGATAATCATATCTCCATTTTATGATTACACTTTAACTAGAATGCCATCCTCTACCTGGGCTCCGTCTGCCTTCAATTTATCTCTGCAGTATTAATTTTGGAATAACCTAGCAAAATCTTCTTAGTATATGTCCTAAATACTACACTTTTCGTAATTTTAGAGTATCTATGGTTGTCGGTCACGCCAACCCTTCACAGAACTGCATCATTTGTTGTGCGAGCGCAGCAATCGACAGAATGTGCACAGTTCAAAAGCGTCAATCAGATTTTGCGTCATAGCTTTAAGTGACTAACGTTCAATGCCATACAGCACACTACACCATACATAATATTGAACTACACGTTTTTGAGGATGTAATGGCCTATTTTTGTAAAAACCGAGATTCTTGCGTATATATGTAGGTATGTGGAAATGGGGATCAATACATTGCGACCTAATAGACCTATTTTATTCCCTTTCTTACCACACCACACCATTTGGTGTGCTCCCAAGAACCGCATTCTAGGGTTTTCTAAAGCGCTACAATCTGAAAATCTGTACTCTTCGTTCTCTGCCAATTCAAGTTTCTTGAGGTGTCCTTTCAGGTGGCAATGCACTGTCAGAATTCCCATCAGAACTCTAAGTTGGTTTTTGCTTAGGCTTATGCATTCGTTGAATCTCTTCTGGCCGCACTTCCATAAAAGTACCTTAGCTTGATTCCTTGCAGATCTATTCAGTAATTGGATCTCCTGCTCTCTTCCTCTTTTTAGTTTTTCTAGATTCTTCAGTTAAAATCAGAATGTTTTTGCACGGCCACATTTTTGCTTTATCACGTTTTCATTTTTCCCTTCGAGTAACGCCTAAATATGCGAATTTTGCGATAGGAGTAATGCACTGATATCTACTAATCACTGTTATTTTTGTTTTGGTAATATCAATATGTAGCCCGAAATATTCACTGCACTAGTTTAGTTTTTTCAATATTGACTGAAGATCCTCAAGGTTGTTAGTTAAGACCGCAGTATCAAATGCATAGCGATATATTGCTTATTGGGATAACTCACGTTTCATTTTCTAATGTTAACTGAAATATTTTCTCAACCTAAATATCAAACAGAGCAGGCGAGAGTACACATCTCTGTCGGAGCTAGAGCCTTTCTGTGGAATCAGCAGCAGCGTGATGCTGGAAGAATTAAAAATAGGAGAAAAAAGCAGGAGATTCAGTTATTGGACGGAGCTGCAAGGATTGAGACAAGCGAAGATACTTCTTGGGAACTACGACCAGAAGAGATTTGAAAAATGTATAAGTCTAAGTAAAAACCAACTTAGAGTTCTGACAGAAGTCCTGATGGGGATTTCCACCTGAAGGGACACCTCAAGAAACTCGGACTCGTAGAAGAAGAAGAGTGCCTATTCTGCAAGGAGGAGGACGAAACCTCTATTCATATTCTTTCAGAGTGCATCGCTCTAGAAAACCAAGGGATGCGGTTCTTGGGAACACACCAAGCCGAAGAAGGGGAGCTACCCACCTTGAAGCCGTTCAACATACTAAGATTTCTGAGGGAAATAGGAATGAAGTACCTGCTCTAGCCAGTATAAGGCAACTCTTACGACTTGGCAGCAGTAGGGGTTCACAATAGATCTACTTGGTCGCAGTATACAGACTCCCAATTTTACGCTCATACATACACATCGATTTCCTATAATTTTGCCAATAGCGGCTCATGTTTTACGCTCTTAAAAGCTATTTAGTAATTAATAAAGCAGATGAAAACATCTTGAATAAATTATTTAGAGGGGTAATTTAAGCACGTGACTTACCAAGCTTGTGAGTATGTGGTCTCATTTTTTGTGGTTTGTTTTCTTGGGTATGACAACAAATGTAAACTTTAATATCCCCTTGCTTTAAAATGTTTGAATATATATCGTTGTGACCTGAACTTTTACCATTCACCTTACAATTTATTCGTATCTGATTCCAGTCCCAAGAATTTTTGTACCACTTATATTTTCAATGGGATTCTTATACGTTGATACCTGAACAATGTTTCCGGGTAATCTTCCAAGTATCCTTGAGTTGATCTGTATTGGAAATCTTTGTCTATTACTTCTTGACGACCATGGTGTTCTTCTATTTGCTGTTATTTTTTTTTACCTTTTCATGAAAGTTCAATGAGTCACACAGCTGATAAAGTCTTTCAGCCACATCTCATTGTTCTCGAGTCCATTTCCTTTTAGCTTTTCGTATTTTCCTTTTAATATTGAGGTTTGGTTCTATTTATTATGTTGGTTTTTAACAAGCCGATGTTCAGTCATCAAGTTCAATATTTCATCTGTCATGCATGATTTGGTTTTTTGTTGGTTTGGTCTGCCAAGAGTAGTTTCAGTAGCTGCTTGGATGTTTGTTTCCAGCGTAATCTATCCTGCTGGGTATATACTTAACGTATTTAACGTTGATATTAAGATACAGTGTTATTCTATTTTTTATTACATAAAGTGTATAATACAAAGTAAGTACTTAAAATCGCTAAAGATATATAGATAAAAAAAAATAATTGAAATTAAAACAAAATCTCAATTTTTCAAAAAAAAAAATGTAAATTACTCATTTAGCCCGCTATTTTAGATTTAATATTTCAAATTCAAAAAACTAATATTAGGCTAAAAAAAAGTCATTAAAGTACGTCATATTTTTGATGAGCAACTCCAGAAATTCCTAACTGAAATTTATGTTTCAAAAGAACTAAATTTCCAGTCTCGTGACACATACTTGCATGACAAAATAATGAAATTTATTCGCTAAAACCGCCTTCTTGAATCTACCATTTGAAAATATATTAACTGAAATTTGGCTATTGTAAATTGATTCAAATTCTTAATAAGTAACTGCTACTTTATTTGCAGTCTAGTATAAATCCGCCATTTTGAAATTGACGAAGTTTCGTTTGTATTACAAAAAAATTACTTAACCACACGAAAATTTATATTCGTGAAATTAAAATTTCGTAACATATTTTTTCATGGCAAAATAATGAAATTTAGTCTTTAAGTCCGGCATCTTAGATCGGCCATTTTAAAAATCGTATTATAAAACCTTATTATTGTAGTGAGAAATAGCAAAAATTTTTTATATGTTTTGAAACAAATTGGTAGGTTGGATATATATATATATATATATATATATATATATATATATATATATATATATATATATATATATATATATATATATATTTTATAAAAATACCTCCTCATTTTTTGGGAGCATACAGAGGAGGTCAAAATAACCCTACTTTTCATAAAAAACATCCTGCGATTTACCTTAGCGGCTCTAAATTTTCAACCGACTTGTATAATTTAATAAAATTTTAATATTTCACAGAGGCTTTAAGACTCATTAAATCATACTACAGTAGATGTTTTAGATTATCAGATAAATCAGGAACGGACTTGCAGCCATACTCGTTTTGACAGGTATCATTTTACAGAGCTGAAAACTGATTTTTTGAATAGTATGGCCATTTCTCTTCAAGAAAGGCACTCTTAATTTATATCGATAAAACTGGCGGTTTTTATACGAAAGACTGAAAAGTTACTAATACAAAAGACAAACAGGTAAAAGTGAAATATAAGGTTATGCTGGTGTGCTTTAATTTATGGGAAAGAGCTGTTTAACTCTTCAAAAACAGGAAGATGTTATATTGAATGATTTTTGGCTTAGACATTGTCAAGTCCAGAAATCTTTCAAAGGGTTGATTGAGACTCAATTAATTTATAATGTTATTAAAATGCAAAAATAGTGAAAAGGTTTAAATGTTAATTTGGCAAATGTTCAATATGGGCTCTACATACTTCAATACATTTTCTTATTCTTCGAATATTTTCCCGCTGCACTGCTTTATTACGGACTTAGAATACTGTGCTATTCTAGCCAGTAGTTCTTCTGTAGTATTTACTGGTGTCATTGACGAATTATGCTAAGACGGCTAATTCTTATGGGAGGATTGGAAGCTCTAATTATTTAAACTCGGTAATTGATATAAGGTAGTTTTTACTATAAGTAGTAAAACGACAAGGAGTGTTGCCTTATTGGATAGTTGATCTAAACAAAGCGTACAATTTTTTTTATCCCTTGGTTTATTATATTTGTTTAAGTTTACAAAGAGAACGTGGTAATGATCAAACCTTTGAGTAAAACTTCGCTAGGCTGCGGCAACCATACATTTAAATCGGTAAAAAGGTGGAGCTTACCCCTTTCAGTCGGTAGGAGGGGATATGCAGAATTGCCACGTTTTCAACATAAATCCGAAAATTTAAATCTTTTATACTTGTTTCTAACAAAAGCATGTATATCACATTAAAATACTGATATTTAATCATTGACAATATTGTAAATTGCTTTTTATTAATTATATGGCGTACCAATTTGCGTAACATTTAGGAGCGTCAAAATTATGGCACAGGATAGGAATTCTTGGTATATTTCTTCTATGCTGGTGTTGAATAAACTAATTCTTTTAGATGACCCCAGAAGTAAAAGGCTAAGGGATTTAGATCAGGAGACCTTGGTGGCCATAAAACAGGCCCACCTCGACCTATCCATCGAGGGCCAAAAACGTTTATTAAGTGTTGAAGTACTGTAGAGTTAAAATGAGGTGGAGCACCATTATACATGTACCATATTGTTAATAAATCTCACTATTAAGTCTCCCTTTCAAAACAAATGGACCTATAAGATTAATTCAGATTATGCTAGCCCATACATTTACAATAAACCTTTGTTGGTATTTGTTTTGAATAATAGCGTGCGTATTTTCTTCAGCCCAAAAATGTAAATAGTGTGTGTTTATTACTTTATCTCGTGTAAAACTGGCCTCATCATTAAACAAAATAAAGTTAGAAAAATTTGGATTTAGGTTACATTGCAGTATAAACCAGTTGGAGTATTAAAGTCACGGCAAAAATGAACTTGATGACATATAAAAAATGAACTCGTTAACTCTAATAATTATTTTCTAATCATCTTTTGCCTGTCTCTACTAGGCTTCGATCAACCTATTGAAAGATTTTTGGGCATGATAGAGCTGAAAATTTTTCAGTATAAAGTCTTCTTGCCTACGAAGAATTTGACAGTGCTTCACCATAAATTAAAAGCATATCAGCATATTCTGCGTAAGAATATTTTTCCATTTTTGTAAATTGTTTTTGGCGGTTTTGACAAGTTCCGTCAAAAGTAATTCATTATATAAATATTAGCAATAACAATCTGATTTTTACCTGTTTGTATTAAGCATTTACTAATGCTTTTGAGTGTTTCGCACAAAAACCGATTTATCTCGATAACCGAAAGTTTTATTGAAATAAATTGAAAGTATCTTTTTTGAAGAGGACTGACCAAAGTATTTAAAAAATCAGTTTGCAACTTTATAAAATGACACCTGTTAAAAATTAGGCCCAACGAGCGCGGCTGTAAGTCAGTTCCTGACTTCTTTGATGACTTAAAATATCTTTGGTAGGTTTATAAATTTGTTTCTTTACAAAGTAGGGTTATTTTAATATATATATATATATATATATATATATATATATATATATATATATATATATATATATATATATATATATATATATATATATATATATATATGCGGATGGTCTCTATCCTAGACGTTTACGAAGCACCGCGCGCTAGTGAATTAGAGGAGCCGCCTAAGAAGCTTAAGCAGTCGCAGTGTACCGTGGACGTAAGAAGACGGGAAAAAGTCGTATTAATAAAATTTTTATAAAAAAATTGAACCGACTTCTAAAAGTGTGCTAAAAAGTGAAAAATAACTAGAAATTTTTATATGAAATTGAAATTTTTGAAGTCGACGCCAAACTAATATCTGACAAAACGTGATTCGCATAAACAGATTAAAAATATTTTATTTGTAATTGCTTTCTTACCATAATTTGTATATATTAGTAGTTATTTATTTCATTTAGAAATTATTTGGCGCCGACTTCAAAAATTTCAATTTCATATAAAAATTTCTAGTTATTTTTCACTTTTTAGCACACTTTTAGAAGTCGGTTCAATTTTTTTATAAAAATTTTATTTTTCGATTTTTAGTTTTGAATTTATTATGATAATCATAAATTATTTGAACTAAGTACTAATCGAGATTAGTGTACCTCGCAATGACCCCAAGGTGGCAAAAAAGTACTCATTTTTTTCATAATTATAAATCACCTTAAAATGAACCACTAAAAATTTTTTGATTCTTAGAGTTCTCCAAATACCTATGACATTGTGTCAAACGAATATTTAGTCTGCCATAGTAAATCCACTATTTTAAATTTCAAATTAATTTTAGATTGGTAATATAGGCCCCAAAACCTTCCAATATCGATATTTAAAGAAAATAAATTAATTTTTTATCCACCATATTGGATACGCCATATTGAATTTTTTTAAAATTCTCCCGTACCAATTTTGGCGAAATTCGGACAAAATTGATTTTTTGTCCGCCATTTTGAATTTTTTAAAAATAATTTCAGATTCTTTATGTAAGGCCCCGAAAACTTCCCCATACCAATTTTGGAGAAAATCGGACAAAATTGATTTTTTCGTCCGCCATATTGGATCCGCCATATTGAATTTTTTAGAAATTATTTTATATTCGTCAGATGCGACCCCGAAAACTCCTCCGTACCAATTTTGGAGAAAATCGGACAAAAACAATTTTTTTGTCGGCCATATTAGATCCGCCAAATTGAATTTTTTGAAAATTATTTTAGATTCGTCATATGCGACCCCGAAAACTCCCCTCTACCAATTTCGGAGAAAATCGAACAAAATTGATTTTTGTCGGCCATATTGGATCCGCCATATTGAATTTTTTTAAAAATATTTTAGATTCGTCATATGCGACCCCGAAAACTCCCCCGTACCAATTTTGGAGAAAATCGGACAAAATTGAATTTTCGTCCGCCATATTGAATCCGCCATATTGAATTTTTTAAAAATTATTTTAGATTCGTCATATGGGACCCCGAAAATTTCCCCGTACTAATTTTGGTGAAAATCGGACAAAATTGATTTTTAGTCCGCCATATTGGATCCGCCATATTGAATTTTCTTAAAATAATATCAGATTCGTTATGTGCAACCTCGAAAACTCCCCCATACCAATTTTGGAGAAAATCGGACCAAACTAAATTTTTTTGTCCGCCATATTGGATCCGCCATTTTGAATTTTTTTAAAATAATTTTAGATTCGTTGGGTACAACCCAGGAAATTTCTCCATACCAATTTTGAAGAAAATCGGACAAAATTAATTTTTTTGGCCTCCATATTGTAAGCGCCATCTTGGATTTTACTGCACCAATTTGATCTAAAAAAATATGGGACCACCGCAGCAATTTCCTAAATATAACGTAAAAAATTTCATTCAAATCGGTGCAACCGTTCCGGAGTAATCGGTGTACATACATAAAAAAAAAAAAAATACATAGTCGACGAATTGAGAACCTCCTTCTTTTAGAAGTCGGTTAAAAACAACGCTAACGTCGCATTTACTTTTTTTAAGTTTTCAATCACAGATGTCACTGTTAATTTAAACATTAGTATTTCACCAAATTTGTCATTTGAATAAATCATTTTAGTTCACCTTATTGCCTTTTTTCAATATCCCATATATATATATATATATATATATATATATATATATATATATATATATATATATATGTATATATATATATATATATATATATATATATATATATATATATATATATATATATATATATATACATATATAGCTTTAAAATATTATCAACTAAGTGAAATAATTATAGGTCGTTTTCTAAATAAAAAAAATTAAAATAAGGATAACTGTACAGGGTGAGTCAACGATTGGATGAAGTAGGTTTGTGCCTTTTCGGTGAAATTAACAAAGAAACTATATTTATTGTTTGATACAGTTTATTTTTACGCAGATTTTAAAAATATTTAGGACTCTACAGGGTGAGCCAAAAAACTAGGACAGCATAAAGTTGTATTTTTTTAAATAGAACACCCTATATACGAATCGTATTTTCGATTTAGCTTATAATTTTAAATCTTTTTTATTAAGGGTTTACTATAACAAAACTTTATAGTTTCTGAGATAATTAAGTTTAAAGAAAAAAAGTCACATTTTCAAGCATCAATTCAATCCTAAATAACGTTTTCAATTTTGTGACAAATATATTCAAATTTGGAATTTAGCAAGGCCAAGGACAAGTTAACATAATTTTTACCTAATATTTGCAATAAAAGCTACAGGGTGTTGAACACATCGGCTCAAATTTGAACAAGTTTAAATGAATAAATATCTTTTTTTTTAAATGGTACACCCTGTATATTTTCATGTTATTTAATAGAGTAATAAAAACCCTAAAAGTTTTGTTCAATATATCCTATACCTATTTATAATAGTTTTTGAGATATTTCAGTTTTTCTTATTTTCCATACTTTTTTACAGAAATAGTCTTCATTATCATAGTAGCCATGGCAAAAACAATGTAAAAGAACATTTTTCTGTGTGTCAAATTTATAACCGCAATCGCTTCTTTTGGGTTTTATGTAGTGTAGTCTGGTTTTTTTGCATTCATCTTATATTGTAAAATGAATTTTCCAAAGAATGAGTTAATAGATATGACTTATACAATAGGAGAGGCTCAAAAAAATTGCCTTCTTGCTCAAAGAATTTACAAAATGAAGTATCCTGATCGACGCCAGCCTAATACCTATACTTTTTAAAACTTAATGCAAAGATTTGATTCTTCTGGTACTGTTGATTATCCAAAACGTAAAGTGGTCAACAAACCAGTAACTAATGAAGAAAAAGAACTACAAGTATTGTTAAATGTTCAGGAAAATCCTTATATTGGTAGCCGTCAGTTAGCAGCATTATGTGAAACATCACAATCCACCGCTAATCGTACTACCAAGAAATATAGGTATCATCCATATCACATGGAATTACACCAAGAATTGCATGGACAGGATTTTGAAAGTTGTGTAAACTTTTGTCGTACAATAAATGCGGAGATTCAATTAAATCCAAATTTATTATGCAAGGTAATGTTTAGTGATGAAGCTACTTTTAGAAGTCACGGTGCCGTAAATAGACGCAACATGCATTATTATGCCACAGAAAACCCATTTTGGATTAGAGAGGTGCAACATCAAAACCACTGGTCATTAAATGTTTGGTGTGGTATTCATCATAATCGAATTATTGGACCCCACTTTTTTAATGAACCACTAAATGGCCATAGTTACCTGAACTTTCTACAAGAAGAACTACCCCAACTGCTTCAAGGTCTCGATAGGGATGAGCTCGACAGTATGTGGTTCCAGCACGATGGTGCGCCTCCGCATTACTATCGTGAAGTTCGTGCGTTTTTGGACCAACGATATCCGCAAAAATGGATTGGACGTGGGGGTTTTATTGAGTGGCCACAAAGGCCTTGCGACATCACCCCATTAGATTTATTCCTATGGGGTTATATTAAAAATAAGGTGTATGTTAATCCACCAACAACAGTGGAAGATATGCGAAACAGGATTAGGGATACCTGTAGAACAATAACGCCACTAATTTTGTCCAGGGTCCGAGAAAATCTGCAAAAAAGACTAAATATGTGCATTGCACAAGAGGGTCGTTTATTTGAACACTTATTAAAAAGAAATAATTAATCTCAGTATTTAATAGGTAATTTTTTTGTTTCAATTTAGTATAAAAGTAAATATGTATTTGCCTTGTTGTTATTGTTGTGTTAATTTTTTCACATTATGTTTAATTAAACTATTGCCGTTGTAATATAACGAATAATGTATTTCGTCATATTTAACCACATTCTGTTTGTTTCTGTAGTTTCTTTTTATTATTTTACATGGCTACTATGATAATGAAGACTATTTCTGTAAAAAAGTATGGAAAATAAGAAAAACTGAAATATCTCAAAAACTATTATAAATAGGTATAGGATATATTGAACAAAACTTTTAAGGTTTTTATTACTCTATTAAATAACATGAAAATATACAGGGTGTACCATTTAAAAAAAAAGATATTTATTCATTTAAACTTGTTCAAATTTGAGCCGATGTGTTCAACACCCTGTAGCTTTTATTGCAAATATTAGGTAAAAATTATGTTAACTTGTCCTTGGCCTTGCTAAATTCCAAATTTGAATATATTTGTCACAAAATTGAAAACGTTATTTAGGATTGAATTGATGCTTGAAAATGTGACTTTTTTTCTTTAAACTTAATTATCTCAGAAACTATAAAGTTTTGTTATAGTAAACCCTTAATAAAAAAGATTTAAAATTATAAGCTAAATCGAAAATACGATTCGTATATAGGATGTTCTATTTAAAAAAATACAACTTTATGCTGTCCTAGTTTTTTGGCTCACCCTGTAGAGTCCTAAATATTTTTAAAATATGCGTAAAAATAAACTGTATCAAACAATAAATATAGTTTCTTTGTAAATTTCACCGAAAAGGCACAAACTTACTTCATCCAATCGTTGACTCACCCTGTATATGTGAAAGCATTTCGTCGCATTTCATTCAATTGAATTTCTTTGTTACTCAAAGATAAACTTTCTATTTATAGATTCCTCCACAAACCTCAATAAAAGATAAGTAGTGCCATAATGCAATTCTTTTGATGTTGTGACATTTTTATTTGAAGCTGCTTATCTTTCCTGTTAGATCCAGCTTTACGACATCCTGCAACATAAAATAGTTCTTTCCTTTCTTGAGGGCTACAAATAACTTAAATTTGATTAGGTATACAGAGTATTGTGGGAAAAATAGCGTGTATTTATACTTAGGTCAGATAATGATACAATTTTTATAGTATAAATTATACAATGAGCGCAAGACTAATTCGCGCCAAATTGAAAATATTACCTGGTTAGATAAAATAAATAATGTTGTTAGATCAAGTATAGAACAGACATTTTTTATTAATTTAAAACGATTAAAGAAAGAAAAATTACATGTAAGAAAATACAAAATGCAATCGACAGCAAAAATGAAATTTTAATGAATTATAAAGAAATTATATAAATAATAGACAAAAGTTTAATGAATAAAAAGTTGCACGAAGAAGTAAAATCCTTAAGTAAAAAAAAACATCCTTATGTATTATAAAGTTACATGTTTAATTTTAAGTTGAATAATAGTAAGTTAGTAAAGTGGGTTATGTAAAGTTGTTAATTTCCATTCCTTGAAAGATCCACAGTGCTTGAGTCAACTAGCTCTTATTGTCATGGCAATTATATATGGGCGGCGTTTCATAACACACTTCCTGCAAAATGCAAAACAGGCGCCATCTGTAGATTAAAAATGATAAAATTGTAACACCAGGAAGTTTCTATCAATAGATTCTTATTTCAAGGTTATCTAAATAAAACTCAAGATATGTGAGTAGTGAGCATTACCCGATGCGCTCCATCCCCCCACTCCTTGACCTTGCCCTATCGGCCTCACATTTGACCATGATATTCGACATTGCGTTAATATGACCTTGACCTCAAACATGTCAGTCGGCGTAGTGTGTGACCTTGACCTTGGTCTTGTTTCAGGTCACCTTGATTTTGTCAGAGGTCATTTTGGGTGTGTGACCTTAAAACAGTTATTTCTGCATTGTTATAGTGTGGGCTGATCTTAAAATGGTTTTGACCTTGCAAAGTCTTCTATTAAATTGTGCGAGTCTATTTACATTCGTTCAGTGTAAAATGTCAGATACAGAACTATCTACAGATAAAATTATAGAGCAAGTCGGCAGAGTAATTTGTTTATATCAAAGTAATTTAAAAAGTTTGTGTGATTTTTAAGAAAGGGATCTCGCAATTTTTTCTCTCGAATATTTAAAAACTTACGTTAAGGATAAGCTGCCAACGCCATATCGGTGTGATAAAGAACTACAGATGAACTTACCCTGTTATATTCACTATGAATAAATATATCATCATTATATAAGACCAACACAAGCAATAAAAAAGTCGTGAGTGTAAAAATAAGTGAAAGATATGAATAGTGATTTGCCAAAATTGGTCGATGAATTCACTGAAACGGCAAGTAATTATTTCATTGATGCAATGAAAAGTCGACCAGAACGGGCGTTGCGCTATTTGGTTTTTGAATATGAAAAGGCTGCCAGTGCATGTCATAAATATTGCAGCAAAATATTGAATTTACTACAGTTTGTTTGTGAAATAAAAAAGTTGCGATTTAGTGATTGTTTGGAAAAACTGATTAGTTTCATTGCAGATCCGGTTGGGTTAAATGAAATTAGAGTGTAGGACTTAAGTTTAACATAATAGTAGTTAATATCGAAAGTTTAGTTAGAGAAATGTACGAAAAGTTTTTAATTTTTGCAGCTTGGTCGGAATTTTACGCATATGAAATGCAAGATTCGGAGGCTCAGGATTTTAGTATATTTTTTAAATATATGACCCATGTTGAAGTGTGTATTTTAGCAAGTATAATTTTTTAAGGAGTTTTTAATAGATAGAAATGAAGAAATATTATTAAACAAATTAAGAAATTTAGGTCTGAACGATTATGTTACACGTATAAAAAAACAGAAAAATGTCAGTTAATAGAGTACTAAAAATGTAGTTATTTGTTTCATTATATTTTGACCTTGAAGATCTTCTTAAACCATTTTAAACGTATGAAGTCATTTGACCTTCAAGACTGTCCCCCATTATTTCTGGTGCTTCTACCGTTAAGCCACCTCCACCATTGTTATAATTCGACCTTGAAAATTTGCTATAACGGTTAGTGGGAAAAGAAGTGGGTTCAAACAGTCGCAGATATCAGTGGCATAAACATCAAATATTGTGTTCGTGTAGTTTCCAATCATGAGTATTGCAAAAAAAAACTCTAGAGGAAACCAATGAAATGTTCAGCAAAGATTTCGAGGTTTTAGAGAGAAAAAAAGTTACCGAAATGATTATGGCGAAAGTGTATAAAACTGTAAAAATGGTTTCAATGACTACATGATTTGGTGAAACTTAGCTTTGGCTTTACACGATGATGGTGATAATAGCACATTCGAGACTTTTTTGCCAAAACGTGTGGCCGAAACACTGTCAGACGATATTGTAGATATTATGAATAAAACTAAAGGGAAATACATTTTAACTTATTTGGGGCAAGGTACTAGAGTTTTTGGAAACAGTACTTGAACAAAAAAGGATGTAATTAAATTTAAAAAAAAAAGTTGCACATGTCAGAATACTTACGCGTGTTCATTATATCTGTTAAAGATATCTGCTGATGCGACGATCGGCAACGAATTTGTAGATAGATACATATTTTGGTTGTGAAGAGAATTAAGAAATATGGCTTACGATATGTTAGATAGCGCAAATAATTGACCACATATTGAGGCAACCAAAGATTAATATCAGAAAGCGATCAGAGATACAATCAATTTTATGGCTGGGGCACACTTGTGCGACAAATTTTTATATGGTTCCATATATTCCAATATGATTTGGTTCCTGCAACAGCAACAACCCAAGATATTGACGATCGAAATAATATCCGATGGGATAATATTTTGAACAACAAAAATGAAGACGTAGAAAATTAATTATTTTTATAATTTTTGTATTTGTACAATTAAATAACTGTATATAAATTTTTATTACAATCACAGTTTTGTTTTATTTATTTTATAAATAGACCAACCCGGTAGAGAATAGCCAGTGATTTTTTTCTCAGTTGAAATATTTAGTATAAGTAGAGCAAATAAAAATAAAATAGTTTTGTTGAGATTAAAAATGAGTCGAGAAAACAACATAATTGATAAATTTGGTCATCAGAAATGTAATGAAAAAATCATATATTACCCGGGCCACCAGGGATTGGTTTTAAACTTACAGCGGATTGGCAGTATGATATGGGTGGAAAATCGATAACAAACCTAAAGATGATGTCGATGCTGTGACAGAAATCTTTCTTAATAGAAAGTTTTACAATTTTGCAATTGTAACATGTGTCATATTTAACAAGGATGTATTTTCCTGATGTGCAAAAATAACAGTGAGCTTGAAATAAAAATTCAAGTTATTCAGAAAATATCCTATCATCAGCCTTTAAATGACTCATTAAGCGCAATGTCGTACGGCCTGATTCCAAAAAAAAATCTAAAAAGGAAAGGGATCTTCCCTCCAAAAATATTGAAACGTCATTTATGTGTGTGTCGTTTTATTGTCATTGTTATTGATGATGAAGATTGAAATAAAAAACTTTGTGTTCCTATGTATTGTTTATTTATTTCACATTTTAAATTAAAATTACAGTTATACAATATCTTATTTAAAAAATGTCAGATTTATCTATCCAAGAGTTGAATTGTTTCGGAAATCCTAGCCAGTTGACAAACAATTAATCGGTGTGATTTTTCTTGCGTTGTCTAAGGACCTATAGGCTTTTATTACTGACGATAATATATGTATCCATTTGTAAGATCCTCTTGCCGAGAATTGTTTATATAAGTTATTTTTAAGAGTTCTCATGACTCGCTCAACAATTGAAGCTTTGTTTGTGCTGTAAGTGGAATAATGATTTATATTATATTTTTTTTATCAGGGCTTGAAAGTTACTGTTATAGAACTCCTTTCCTGCGATCATGCGATTTAACGCCCCTAGACTTCTCATGGAGATACTTAAAAGCCAGGGTTTATGCCAATAAACCAAACACAACTGAGGATTTAAAGAATAACGTTAAAATGACTATCATTGAAATTGAACCAGCTTCATGAGAAACTGTAATCGAAAACTGGATATCTCGAATTCGCGCTATTCAACGAAGCCCTGGCGGCCATTTACCTGACTGTTTCATTGATAGTGTATTAAAAAAAAAAAAAAAGAAACCCTAACATTTATCTAATTTGTTTTATTTAAATTGAAAAGTAAGACACTTCCATTAGATGACGAATACATTAATTTCATCAATCTCACGGTTTTTGTCGTTGTAAATTTTAGACTGTGGCTTAGAAAATGAACCGTGTTGAAATAAATTTGATTCTATCCTCAAAAACATTCTTTTATCTGGCTGTCTTCTATCTGGATGTCTACAAATTACAGGCATTTATAAGTTTCAGGTTGAAAAGAATACAAAAATTCTTCAGCTTGTTGAAATACACTTCTAGCGGCTTCATCTGCATTTGCGTTACACACAATATAACAAAATAGCATGTTAAATTTTGCGTTGTTCTCAAAGTACACAAAGTCTGCCATTATGAAGAATAAATGATTAACTGAAAATATTAGTACAAAAATATGATGAACATCTAAATATTCTAATAGAAACTATAGCGGACATGATTTTGATGTTATTTTGTTTCTTTCAATACCCGGTCACGACCTACTAACAGAATATTTTTTAAATAAATGTAATTTTGAGACTCAATACTAATAATAAACAATAGGGTATTATATATATATATATATATTTGAAAAGCTTGTAATAAACTAAATCAAATTTATTTACATCCAAGTATTCATTTCTAAGGGAAATAAGAAAATATCTCCAAGATTATGAGTTTTATTTAGAATAAAACTTTAAAATCCTGCATTTTCGACGCTTTTCTTATAGCGTATCTAAGAAAACAAAGGAATTACGCCACTAAATAAAACATATTCATGGATTTTATACATTTTGTCCTTATTGCAACTAAATTGCGAGTAATTTCTTGATTATTTTATTAGAAGTCTGAACTTAGATTATGAACAGAAAGTCAAAAATGGACCGTTTGTGTTAATATACTTTCAGAAATGCATTTTCTTGGGGAATTCTGGAAATCTCGAGAAAATCTAGTAATCACTGGGCAACCTTGGCTGGGAAAAAATTACGACATTGAGAAAGTTATTCTATAATCGAATTATAATACAAAATTAAAACTTTCAGGGGGTTTCCTCGTTGTGCTGCCGGGATATATTAGAAACTATACCAATAAAGCCCAAATAATAATAAAATTTCGACATTTAATTCATATTTTGATTTTATTTACACACACACACACACACACACACACACACACACACACACACACACACACACACACATATAGGGTGCTTTATAATCACTTCTCAATATATACAGTGAAAACAAAGGCATTGAAGTATTTTTGCTAGTAGGCTAACCTAAGATGAAATTATCATATTCAAGAACAAGATGGTTGAGTTTAGATCCAACCGTGGAAACTTATTGAGTGTAGAAAGTTCACCGGAAATCTTAAGACGATTTTTTTTAAACAGCATTAGGGAAGCGCATTTGTTTATAAATAATTCAACAATGGATATTATGTATATGAATATGACAATTGAAAAAGATGATAATTTTGGTTGCTGTGGTAGGAACTACTCCAAAAGACATTGTTCGATTGGATTTTGCCCCTAGATAAAATCAGAGTTTTTGAATGGATGGATTCCAGAAAAGTTGCGTCCCCAAAGTGGTCAGAACATGAGTCCTCGATTGAATTTTGAAACTCATGCAATATAATATTACATGAAGAAGAAATATTCACCAATTTCCTGTTCTTCAAAAAATTCATGAAGGAAACTGTTATTGATAATGCTATTGATTATAAGACTAATTACAATAAATTATGGAGCACCTTCTTCACAGAGTATAAAAAAACAAGAACCCCCAAAAACCTAAAAGAATGGCATATTCTTTTTCAATATACCGACGCATAATGTGAATATAACAACCTTTTTTGCGGGACCAAAGAAAAAAAAACATTTAAGAAAAGGCAAGTTTGGTTTATTTTTCCAAAAAAGTTGAACCATTAAAAAAAACTGGCTACACCACTAAACCCTGCATGAAAAGCCACAATAAATTTATTTTTGAATTTTGCGATAAGTTTCAAGTGCACCGAGATACGAGGAGTGCCTCAAAATGGACAATTTTTAGAATCGCTTTGTATCTCCAGATAGAAGAGGTTTATAAAAAATCTGTTAGTAGCATCGTTCGTTTCCTACAAAAGTAGCACAGCGCTAGGAAACCCTTATCCTTCTATTTTTTACTAATAATGAAGATAACCCGTGAAACTATCGAAAATTAGATACCCTTTACTCTATCTTTAGAAACTCTAAGTTACAAACCTAAAAGTTCAACGCCTAGAATCGGATTTTACTGAATTTTTCTGAAATTTGTTCTTCAAGCCCAGGTATCCTAGGGATAAAATTTCATCCATAATCAACCGTTAAAGCATCAGAATTACCGGTTTCTCGAAGGCGCTTTTCAAAAAACTGCTAATGTTGGTGGTTTGGAACGCGACTATTTGAAAATATTTGTCTATATACTCTCACCACTTCCGACCATTTCCTTGGCAACAACCGTAGACTAATATCATATCGGCCATTTTTGCGTGAGTGAGAATTTGGCCAAAGTAAATAATTTTAGGAATAAGTGATAAATTTTAAAATTAAATGATTTTAAAAGATTAAAAAATTTCTGTAACTCGTGCTCTAGATTTTTTAAACCACTCCTACGATTAGACATATTACGCAATAAAACATTTAAATTCGATTATTTCAGAAACGGCAGTTCGAAGTGACATCTATTTATAACTTTTTTAGATAAAGATATAAAAAAATAAGAATTTTTGATTCGAAATTTAATATACCGAGACACAAAATGATTATGAATATTTAGATGTTGGCAAAGTGCTGCTGGTGGCCCCCTCTGTCATGTACATCGAAACTGATTTCTCATTTCAAAAACAAAAATAATGTGGCAGCATTTGATCGTAGACTTCTTCAAACGGAATATTTTGGTAGCGTGTTCTAAAAACCTATAAATAAACATCACAGTGACAAAGACACACTGCAAGTGTGATCGTTCCTTTCGGTTCTTGCAGTTTTAATACTAAACAACTACAGGTTATTTAGAGCTTTCCAATAAAGGCAAGTTCAGGACTCAGAAAAAGCTGCTGTCTAGTTGGTCAGATACGGTTTCTTGATTTGAAGCGCTCACAATGGTGCGCCCGCGAGTTTATTGATGTGAAGGTTTTTAATAAATTAAATTAAATAAATTTCTCAAAACACTTCAATCTATTAACAAATGTAAATAGAAAACGAAATATTTACATTGAGAAACTTATAATTAAGAACGAATAACAATTCCGAAGACCCTACTAACACAATTGCTTTTATTGGTCGTTCTATCATTAAAAATGTAAAACCCAATTTTGAAAATAGTGCATTTAGATTTTCTGAAATATTAATGAAGAAAAAATTAAAGCGCTAAAATAGCTATTTAAATTGCTTAAACAAAGAGTAGAAAGTCATTCTGTCGCGACTGTCACGCTATTTCGAACTAATAGTTTTGCAACTTTAAGTTCGTAAAATAGCTGTCAAATTTTATTTTACTGTCCGTTCGTAATTTGTTGACTATTAAATAAGCTAAATTCTCCCGTTATCGAATTACGGTGTGTTATGCAAAGGATAACCTGTCTTGCTATAGCTAGTACACCGAATGTTCATTGTCGTCTGTCTAAAGTTTAACATTTTGGTTTTCAAATAATTGAAACAATGTTGACTGCAATTTTTTTTTCTCAGTAGCATGGAATATGAGATTATCAAATATTGGGTCTTGGTTCCCTGTTTATTGACAGAATATCTAAAAATGACTCGTTACCCCTTTGTATCTCTCGCCTTCCATTGATTTTTCAATATTTTTTACTACTTAGAACTGTTGTACACGTAGTCATTTAACGAACTATTTGCCTTGTAAGTTGAATCCTCATTATCACTGCCTAATTGCATAAATCTTAGGTCCTTTTTCCATGAAGTCATTGTCATTTTCGGAAACATTATCCGGAATAAAATTTCCGTGTTTCCTCTACGGATCGCTAAATACATAGGTTGCATCTCCCCTGTCTTTTAAGACACGGAAGAACTCTTCTGTTTGATTTATGCTTAGTCACTTAGAGTATAAAATACAACATGAGAAAAAATGGTCATTCATATTCATGACTATCTGACTTATTTACGTATACCCACTAATATATGGAAACACAACTGGGTATAAATTATTCTGTAAAAGAAACGAAATAAACAATAGCTAATTGCAAACTATAATAAAAATAGAAAAATAACCCTAAACGTGTAATGATTTTGTAAAAGCAAAGAAAAATGTTCAGTTTAGATAATAAGTTATAATACACATAAGTGTACCTAAAGTTGTATTAATATGTTATTGTAATATTTAGTAATATTTCTAACGCTCGAAAATAATTTATTTTAAGCAAATATAGCTAATGTAACTTTATCCCTCAAACATGTGACATAGACTAGATATTTATGTGATGTTACGGATTTCTAATCTAGCCAAGTAATGCTGCTTAAAATGGAAAGAATATTTTTGTCGACATGGATAACCTTGGAAGTAATGTATATACACACATTCTTTAGCTTCAGTTTAAAAATCACAATATGAGTTCATCGATAAAATGGTAATAAAATTCTTTATCTACAACGATGATTAATGTAACACATTGTTTAATGTTTACAGATGACAAGTAAATCCTGTTTGTTCTAAAAATTATGTTCTCTGAAACCCAATTTTCAATTTGGTAATGTCCATCATATGCTACTGAAAACGGAGAATTTATTGGGCGTGTTAGATGGCTCTGTAAGCTTACGTTCATATTTCGTGTCGTATTTATGACCCATTACTCATTTTTCTTTATTTGTTGTAGATAAATATGTTACTGAAACTTTATGTACGACATTTTGATCACTTTGTAATTGTGAAAATAATGAAGCATAAACCTTCACAAAGTACCAATTTAAAAAATTTGTAATAAATTTAGTTTTTTAGGATTTATTTTTTGATCCTAAGTATCAACTATCACAAAATTTGTGAATATATTCATTAATTCCATATTATTTTTTGTAGCTTTACTCAAGGAGTTAGTAAAACAAAAATCTCTAATTGTCGGAAGGTTCTATTAAAGAAATAAAGTGAGCTATTGAAGTTGTTCCGCCAGGTTATCGGTACCTATTTTGTACATTTACAAAATATCTTTGGTAGAAATTTCAACTAGTATCAATCATTTTGAAAAAATTGATTACCGGTACTAGACCCAGAAAGGAATTAAATAAATTTTAATAAGTATTACTATTTATTTAATATATATATATATATATATATATATATATATATATATATATATATATATATATATATATATGTATATATATATATATATATATATATATATATATATATATATATATATATATACACATAATAGTCTAAGAGGTAGCGCTACTTTTCAGTAAGTCATTTGATGATTAAAGCTGGATCTCATACCAATATTTCTTATTCTATATTTCATGAGGTAGTCGACCGTTAGCTGATCCAATAACGGTAGATAGGGTTGTGGGAAGTTGCAAAATTCAACAAAATTTTCCTGGGAAGTCATTTGAATAGAGCTAAAAATTTATTACCCTGTGGCTTGTGTACTATTATATATAAAAAAAAAGTAGTCAGGTGTATGTTACGGAAGGAATTGACTTCAGCTGGTTGTTTGAACTTATAGAGACAACGACCGAAACAAAATCATTTTAAAAAGGCTGTTTAATTTACATAAGAAATAAACAGCCGCCGCTAGCACCAGAATGGTGAAAGATTCGTCAGCCTGTCCCCTGAAGAGTAGATGAGTATTCGAGTTTCTTCAGCATGTGGTATCTTTGACGACTCTTATACTACCATCATCCAACTGACGGTTAGTTTTCAAATTTTCGACCTTTATACTAATCCTGGCATCATTTTGAATATTGTCGATATTATTTAAATTGGATAAATCGAAGATACTTCAGTAAACAGTAATTAATGTGAATGAAAGTGGCAAAAAGTTTAATAATAACAATATTTGCCATCCATTTGTTGGTAGATAAATTGAATTAACATATCTGCTATTATCATTTATTGTTAATTAATTTTTTTTCGAATATTAAGAACAATTCTGCATTTTACAAATCTGACATCTACGAATCATACAAGTGGTTCATTTTTAGAAAACAAAATGTCTTTGGATAAGTAATATTTAAGCTGATTGGAATTAGGTACTTAAAGAGTAAGGTTTAAACTAACCGAAATCGCGCCATTCGTTGAAGACAGGAAAGTACAGATAGTTGATCTATAACAGACTCTTAGATCTTTCGATAATTTCACAAAAATGGTTCTGCTCTTTTGAAATACATTCAAATTTTATCAAAATTTTAAATAATTATGCTTTAAGCATTTAAATAAATTTTGATATGTACTGCGATTTATTCGATTAAGGTGATATGAGTAAGGTTGAAAGTGATATCAGTATTAGTTTAAAAGTTAAAAAGCATGAAACCAATCATTAGATGATAAGGTAATGGTGGACCACGAAAAATGCTGCAGACTGAAGTCGTTGGAATGCTGTAGTACACTTCGAACATCTTTTTCGCCATTTTAATGTCACCTAACGATTGTACTTATGTCATATGTACTATAAAATATAACCGAGTGAATTCTCGCCGTAATAAAAAAACTTTGTTCTGCTTAATTAATTAATAAAAAAATAACACACTAAAAAAATCTCCAGCTTTATTCACATAACTTTTCGAACACATTATTTTATTAGTTCAGTAGACTTCCACAATCTCACCCACCGCGGTCGCGCCAGCTGATGCTCTGTTTAGTTGTTAATAATATTAAAATTATTAAAACCCCTTCAAATTACCTATACTCAAATCTTTCTTGAAAATGTCGCTACCTTCCAGACTATAACTTATTAATAATATTAATAAAAATAATTTGATTTACCTAATTCTGATATATTGTTTATTCTCGACATATATACCACAAATATAAGTTGGTATAGTTTCAGAGAATTATGTAAGATGCCGTTAGCTAAACAATATTCCTAATTGCAAAATTGTGAGGTGACATAAATCAAGGAATTGACATTAATATTTCAACTGATAGACCCTAGACAGCTTATTTTATGTCAATTTATAAACACGCCCCACAATCTGCTTGGAAGTTTAATACCCGGCATGAATTGAAAAAAAAATACTTTGCATTAAGCGGTAATTTTGTTGTCATTGTTACTTATAGAACATGCCAGTTTTAAAGTCACAGTGGCTTGAATCAGTTATCATTAATAACTTGGCGAGTTGGAGTGATAAAATACATACTATCGACCTCTAAAATTCTGGCCCCTCAGTTCAAAATAAATAATACATACACTAAGCGGCAAAAATAAATAAAAGAAATATATGTTGTTAGGACTTCACTTTAATTATTTAGTTTATTTATCGCACAGTACGCATGAGTAAACATCTCTATTATCAACAATCAAATGGAGCCGATGGAGCAACCTCTAAAAGTATTTAGTTGTACAAGGGCTAGGCTTATTGTCTATCTTTTCTCGCCACTGTCATATGCTCTAGTTTCTGATTTGCCCTATCTGAATAGGGTACACTCCACAGTTTGTGCGGAATCGGTTTAATTTGTTGCATGTCTTACGAGACAGGGTAAAGCCAGGTGGTGTTTATTTGATGAACACTGAATGTTGGGAGGTAAACTAGCTCGTCTTTCCCATTCCCATTCTTGTGTAATGTTGAAATTGTTTCTAAATAGCATTTCAGTGGTTTGAATATATGGTTTTCTTGAACATAATACATGATCTAGTTGAATAAGTCTTCGTAGATTTTAAGTTACAGGTTTTTCTGTATTTTTCTGCATTTTTGCACAGATAGTTTGAGCAACGAGAATGGGTGGGTCGGGTAGGAATGTAGCTCAAAGTGGTTCACCAGTAGATAGGAGTGGATTTGATGATCCCACTAATGATCCATATAGAATTAATTAGTTGGGCATAAATCATCCTCATGTATGTGCTGTTCAGCCATACCTAGGAGAAATATTCTGCCAGCAAATACAACTATTTAACATAGAGCATCCCTATGTATTGGCCTCAGCTCTCCAAAAATACCACTCAATTTGCAAATGATGTTATTTCTAGCTTCAAGTTTTGCGGCTACGTGGATAAGATATTTTCTAAACGATGATGTTCTATCCAGTGTGACTCGAAGATAGTTGGGGAATTTATTGTGCTTAAGGCGCGCTCAATTAAACTGGACGTTAAATTCGACATTAGCCATTCTGTTATTTAAGTGAAACTGCAATGTTTCAGTTTTAGACACGTTAGACTTGAGTTTTTATTTCGTAAAGTATATGCTCATGGCCATGAAATCATCTCTCAGGGCATCCTCCGTCACAGACAGATTTTGGCGACTAAACCCTAAGGCCATGTCGTCAACATACTTAAACTTTCTCGAGCGCATTCAGGCAGGTCAGATACAAATAAGTAAAAAAGTGGAGGGCTGAATACTGACCATTCAAGGACACTGTTTTTCATGATTCGATTTCTGTGGGTCTGTTTATTCATATATACTTGAAAAATGTGGTTGTCTAGCATGCTTTCAATAAGACTGTTTTTAATTTGCACTTAGTGTTTTGTATGCAAGGCTTTGTCATCAGACTATGTTATATACTGCTGTAAGATATATACAGGCCATTGATGTTTTATTCCTTTTTGGAAACCGGCTTCTATAAGCGTTATCAGAGAGGAAACTTGGTTGCTTTAACTTCAACTTTTCCGGGAAATGCCTATTCTACCGGAACATGTTCTGTTACTATATCGAAAATCCGATGGTAGATAAGTCTTTCTAGTAGCCTGTAATACGAATTAAGAAGATCTATTGACCTATAGCTCTCCAGCTTTTTCTTGTCTGATTTGAGTGCAATTTTTCTTGATTCTTTTAGTTTTGATGATAAGTTACCGGCAAGGAGGATTTCTGAAACCCGGCTAGCCAGCTTCTAGTTATAGAGCAGCAATGAAGCAAGTATTCTCATTAGATTCCATTATAATAGGAAATCTTTCGAGGTTTCATTTCTTTTATGGCGGTAACTCCCTCTCGAGCAAAAAAAGATTGCTAGGTTTGACCCTCCACATTTTCATTTTTTAGTTAAGTTAGTTCCTTTTAATCAGTTTTGTGCCTTCTTTGTCGTTGTTCGGAGTTACCCCAAGTTCGACCCGGACAGGTGTGATATTCGACTCTAATTTTCTTAAGAGTTTTCTAGCCTTTCTACTGGAATACAGGAAGTCTGCGGTAGTCATAGTTTGAATTCATTTTCCCTGCGAGTGATGGCCAAGCCACGTAGAATTTTATCTGTAGGTTCTGGATTCCCGCTATTTAAGTATTAGGTACAGTTTTTCTTTATCTCGCTTTAACCCAGAATATACTATTTTGCTATCCTCTAGGGATGCTTTATTTTGGGACAATAATGACTGTCCTACAGAAATTCCTACAGTTTTGCAGTTTTGGGTGAAGTCAGTGAATGATTCTATTGAGAATCCTTTGAAATTTATTCCTGTCGGCTTTGTTTAAGGTTCCATCTGAACTACAATATTGAGCTGATAATTGGTATTTGAATTTCGATATTCGCCAAAATATGCCTATGCTTGTTATGTGGGAAGCTAGGCAGTACCTCTGTGTTAGTTAAGGCAAATTGTCTTCCTTTCTGCTGACCTAGAAGAAGAGATCAGGGTTGTGGTCTCTGCCCAGACAGCGGACTAAAATATCTCTGGTTATTTTGCGTCGAAACCAAGGAGCATATTGTAGTGTTTTCTGTACAAAATTTGCTGTGATCAAGTTATTTGCATTAGTTCACAAAAAATATAGTTTTGGCAGTTTTATTCTGCATGTAAAATTTTTAGGAAGCTATATTGGATCCGCTAAACGAATTTTTCAAAAATAACTTTAAATTCTTAATTTAAACCTCCAAAAATCACTAATAGTTCACAGGAAGTAATTTTTGTTTACACTGCCCCTTCGAACATAAAGTAAATCATTTTCCATTGAGAAAAATATTGCCAGCATAGACACTACTTTTCCGAAACGTAGAAATTTCCATTCCTTTTTGTAAGAAATTCGACTGCTATAAAGGAGATCCACGCAGCTGCGTCTTTGTTTTGGGAAGATACAAATCATGAATAAGGTCGTTGACCGCTTCCCGAGATATAAAATAGAGCTATCTATTGCTACTACATTCGTAATCGTCTTTCTCTTGAAAACTTGGAGCAGCTATTAGTTTAAAATCATCTAGTTCATCCGATTCCTAGTCGATTTCGTATTTTTCTGTAGCCTTAAGGACAGGTATGCTAGAAGTGTCATGAGGTACAGGTATCATTGCTGAGTTGATATTAGCATATTCAATTTTATGTTTACTTTTACTTAGAAAACCCAAGTTTTTTGTTCAGCAAAAGTAGCATTCATCAGCATGATTCTACGGGTCCCGCCAAATCATTGGCATTCTAAACTTCAAAGACTTGTGAGTACTCAGTAGCCATCCTATTAAGATTCTTGAGCCAATGTGGCAGTAAATTTTGGGAGCCTAAATTTTGTTTTGTTGGCCAACTTTGTACCCAAAATATAACTCCTAGTCTTATATTACAAGTAGTCCCCAAGTCTTTCGTTGAGATTTCAGTATCACTTCACCACATATATGACAGAAACTATCCGATTTGTTCACAAAGAATCGCGATGACATATTTTACACATAGCAAAAATAATATTTTGACATAATTCCTGTATACAGGGCCCTTCGATAAGTAGCTGATTTTTCGACGACTACGGGGAATAATCAAATTTGGAAAATAACGGTTAAAATAAAATATGTTGTTAGATTGTGCACAATTTTCCTAAACTTAGCCAAACGTAGACGTGGCAATGTCTCACCCGATTTGCAACATAATACGACAATTTTTAGGACAGTTTGTTACATAGGTAGAAATTATCGAAATAACATATTAGTTTGTCGGGGAGGATTTTCATGCAGAACAGTGTTATTAAACTTTGAAATAAACTAAAGCTGAAAGAGAAAATAGTTGTAGGAGACCAAGCTAAAATAATTTGGATAAATATTAAGGAATATGTGTTATACTATAAAAAAAGCAACAAATAAGATATAATATATTATTAACTATAGCATCTACTGGCGCCAGAACATAACGCAAACCCTCTATATTCCAGGATCATGGGATAAAACACAAGTAAATTACGCAACGCGTTCCGAAAAAGAATAAACTTTAATTCATAAAACTGATTTGGTTGTGATTAAAATACAATAATATTAAGTTTAGCTGTTATTCCTACAGTGAGACGGCTAGCTGTGTGGTCTCGTACGCAACGCTGCTAAACCATGTGTGTAGGTATCTAAGTTTTTACGTGGGTTAAAAGAATTCCTTCATTAAAACATGCGGAACTGCTAAAATTCCCTTCTTCAGGTTCGGTAAAAATTACTCAATAAATAGCAAAACAGGTAAAAGACATAATAACTTATCTCAATTACTGGAATAATTTAAGCTACTTTACATCTCAAAATCTGAAAGGACGGAGCAAATAAATTGAGATATACATTTACAGCTTCTTTATTTGTTTCGAAAATGTAAGTCAAAGCCAAGGCAAAACGACCTCGGTCTTATTTAAAGCAAAGACCCATGCGTGAGCACCATGCTACTTCCTTCAATTGCATTCAGAATTCAAAAGAGATGGCAGCTGAAGTTTGTAGACCCCGTAGATGAGATGTCAGCCCCAACAGACGACGCCAAGGCAAGTTATAAAACACGTAAATGCTGTATTGATGCATTCAATGTTCAGTTCAATAAATACGGAAAGAAGCATTGGCAGCGGTGAAATTAAACTCATGGAAAAAAATAATTAGGATAGAACGATTACAAAACATTGCATTGAAATAATAATAAATAGTACCAGCTTAAAAAAACCTTCTGCCAAACTCGACATTGACAGTATATGACAGTAAAACTAACCAATGAAAAACATAACCTAAAAAAAGGAAATTGCAATTGGAAAACAGGAATAATAGGCCTGCTCTGTTTTCCCATTCTCACATTGCTAACTTCATGCAACAAATTTACTACGAAATTTCTTTTTGCGCTTGCTTCACATAGCCAGTCGATGTCAATTTATGACATTTATTTTCTGCATGGTGGAACACTTTTTTGGGTATTTAGCCTATTTTTTTAGTTTTCCATCCCCTTCCAATTTCCTTGGGATCAACCCTCATAGTTTCGGAGACATAAAAAATAGTGTATAAGAATTTGAGGAAATTATATAGACGAATTATCTGCAAACTCTATCTACTTCTTCTTCTAAATCGGCCAGGGATATAATAGAAGGATTAACCCTAGTATATATTTACTTCTGAATAAAATTGAATGAGTATTTGGCAGAAAAGAAAAGTGGCCATTAAATAGAAAATCATAGCTATAGAATTTTTGCTTATATAAATAATTGAGCAAGTAAACAGAAAAACAAACCTAAGTAGAAACGAACGAATAAGGGATGAACAAATAATTAAGCAAAGAAACAAACGAACAAATACTCAATTTTATAGCAAGATATTTATTAATATATTCGAGTCCTAAATTTTGGTGATTAAAATACAAATTAATCTAGCATATTTTGAGATCACTGAAAAATGAAATGTCTTTAAATAAAATGTTTTACTAAAAGGAAAAACTTCCGATAAGTACACACGTAAATAAAACTGCCACAACACCATAGTGAAACGCCTGACAGCAGACGACATATTTTATTGAGCTTTGCACCGCTTCAGGGATATATCAATAAAATGTTTATATATGCCAAGTAAATCCTATTCCTAGTAAGATTGATTCACTACAGCACTCGAGTAAATAATTCGATTCGATAATGGGCTCAGGCAGTTCGAGCCTTAAAATGTTTAATAACTCTACAAGCTTACGAAAATGGATCGCGCTACAGACTTGACAGCTTATCTTTCATTAATTGCCCCGTAAACACCTCCAAGCATGATGCGGTGAAACTTTAATAAATAGTACAAATAAATTAAGTAAAAATAAATGCATTTTGTTTATAATTTATTTAAAAAAATATATAAAAACCTGACCAAAATATGTATATAATATTATATATTGTCAAGCAAAATATTTAATTACTGTCCTCAGATTTATTAAAAATTCGTAGTACTGGAGTCGCTGTGATGACATTAAGTAGCTTATCATAAATTTAAAATAATGCCAGAGGCATACTTAGTTGAGTAAAATAAAAATTATGATTGCTTTCATTTGATTTTTGTCTAATTTGAAACAGCATGTCCAATATCATACTTCCAACTTATTAAAAAATATATATTTCAAACAAAACTATAATACCTGAGGTAACTAAGTGAATACTAAAAAAATATTTAAATATAATTATCAAATTAATAAACGAAACTCAAGTACCTTTTTTCCTTCTATATAGTTCACATATATTTGCTCAAATATATTTGCTATCGCATTTTACTGCTCGTTGTTTTAACTTATATTCTTACATCATGTAGATGATTATTATGTCAATTAAGAGCTAACTAAAATATTTATTTTTAAAAATCGATATTTTTCTTACGATTACCCCATTTAAAGAAGTTGTGTTTCGTGTTACTTTGCTCTTGCTACTAAAATACACATAAAAAAATTAATAGAAAAAAATTATTTACTTTGATAAATTTATCACGTTTTTATTACTAAAGATTGGCGTGATCGTGGTTTCGTGACACTGTTACATTATCAAATACGATGTCTCAAAACCACGGATTCACATTATTAATACCCTTTTCTGCTTTACAGGTAATGAGATCGACTTGAAAGATACGGTAAATCAGCTCAACAGTACATATCCCAAAATAAAATTCACAATAGAAATAAATTATAAAAATAAACGTTAGTTTTTCCTTTGATGAAAAAACCTTCTTTACAATAAACCGTGTATCTCATAACCTTGTAGCATACAAGTTCAAGACGTACAGATCATCGGCCATGTGTCTACACATACAGACAAAAAAAGGACTTATTACGATAAAACAAATCGCCTTCACAATGGTTATAGTACACCATCCTTGCATATTTTAGATCTATTAAAAAAAATTCTAATAAAAAAATTAAAATATTGCGTTCAAATAGTCACAAAAACTGTCACACATGATTAAATTACTCAGATTGCTGTTAAATGGGAAAAATGGGAAGTAATTTCCAAACAGGGTCTAAAGACCACAGGACAACATTGTTGTTGAAAAAGAATAATATAAATTTCGCTTACCATTTTATAGAAACAGGCCATAATTTCCCAGATGATAACAATTATCAAATTATGCATACCGTATCCAAAGGCTAAAAGTTTGGTCTCTTAGAGGCCTTAAGAATTTGTAACTGCAATAAAACTAGTAAAATTAATCTTCTTTATAATCAAACAGAGGTGCGAAGCTCCCTGTTGTTCGATCTTCTGCCTTTAGTATCTATGTAGTAACAAAGATTATAATAGCTAACGCTCAATAATCTTCGGTAGTAGTAAAAATTGTGCGAGCTAAAAAACTTCACAATCTAACAGTGTTACAAAACCGGGATCATGCCAATTTTTAGTAATATAAAATTAATACATTCAGTAACGTAAATTTTGTTATTGCTGATTTTTCACAATGACTACCACGAAGCAACAGACTACTCAAATAATTAAGACACATATATGATTTACCTAGCATCATTTCTTCCTGTGTAATCTTAAAAATACAGGGTGTTAGGTGGAACGAACCAAATTCCAGAAGTATATCATAAGTTTTTATTCGATTATTATTTATTCTAAAATTATAGCGTAACAAAATGTCCTATGTTGGTTTATTTTAACCATAAAGTTGTTTTAATAAATGTTTACAAATACCATTACCCTCTAAACATTTTTTGCGCCTAACTAATTCATGTCTTTCTTTTGTAACGAAGTTACTAATTTTTTGAGCATAAATATGTGTACGTATTGGAAAAATGTAGTCATTACGGAAAAAAGAATAGTTGACGCTTTCTTATTACCTCGTCTATATAATTAGTTTTATTGCGCAATACCGGGACATGAGCGTCCGTGTATAGAAATATTGCGCTATATATCGCAGTATTGTATGCTCGATATCCCTACGCCATCACTCGCTAGCAAAGTAGGAATACGGAAGCGACCGACCGTCGTTCGGTCAAACTATTTACGGCTGCGCTGGCCATTAATTTGCTGAGAACTGCACTTTCTTCACGCAGGTGCAGAGTTCAAAGGGACTGCCCGGGTTATCTCCGGACGGCGTCTTCCTAGTCTAGCAATATAAGTGAGGCACATCCTACCGCTAGTGGCCAATGTTGTCTAATACCCATGTAAATATGGACAATGTTGATTCCTTTCTTAATATCCTATCGCTATTCGTCGACATTGTCGAGGACCCGTATAAGTGTCGACAATATCGCTCTATCCTACCGACGCTTTCGAGGCATGTTATAAGTACGGGCTGCGTCGGTTCCTTTCTTTCCATGCGTGCGTGTAGGATCTATGTTGTCGGTTTTTTCTTATTCCGTAACTACCAGCAATGTGTTTGTCGCCAGGTACTAACCAGTGTCCATCATTAAGGGCGCATACCAATTGTGGCGACCCGTCACGGTCAGGGTTGCCAACCCGAGGTTATCGCCGCCGCACTATAGGGCAATCGTTACTTTTTCGTTTCAAAATCGTAAATCTCCGAGAGAAATGAATATATTGATTCTTTTAAAGTTGGAGCTTGACTTGACGGAAGTAAGCATTTCATACAATCACTTTGAAGCCCCTAAAATTACATTTTTTTTTTGAAAAAATTTCTTTTTCATATAATATCACAACATGAACGTTTGCACTTACCTAATATCACAATATTTTCAATATAAACTGATAAAAATATTTAATTGTGCCCAAAGTGGACCATCCATTTAGGTTTTATAGGTTTCGGATCCATTGATATAGGTTATATTGTTCAGATTTAATGGATCTAGGATTTATGTCACCAGAATCTGTGCCTATGAATTCAGAAGAGTTTAAAATTCAACGTTAAGACTTCTTTAAGTCATAGTTAATATGTTAAGGGTACAAATTTTAGGTTAGGTTACTTGGCTTCAGATTCTAGGAATCGAAGGTATGGGCTGCAAAGTTTTAGTTGTTCCAAAATTAAAGCTGTGAAGTTTCATGTTCTCTTGGTATAATGGTGGGATCCAACAAGTGGATTCCATACATCAAGATAGGCGTTTCTGAGAAAATTCCTTTTTTCCCTTGATAATTTATCACTAAGGTTATGTTTAAGGCAACATTATTTTTAGAACAGAGTTTATTTTCATTTTCTAGAACTTTGGTTGCATAAAACTCCGTTACTTACCTTAAAATACTTTACATGTAACACAAGCTATTATAATTTTGAATGCATAATATTAAATTACTATAATTCGGCTAAAATTGACCAAAACTATCATCCAAATGCTTTAAGATTTTTATCTGTAGATTTTGAAAATATACATTGTGGTATGAGGTAATTGCAAATGTTCATGTGGCAATATTATATGAAAAAGAAATTTTTTCAAAAAAAAAAAAACATTTTAGGGGCTTCACAGTGATTATATGAAAGGGGACCAGCATACTCCTTATATTTCTTGGAATCTACATTAATCAAGCTCCAATTAAAAAAAAATAGTCTCGGATAGTTACGATTGGGAAACGAAAAAGTGACGATTGGCTCATAGGGCGCCGCACGCAGAATCGCCGCATACAAAGACGTTGTCTACTGCCGATCGACACCAGGTTACAGCTAAGAACATAACGCACCGTCGCCGGTCGGTTTTTAATACGAGGTGCCGTGAACAGCTTCACAGATTTTAAGTCCGAGGCGTCGTCGCGAATTTTAATACCAGGTGTCGTGAATAGCAACACAAAAGTTATATACGTGTCACCGTGAATAGCGTCATGAATTTTAGTACGAGGTACCGTGATGATACTGCCAGGACATTGTCTACCCTGCGACCACCGTGCAATTAGTACAAGGTTCTGTGAACAGCGCACATATATACTCTGGCCCTCCAGATCGTCTATCGTTGATATTGTTGTCAATCTTAGGTTGTAAGTTAGCTTTGGGCTATATTATTATAAAGTATGAATACAAAATACAGGATGTTTTAAAACCGTTTATTTCATTACCTGGTTCCCATTTTTCACTTTCCAGGTAATAATTTGCAGCCGGCAGCCAGTAATTAATACCCGCAATTCACCTCTGGCTCACCATATCTCTACAGTAACAAGCTTCCCGGTGCAAAGTCGGTCCTCTACCACATTAATCCAGAGGGTAGTACCTGAGACCGAAAAGCGGGTAGGTGTCTTAATAACCGGATAGTCTAACCGTTGATCATTTCAGAGGATGATATCTCGATCGTGAGGGAGTACCAACTGGGAGTATTTAGAACGAGATATCCTTACGCTGAACGTTGGACAGATGACTGTCTGTAGGATCAATATTCACCTACCGATGTTCCGCTGCCCTAACAGGAGGACATCTGTATATTATAAAGACGTCCGTGGATTACTATTTTTCAAAACGCGTGACACTTTAGTAATAGCTGCAGCATTTTTAGTGCGTCGAATTAGTGCATCTCGAGTATTGCCTGGAAACTGTTCGTCCAAATGCTGCTTGACCTGACGAGCGAAATGTGTAGATGTGTAGGAGCTCCATCGTGCTAATAATACATTTGCATCCTGATATTTAAATGAACATTTTCTAGTAGTCCTGTTAAGATATTTTATAAAAAAAATTACATAGTTCTCTCCTGTGAGGCGATTCTTTGAAATGTAAGAGCTAATTAAATAAGCATCGTCTATACTACACCACACGTCTACCGAAAACTTGTGCTCAAAATTAGTTATGACGGTTGAGTAGGGATTTTCATGGAACTATATGGGAATTGAATTTTTGATGCCGTCCTGGATGAATGTTGCTTCACTGATAAACAGTATGTGCCAGACAACACTATAATTATTATTTATACAGCCACTAAAATACATACGCATAACATATTCGGATTGTAAGTGATATACACGGTACAGATATCGGCCTTGATAGTGGAGTGTGTTGATTACTCTTTTCTATGGAATATCCAGTTGACTAGCGATTCTTCGACACCTAGTTGTTGCATCATCTTCCACTAAATCTCTAATATTTTCTATTTCTTGTAAACTTTGTCCAGTGGCTCGTTCAGATTTTATATCAATAATGATATACATTTGAAAATAAACGTTAAACTGAAACTGACACATATCAGAACCACAAAACGGATAGATAACCGATACCTACAGCATCTGTGATAAGACACAATCAATTGTTTTACTTTTTTTAATTACGCTATAATTGGAAAACAAATGAGAATCGGATAAGAACATATGAGTTTTTTTGAATTATTTTCACGTGTACAATACACTCCTGGAATTTGGTCCGTTCCTTCCGATACTTCTTGTATATAAATTAGACTACCCTACAATATTACATAGGTACATCTGAACCTATAGAATTTTTGTAAGTTATATAAATCCCTATCACACAGTTATAAAATTCACAACCAGAGCAATTTATTATTGTTTTTAATATAATTTCAAAATATTTTTTACGCCCCATCATCATCAACCTAACATTTCAAAAAATTATTTCAAATGGATTTTTAGAACCCTTCGCTTCGCTAGTAGACACCATACAGTGAGCTTTGAAAATGGTGAATGAGATTTCATCGAAACATCAGCTGCCTTACAGTCCTGAGAGGGACTCAGCATATACATTCGATTACACATCACACCCGTGAGAATATCCGTCATATATATATATATATATATATATATATATATATATATATATATATATATATATATATATATGAACATAGTATCCAAAACATGCTAAATATAATGATATAAATGCAATACCAAACAAAAAAAGAAAAATATAAAAAACATTCCCCTATAAAATCATACACTTATATATATTTTGATTTTTAAACAACTTTTATTGCTTTATTATGGCTATGATTGTGTGTGGCATAACCTCACTTTTATCTTATAACTTATTAATGTAAAAGTTGATTGTTTATAATATTATAATGTTCACATTGTTCTAACCATTTTAATTTGGGAATGACGTTTTAATTGTATACTTAATTTATACTGTGTAAAGGTTGCCCTGGCCTTGGAGACTGTTCTTAAAATAGCAAGGTTGAGGTGTGCCCTTTGACGAGTGAGTGTGGTTAGTTAGTACTGAGAAAGCTTATTTACTGACCATATTCTCTTGTTTCTAGGGTCTGTGCCTTAAGGATGGCCTAAGTAAGTATCTCTTCTTTTCTTGATTTCTTCGATGTATAACCTGTTATATTATGTTAAATATACTCATGTCCAAAAATCAATAACTTCGTTAAATAATACATAATATATATACATATACATATACATATACATATACATATACATATACATATACATATACATATACATATATATATATATATATATATATATATATATATATATATATATATATATATATATATATATATATATATATATATATATGTAGATAAGTTTTTGTCCGTGTAATTTAAAATAAAATAGAATAAAATATTGGCGAAGCGGACGTGAAAATTTGTCAATCTACATGATTCTCGTATTAAAAAGTGCGGAGCACTCCAAAGTATGGAATAACTCCGGGTCCGACAGATGGCGACAGCGCTGTTTCGTCCTAATATGGGACTCGTCAGGCCACCGCAGTCGGTACAAACCATCATCTCGCCTTTGCATCGTACAATGCGACTCCTATCTTTTGGGCAGCGCGTTTCGTGTACTCGATTTTACATATTTCTGTTTTAATTCACCGTCACGCCACCATATGACGGTTCTCTTACAAACTTTGTTAATCTGTATGGTTCTTGTGGACCATCGAGATGTCGCCTTTGTCGTCTTATTTGCCGTATTTTGATTATAAGTATGGCTTGTACGATGCAAAGGCGAGATGATGGTTTGTACCGACTGCGGTGGCCTGACGAGTCCCATATTAGGACGAAACAGCGCTGTCGCCATCTGTCGGACCCGGAGTTATTCCATACTTTGGAGTGCTCCGCATTTTTTAATACGAGAATCATGTAGATTGACAAATTTTCACGTCCGCTTCGCCAATATTTTATTCTATTTTATTTTATATATATATATATATATATATATATATATATATATATATATATATATATATATGAATATATTTATCTTACTATACTCGGAGGGTCCGTAAATTATTAAATTACAACTTTCCAAGCATCTGTCCTTTTCATACGTCCATATGCGCCAGAGAGCGGAGTGGTCGCTTGTAAAAAGGCAACAAACCTTCAGGTTAACAGACTTGGAACCAAGGGAGGTACACACTCACTCCTTAGCAGACCTGTACAAATTAATCTAGGGAGCTAGGTTGTGTGTGGCTCTCTAGGGTGAACACAATAGGCTTACTTTGGCCGCAGTGCATCCGGCTTCAGGACGGAGTCGAAGAGAATAAAATATTCAAATAGTATATTTGCTGTCATGTTGGTTCCGGGCGTCTTTCTAATACACTTACTTTTTATTTCTCCAGTTTTCGGGCGTCCTATATTTAGCAACGTTGAATGCCTTTATAATCTATTCTCCCTCGAAAAGTTTTTAATGGGCTTCGACACTATAAGGTGCGCCGAGTACTGCCATTAGGTCTGCCAGGGTTTCGGATAGACTATATTGTTCATTTTTACTACGATATGGGAATAGCTAAAGGCTTTGTAATGATTACTTTTAGAAGAAATTATGTATAAGCAGAAAAAACTAGTTTGACAAATCGCTTAAAAATTTACCCCTTAATTCACTAACATTGTCTAATTTTAAAACCTGTCTAAGTTGACAATAAAAGATTGACCAATGCAACAGTAACAATTTTAAACCCTAAAAATACAAAAATTATTGATAATTTTATTTTACTTCTGTACCGACAAAACTAGAAAATTATGTTAATTTTCAAATAACAACTATAGCTATTACGGATTTCAAAGCTTTATCTCTGTATTTGTATTCTTGTTAACCTTATATAAGCATTTATTTGTTGATGCATATAATATAAATTATAACAGTATCATATGGAAAACAAAACTGACCAACTAGACGATCTAACTTTCATGGTTACTAGTCCAAGTCTAAGTGTTTTTTTTTCATATCCGTGTTACCAGATGACATATACCACCCTAAACCAGCTGACTTTTTTTTTCTTCAAAGTGTGTGGAGGGAGAGGCCGCCACTGTTCAACCCACCCATGTAGCCGTAGCATTTCAGGTGTTATCGTCAGAGAGGAAATGATCTACAAAATCTGTACTTGGCTTGTATACTAATATTTATGTTATTCTTTTAATCATTTTTATTCCTATGGATGTTTAATAGTAATTAATATAGAACACAGCTTGGCTGAGTCATTATCTTGCTTGATCTAAAATATAATTTATAT
Organism: Diaprepes abbreviatus; assembly: GCA_034092305.1. Lineage (NCBI taxonomy): Eukaryota > Metazoa > Arthropoda > Insecta > Coleoptera > Curculionidae > Diaprepes > Diaprepes abbreviatus. Next base: position 1,546,847 of record JASJET010000050.1, read on the forward strand.
GATGCTATTGTAATATCCAGGAGAGCACTCTTACCAGTCAGAACGGCACTACACATTTACGAACACGTTTTTGAATTGAAGTTTTAGTGTAAACTGATGCCTATATTTTAGTTTAGTTTTTGTAAGTCCAGATTTCTAGCTATTTCATTGTTATAAGAAATATTATAATTTTTATTTTTTTAAATCACAAAGCTAATGTTATCACGATCAAGCTACAATTTGTTTGCCGAAAACCATTCAGCTATTTTTTTCACAACCGTAATTTATTCTTATATTATCTGTATTTTCATTCCTTACTATACATATGATACCGTCAGTATAAAGTTATTTGACCTGAAATATGTAAGAAAAAAATCCAAAACATATATTTAACTCACCATAATATTCCTTTATACAATAATGGAAAATTAAGTTTGCGACTATATTATATAATCAGTAATAACATTTTATAAAAATTGTTTAAATATTTAAGATTTTTTCAAAAATTTTCTTTTACATTCTTTTTTACATATTGTTTATTACTGATAGTTATACATAAAACGTTTCTGTGAAGTAATGCCTCAATTAAAGTAAGACAGAACATTTTTTAACTTTTCCCTAGGCGCTCTTTCGGGAAAACATTGAAAATAATATGAATTTTATTAAAACCTTCATACTATTAATTTATATACTTTTGCACCCATACTCCAAAAATAGTAATAGGCTGGTATTAAACTTACAGAAAATCGGAATGCAAAATAAAATATTTTTCCATTGTTACGATATAACTTTTGAATAAACAGCCAGTAATATTCTTTTATCTTCCTTCATTTTAAAATACAGAATAAGAAAGAAATATTGTCTTTTCTGTCGAGAGTTAATATTCTCACTAAATAAACAAAAAACATTTAGTTTTCAAAAAATCGTAAAACAAAAATAAGTTGAACGCAATTTATAGTACTTCAAATATGCATGTTTAGTCGCCATCCTGCAACATACAGGAAATGAGAAATTCTCTATCTTCCACGACAACGAATTTTGCGTCTTTTGTATTCAACGTGTGTCTAACCTACTTCTGCCGTGGCAAAATACAATATCACAAGTGAGATAAAATAAAAGTAATAAAGAAGAGTCTTTTAATTTCCTCAGTCTATATTTTAATAAGTTTAATACGACAGTTTGCTCTTTTAGAAAGCAGTCAAGGATATATAGCGGACATAAGCTTATAATTAAAATAAGGCATTCTATCAACCGTATTGTTTTAACTAAGAGGAGGTATTAGCAAAAATTTTGGAACTGACAATTATACAAGATTGAAGTATTTGTAATTGAATATGTAATCATTCTTTAAATATCACATGGTTATTGTGGACTAATGTTTATAGTTTTGTTATATTGAATTTTTCCTTATCTTAGTCCTTCCACTAAATGTTTTCATAGACGATTCTATGATTTTAATGAAAGGATAAGGATAATTTTGTAATCCCGAAAAAGTTACAATTATTTTTGAGTCTCTATAATAAGTAATATAGAAAGTTTTGTATTTGTCTGAAAAGTTTTTTATTCTGAATTCAGTAGAAAATCAATAGATTTTGGGACAATTTCCTGAATTTTATTAAGAAAAGAAATGCACTAACACTCAAATTCATTAAGATCGTTTAATACTTAGATCCAATCTAGTTGCCATGTAAGTTAGATCGTCTAGTTGGCCAATTTTGTTTTGCTTCTGATGTGTTGTAATATGTCAACAGATAACTCTTACATATTAAAATTAAAGATAAAAGCCAGAACCCGTAGGAATAGTAGTTATTTCTTAAATATAAAGAAAATTTTCAAATTTTACTTGCTCCTTAATGAAAATTATTTTTTCGATCTTGTTTTTAATGTTAAAAACTTGACTGAATTATTGTTTCACTGGACAATATAAACCTTTTACTGTTAACGAAAACAGGAAAAAATTAAATAAATCAACATAAAAATAGATATGCAGATAGTATATAAGAACAGATGCAAATAATATATGAACATTCAGACTTAGAAACTGTAAACTGGAAATTTTTCAAGACCTTATAACAGCAGCTGTCAGAATGAAACTTTACAAAAAAGTAAAGGGACACAAATTTGGCCCTGAAAATAAAATAAAATAACACCAATAAATATAATTATGAAGAAAATCGTGAGGGAAGATAATAAAAAATACAAAAATTAAAACTAGGAGAAATTTTGAAACAACTAAAGAGCTTAATACAAGTGAATGTGAGAATGACAGAAGGCAAACAACACATATACAAGTTGATACATGATAACAAACATGAGGTCACACCAGTAAACGAAATAGCTGAAACAGTAGAAAGATTATAAAAATCCTGTACATGAACACGAAAAGGATATAATCATAGTTATTGATGTGAGCTCCGAGGATATTTATGAAAGCTTAGCTGCAGAAATAAAAAAAAATCTCTTATAACTATGTCTAATAAGAAAGCACCAGGAGAAGACAAATTTAGCGCAGAAATTATCGGGTCGAATATTCAACTGTCAGGTTAAGTGCCATAGTAGTTCTCAGTTCCAAAAACCGATAAATACAAATTAGAAAACTATCGACCTAAAGGTTTTTTATCAATACTATACAAATTATTCAAGAAAATAACCACATAAAGAATAACTAACAAGATAAGCACTAGCCTTGGGAACAAGCTAGTTAAAAGTCATGGAACAAGAAACCACTTGCAAACAATGAAAAAATGGAAAAGAATATTGCATTAGAATTTGGATTGCATTGGTGGGCTATGAAAGGGCTTTCGACTTGATAGAAATATGGACAGTTTTAAATGCTTTAAGTAATCATGGAGTGGATAAATGATACACATACACTATTGGTTAAACTTGCAGGAATGCAACGCCAGAAAAACAATCCTAGAAAAAAACCAACAAAATAAAAACTCAACGTGGGGTAAAACAGGGATACTCAATCTATCCTAAGCCCCACGTTATACTGGAATACTCAACTGAGACACTAAACAAATAACTATTGATGACTACAAACTAATTTACTTAAGATTTGCCGATGATGTGACTTTGATAGCCAGAGACAAACAATCGAAAAACAATTTACCAACCGATCTGCCAAGAGAAATGTTCAGGTTCTAGTCACTGTTTGGAAGACAACGAATATTTAGATCTAATATGCGTAACACACTTAAAGCATGTTTTCCAACAATAAGCTCTCTTCCTTATGGAACAAAAACATGGGCACTAAATAAAAATACAACCCATTGACTTCAAGTGAAACAATGAGCCATGGAGAGAACAACTCTAATCATTAAACTGAATGGTTGCATACCAAATACAGAAACAAGACGAAGATTCATGGTAACAGATGTATTAGAAAAGTTATGTATATTAAATGGAACTAGGTAGGACATATTGGTAGGATGTACGATACTCGCTGTGGATGGAAAATCATAGACTGGAAACCATTAGCAAATTAAAAAGCAGAGAAAGACTACAAAATAGATGGTAAAATGATATGAAAATATTAATAATGCACGACTGGATGAAACAAACACACTACAGAAACAATGGCAGCAGTTAATTACGCCTTTTTGTTTTACGATGGAAACAATAAGCTTAAAAGCCGATGAAGTTAGACCATGTTAGGGAATTAGGGGTTGACTACTAAATTCTAAAATATTTCACAGGTAGCAGTCTAAATAAATTTGAATTTGTATAGTCAATATTTAATATCAGCAAATTTTGATGACTTATCTTATAGTTAACGCTATCTAGTTTTAGCTCTTTATGAATATTTTAAATCTGCCATATTGGTAGTAATATTTTCAATCTAAATTAAAAATATGTTATTAGTCAAGTTGCCTGTCGCCACAGATGTGTAGTTGAATAATTGAAAATGGTATTGGCCGTTCATCCTGGTTTTGAAATTCTTACATTTTTTTTTTGAGATTCATATTAGTTAAAAATGCAGTTCGTGTAATTTTAAAAGTCAAACTAATAATATTACATTAATAGGATTAGTGTCCGGCCTCTCTAGGTCTTTTACCTGCTCGTTGACCAAAACATACGAGTACACATTCAATCTGTCTGAAGTATTAAATCTTGGAGTTAATATATATAAATAGATATATATATATATATATATATATATATATATATATATATATATATATATATATATATATATATATATATATCCGGTTTCATAGCGTTCTACGCCTTCTGGTTCCCAGTTTCCATTGTTTTCGGTCTTCCCAATCCCCTGGAAGTAAGTTTCTTTCAGACATGGCTCGGTTAATGCTCTTAATTTAGGTAACTTTTGGCTTTCCTCTTTTTATTTTTTCTTTTTAAGACTTGCTTTGGTAGACGTTCGTCCGTCATTCTCTCCACATGTCCATACCACACCAACTGACGTTGTTTGATTTCATCGAGAATAGTTCTCTTTACGCCCATAATCTCTCTAATTTTCTCGTTGGTTATCCGTTCGATCCTTGACTTTCCGGCAGATCATCGCCAAAAGTCCATTTCAAGAACCAGCAGTTTACGTTCTAAAGTTTTATTTATCTGCCATGTTTCACATCCATACAATACAACGCTTTTAAATATTGCATTGTATAAGAGATGTTTTCTTTCCTTGGGGATGTTTGTTGACCGTAATAGTGAGTTTAGGTATCCGATGGCTTTTTTCGCTTTAGTTATTCGCTCCAATATTTCATCTTCAGTTCGTCCGCTTTGACTGATCTTTGTTCCAAGGTAGGTATAATCAGAACAAGATTTTACTATGATATTGTCATCCACTTCCAAATCTGTTTCTTCTCCACCGATACACATATATTTAGTTTTACTGCGGTTGACAGTTAATCCCCACTCTGCGTATTCTTTCAATAGTTTCCTCGTCATAAATTCGAGGTCTTATTTATCTTGGGTCACTACCACTTGGTCATCTGCAAAATGGAGCGTATATAAATGGGTGTCATTATTTAATTCTATCCCATCTGCATGATCTTCTCCAATTCTTTAAAGCTTCATTGAGGTAGATTTTAAAGAGAGTTGGTGATAGATAACATCCCTTCTGAAGTCCTTTGGTCACATGAAAGCTTTCTGATAAGTTATTGCCGATCTTAATTCTGGAAAATGCTTGGTCGTATAGATGTTTGATGGCTTGGATCACTGTATTGTTAATTGGAGACTTCTCCATCACGTGCCATAATTTTTGGATTGGCACCGTATCATATACTTTTGTGAGATTATGAGTTACTAATATATTTGAAAATAATCTAGTTTTAAAAATATTCAATTTATAATATAGACGGAGCCTTAGATAAAAGATAAAAAGATATTCCTTCATTTCGAGTATATTTATTATTTTAAATTCAACATTTAACTTCATATCATTGAATATAAATTATCATCTTTCCAGCTTCAAAATGAAGTAATTTTCGTTACTGGATAAGGTTTATTAAAAAGTCAGCCTATACTTTGAGACCAAGTGGTTAGAAAACTTTCCAACTACAAAGTTTAAATAAAATTACCTTATCTGGCAAAGTATAATTCCTTTTTATTTAAAATAAACCGGTCAGCAGATTAAGTGACGCACTTTTTTCATCTTTTAAATTTTAAATCAATGTAACTTTTTATTTTTAGCTTATTTTTAAAAGCTTTCTTTTGTTTAATTGGAATTGTTATTTTGACAATAACCTCGGAAGCCTGTTCTCAGAAATGCCGCATTTGTACTTTAACGTAGTTACAATATTGATAAAAATCTATCTCCTCAAAGTAAGAAAATGTGTAAGATATATTTAAGGGCTTATGGCAATGTTGGGATCCTTGGCTTCGGAGGCTCTTGCAATTTTTATTCTTAGTTAGTTAACTCAAGGTAGGAATTTTTTACCATTTTCTGAAGAGAAAAATCTAGAATAGGATATTAATTTCGAAAAATTCCAAATAGTTATGTTAAGTCGTAAAATACAGAGTGATTCAAATGAGTAACCTATTCTAAAACTGGTCGAAAATATAAGATATTAAAACCACTGTTCCATGATCAATATACAGGGTGGTTCAAATAACACCAAACTTAAACATAACTTTACGAATCCAAATCTTACTTTTAAAAAAATGTTTTTAACTTCTTTTAAAAAGACACGTGTTTTCATAACTGTTAAATATTTAATTTATTATTGATTATTTCTATAGTTAGTGTCCAGAAGGAGAGGCTTATTTTATGTTTGAGTTTGTGACATTGATTAGTTTTAGTTTTGTCTGCAAGAATATCAAAAAATTATATTTATTTTAATACGTGCCTCACAGGGATTTTAAAATCCACTAATGAGAAGAAATAACTAAACAAACAATACCATTATTATTAAAATTTGGCGTGGCATGTTTTAATTATTTTTTTAATTCTATCTTCAATAACATTTTTAAATGCAATAAAAAGTTTTCTACTATTAGTTCTCTGACTCTTAGTTATTTTGAAAACCCCCAAAATGCTCACTTTCTGTCTCAACTTATATAGCAGCAATAAATATGTTTGTTTTTTAATTAACATTCGTTTGAAAATTCTGATGAAATAACTGTAATTATTTTATATTTAGATCGAGGAGATATTTTCTTTCTTACTGTATCTTTAGAAAGTTACATACCATTAAACGGTTAGAAAAAAACTAATTTTAAAATAACCTGTACTTTCTAGGTTAAGTAATTTAAAATAAAAATCAGGCGTACACAATTTCCACTTAAGTAAAAAACTTGCAAGCATGCCCCTGACAAATCATATAATTATTAAACATTTTGTCAGTTTCGTATTGTCATGATTTGTTTTAAAATTAATGTATACATAGTTTTGAGAGGACGTCTGCTTGAAAAGCTAATCTATTTTTAATAATTTCTTATAAATAACTCAGTTATATTGCCGATGGACAAGACTATATAACTTGATGTAAGAAATAAGAATACACGCCACTGTTCTCAAAAATACTAAATGTAGCATCGCGTTCCCCTAATAACCACAGATCGGCGAGATATGAAGCGACTGTGGAGTTGTTTCTCGCGACATGCAAACCGCTTGCCATTCCTGCATACACCTAACCTAGTCGATTTCCATAAAGTACTTGTGTGTATCGCGTGTTCCCAATTGTCAGTTAGTTCCAATTTATATTTTGATAAGGACGAAAAATGTCCAAAGCAATTTTGTCGATGTAAATAAACGTAAATTCCTATCTCATATTTGCTTTTTCTTTTGCGTTTTCTTTCCAGTATTTATTTTCTTGCGTTCTCCGTAACCATATGTTCGCACTTTTAGGTGTGATCGTATTTACGAAAGTGTGCTTTTATGTGACAATAAGAATATTCAATTTTCTACATAATAACCCAGGTATAACAAACATATACAATATTATTGTAATATTACAAGTTTAGAACGAATTGTGTAATAATGGGAGAAACATGAAACCTCACATTTCTCCTTATCTCTTTACTATGAAGATATCCTTCAGAACTGAAATATTTATATTTAAATTTCTTTCCTATTCCGATTGTTGTTAAAGTGATTTATTACTATTTATTCATTCCTTCATTACGCTCAGTTATATATATATATATATATATATATATATATATATATATATATATATATATATATATATAACTCAGAGGGTAGTGCTTGAAAACGAGATGTCGGATCCTCTTCATGTAAAATCGGGTGTTCCACAAAGCTCCATCTTGGGACTCCTTTTATTTCTGATATATGCTGCTAATTTTCTCAAGAATTTAAATAATTGTTCCTACTAAGTTTAAGCACCACATCGCCGAGTATGTAATGTACCGTGAACAGGACGGTATCGAACGCCTGTCAAGGATGCATAATTTGCAACTAAATCCATCTAAATCGGTGGTTTTTTATTTTGGAGGTGTTAAAGCCGATAGGGTGAAGGCACTTATGCACTTTCGGGTGGTTGGTGCATCCCTGCCAGTGGAAATGGTGGTAAAGTCACTGAGCGTGCTGACTGAAAGTAAGTTGACATTCACTCCCGATGTATATTTGTTATTGAAGAAGTCATTTTATATTCTAAGTGTGTGATATAGTAATCGTCATGTGTTATCAAAGAATCTTCAGGTTATGTTGTCACAGTCCCTGATGTCCTTTTCCGGTACTGCAATTTTTTCACGGACCATTTCTAAATTTAATAAAAAAATCGTGTACAGGGTACAGAACTCTTACTGCCGTTTGTTGCTTGAGGAAGTTTGATCACATTTCGAAATACGTTAGGGAATTGAGTTGGCTAAAAATGGATAAGCAAGAGATTACAAATAATTATTTCACGCAGTCCCCAATATTTATCAGATAAGCTTGTTCCTCGTAATTGGATTCATGGGCTCAATTCTAGTTGGTAAGGATTGTTTGGTTTTCCTAAACAATTGGCAGGTTTGTTTAAGAAATGTTTTTAATATCGAGGTCCACATTTTTATCACAGAATTGATCAGTTCTCAGCGAGTAACGAGAAGAATCGCACTTGAAAATGCTAAACGAATTAAAACCCGGAATCACCAAATCATTCAGTGAAAACTTACGATATAACATATTGACTTTTAAGGCCTTATGAAGGTTACCTTTATAAGACCTGCAAATTCTTTCTTTTGATCTCGGGAATGAAAAGAACAGAAAATTTTTCAGTTGGCTGTGGCCATAAGGTAAAGGTAAAATTTTAAGGCCAAGACCAGGTCAAATTGAACTCTTCCAATAATATCTAACATAGTTATTTTGAGAAAAATTGCCCATACAAATATTGTAGGGTATCTAAAAATTACCCTGATCTCTATACGTATATTCAGAACAAGATCGAAAATCCGACCAGTTAAGGGAAAACAAGATTCAGCCATTTAAGGCGAGACCAAGATCCATCCAATTAAGGCAAGATTTATGACCAGCTGTTTGAGGCAAGATTAGAGGTCCGGCCATTCAAGGCAAGATCGGAAATCCTACCAGTTCAGGTAAGACCAATGTCCAACCACTTAAGGTAATGGCAAGATCCAGCTAGCTAAGCCAAAATCTAAAATCTGAGGTTTAATGACATTGTTAAGAGGAGTCCCATTTAATTCCTGACCTTAAAATTTCACGTTGTAAAATTTTCTGCTCTTCATTTCTGGGATCAAAAATAGGGATCTTCTTTGAAATTCTGAAGATGATTTTCAAATAACCTGAACAGTATAGGTTAAAATCTCGGTAAACGTCATTTTTAGAATCTCTGTTTAATTTCCTACAACTTTTGATCATTTTTTAATGAGATTAGTATTTGTCAAGTTGCCAGGGTTATTACATACTTTTGGAACACCCTGTATATATATATATATATATATATATATATATATATATATATATATATATATATATATATATATATATATATATAGATACAGGGTGTTCTCAAAGTTGAGTCATTTATTTTAACAGCTCGTAGAACTCGTAAATTGAAATCGATTTACCAAAAATCGTTTATATAAAAGTCGACAAATAAAGAAATTTTCAACAATTATATAAAAAATTTAAAATTTAATTATTTCATGATATTTTCAACTACTACATTGTAAAAACTTTGTTTCCTATTAATACTGGGAATACCTATTTTTGTATGTAATTGTTTTACGGTTTTGAGTGCGAGTTCGATTTAACCAGTGCTAAATAATTCATACAGTAGTGCGCGATATTATTTTTCATTTGTGGGTATATTGTGCAATTGTGCAATAAAAATGGCACATTTATATGAAAACCATAAACTAGTGGACGTAATATTAACTTAGGGGGAGCGCCAAAAACATGCAACAGCAGCATGTCATTTGTACGCTTAGAAATTTCCTTTACGAAACCATCCGTCTCCGCGGATGTTTGTAAATTTAGTTATAAGACTTCGCGACACTGGTATTTAAAGGAACAACCAGAAAGTCAAACTGGAAGACCTCCTCGACGCGAAATGGTGAAGATAGAGGAAGAAATGTTAGCAATTGTCGAAAACGACCCAACAACGAGCACTAGGTTCATGGCAGATCAAGTAGAAATTGCTCACAGTAAAGTGTTGAAAACTTAATAACAAGAATCCCTTTATCCGTACCACTATCAAGGGGTACAAGCTTTGCAACTAGAAGATATTCCTAGAAGAGTTGAATTTTATCACTGGCTATTACATTTTTTTTTGGCTACCGATGAGGCCAAGCCATGCAGTGGAAGGAAGTCATTTTCAGCACAGATTTTCAGTAAATATTTGGGTTTTTTCCAATTCGACTGATAAGTCAAAATTATTTAGACTTTCTTCAAAATATTCTGCTACATTATTAGATGTTCCTTTAAATGTCAAACAAAATATGGCTTTTCGTTGATGGGGCTCCACCATATTTCAGACGAGAACTTTACGAACATTTAAATAATGTATTTCCTAACATGTCCTGCACATTTCCCGGATCTAAATCCCTGTAATTTTTTTCTGTGGAGCTACTTAAAACAGTTAGTTTATCACGGTGGGGAAGTAAATATTGTGGAAGAACTACAACAGTGCATTGAAAATGCTTGTGATGTTATCCGTGGAGACCGGAATTTTAATTTTGACGCGTGTAGTCACGTATTGATAGACTTTGCGTTAACCGAACAAACAGTGACAATTTTGAACAATTATTGTAGAAAACGATTTAATCTGTTCATTATAGTAAACAAAGTTTTTACATTGCAGTGGTTGAAAATAGCATGCAATACAAACCTTATTGTATCGCAATTTCATTTTTTAAATAGTTGTTGAAAATTTATTTGCCAACTTTTATATAAACGATTTTCGGTAAATCGATTTATTTTTATGAGTTCTACAAATATTCAAATTTAAATTTTCTATCCTTTTCCTGCGATATTTTCAATCGCTATTTTGTTAAAAACTCTTCGAGAAAAATATATGGAATCGATTATATTTTAAAGTTCTCAGTTTGCCATAGATTTATATTTGTTATCTCATTGGGAACCGTTATAAACTTATATAAACTAAACTTATGCAGGTAGGTAGGTAAATTATTCAGTTTTTAAGCAAAGTTTTGTCAACTACTTACCAGGTGTGAAGTAAATTTATTTCGACTGAATTCAGAATTAAGACATAGTCTTAAATCTAACGCAATTCTCTCTATATACGTAACTTTTACTCGCGAATACAGACGCAGCTTCTGCAAAGACAGGAAGTTGTTAAAGTCGAATACTGGAATTAACTTCAAAGACGCTATTACCTCATCCCTTGCGAAGAGAAAGCAATTTATGTGTAACGGTATTATCTTCAGCATTATCTGGGATTTTAATGATTTGCGACGACAATGTTATCTTTAATTTATCAAGCTGTAAAGTGGTTTATTAAAAACAACAATTTTATAGAACTGGGGTTAAAAAACACCATTGAGGTTAATGAAAAATGTTTTATGATTCAAAAAGTTACATTTATTTTATATTATGTAACTTGGCATATAAACTGTCTTATTTCAAAATTTAGATGTTGCAATTTATAAGAAATATATACATTTTTATGGAACTTTTTACAGTTGGAGTTTTGGTTCCTAAATAGCGTACCTAAGTTATTATACTCTAAAGTCTCCTCAACATTTGCAGTTTGTAACAATTATTATAAATACCCACAGGGAGTTTTAAATAATTTAATATTAATATAACATTTTACCATACTATAACCTAATTATTTAAAAGGATGCTTTTCAGAGCCATTTTTTGCAAGAAGGAAAATTTCCTTCGAACAAACTATTCTTAATACGTATAAAAAAAATATGTCTATTTATAGAATCATTCGGATAGTGTCTATAGATTATGCTGGTCCGGCTATGGTAAAAAAAATGATTAACTTCTGCTTTTGAGCTAGTTACTAGTATTTAAGATGAGCCCAGTTTAATGGTCGAGTATCCCATTTCTAACCAATCGGTGGCGCTATTGTGATGTGGCAGTGAGACGATGTGAAGTTTTTATAAGCCCGTTTGTAGAATGCTGAGCTCTGTCAAGATTTTAGTTACAGAATTGGCGATGCAGATCAAAAATATTTGACATCCGAGGTCTGTGTAAAAGGTCTGATATTTCCCACGTAAAATGGGGCTTCTTAGATCACATGGAGGACTTTGCTTTAAAAATTTTCTAGTCTGCTGAATTTTGAGCTGTCCGTGGTGATTCATGTAGAAGAAACATAGAACGGGATCTAATGGATAAGAAGAGTGTAAATTAGTAGTTCAAGTTTTAAATGTAGCTTGTAGATGGGAATGGAGAGTTATCGAAGATATTTTGATGGTTAGTAGATGGTTAGGATTGAGAAGTCGGTTGAGCCTCCTGTCGTAGACTAGCCCTAAGTATTTTGCATGATTCCTCAAGGGAATCTCAGTGTTTGAAATGAGATCGAAAGTCGCATTTTCGTAAATATCACTGCCTGAGTTTTGACAGGATTTAACTTGATTTATCAATTGGTTATCAATCTCTCCACCGTTGTAGTCTCAGAAGTATTGGTTTAAATAACCCTGAGAATATCGCAAAAGCTGTATCGCCAGCGAATAAATATAATTTGCTATATTGACCTTTCGGGATATCCGCAGTATATAATGTTGAATAGACTGGGGGACAAAGGAGACTCCTGAGATTCCTCGGCTCAAATTGGCCTTATAGTAGATATAGCATCGTCTGACGATACTACAAATGTTCTGCGCTCTAGGAAACTTAACACCAGCCTTACGAGGTAATTGGGTATTCTTAGCCTCATGAGTTTAATCATTACTCCGTTATGCTACACTTTCTCAAAGGCCTTGCTGATGTCGAAGAATATTGTCCCAGTATGAAATGTCTTGTGAAAACTTTAGATTATGAACGATGCAAGTCCGGTGATCTGCTGAACGCTACGATGACCCCCTCTGAACCGAATTGTTCGGTAGGCAAGATGTTCGTTTAAACTATGAAGTCGATCAAGCGATTTAAAAGGAAAATAGACTAATGGGCCTGTAAATATGTTGATGGCACGTTCTTCTTTCTTTCTAATAAAACTAATTTTGACTGCTTTACAATCTTATGGAATCGACAGTGATTGTGAAGCGACAGTGGTCTTGTCCGAAACTTTTTAAAGCCGCGTTAGACAGACCACCCAAACCAGGCGCTGTTTTTATAATCAGATTTGAAGTTATCCTCTTGACCTTATTAAGACCAATGGTAGGTATACCTGGGTCAGTAAGGCGTATGAATCCATAAATATGTTAAGTACAGTGCAGTCGATGTTTTGGTCCCTTGTACGATCGGCGCTGCAGTTTAACTGAAATTGCATGTAAAATTTGTCTGAGAGTTTATCAGCCTGTCTACAGAATCAACTAAACTTACATTGTTACTGATAATGTGTGGTAAAAGTACTTTAGTATATTTTGTCAGACTTCGAGTTTTTCGAAAAAGACTGTAGTCATGGAGTTATAGAGGTTTAAGCTTAGAATCCCTCCACCAATAGTACAAGTCGCTTAGCTAGCTCGCACCTTATCTCTCTCGATGCTTTGTTTGCTTGCCTTTTACTGCCAGTGTCACTATTCCTGTTTAATCTGTTCTTGAGACCGTTCTTTTCCCTAATTCTGATTTTCAGGTCTGCTAAAATTTCACTGTATTTTAAGTATCTGAACCCCTCATTTATATTTATGGACGAACGAACTTAAATCTTTGTTGTATGAGCTATATTGTATAACCAGGGTGCTTACAATGGTCATAATTCGAAAAAATCTTATTTATTTTTTTCAATGCTAGTCATTTGTTTTGAATATATGGTGTGAATTCCGCTACTGTCTAACCCGTTTTGAAATATACTTTCTTTTTTAATATCCAGCAGAAGTCATCCATCATATTTCTATTCTAACACTCCTGGTATCGGCTCTTCATTTAATTGATATCTAGATGAAAACATCCGCCTTGTCCTTTACCCCGATTTGGAGTCAGTTCAACTTAACAAATTATATCGAAGTGGAGGGTTTGATCCTCCGAACAAAAATATGTAGCCTGTACAACAAGAGGGCTTTCATTTCGTAGTTATTGCGAGCCTTTTAGTTCTAGAATATAGCACAAACACGGCTCTTTATGATTTTAGAGTACAAGATTTTGAGAGTTTCGAAAATGGAGGCGAACAATTTTGAAAACCTTGTAAATAAAAGTCCCGTTATTTGTAACTGCGAATGTTTATAGAATGATGAGTTGTAAAGGTTTTCAGATAAGCCAAAAACAAAAATACGCATGTTAAAAAGAGGGTTCTTCTCTGTCTTTCTTGTCATTTACAGTTCTGCAAACAGTTGTAATTTCAAAATTTAAAAAACATTTACACTCTTAACGCTTTTTTCAAGATTAAGAGTTAATTTTTTCACGCATTAACCACACAGGTGTGAATTAAGAACATATAAATATATATATATATATATATATATATATATATATATATATATATATATATATATATATATATATACATAGACAATTTAGACAGCTGACGTTTCGGTGAAATCTCATTCACCATTTTCAATGCTGACTATATGGCGTCTATGAGCGAACTGACGCCTGCGACTCGAGTGCTGTCGGTCTCGTGTGTACGTCGGACGTGTTTTTTTTCCGAATGGTTCTGGTCAATCAGGTTGCGTTGAGTCCTGTTGCGCGTCATCGGCCCTGTTGCCAGTGTTTGGGGTTGCGTGGCCGAGTTGTAACCTGTTTCGTTACCAAGTGGTACTGGTTGATGTTTTGTAAGCAGATTTTTCCAAGTATTAGGAACACGTTGGCTATCATCTCTGCTATTTAAGTTGTTGGGCCTCTTTGCAATTTCAATGGCTTCCCTTATAACTCTTGTGGACAGGTTTTCACATTTCGACAGCATTTTTGTTCCCGAGAAATTTATCTTATGTCCTGTGTTTTATATATATATATATATATATATATATATATATATATATATATATATATATATATATATATATATATGTATATATATATTTAGTTGGTTATTTTCTTAGGAATATGGTTCATTTTTATATTGAAACTACATATATAAAGTAGTCATACTTATTGTATATATATATATATATATATATATATATATATATATATATATATATATATATATTTTTATTTTTCGGGACGTTTCAATTCTTGACTGTCAAGTCAAGACAGTTTTAAGGCTAGAAATGTAGTGTCTATTCTTCTAACTGGACCTTTAAAAATACTTTTGAAAAGTGAATACACAAAAGAGTGAGTGATTATAATTGGTTTGTGATGTAATTAATTTTCGTTTAAAACAAAAATTTCTGTTTTTAATGCATCCGCCGAAATCGTCAGTTCAAAAAGATTCGAAAGAATCGAAACGTCCTGAAAAATAAAAATATATATATACAATAAGTATGACTACTTTATATATGTAGTTTCAATATAAAAATGAACCATATTCCTAAGAAAATAACCAACTAAATATATATATATATATATATATATATATATATATATATATATATATATATATAGCGCATAAATTAAATATCCAGTAAATGGATGCTTCTTTGGAAAACTCTCGGACCTGTCTAATTAGAATTTTTTGCCTGATATCAAAATATACAGGGTAATTCTAGAAGAAACGAAGACGTTATTTATATTTTCTTTCAATTGTAGGCCCCATTTTTTATTTCAGAATCAGACAGGGCACATTTTTTCCATATGACACGTTAAATATCGATGTTAGTTACACAAGGAAATTGTCAAAAAAAAATTTTTAAATCACCAGATTTTCCACCTGCCCAGCTATAGTAACATTAAAGATATTAAAATTTTTAATTTCCAATGTAACAGAAAGTCAGTTTCTACATTAGATATTAGCATTTTGTATCTAGACCGATAAAATCCGATATGTTCCAGCATGACCTTTTTTCCAACAAGACAGAGCGTCGCTCCACTACGCTGGTCCTGCCCGTGCTTATTTGGATGAGGTTTTTCCGAATCATTGAATATGCAGAACAAGGACAATTGAATGGTCAGCCAGATAACCAGATTTGATCCCACTTGATTATTTCTTATGGGGCTAGTTAAAAACCAAAGTATACTTGACTCAACTCGACAAGAAGTCCTAAAAGTTGAAATAAGTCAAGAAGTACAAAACCTAACAACAGATGTCGGCGACAATGTTCAAAAAGAATTTATTCATCGACTTGGATATTGTCAGATATATTAACGGTGCCCAGTTTGAATATTTAATTTAGGTGGTACCAAATTTTCTTTTCTATATTTTAAAGTTTTACAGTAACTTTTCTTTACAGTTTCCATATGTAATCAACATCGATATTTAACTTGTCGTATTTCAAAAAAATGTCCTTCCTGATTCTGAAATAAATAACTGGATTTACAATTGAAAAAAAAAGTGACGTCCTAGCTCCTTCTTGAGTTACCTTGTATATTTCGGTGTCACGCAAAAAGTTTTAAACTAAAAATGAAATTCGGCGAGTTAGTTTTTAAACACATTTTAAATATTTAGTGGGTATTTGTTGATTCACATGAACCATGACAATAAAATTATGGGCAGTATTTGTCAAAATATTAAAAAAAAACCATTGTATTCTAAAACATGCCGCTAATTCAAATAATTCAAAATGAATAATTAGAAAAATAATTTTACGGTAATTAATAGATCAACAATAATATTAAAAAGTAGTCAGTCATTCGGTCTCAAGTGTTTACAAATAAAAAAATTATTTTTAAAAATCTATCTATTGATCCAAACATAGAATTCATTGAATAATTTTCCTGCAAAAATAATGCAATTTGTATGAATAAGTCAAACAAGCAGGGGGTTACGGCCAAACCATGGTAATTCTAAAATATTTTATTATTTAAAGCGACTGCACTCGGTAAATAGCATATTTAAAAATTAATTAGTGGTAGCATAAAATAAATTTTTATAACAAATTATCAAAGGTATTCAAAATATTTGTGTTTGGTCACACCGTTAAAAATGTGGTACAAACATTATAACTTTATAAATTTTAAGACTAACTTTATAAGCTGTTAAGATGATAAAGCCTAGCACAAAATCCTTTCTTCCAGCCCTGTCAACATAAACACTAATTTTAGCCAACAATATTATTATATAGGCCACAATTATCTTAGATTTTTTTAAAGTAGAGAATGTAAATTTATTTAATGAAAACATTGAAATTAGAGTAAAAATTATTAGATTTTGTATATACCCATTCAGTTTTTGTTATATGCTTCACTTAATCATAAACACCAAAATATACTTTTAACTCTAATAACCTTGTTTCCTTGTTAATAAGTAATTATTATTTTTAATAAATTACAGAATGTAGTATTTTTTTAATTAAAATTTTCGATGGCATAGATTTTTCTGAAAAAAAATTCACACAAATATTGCTGGGTTTTGAAAAGAGGCCTCTTAAGGTGATTTTGACTGTGACTCATGGATCAAGGGTCAGTTCATGGTCAAAATAAAATGCCAAATAGAAAAATCTAATTTTTATGCCAGAATTACATTGCTGGGTTTGGAGCGATGCATTTTAAGGAAACTTATTTATCAAGGTCAAGGGCTGGTCAAGGTTAAAATAAAATAATAATTATGAAACATTTTTATTCAGCATAGTGGTGATACTGGTCGAAAGTTAAAGCGGTTAAAAACCGGTATATGACCCCTGGAGACGCACAAAGACTCCTAGGTCTCGTAAGCTTGAACCGTGAACCGTCGATGAACTTTCCCTTTCAAACCTTACAATTTTTCTCCGACACATTTTTGTTAAAATCTCTTACACGAACAATTATTATTATATCGTTAATGAATCACTTTTGCCTTTTGTTCATCTCTAGAGGTCATATATCACTTTTTAACGGATTGATGCTGTGAAAACTTTCAATCAATGTCATTCATTTCCCATTTAAAAAAAGTTTCATAAATGTTATTTTATTTTGATCTGACCCTAGACCTTAACCTGTGGATTATAGTCAAGGTCAACTTAAAATGCCTCACTAAAACACCAGCAATATATTTCTGACATAACAAATAGAATTTTCCGTTCATTATTTTATTTTGACCATGAACTGATCTCTGACCTTGACCCATGGGTCATAGTCATGGTCATCTTAAGATACCTCGCTCCAAACCCAGCAATATTTCTGTGAAGATTATTACCGAAAAATATATTTCCTTCCAAATAGTTGCTTTGCAGTCATTAATAAATGACCAGTCACGTGACCTGCGACCTTCAGTATCTCGAAATCTATAGTTTTTGGAGCTTTGTGGCCGCAAACATTTTTGGTCAAGATCATAGACTACAATAATACTACCTTCTTAGCCAACTTGACGACGCTATGAAACCCCCCATTGTGTGCATGATGTTTTATCTCTGTTCATAAAAGTGAGTAGAAAAAAACTTTTTTCTTTGGGATCCAAGGTTTAATGTTTCTATTACCTAAAGAAATAAAAATTTATCGCAAATATCTAAGTACTAGATATATCAAGTTGCAGTAAAAGTTATACTGGAACAAGTTAATCTTTTTCATAAGATAAATGAACGATTAATGATTTTCTCCTGTGTTATCATATTACAAAACACAAATTATAGAAAAAAACAGATCTCCAAAAAATATATCCCTGTCCAAATATATCAATTCGTTTATAAGTTAATTCTTTATATGCTTCGAGAAATATTTTATTTTAAAATAGAATAGTTAAATTTTTTTGTTCACCACTGCCAATGTAGTCATTATCCTGTTATTTTTAAAACTGATAGCGAACAGAATTAACCACGGTTAGATTGTCCTCAATATTAAATAAATTCCAGCCAATATATTTTAAAACCCAAGATTTGGTTCACAAAAGCGCCTCGTCGGAAATCGGAAAAGCTTTAAATAAAAAGGGTTTATTAATTTTCAAAGTCCGGCCATTTTTCAAAGAACGACTGTGTTTCACATTTACGTATTGGGTCGGTAAATCAAGCGGTCTTTAAACGTTGCGGAGCAAATGAAAGGGCACGTTTATTCCAAAATGGATTGGGGGTAAATCTTTCAGCGTTATCGAAGGAATCCAGTTGGCTTTTGCGGCTTTGTATCCTTCTAATTTCGAATCCTGTACAGGGCCTTGTCCTACGTGCGTTTATTCTCTTCATAAAAAGGTTTATTACCAACAGCAGTTTGCTATAAAAGTTTCATGAACGATCAACTTTATTTAATTATTAAGCCAAAGTAAGTAACGTGATTGCTTGATATTTCGATTTGCAGTTTCTTTTGATACTTTTTTTCTATTTAAAATTGTTATTTTTAGAAGATTAATTGGCAAAGATTTCAGATACTATTAAATTCTTCCTCTCAATACTCATTTTTGTTTGGACAATACCGTCAATTGTTCTTAAAATTAAAATCATCAATAGGAGAAAAACAATTTTCCCCTTGCCAACGTTTCGTTTTTTTAAGCATCTTCAAGGTCCTATAATAAAATATTCAAGTTTATATAAATTAGTTTTATATATATATATATATATATATATATATATATATAGATCTAATAAACTGGTAATTCGATGCATTCCTTTGGGGATTTATACAAAACGCAATAGGTTTCGAGATATATTTCGATTTTCGTTTTTTGTTAAATAGCCTTTAATCTCTAAAAATGAAAATTTTCAAATATGTAATTTAACTTTAAGAAGAAACTTTGTATAAATTTAAAGAAAAACTTACTCTTTGAAGAAAAATTAAAGATCGAAATATCTCAAAAACTATTCCGTTTTGTATTATACATATTAAGGTCGAATTTACTCCTTACCACTTGTATTGTTAGATTCCCAAAGGAATGTAAGTAATTACCAGTAACCCTATATATAACGTACAATAATGTTAAAGATAATGTAAAGTTTGCAAGTCAAAATACATGTGTGTCGACGTAAAATCTTCCCTTTCATCGTGTCAAAAAAGAGCACTTGAGAAAAACACGGTAACCTTTAAATGGTCTTGAAGGGTAACGTCCCCGAAATCCCGAAATACATCCCGTTCTTTCGTTTGATTTCTTGGATTTCTTATAGAAATTTGCAGGCGT
The DNA here is from genome assembly GCA_034092305.1 of Diaprepes abbreviatus. Taxonomy (NCBI): domain Eukaryota; kingdom Metazoa; phylum Arthropoda; class Insecta; order Coleoptera; family Curculionidae; genus Diaprepes; species Diaprepes abbreviatus. The sequence continues at coordinate 1,566,934 of JASJET010000050.1, forward strand.
TTCGTAAAAATCTCATTTGGCATTTTCTGGTTTGCTGGTTGTAGATCAACTAAAGGAACTCAATGTGCCGGAGGTGTTACGACATAAGTACAAGCTAATTTTCAACCACTAAAAATTTGATTGTCAACTTGATGTTTCTATAACAAGATAGTGTCATTTAATGTTACAAAACGATCCGATTTTCCTTAAAAACAAATTGTGTGATATTCTCGTTTCGATATTTCAAAATATGTAAATGTTTCGAAAATTAGGGGGCCAAATTTTGCTACACCGCCAGAGAAGGAGAATTAAAATGAAAATGAATGCTTCTGTACAGGTGGTTATTTTTTCGGTGTTGATCGCTCCTTCTTTTAGAGCAGTGCCTAGGCTAGCATGCCGGAGATTAGGGGGGGATTATATAAATTCAAAGCGCCACCTGTTTTAGACCCGTCGGTAAGAAAAAGTGATGATGTTAACGAAAACAGGAAACCACTAGATCCAAAAATAAAATATCCCGATTCCAAAAACAGTTGAAATCTATATTTAACAAAAAAAAAGGATTCTGTTTTACAATCTATGTGAATTGCAACTTAAACTAAAGAAATATGTGACTATTTGCTAAATGGATTAGAACAAAAAAAAACAAAGAAACAATGAAGAACACTACTGCAAGTATGAAGTCATCTGCGCCATACGCCAAGTCGGTTTAGATGTAGGTCCAGCTTTAGACTGTCGGCTGATTTGCGTTGAATAACCTTACTTTTTATGTATAGTTGTATTTTGCACTAATAAATTATCTAGTACGCCGATTTAGGAACTAAATTAAAAGTGCTGGACTTCTAATGGGTGAAATAATGTTTTAAATTACCTAGTGTATACGTATACCTTCGGTTTACAAGGTAGTTTAACTTAAATTAAATATAAAGTGTCCTGTGATCGCACGCAGAAAGTCTTATTAGTTCCCAATCACAGGGGAAAGAAATGAAAGCGTCCGATAAATTAGGTAATACCACAGTTTATTATATATAGTTCTAATACCTGAAGTGTGGTTTTATCATTGAGTCTAAGTACTTTCAGCAGGCACTAACCTGTAACTTCCTTGGAAGCAATGGAGTGTTTTATGCCACGCTCCGGCATGGAATTCCAGTTGTTAAATAGAAAAGGAAGATCCTGGTTTAATAAAATCTGATTGTGGCATGTACCTGTTTGTCTTTACGGGTGTAACAAGTACCAAACGTCACAAATATGGGGTTAACCTCTTAGAGGTGATAACTTTCGCTACACTTGATGAAAATAAGAGTCTAATTTATGGTGAGTATTGGCTTGATTGTTGGCATTTTGATAAAATTATTTATAGCGTTGTTCATAAAATAACAAAACTGTAACACGCCGCTCTATTTCTGCAGTTGGTTTCAACATGTTTAAATAACTGTTTTACAAAATATTTGCTTTTGAAATAATAAAAAAAGCATAAAAGTTATTTTTGCAATAACTTGTCCATAAAAAGTAGATTTTAACGGGTTTTTACTTTTCTTCAAAAAAAAATCGTTATAAAAGTGAATCACCCTAGCTCAAATGGTAGCTTTTTTCACTGTCTGCAACTTAGTATTTGGATTTTTTTATTCATAATCAAAAACTAAGCTTTTAAAATTAAAAACCCGTCTTTTGACCTATTTAAACGGTCGTAGGAATTATTCTACATTAAAGATCGTTGCTAGTTTTGTATTTGCCCCCTTTACAACCTCTAATGATTAGTCACCTTTCACCCTGAAATGTCCCGAAATTTTTTTACTGACCTTTAATTCTTGTAATACTACATACAGGTTCTCCGGAAAAATATGGAATATCTCCCGAATATGACAAAAATATGCGAAAGTAATACTACAATTTCATATAAACTTTTTTCGTATAGGGCTCCTCCTCTAAGATATGGCTCCCAAAGAGCTGCAATGGAATTAAGTTTTTTACACTTAATTATTGAAACACCGGGTATATTTCAATTTTTTTATGTGATATATACCAGATGAATTACTCACAGCTGCAGGAATGGAATAACTGTGACAATGATGACCCCATTTTTATGGATGATAAGAACTTTGGACAACGTTTTTCTCCCAACTTCTGAAGAGTTGAAAATGAAAAAGAGGAACTTTGTCCTGTCACCTCCATTTCAATAAAAGTTACACTAACTGGTTAGTTCGTAAGAGGATTTAACATGGGCTCCGTGAAGCCTAATACACTCGCGGTCATGACGAGTTGAGGACTAGTGTACCCGCTACATTAACACAGCCTTGTTCCTTATTTGATTAAAATGAAGCATGATTCTCCATAGAAGTTCCTACCTACTATCGACCGGACTGGAATACAAGGTTTTGAGGTGTTCCTACAGGTAAAAATCCAACGGCGTTAGGTCATTAGACGGAGGATGTTAGGCAATAGGTCCTCTTCTACCTATCCAACGGTTTGGATAGACGTTATTCAGGTGTACCATCGCGCATGTAATACATGTTTCGACGGGTTTCAAGTAGTAAGTGCCCTACTATATCGTGAAAAACATTCTGAAGGAATTTTAAATAAAGTTCTTCATTTTGTCGTGCCGGCAATACGAATGGTCCGATCAAAAAATTGTCAATAATTCCTACCCAGACATTAATTGATTGAAACTGATGTTGATGATGCGCAACAATAGTTGCATGAGGATTTTCATCAGCTTATATATGTAAATTTATGATATCATTTTTGGTAAACACTTCTTCATCCGTGGAGGGAATAGTGCTATTGAAGTTCACATTAGTTCGTTGCTGATCTAATAGCTAGTTTTAAAACTGCATTCTACTGGGAAAATCTTCAGAAATGAGTTCGTGCCCTTTTTTCAAATGATATGGATATAACAGTTGTTCTTGAAGAACTTTATGTACTACTATTTACGTATTAAACGATAATTTTCCAGTGCTCGTTAAAGAAGTGTCATTTACAATATTTAAAATATCTTCCCCTAATTGCGACGTACGTACTGTTCTTTCCCAACCAGCATCAGTAATTCTTTCCCCAAAATTTTTTTAAATTATGAAGAAATTTAATATTAAATTAATATTACCTTATTAAATGGAATCGTCTACCATTCTCACTTAGACGTTGGTCAAGTTGTTGAAATGAGTTCTGATCTGGAAGAGTACGATTAGGATATCTGACGTGATATAACCTCCTGGCTTCCAAAGCATTGCAAGATGCAAGACCATACATCAGATCCATATTTGCATACCCAATAAACGTGTATCCCATATTTCGAATTATTCCACAATTAATTTCTCCACGAAATCAAAAAATCAAAAAGTTAATATCCAAGTAAAAAATCATTGTGTCAGCGATGTGAAAGTTGACCAGTTCTAAAATCCAGGATATTTATTTGTTTCGTACTTAGCAACATTTGCAACAAGATACTTTGTTTTTGGCGTCGACAAAATAAAATGTACATTTTTTGCGAACCTAGCTTGAACTGAAATTCACAAAATTAGACGTTTTTGCTAAAGAGGTAAACTCTAATTTTGGATCGAAATTTTTTTATCATAAGGTTGAAGGTCAATCTTTTATCAAAACACGCCAAATACATGATGTAAATTTAATGACGTTTTTTTCGAAAACGGTTAGGATCCGCGACATGAATGTACTTAACTATTAGTCAGTAGTTAAAGATATGTAAGAAACGTTGTCCAAAGTTCTTATCATAAAGGGCGTAAAAAAATAGGGTCGCTAGTGTCCCAGCTAGTCCGTCTCTGCAGCTATAGGTAATTCTCAACACTTTCTTGGTCAGTAACTTGAAGGATCTTACATCGTATACATCATATCAAAAAAATTGTGCTTCAACAATTAAGTGTAGAATACTTGATTCCATTGTACCTTTTTGGGAGTCCATATCTCCGAAGAGAAGGCCTATACGAAAAAGGTTTATACGAATTTGTAGTATTCCTTTCACGCGTTGTTTTCATATACGGGAGATTTCCCACATTTTCGCAGAAACTATGTGTAAACCCATAAAGTAAACCTATTTTGTTTCTTTATAATTATCATAGAAAAAAATATGAGAGAACTTTGATTCAATTTTAGTCTAAATCTATGTAAATAAATAGATACATATGTTATCAGAAGTAGCACAAAATTTTTGTAAAGAAAGAAGAAAGTTTAGGAACTCATTGAAAATTTATTAAGCTTCAAATAGCACCAGTATTTTTTTTTGCAAGTCAAAGAAATTCAACGCTTGTTTGAAGGTTGTAGACAATGTTGAAGATTGACTAAAATATGGTTATCGAACTTACATTGTTTATTTTTAACAGTGGGGTTGTCGGACTTTAGTTTTGCTTATTTTTACTTCGTTTCGATTAGGTTGTATCTCTAATCGTTATCAAGTATAAACTGTATGCGTTTATACTTGATAACTAATTTAATCAAAACGCCGTAAAAATGAACAAAAATAAAGACAATGAAAGTCCGACAACCACACTGTTAAAAATAACCTTAAATTTATTGCAAATTTAATATACATTTTACATTAAATTTAATGATTTTGTACTTTAAATCATGAATAATTTACATTTGAACTTAAAGTAAATTCATTGAAATATCACTTCTTGTTACATTACATTTGATTACATGTATCTTAAATTTCAATAAACTTGCTGAAAAGATATTTCAACTTTCTGTACAATAAAATTAATTCACATGTACCTTAATATTAAAAGAATTTATATTAATACTCATGGTACTTGTATTGAAATTTGTATTTAGTATGATATAAGTTGTTTAAAGTACTTAATTTTCTTATGATGAGGTGTACATGTCGGTTGATACTGACGGAAACCATTGAATTCGAAACCGGTGTACAGGTGATGGTACAGCACCTGTGGGAAAAATTTCGACCTTTGCCTGTTCGCAGAATTTTTTAATCTCATATTAATTTTGGTGCATTAAATATATGATAACATATCTTAAATTCAATTAACACTGGCTGTATATTTAATGTACATAATCACCTTAAAAGTAATAATCAAACTTTAATTTTAATGTATGATTACATTAAATTTAATGGTATTCCATTCCTTTAGATTAATGTAAAAATTATTAAATTTATCGCATTACATTAATTAAATTTAAAAAACGGTTTATGAAATTTTCTTCCAGGACATTTACCTTACATTTACCACATTGGTGCGTGCGAACTCTGTACCAACAGATATTTCATTTGAGTTCTCCGTGAAATTTCAGTAATTGCGTTTATTTTGTCGGAATAAATTAGTTCAAAGTAGTGGTGGGCCTAAATGGATGTGAACTTATACGAATATTCGTTGAGTCTTAGTAAAATAATATCATTTATTATGAAATTCGTTTTCACGTGCTAAATTGTAGTGTACAAAATTTTGAATAAAAAAATTAACAGTGCGGGTGTCTATATGGATAATTGGCTGTCGTAAAATAAATTCGTATCAATATTCAATATTTGTTCTCACTTTCATGGCTCCAAAAAAGAGTAATACTGTGAGATGTTCCAAGTGTGAAACCAGTATAAAGGAAAAATCCTCTTCAATTTCGTGTTGCCAGTGTTTGTCGTTGTTTCACAAGGGCTGCTCGGGACTGACCGATAAGGAATTAAATTAGCAATCAACATTATGGAAAAAATCAAATTTAACAACATAGATCTGTACTCTCTGCAAAACGTATAAGGATGTTCTACAACAGAATACAGAAAATCATGAGAGTAAGCATAATATATCGTCTTGTCGCTCACAGAGCCGCCGTTCCGTTGGTTTTGTCTAAGATTCAACACCTCGGGTTTCAATAGATCTAGATAGGGATGATAGAGACAACCATAATTCTAGATTTGCCGAGCAGGTCTCCTTAAAAGACATAATAGATAAGCTAATTAAGATGGAGGAGCAGTACCACTCCCTTCTTAGAAAGTATGAAGACCAAATTGAGCTTAATACGGAACTTAGATCAGAAATAGATAACATCAAGAAGCAACTGTCTAATATTGATATATCACAATCTTCTATAACATCTTCTAGAATGGTCTCGGAATCTAGTCGAGAAATAGACAAGCGACAGAAGCGTCAGAAGAATATAATGATCTTTGGAGTGCAAGAAAATTTACCGTGAGGTGAGCCCGATACTTCCATTGTCAGTGATATTGTCCTAAATTTGTGTCCAAAAACAAATATTCAAAGTATGAAAGCTTCTCGAGTGAGGCAAGTAAACCCGTCTAAAGGTGGTTTTTGAATCAGTGTCTAATGTTAGAGCTCTAATTAGACAAGCGAATAAATTAAAGAAATATGAACCTTACAGAAATATCAGATTAAGTTTTGACAGAACGCCCAAGCAGATTACAGAGATCTTAAGGTTACACCAGATAATCGATTACATAATGGCGAAACTAATTTTAAAATAAAATATTTTAATGGAAACCCGAAGATTGTTAATTTAAACTGAATAATTTGTCTAATAGTGTATCATCGTCATCATCAAATTTTGTCCTATCCTGTTTATATCAAAATGTAAGAGGGCTTAATACAAAGACACATGACTTTTATAAATCGATATGTAATTCCGATCACGATATAATTGCCGCAACGGAGACTTGGCTACAAGAAAATGTTTTTCAAGCGAACTTTTTGACACCAGATATACTATATTTCGTTGTGACAGAGACCTGCAGGTATTGAGGGTATCAAGAGGGGGCGGTGCCTTATTGGCTTTGAAAAATAAACTTAAGCCAACACTACTTGATCTGCAGGCTGTTAACAGCGGTGTCACTGGGGTAGACTTGATTGGCTATAATGTATGCATTTATCATATAATATTATATATTTTTGTCATTTACATACCTCCAAAATTAACCAATGCAGAATTTTTAATATTCTTTGAATTATTTGAAACATTGCACAGTATTTACAGTAAAAACATTTTAATAATGGGTGACTTTAATATTCGTCAACTTTACGATATTTGTGGTGGTCAAAGGGTAGATGTATTCAATAGTTTCACTCAACTGTTCGGGTTGTAGCAATTTAACCATATTTACAATACTTATGACAGAGTCCTCGATTTAATTTTCGCTATGTCAGCTGCCAAGTTTCAAAAGAGCTAGTACCATTAGTAGATGAAGATCGTCATCATCCGGCCCTTAGCATCCTTTTATCCCTCAATCCCGGCAAAGCCTCAAGATTTCCAGTGAATTTGTCACAATCAAGATATAATTTTCGGAGGGCAGATTTTCTTTTGCTTTACTACAGTTTACTGGAGGTGAATTGGGCAGATTTGTATGTTATCGATGACGTAAATATAGCTTGTACAGAGTTCTATAGCAAGTTGCTCAAAATATTCGATGTATGTATACTCAAATCTATAATCAAGAAAAGAAATTTTCCAGCTTGGTGTACTTCGGAAATAATTAAATTAATTAAACGGAAACACAGAATTTTTAAAAAATTGAAGAAGGGCTACGAACAAAATCTCAAAAATCAATATGACGAGTTGCGGGCATTAGTGAAAAAAAAATTGGATATCGCTTATAAAAATTATAAAGTAAAGGCAGTGGAAGCCCTATCTAATGATCCTAATACCTTTTGGTCATATATTAAATTTAAAAGGGAAGTTTTGATAAATGATGTCAATCATTTCTCGGATCCTGAGGATATTGTGAATGCATTTGCTGACTTTTTCAGTAGTGGTTATAAGCGTCCTTCTAAGAATAATATATCTTTTGACAATGCCGTTTGGAGCCAGCACATTTCAATTGAACACATTCCGGAACAAATAGTTATAAGGGCGTTGAAAAAATCAAAGAATAGAATGACACAGGGGCCAGACAACGTTCCTTGTTTTTTTTTTTGTTTAGGACTGTGCCTATGCACTGCTTAAACATTTGTCATATTTGTTCAATTTAGCTATTAAAACAAATACCTTTCGAGAGATTTGGAAGGAGGCGAGAATCACCCCTGTATTCAAAAAAGGAAATATTAACGAGATCCCCAATTATAGATCTGTTTCAATACTATCCCCATTCGCAAAGGATTTTGAGATGTCAATATATGGGTGTATTTTGAGTCAAGTGCAACAGTTAATATTGCCAGAACAGCATGGATTTTTTAACCGCCGTAGTACTATTAGCAATCTAGCTTCCTTTGCCCAATTTACCGGTGGGGCATTGGATAAACGCAATCAAGTGGACGTGGTGTATACCGACTTCTCCAAGGTATTTGATCGAGTCGATCACTATATTTTATTTAACAAACTTGCTGCTATGGGTTTTAGCAGAAGCCTATTCTTATTTCTTAAATCTTACCTACAAAACAGAATGCAATTTGTTGAAATCCGGGGTTATCAATCCTATAAATTTAAAGCTACAAGCGGGGCTCCGCAGGGGAGCAATTTGGCTCCACTAATATTTTTACTTTTCATTAACGATATTACGGTTGGAATCTCGAGCTGTGTTTCGCTCTTTGCAGATGATGTAAAGCTATTTCGGATAATTCGTAATATAAATGACGCCCTCGAGCTGCAGGGGGATATTGATATTGTTCGAAATTGGTGTAACGAATAATTTGCCCATGAATGTTGATAAGTGCACCGTAATGACTTTCACCAATAAAACCAACTCTTTATATTTTGAATACACTCTAAATAGTCAAATACGTCAACGAAGTTAATCTTTTAAGCACCTTGGAGTCACTTTTGATCCAAAACTTTCATTCACGAAACATATCAGTTTGATTTGTGGGAGTACGGTCAAAATGTTGGGGTTTATTTGCGCAATTCTAATGATTTTAGCAATTTGCAGACCTTAAAAACTTTATATGTTAGTCATGTTCGGTCTAAACCAGGGGCGGATCCAGCCTCTCTCTTTGGGGGGGGGGGCGTTGATATCACAAAAGTACAGTATGGCAAGCAAAACAAGTTGGTTGTCAACGGGGGGGGGGTGGTGCAAGCAACATACTCATTCCTAATATAAAAGGCAGAATGTGTTCTATTTTCCTGAACTCAAAACTTTTGGGAGGGGGGGGGGGGCGATCGCAAGCATACAGACTCCTATACTCTATTCAAGAACTAGAGAGAGTAATAAAACTGTTACCGAAACCTCTAACGTACCTGCTCCAGTGCCGCAGGTAACTGAGAACTGCCGTAAATCTAATTATATTTCACTATATTTAAATATATTTTATAAATTTACTGCAACATAGAATTTCTGATAGTTTAATTTTAATTTAATTTCAGTGAGCAAAGTACAACTTACAGTTTTTTCTTAGTGATTTATCTTGTTTGCGCTTGTTTTTATATATTATTTGAGATTAGTGAGATACCCAAAAGATATGGCTTTCACCTCTATATTTATTCCAAAACCGTTAAACCAGGGCATTTTTTCCTCAACGAAAAACTTATTACGATGAGAAAAAACGACTGGAATTGTTAGTACTCCCAAGCCACATTCGATCACAGGCAAACGAAAAACCTCGTTGGAAGAAGAGATGAAAAATGCAATTAAAGGGGTTGTATATACATTTTATTATGAGAAGCCGATCCCAACCACGTAAAAAATTCTAACTAAAATCATTGAAGATCGCGATTTACCTGAAATTAAAAGAACTAATCTCTGGAAATTGTTCAGAGAACCTAATTTTTGCTGGGAAAACCCAGATAGAAAATCTGTTCTTATAAATCGTCCGGAAACTGTCCGTTGGAGACGTAAATATCTCTCTCAAGTTGCTGGAAATAACACAATTAATAAAATTAGTAATTTAACTAAACTTTTGAAAGATTTTTTTGAATAAAGTTACTGCGGGAAATTGGGAAAAATCCATATAATAAAAGAATAAAACAAAATGTGAGAACTCAATCTCATAATCGGTGAAATAGAGGAACCAATTATAATTAATTTTAACGAAGATAGTTTCACTGACTTTGATTAGGAATTAGATACGTAATGTTTACTAGTGTAAACACAATTTATTATTTAAATTTTTGTTTTTGTTGTATTTTATTGTTTAATGTTGTTTATATGTTTTTTTATTTTTTTATATATTTTTATTTTGGTGTGTCCCACTCTTTAATTTTATATATATTTAATTCTAATTAGCCGTAAGTTTTTTATTACTTTATTATTGTGTTTGTGTATTTTTCTTAAGCGTGTAAAATTAATATGTTTATCTTATTTTTTTGGGGCTATCGTATTTCCATATATAAAAGTAAATTAAATTAAGATCTCAGTACAATAGAAATAAAAATAAGTAGGTCTAATTTTAATTACAACATAAAAACAGTAATTACATTTGAATCCCTTTTTAGTATTTAATTGTAATTCTGCAGATGGTTTAAGAAATAAATAAACTGAAACGTCAAATACCCTAAAAATGTTTTAAATTAATAATAAAATGACCGATAGCCCCAAAAATATTTTATTATTATATGGACGAATTTATTTTTTTATATATGTTTAACTTTTGTATTTTTGACAATGGATATTTTGTAAGTATTTAAATTATAACTTAGAATTTTTTGAGAGAATAATCCTACGTTTTAGTTTATTATTATAGACCGGTATTTTTGATTATAAAATTTCTAACCCATTCCTATGAAAAATATATGTGTCTAACAAATTTTGCTAAAAACACCGGACTAAAGAACACAGAAAGTTTGCGAAGAGAAAAAGGGTAAAAAATGATTTATTACTCTCTCTAGTTCTTGAATAAACTATAGTATAAGAGGAAAAATCGGGTCCATTCTCCTAAACTCAAAGCTCTTGGGGGGGGGGGCGATCGCCCCCACCGCCCCCCCCCCCCCTTGGATCCGCGCCTGGTCTAAACTGGAATACGGTGCGATCATATGGCATCCTATCTATGATAAGTACATTAATCAATTAGAGGGAGTGCAAAGAAAATTTTTAAAATACCTATCATTTAAGAGTGACCGAGTATTCCCTCAAAGGGGTATAGGTGAAGAGCAGTTACTGAGGCAATTTAACGTTCCATTTATAATAAATCGCAGACATTACATGTTAGTCCAGTTTTTGAGCACGCTATCCAGATCTTATATCGACTGTTCTGATTTATTGTATCAAGTAAACTTTCATGTACCACCGAGACCCGTCAGCTCCTGTCCCATTTTTTCATTACTTAACCCTGAAACAAATTTTCTTATAAAAACGCCTCTATTTCAAGCCATGAGTATCTTCAACAACACTTGCAGTGAGATCGATGTTTACAGCCTACCCCATAAGAGATTAACACAAGCTTTAAGTTAAAGTTTCTAATAAAGATGTAAAATGTTTTCTTCTTGTGAATTATTGTATGAATTAATCACTAATTTTATTTTTTTCTAATAATTTTATTTAATATCTTATTTTAAGTTGTATGACATATTGTCTTATAAGTGGATGTTATCTGTTAGACAATAAATATTATTATTATTATTATGAATGATTTACAAGCCAGACGGCTTCGCACTCCCTCCAGGGATTATTCACTCATACCAGGCACACAAAGGTACCAGAAGTATGAAGCTCTGTGGGAACCCTTTCCATGTTATCGGGTCCTAGGTGACGTGGTCTGCTGTATTTCCCATGAACTTTCGGACTGTTCGCGCGGTTGCTAGGAGAGTTGCTTTCTGCATCGGTTTATACAGATGCTCACTAAGATCCAGTCCCTTGATGTTCTGCAGGAGGTTCTTCGGTATCACTCCAGTTGTTGAGAGTATTATGGGAATCGTTTGGACGCTGTTCATTGCCCATTGTCTTCGGATTTGCACCTCCAGATCTCTGTATTTGGCGATCTTCTCGTTGTATTTTGGTCTTAGGTTGTTGTTGTTAGGTACAGCGATGTCGATTAGTGTAGTTCGCCTAGAAATTTTATCTATTAGTATAATATCTGGTCTATTATGAGCAACTGTTTGATCCGTCAGAACCGTTCGGTCCCAATATAACTTGAACTGGTTGTTTTCAAGAATAGGCTCCGGATTGTACTTGTAATAAGGCACTTTTCCTACCTGTAATGAGTTTAACTTTTCTGCTAACTCTTAGTGGAGTATCTTATTATTATTATTATTATTATTACTAAAATTAATGTATTTCCTTTTTAGAGTGCACCTTTTAGTCAATCAAAGTAATTCAATCATAAAAAGAAAATTAAAAATTCGTTCCAATACATTTTTATAAAATAAACCTTAAATCCTTTGACTATCAATTCGGAAGCTCATACCCTGTATATTTATATACTGGAAAAAGTGAGCGTATTTTTACTGAAACCTGCTGAAGTCACGTTTTAAAACTTTATATCGCAGCTGATAGTAGCGAAACATGTGGTGTAAAATTGCTATTTGATATCATTATATTATTTTTCTTCAGAAAAGGGAAAATGCGTTTGAGAAAATGGCAAATGTACGTATTTTGCTGGTAATGACAGTTTGATGATGATGTAAAAGCTATTTTGATGTGCTATGTATGCGAATATTGTATTGCTGTGGAAAATAGATTTTATTATTTAATTTTAAGATTTTGACATTCGATAATTGAGGAAAATAGAGATAAAATGGAGATTTTGGGGATATAGAGTAATCTCTAGACCTACTGAACCGATTTAAGACTTATTTTATCGCTGGAAAGTTAATATTCTTCATATAAGCATAGACTACATTTTATTTGTTTTTATAAACCGGGGTGATTCAAAATATGTCAAAAATTAAAAAAGACGAAAGTTTGTTTTTCTAAACTCAGATCTATTTTTCTCGAAGCTTATGAGAGTAGTTAACATAGTTAAAATTTGATATAATGAAAAAGGTAAAGTACTCGCATGTTTGGGGCTCAGATTAACTTAATTTCTTTCAATATGGAATGTCATATTAATAATTATAATAAGGCAGACGATTCAATGTCACTATAGCTAAGGGCACAAGATGTTGTTTCTCACCACCGAACAGACAAATTGAAGCCTGGCTACAGAAACCACTTCGTGGACAGGATCCAAATTAGGTCATCCAGGACAATGTCGACAACTCAGTGTCGAACTACTGTTTTTTTTCAGACCAAATATTTCCGGAAACGGAAGGCTTCTTGTTCGCTATCCAAGGCGAGGTTATTCTGACCAAGAACTATCGGAAGTTCATCATCAGAAATCGTTCATTAGAAAACGGCAAATGTAGGTATGGCTGTCAAACATCAGAGGCAATCCAGCACATAACAGGAGGATTCCAAGCGTTTACCACAACCGAGTATAAGGAAAGAGACGACTTAGCCGCTAAGATACTCTACCAAAAGTTAGTAAATATATTAAAACTATTGCAGGTAGAAAACGTGCCATAATACAAATACAATCCAGAGCCTATTCTTAAAAAAAAACGAGTTTAAGTTATATTTGGACCGAACGGTTCTAACAGATGAAATAGTTACACATAATAGGCCAGATATTATACTAACAGATAAAATTTCTAGGCGAACTACATTGATTGACATTGCTATACTTAATAGCAACAACCTAAGATTAAAACACATTGAGAAGATCGCCAAATAGAGATCCCAAGGTGCAAATCTCGAGACAGTGGGCAATGAATAGCGTCCACACGATTCCTATAATACTACCATCAACTGGATTGATACCAAAAGAACCTCCTGCAGAACGTCAAGGGACTGGGCCTTAGTGAGCATCTGTATAAACCGATTCAGAAAGTAGTTCTCCTTGCGCGGATCGTCCGAGTTTGTGGGAACTACAGAAGACCACGCCACCTAGGACCCGATAACATGGGAAGAGTCCCCACAGAGTTTCATACTTTTGGTGTCTTTGTATACCTGGTATGAGTCAATAATCCCTGGAGGGATTGCGAAGTCGTTAGGCTTGTAAATTCGATTATAATAATAGGTAATCTAAATACATAATTAACAATATTTAAATTTTTTGAAAATTGCTTGACAATAATTTGCTATCTTCTTAAGGCGGCAGTTCGGCGAGCGAGAGCCCTTAACAGAACTGTGTCTGTTCAAATTTGGTTATTTACGAATAATAGTTTTGGTAGCTTTATGTATGGTCCTCTATATAAGGATACAGGGGAGTTGAATTTTTTATGAAAAATTATTATCTCTTAAAAAAGAAAGGTAGTGTTAAAGCCGTCATCACAACAAGAAGTCAAAATAAATAAACAGTTATAAAATGAAATTCAGGTTTTCATAATACTTAAAAATATGGCATAATTCTTTTTAAATGGGTTTCATAAATGAAACATACCTTTTTGATGACGCTATCTTATGGATATGCGGTTCGGGTTGAATTTGTTAAAATTTTGCAGAAAGGTAGTATTCAGCAAGCTGGTTAAAAGTACCAATGAACTCAACTTGTGAGTGAAAAAAGAACTTTAAAGTACGTAGGGTTTCAAATATTTCCCTGGATATCCGAAAATGACCTTGAATTTTATCTTGCCTAAGACCTTAAAAGTCATTACAATGTCAAACTTATTTTTTCAAATGGGAACATATAATCTTTGCGTCCGGAAATAGAAAGAGTGGGAAATATTACCATCGGGTCTAAACTCTGAAACAAACTTCAAGGTCAAAAATTCTAAAATGAGAGAAAATTTAAAAAATTCAGGATACAAGCAAAAAGAAAGATTTTAGTATCCACCTGTGTTAACCATAGACATAGAAGTATAGAAACTGCGTATCCTATAGAATCGTGTTAGCTCTTACTTAAAAGAGGCGTAGTGAAATAGGACCCTAGCATCTCTCTATCTATGAGCGGAGCGAAACATGATACTCCAAACGTCATATATATTTCACCGGATCGCCATTAGAAAGAGAGGTACTACTGTTCTATTTCATTTCATTCTAAACGAACGCCGGCTTGCTTCCACAAAATCCTCAATCTACATGCTTTTATGCTATGGTGTTTACCTTGGTTAGGCTGCGTTATCTTATGTTAAGTTGTGTTTTAAATGCTGAATTTAAAAATTTTACTCTTAAAGTAATTATTAACAAAAACACTCTTTAGATCTAGTTCCATGAGAAATCAGTGGAGAAACATTTAATTGCTACAAGAGATTGTTGGACTAATTGTGTTTACTGGTTGTGGATTTCTACCATGCAACTGCTTTGCTTTTCATCTCCACCATCCTTCTCTGGTAAAGTTAGTAAGTTGCTTTTCTTCGGATATCCAGTTTTTGTCTAAATATGTTTTCTTAAAGTTATTTTTATAAGTAAATCCATTGTGAGCATGGTGACCGAGGTATTCATTTTGGTCATTTTAATATAGAAATTATAGCTGAAGATTCTGTGGAATTTTCCTGGGCTGAGTTTACATACTGAAAATCTGAAAAAAAATTGTTTGTTATCTTGAAATATATTTCAATGCATATCTTCAGATCTTTTGAAAACGAAAAGATTTTCTACACCAGGAGTAGAATGGTATGGGAGAAACTTCAGAAAACACTAGTAGTTCAATATTTAAACTGATTATTTTTTTTATTACATAAGCTTACCAATTCTATACAAATTGTGTGATTCAAAATGGCGAGATATCGCAACTGATTGTCCAGTATCGTTGCGCTACGAAGTCGACTTCGTTTCACTTTACAAATTATTAGCTCGCTACAAGGATCTACTTCTGTTAAAATTTTTGTTAAATTGGGCAAAAGATAAATATCATAGATGAGTAATTAAGTCCAAATATTTAAATTATTATAATAAAAGGTTCAAAACAATGCACAGAAGAATTCCTTTCCTGTTAGCCTACTTAGGTAATCGAACGGGAAATATTTCTTAGGCAATCAAAAAAAATTGGTAATACACATGAGGCTTAACAGATAGATACTTCAATATACATGTTTTCTCTATAACTAGGCATACTGAATAATACAGCCTGTGGTTTTAATACGGAGATTTCAGAGGCTCAAAATTCCAAAAGTGCAGCATAATTCCCAAAACTGCAAGTTATCGTCACAACGCTATATATTGCAAAAGTTTATTCAAAAATAACTGCAAAAACATATGCGAAGACGTATACGGAAAACACCCTCAAGATACTTTAAGATATTCCAAGTCATATGGAACATATCCAAATGAAGAAATAAAAATCAACTCAATCCGTCGTACGAAAGGTTTATGCAAAGCCTAGCTAAATTTTGCCTAAACAACAACTGATTGTTTCAAAAAAATATGTACATACAACCCTGAAGCCAAAAATTGGCTGCAGCCTGAAAAGACAAAATATTACTTTCATATTAAAAAGTGCCCTGAATTCCAAGATCATGAAAAACTCCGGGACCGAAAATTGACGACAGCGCTGTTTCGTCCTAGCATGGGAATCATTAGGACATTGCATTCAGTACAAACCATCATCTCGCATCTGTGTCCTATAAACAGATTTTACGGTTGAAAAATAGTAAATAAGAAACTTTTTAATATGGAAGTAATATTTAGCAACGATCTTTGTCCGCATAGCCGTGAATTTCTTATTTTATTTTAAAATTACACGGGCGATAACTTCCCTCTTTTTCATATTTGTTGGCTTTCAAATACGCAACAGCTCTGTTAGGGAGATCGTTGGTGCGACACTTTACTTAAACTATGGAATTCGTAGTTGGTTTGGTTGCGGATGTCGGATAATGCGACTCCTAGCCTTAGAGTAGCACATCCCGTATGTCGAGTTTGATAGATTCCTATTTTAATTTATCGTCGCGCTACCACATGGTGGTTTTATACAACATTGTTGGTTTGTGTTTTCCTTGTGTTATTGAGTGAGCCGTCGAGATGTCGCCACTGTCCGTTGATCTACAACCACCAAGCACAGAATATGCCAAATGAGATTTTGGCGAAACGTCTACAAATTTCTACAGGAAACCAAACGAACGAACGGTATTTCCGGATTAATACTGAATGTATATATATATATATATATATATATATATATATATATATATATATATATATATATACATGTGTAGCAATGACTGAGTTAGAAATATTTTTTTATGAAATTAAAATTGTCCGATAAATATTTTATAAAAAATAAAATCAATATGGCAACTAGAATTTACTAGAAAAATTCAAACACAACCAATTATTAAAATCTTGATAATGGACAAACAAAATTTTAATTAATTCTATTCATAAATAATAGCTTTAAAATTAATGTTAAATATTATTGTTAATCTTCTAAATATTTAATTACGAAAGAGCAGGATTCTTTATTTCTTGAAATATTATGTAAAAATATTTATTCCTGAAGGATTTACTTTCCACTAAAAAAAGTAATAAAATCTTATAAAGGTTATTTATATTTAATACTGTGGTGAACTCTTGTGCCAGTAAAAATCAAAAAACATATAATTCACAAACTCAACTAAATGAGTTGGATTGTGCTTACCCTTAATATTACCGTAGCAATGATAAAATACAAAAAACATCTCAAGAAACATTTCTTTGAAGGTAAGTTATTTATTAGACCTAACTCAAACATGTGAAATAAAAATGAAAAATATTTTGATTAGAAATTTTAAAAAATCTAAACACAAAAAATTTATTTTGCATACTCGAGGCAATTTGTTTCAATTAAAGCCAGCTACCATAATGTATCTCTTTATGACTTTTTTCACTTTTGCTATCATGTGAATGCTCCTTTTAGTGAATGTTGATGTGTAAGCTCCGTACATGAGTACAGGTACCACGCGTTCTTCGGAGACCTTGATTTAAAATAACTGATGAATTTTCCTTTCTTTAAGAATATAGGAGAGCCCGCCAAACGTCGTCCAAGCCATAGCCACGATTTATGTTATAATATTACTAAAATTATTATTTTCTTTCTTGACTCTTACAGGGTGTCCTGGAAAATGTGGAAAATCTCCCGAATGTAAAAAAAAAACACGTGAAAGGAATACTACAACTTTATATAAACTTTTTTTGTTTAGGCCTCAACTTCGGAGATATGGGCCCCCAAAGAGTTGTAATAGAATCAAGTTTTTTACCCGTTATTATTGAACTACTAGGTATATTTTTTTTTTATATGATGATACCAAGTAAGACCCTTCAAATTTCTATCCAAGAAAGTGTTGTGAATTACTCACAGCTGCAGGGATGGAGTATCTGTGACACTCATGACCCCATTTTTTGCACCGTGTATGATAAGAACTTTGGACATTTTTTACATACCTTTAACTATTAACTAAAAATTAAGTACTATTCATTCATATCGCTAATCCTAACCATTTTTGGAAAAACTCCATTTTATTTACACTGTTAGTCCCCTAACTTCTGTGGGGTTGAATATGAAAAAGAGGAATTTCCCCCTGGCATCATAGTTTCAATAAAAAGTTAAACCTTAGTAAAAAACTTCGTAGAAGGGTTCAACATGGGCGCCTTGAAGTCTAATACACTCGCGGGCACGAGGAATTGAGAACTGCTGTACCCGCCACATTAACTCAGCGTTATTCCTTATTTGATCAGAATGAAACGTTCCCCTCTACTATCGACCGAAGTAGAATTTACCAAGGTTTTGAGGTGTCCTCATAGGTAAAGATCCAACGGCGTTAGATCGGAAGATCATGGAGGTCAGGCAATAGGTCCTCCTCTACCTATCTAATGGCTTGTATAGACATTATTCAAGTGCTCCCGCACAGCAACGCTGAAATGCATTGCTGCCCGATCGTGCATGTAGTCCATGTTTCGGCAGGTTTCAAGAGATAAGTGCTCTATTAAATCATGAAAAGCGTAAGTTCTCCATTCAGTCATGCCGGCAGTACGAATGGTCTAATCAAAAAATTGCCAATGATTCCTGCCCAGACATTAATTGATTAAAACTGATATTGACGATGCGAAACAATAGTTGCATGCGGATTTTCATCAGCCCATACATGTTAATTGTGCAAATTTATGATACAATTTTTGGTAAAACCTGCTTCATCCATGAAGAGAATAGTGTTAATGAAGTTTACATTCGTTGCTGATCCAATAACCAGTTTGCAAACTGCATTCTACCGGGAATACGTTCATGCACTTTTTTTTAAATGATATGAATATAACATCTTGAAGAACTTCATGTACTATTATTTTCGACGTATTAAACTGCGCTGATATTTTTCGAGTGCTTGTTGAAGGAGTATCATCTACAGCGATTAAAATATTTTTTTAATTGCAACGTACATCTGGTTCTTCCCTGATCAGCATCAGTTCTTCTTTTTCCAGAATTTCATAAAATTATGAAGAAATATAATATAATTACCTTATTAAATGGAATCACCTAACATTCTTCCCTAGACGTTGGCCCAACTCGTTGAAATGTTTTCTGATCTAGAAGAGTACGATTAGGATATCTATCGTAATATAACCTCCTGTCTTTCAAAGCATTGCGATGCAAAACCCATACATCATATGCATATCTTCATACTGAATAAACGTGTATTCCATTTTTAGAATTATTTCACAATTAATTTCACCACGAAATCTAAAAATCAGTCAATGTGTCAGCGATGTGAAAGTCGAGAAGTTATAAAATGAAGGATATTTATTTCTTTCGTACCTAGCAACGTTTGCAATAACAATACTTTGTTTTTGGAGAACCTAGGTCGAACTGCAATTCACAGAAATAGACGTTTTTTACTAAAGAGGTAAACTCTAGTTTTGGATCGATTTTTTTTTTCATAAGGTTGAAGGTTGAACATTTGATAGGAACAAATATGTATCTTTTATCGAAATACGCCAAAATGCATGATGTATATATACAGTGCGTAAAAAAATGAGGTCACGAATATCATAGCTAGTCCTCCCCTATAGCTGTGAGTAATTCAGAACACTTTCTTGGATAGTAATTTGAAGGATCTTACCAGGTATACATCGTACTAAAAAAAATTGAAATATAGTAGATGGTTCAATAATAATGCGTAAAAAACTTGATTCCATTGCAGCTCTTTGAGAGCCCGTATCACCGAAGAAGAGGCCTAGGAGAGGAAAAAAGTTTATATGAACTTATACTGTTCCTTTCGCGTGTTTTTTTCATATCCAGGAGATTTCTCACATTTTCCCTTTATAAGAGGGGATCAGTCTAGAGCTAAATACCAACTGTTCATCACTAATTCTGAGACAAATCCCAGGATTAGTTATGGTAACTAATTTTGGTAGGAACTTGCAAAATGAATCTATCTGATATGATTAATCATCTTGTATAGAGATAAGCAATTCTTATCTTTTCTTAAAAATATATGTTAAATAATTTAACTCAGACTTGTTATTTATTATTCGCTAATTCTCCCCAAATAGTACAGTCTAGGGATCACGGAAGTGTTTATTGCCGCTTGAATTTATATAGAGCTACCCAAGTATTTTTATGTATTTTGAGTCTCCGAATAAAAATATTTATGGTAGAAGTTTGCCAGAATAGTGATAACATTGTTATAAACAAATAACTGTTAACATTAAAAGAAGTAGAGTTTTCGCAAAAATGTATAGTGAGTCGTATTCTTTGGGCGATTTAAAGCAAAACACGTTTCTACAAACTATTACATAGGGCTCTTAGTTTCCGAGATAAATATTTAATATTACATAATTAAAAAATGCGATTTTCACGATTTTAATCACCTATAACTTTTGAATGAATGAACTATTTTTAATTATTTTTGACAGCGATCAAAATTTCGAATTATCATCTATAAGCTACAACAAAATGCATTACACTCTGGTTGTTTATTTGGTTGTAAACAAATAGCTTTTGACCCTTCATGTGCATATGCCATCCGGTAGGGCGCGCAGATGGAAACCTAATTGGAGGGGTCCCACGCGGTCAAGCGCAATTATATTAGTTCATATACATATAACCAAAATAAGCTCATCATAGTTGTCTGCATTACATTAGATTGTAAATGGGAAATTTATTTTAATTCGATAACTTGATTGTCGTAAAATAAAAAAATGTTAGCTCTATAGGTAGTTCTACTAAAAATAAGAGTTCAACTGTTGTCGTACACTGTAAAAAGGAAATGCATTAAATTTAATGTAAATGTTCTGATAGCAAATTTCACAAATGATTATTAAGTGCATTTAATTTAATGCATTATACCTAATAATTTACATTCATATAAATTAATTTATTCCATTAAATTTAATGTAATCATACATTAAATTTACAATCTGATCATCACTTTTTAAGATAACAATTTACCTACAGCCAATGTTCATTGAATTGAGATATGCTATCACATATTTAATGCACCAACATTAATATGAGTTCAAAAAATTCTGAAACTACCAGGAAATGGTGGACATTTTTCCTATAGATAATGTCCACCATTTAGACCGGGTTCTAACTCATTGATTTCTGTCAGTATAGAGCAGGCATGTACCCCCACCATGAGAAAATTGAATCCTTTAGGCAACTTATATCATACTAAAGAAAAGTTCAACAGAAGTTGCGCCATCTCCCGAAATGTACTGTACATTAAAAAATAATGTAAATTCCTTTAGCATTAGGGTATATGTGACTTAATTTTAATGTACAGAAATATCTTTTCAGTTACTTTATTGAAATTTAAGATAATGTTTAATCAAATTTAATTTACGACGAACTGACATCTGAATTAACTGCTTTAAACTTAAATTAAATGTAATTCATTCACGATTTTTGGTGCAAAATCATTAAATTTAATGTAGACTGAACATTAAATTTTCATTAAATTAATGTAAATCGTTTCAGGTCGATGTTAGTTGGTTTTCCAGGTAAATAATGAAAACTATTTGTTTATAGCCGAAATATACAATTAGAAAGCAACTTTTCATATAGCATTTTATTATAGCTTGTAAACGATGATTTGAATCTTTGCTCGCTGTCAAAAAATCAAAAGTTATTGGCGAAGAAAAATCGCAAAAATTGCATTTTTAAATGGTGTAAAAGTTTGTTTTTTGTTTAAAATCGTTCATTTGTTAGTATTACAAATTTTACATTTTTTTAAACGTTAACAATACTCGTTTATAACATGGTTATTTCCACGCTGGCAAGCTTCTAATAGAAATATTTTTGCCCAGGGGCTCAAAATACATAAAAAAAACTTAGGTAGGTTCATAGAAATTAAAGCAGCGATAAGCACCCCCGTGGTCCCTAGACTAGCGCTATAGTTACATAACAAAATAGGGCCCTATTGTACTTTTATAAATCATGTTATTCCTCTTTATTTGCCCTTTTTGTTACATATCAAAAATTATTTAAAACATTTGGTAGTAAATACAAAATAACAATTCCCTTTAACACCTACCTTTTGACCCTGAAAGTTGCCCTTTAAAAGAACCTATACATCATAGTCTCAAAACATAACATTCCTTAGGGAGTTGAAATAAATTTGCAGTGCCTTGCCATGTCAGGCCCATTCTTCTTCTTGTCGTGTATCTTAAGAATATAATAAAGATATGACGGACGTACTTTTCAACCTACGTGTGTTTGTGAAAAGCGTTGTTCTGGTGTTTACATTTAAATCTAAATTTGGCATGATACATGGTAAGGGCTTTGTATTCTTAAAATTGCCGCTTTTTGTTCCTAAAATAAAACGATATTTTCTGCTGGTTGTGCGGTAAATTTAATAAAAAAATCTTTAGAAATAATTCTATATATGTACTTAGACTGTAGGTTAATGTGGTTGCCTACACTTTGGTAGATTCACAAAGTAAAGAAATTTTTTTTAATCCATTGTAACCATTTTATCATATTTTTCACTGGAGAATGAAAAATACAATTAAAAAAAAATTAATCTAGCTGTATAACATGATTCAATGACACAGTTTTTTTTCCCGCGAGTCTGTATGAGTGCTGATGAGTATGTTGATGATGTATAGTATTTTTCTTTAGGAATATAGTGAAAAATTTTACTTATAATCCTCATTAAAATAAAAAATATTTGTTCATATTAATAATTTTTTTATTTTTAATAAATATTTAATCCTATTAAAATATGATTTTTAATGAGAGAACTAAGATTTTACTGACAATGATTTATTTCTTTTTATTCTTTCTTTAGCGAAGGCATAAAATGCCTGTTTTTTCTTCGTTCTTAACGCCTATTCTGGCCTAAAATAGTTGCTTTTTTGAGGTTGCCCTACACTTTTGTAACCTAAAGGTGATTTGTCACGGGCTACCCCAACTATTCTCAAGTCGTCCATACGACTGATGTGGTTGTCCATTCTATCTTTCTCTTCAATATCCAGTCGTTTACATTATCCACTTCACACAGTTAACTGATGTTCTCGCTTCGCTCTCTGTTCATCATCGTTTTTCCAGCTATCTTCCGTAGTACCTTCATTTCCGTTTTTTCCATTATCTGCTGAGTTTTCGGTGTGTCAGGTCGTATTTCTGCAGTGTATCTCATTCTTGGCCTAATCGTGGTCTTATAGATTCTGGCCTTTGTTTCCACGCTGATATGTTTATTTTGCCAAATGGTGTTATTTAGGCATGCCGCTATCCTAGCTGCTTTGTTAAAATTATTATCAAACCTCTGCTTTCGACATCTCCATAGCCGGATATTTCTATTTACAGATACTTAAATTTGCATCTCCTTTTTAATGATTTTGGGTCGGTTTGACTTATTATTATTTAATTTAATGATAATATTAAGATCTAGGTTTCCTTGTTGTTCTTTGGCGATGAGTTTGGGATCCCAATCCAAAGAGCATTGTAGTTGTGTCTTTCGACAATAGAAATCATCAGGATTTTCTCGTTCTTCATGCCTGATACAGTGCTTACATTCTTCTGGACATGGTCTTCTTAACAAAGCGTCTACATTTTTGTGGTTCAAGCCTTTTCTATGTTAAATTTTAAAATCGTCCTCTTGCAAGTGTTGTAACCATCGCCCTATTTGACTTTCAGGATTTTTAAATTGTTAAAGCCACTCTAAAGATGCGTGGTCTGTTCGCATTAGAAATTTTTGGCCATATAAATATTTGTGAAAGTGTTTCAATGTCTTTATAATGGCGAGTAGTTCTTTTCTTATTACACAATGATTTCGCTCAGCCTTGCAGACTACTTTGTTAAAATAAGCAATTATTTTCTCTTGGCCATTTTGTATCTAGGACAAAATTCCACCTATAGAGAAACTACTAGCATCAGTATCCACAACAAATATCTGATCGGGCTCAGGATATGACAGTATTGTAGAATTACAAAGTGCCTTCTTTAGTTCATTAAAAGCGGCTTCGCAGTAGCGGACCATTCATAGTTGTTGCTATTTTCAGTCAATCAATGTAAAGGTCTTGCAATATCGGCGAATCCTTTTATAAATCTTCTATAGTAAGTACAGAGACCTAGAAAACTTCTTATTTCATGCTAATTTTTCGATATTGTCCAATCTTGAATGGCTTCTGTCTTCTCTGGATCGGTTCGTATAGAAGCGTCTGTGATTATATGCCCAAGGTATTTCATTTCTTTCTGGAAAATTCTTCGGACTGAGCTTTAATTGTGCACTTCTCAGTTTTTGAAATACATCTTCGACATTTTTCAGATGATCACGAAATGTTTTTCCCAGAATTATGATGTCATCTAGGGAGACTAGGCATGTTTTCCACGTTAGTCCATGCAAGATTCGTTCCAATAAACGTTCAAAAGTGGCTGGAGCATTGCATAAACCAAATGGCATAACACTAAATTGCCATAGCCCCATTCCCGTAGAAAAGGCAGACTTTCCTTTATCCTCCGGATGAAGCTGTACCTGCCAATTTCCACTTTTTAAGTCCAATGTGGAAAACCATTTTGACCCGGTTAATGTGTCTAGAGTATCATTAATATGAGGTTAAGGGAAACTGTCTTTCGTTGTGACGTCATTAAGCCGTCTGAAGTCCTCCAGAGATGTAACAATAAACTCGTAATCATTCTATTATTCTTCGGAATTGTTACGTAGAAATTCCAAAGCTTCACTTCGTAGTGCTAGAACGAAAGCACGGACCTTCTCCTGTGAACTCCAATTATTACCGGTGGCGGCGGCTTCGAATTGATGGACATAGGTAAGCCAAGGTACCTTGCCGTCGAAGGTGTGTGGCTTCATCACACTCGTTGAAGGAAAACCATCTACCTTTAATATACCTGTACCTTCTCGATTTGCAAATGTTATTGTTGCACCTGTTTCTGGATTCCCGTCACCTCATGTTGAACTTCACAATGTACGTCTTCTCTAATTTTGCTAATCCTCTGTTGCATTTCTTGTTCTATGGTCTTCATCTCTTCTTGATTTTTTTCTAATCTCTTCTTTCAGTTCTTGTTTCATATCTTCTTGACATGTTTTAAGTTCTTATCTCATCTTCTTCAGGCTTGTTCTTAGATCTTGTTTTATACTTTCTCGATTCTTCTTAATGTCTTCTTTCAATTCTTGGTTCATGTTTTATTGGCTTGTTTTCAGTGTCATCAATTCTTTTTTCATATCATCTTGGCTTGTTTTTAATTCTTGTTATATATCATCTAAATTATCGTCATACCTTCTTGGCCTGTCTTTAGTGTCATCAATTCTTGTTTCATATCATCTCGATTTTTCATCATATCTTTTTTTAATTCTTGTTTCATATCTTCTTGGCTTGTTTTCATGTCAAGTATTATCGCCAGTATCTGATTTAAACTAGTTTGAAACTGTTCTTCAATTTTTACTTTCTGTCTTCTAGTTTCTATTGGCATACAACTTTAATTCACTTTTTTCTTTTTTTTTCTAATTTTCTAACGTGAATTAACCTCTTTTGGATTTCGTTCCACTTCTGACACCAATTTGTTCCTGACGGCAGATTTTTGAACACCCACTGTATTACTGAACACACTCTGGTATTTCAAAATCTCTTTATTGTCACAACTTTGACAACTTGTCAAAAGAATTCAAGTTGCGTCGAGGAACTCTCACACTATACTGTCCTCGAAAGCCGATCGGGAACCTTTATATACCATTTGGGTCGATACCGGAAGATTCCCTAATTTTCTAGACGGATTTCCATACTACATGAGGTAATACAAATAAAAAAAGGAATAATCCGGCGATTTCTAAACTTTCTATCATAGGCTTTCCATGCTAAAAATAAGGAAATAGAATTCTCTAAAAAATTCCAGCCCTTCTTTCATAGACGTGTCATAAGGAAATTAACAAATTATACCTTTAAGTCAAAAAAGAATTGCGAAGTATTCTTTAAAAATTTAGAGTGATTGCATGTTTCAAAATTCGATCCAGATTATCATTTAACAAATTTTTTTTAAATGTTTTTTTATCAAGACATCCACTTATTTGGCTTATTAATGTATAAGCATTGTACCAAACTATTAAGGAATCCTCTTATCTCTTTCAACTTCACTTTGTAATAACATTGGAGCGATTTAAAATATTAATCATATATTAATACTACTGCCACTCCTAAAACCCTTTAGAGTGTCTTTCAAGATATGCGCTAACCCCTGAAGTACATGCGAACTGTTTAAAAGTAACTCTAATAAATTAAATCTTTTTAAATATACTTGTCTAATTTTCACAAAACAATGCCACCAATATTCAGAAAATAGATGTTTTAATTTAAAGATTATGCCTACTTTGTATGCTATATGGGAAGGGGTTAGATGAAACTGTAATTGAAGTTGAAAATACTTCCCTGGTTTTATTCAAGCCACCTGCACGTGTTTATAACAGTAGCGATCGTGTCGACTACCACTTTTTAAGCGACCAAAATATTTGTATACCTAAAAGTCAGTAGCGTCGAATATTGCAATAACTTGAATAAGGTAATTCGATTTTTGATTGTGAATGATAATAAGACAGTCCTTTAAAGTTGATACGTAAGATTCGTTTGTCTGTAGTCTATTATGTACTAGCCACTTTATTCGAAATAAAAAAATATGACGGTAACGAAAAAAGTAGTCGTATACTATGTGGATGATGTTCAACATTAGAATATTTATGACATTTGAAATAATTCACGATAATCTGAAAACCTTACATTTTCTACAAACAATTCGAACTAGCTTCGAGGGGAAGTTACTGTTTTTTTGGCCCAGAAGCGCGTCATTTTTGGTAGTGTGTAAATATATATATATATATATATATATATATATATATATATATATATATATATATATATATATATATATATATATATATGTATATTTGATTTTTTTGGTATTAGGTTCATTTTTAAAATACAGTTTTCATTGCTCTGACGTTTCGTTCTTTATTTAGAACATTTTCAAAAATAATCGTCTAAAATTTAAAAACAAATTATGAATATAATATAAATACACCTATAATACAAACTTAAAATTCAACATTCAAGACAATAACATTTAAAACAATATCAGAAATTAAAATGATGATTATTTAAAAGGATTATTTTTAGTAAAAATTTTACGTACCTTGAGATTTCATCAAAACTATCGCTAACACCGACAAACCACCAAGGATTTGTATTTTATATTTGGGGCCATCATAAATAAAAAGTTAAAGGAATTTGTTTTTAACCGACTTCTAAAAGAAGGAGGTTCTCAATTCGTCGACTATGTATTTTTTTTTTATGTATGTACACCGATTACTCCGGAACGGCTGCACCGATTGGAATGAAATTTTTTACGTTATGTAAAGGAAGTTGCTGCGGTGGTTCCATATTTTTTTAGATGATATTGGTGCAGTAAAATCCAAGATGGCGCTTACAATATGGCGGCCAAAAAAAATTAATTTTGTCCGATTTTCTCCAAAATTGGTATGGAGGAATCTTCGGGGTGTACCCAACGAATCTGAAATTATTTTTAAAAAATTCAAAATGGCGGATCCAACATGGCGGACAAAAAAATTTAATTTAGTCCGATTTTCTCCAAAATTGGTATGGGGGAGTTTTTGGGGTTGCACATAACGAATCTGATATTATTTAAAAAAAATTCAATATGGCGGATCCAATATGGGGACGAAAAAATCAATTTTGTCCGATTTTCTCCAAAATTGGTACGGGGGAGTTTTCGGAGTCGCGTATGACGAATCTAAAATAATTTTTAAAAAATTCAATATAGCGGATCCAATATGGCCGACAAAAAAATTAATTTCGTCCGATTTCCTCCAAAATTGGTACGGGGGAGTTTTCGGGATCGCATATGACGAATCTAAAATAATTTAAAAAAAATTCAATTTGGCGGATTCAATATGGCCGACAAATATTCGTTTTTGTCCGATTTTCTCCAAAATTGGTACGGGGGAGTTTTCGGAGTCACATATGACGAATCTAAAATTATTTTTTAAAAATTCAATATGGCGTATCCAATATGGTGAATAAAAAATTAATTTATTTTCTTTAAATATCGATATTGGAAGGTTTTGGGGCCTATATTTCCAATCTAAAATTAATTTGAAATTTAAGATAGTGGATTTTCAATGACAGAATAAATATTCGTTTGACCCAATTTGATTGGTATTTGGAAAACTCTAAGAACTAAAGAATTTTTAGTGGTTCATTTTAGGGAGATTTACAACTTTGGATAAAATGGGTACTTTTTTGCCAGTTTGGAGTCATTGCGAGGTACACTAATCTCGATTAGTACTTGGTTCAAATAATGTATGAATGTCATAATGAATTCTAAAACTAAAAATAGAAAAATAAAATTTTTATTAGAAAATTGAACCGACTTCTGAAAGTGCGCTAAAAAGTGAAAAATAACCATAAATTTTTATATGAAATTGAACTTTTTGAAGTCGGCGCCAAATTATTTGTACACGAAATAAATAACTACCAATATATACAAATTATGGTAAGAAAGCAAATACAAATAAAGTATTTTTAATCTGTTTATGCAAATCACATTTTGTCAGGTATTAGTTTGGCGCCGACTTCAAAAAGTTCAATTTCATATAAAAATTTATGGTTATTTTTCACTTTTTAGCGCACTTTTAGAAGTCGGTTCAATTTTTTAATAAAAATGTTATTGCTTTTAAGGTGATATAGACATTTTTGATGTTATTAAGGGAATATCTGTGTCTAAATTACATTGTGGTAAATTTGACTTAGATTGTTTTTTGTCAGTTCTGTCATTTTCTGTATGTGTTTCCTTTTTGATGGCTATCATTTCTTTTATTATTAATTTATG
This sequence comes from Diaprepes abbreviatus, assembly GCA_034092305.1. Taxonomy (NCBI): domain Eukaryota; kingdom Metazoa; phylum Arthropoda; class Insecta; order Coleoptera; family Curculionidae; genus Diaprepes; species Diaprepes abbreviatus. The sequence goes on from JASJET010000050.1 coordinate 1,595,985, forward strand.
ATAATTTTTGTCCCTATCGACTATTTTGGTATATTCAAAGTTAAAAGAGTGTGTGTGCAACATGTTTTGTAATTGCTGTACTAGCATTGTTGATATATTTATGTCTATTTAGTCGATTTTTTAGTAATTGGCTTGTCATTCCTATATATTGTTTTGGATAGTTTGCACACGGAACTGAATATACAATATTGGAAGTTTTCATAGTTGGTGTTTTGCTTTTCAGTTTTGTAAAGATTGAGTTTAGGTGGTTACTCTTGTGGCATGCTACAATATTGTGCTTTTTAAAAATGTATTTTAATTTTTCTCAAAGGTATGTTGTATAAGGTAATGCTATGTGTTGTTTTTGTATTGCTTGTTGTGAATCATCCTTGTTTTTGGTTCTTAGGTTATTGTAGTGTTTGTAAGTTCTTTTTTTAATAATTTCGTCAATATCTTTAATATTAAAATTGTTCTGTATAAGTGTGTCTTTAATTTTTCTTAGAATCGAGGGTCTGAATATAGGGGACGTTAATAAAATGGCTCTTTCAACCAAGTTCACGATTGCACTCCTTTTTTGGTTTTTTGAATGGTTTGAAAAGTTGTTCATATATCTTCCGGACCAGGTTGGTTTTGTATACCACTGCGTTTGAATTTTATCATTCTGGCGTATTAGAGTCATATCAAGGAAATTTATTTTTCCAGTTACTTCAGATTCTAATGTAAATTTTAATTTGTTATGGAAATTATTAAATTGTTGTACAACTTAATCCTATTTATCCTGAGGAATTGCCATTAAACAATCGTCAACGAAACGTTTCAAGAAACCTAAGTCTAAATTTGGATTTGACTTTTTCCTCTAAATATTCCATGACTAGCTGGGTGATCGTAGATGAAATAGGTGAATCCATTGCACAACCATCAACTTGTCTGTAAAATTTATTGTCATACTGAAAGTAGTTTGTTGATAAAGCTAAAGTTACAGTTTCCAAAAAACTATTCTTGGACAAAGTTGTGTAGTTTTTTAGTTCTTCCCATTTTTCAGATAATATAATTTTAACAAAAAGGAAACACATACAGTAAATGACAGAACGGACATAAACAATCTAAGTCAAATTTACAACAATATATTTTAGACACAGATATTCCCTTAGTAACATCAAAAATATCTATATCACCTTAAAAGTAAAAACAAATTCCTTTAATTTTTTATTTATCATATCCCCGAATATAAAATACAAATCCTTGGTGTTTTGTCGGTATTAGCGATAGTTTTGACGAAAGCTCAAGGGCCGAAAAATTTTTACTAAATTAATCCTTTTAAATAATCATCATTTTAATTTCTGATATTGTTTTAAATTGTATTGTCTTGAATGTTGAATTTTAAGTCTGTATTATAGGTGTATTTATATTATATTCATAATAATTCGTTTTAAAATTTTAGACGATTATTTTTGAAAATGTTCTAAATAAAGAACGAAACGTCAGAGTAATGAAAACTGTATTTTAAATATGAACCTAATCCCAAAAAAAAATCAAAAATAAAAATAAATATTAACGGTTCAAGAAAATCAATACATATATGTATGTATATATATATATATATATATATATATATATATATATATATATATATATTGGATTATTGTTAGTTAATTCCTAGGATGATATCAAATATTAAATAATAAAATAATAAGGCTTCGCCTTAATTTTTCAATTTAACTTGATAATAAATGTTCAGCATTAATAAGTAATCATTATTGCGCATGTTGACAAATTATATTGTTTGCTTCAAGTCCAGTATTTATCAATAAACTTATATAAAATGTAGATTAGGACTTTTTTTTGACATAGCAATTGTTATGGATTATAAAAGTTAAAATTGTCTAACCCTTATTCTGTTTTTCCGAAACAATAATAAACTAATGTAATTACATCCCCAAATCACTGGATAAACTCTAGTCTCGTTTATTTTAGGAGAAAGAAAAAACTGGAAAAGTGGATTATCTGTGATTTTATTTTGCAGGTCCCGACTTGATCCTGGCCCCAACGAGTTTTTCTCCACAGAACTCGGATTATTGACCCCTGACAACTTGTACAGATTTAAGGTATTTAAAATCCTAAAAACAATGTAAAGGGACTAAATAACTTAATATTTACATAATAGGATTTGAGGAATATATGTTTTTTTTTGTTTTTACATTAGTTTTAAGGCTCAAATATTTTTCTTTTCCTTCCAAATATTATAATTAATTTTTTTGAAGCTGAAGATATCAAACAAATGAACAAAACATATTTTTTTCTTCCTTGTCTAGTGTAGTACTAATAATATCGGATTATACGTACACCAATTCAATAGTATATAAATAATATTAAATTTGTAAGCGAAAATTTCGTCCGATCTTATGGAAGAACCAATCCGATATACGCTTCGATAATAATAACAGGCGATAGATTTCTAATATTTCAAAATTTTTGAACTATTGAGTTCTGAAATACTTATGAGAAACCACAAGTCTTTTCAGAAAGAAGAGTTCAAAACCAAAAAAAAAAAATTTCCTTGTCAGCATAATTTACCTCTATGTTTATGCAGTAGGTTTTATTTTCGTTTCTGTTAAGAATTTTGAAAAATAGTTTTTGGATCTGAAAGACGTATTTATCTACATCACCGAAAATCTTACAAAGTGTGGAAAAAAATAATCCAAAAGAGTGAAACTAAGTATAATATTATCGCATCAACAAATTCAAAGTTAGCATGGTAGACTGAAAATACATTTGGGTTGAGAATAAATTTCGTAAGATACAATACATGAGATAAATTTTGGTTGTGCAAAGAGCCGTATAATTTAACTCAAAATGGGCTCCAGTGATAGAAACTGAAACATAGATTTTAACATGTCGTTCTCGGTAACAATTTTATAGGACTTTAATTTGACCTTATCGATACATGTGCAGGCTAGATCTTTCTTTGTCATTAAACAGATGACATTTAAGAATTTACAAATATATTTATTAATGCGTAAACATAAATATATTCTGCTATTTTACGGATTTTTATACATTATTAAATTGGCTAGTGAAAATTGTTTTTGTGCAGCTGTTAAAAGAGATCTTTTAAACCGAGTCATTATATCAGTGCTAAGTGAGTTAAACCTTTTTTAAAAAATTGATTATAGAACGTGATATATATATATATATATATATATATATATATATATATATATATATATATATATATATATATATATATATATATACTTGGTTTTAGTATATTGATTTATTTTTGCTTTTATATAAATCTAGAGCTATAATCTGTGTATTTAAGATCAAAACCGTTAATTTTTTTTTGTCTGGAGTACGGATACATAATCTGATAAAAATTCCACTTTTACTAAAAGTTTTTCGGAATGTCAATAAAATACGTCATGATAGTTAACCAGTTTTTATTTAAGAATATATGGCGCCTCAAAAGGTATCACAAGAATTTAAAAATCATTTAATTGCATTAAAAAATGCTATGTCAGGCATACTTGTACCTTATAGACTCTTGGTGCAGTTTTAAATGAACATATTTTCGTAAAAAGCTTAATAATCAAAATCAGATAACAGAAGAAAAATAGACCCTATATATTGTTTTAACTTGGTAAGAAAATTTTCAGCAAATTATGTACGTTCTCTTCTTTTAATTTTAAAAGAAAAAAGAATTAGCAAAATTCATTGATGCAAATAATAAACCTTGCTTAAAAGTTAATTTTCGATATAAAAGCTCTTAAATAATTGCATTATCCTTAATAAAGTCATAAAATGATCTAATTTTTGAACAAACTTAGGTTACCCTATACCCTTTAATTGTATACACAATTGAATAAAAATGGCACTACCCAAAATTTTCCGTTAAAAATTTAAACTGATTATGTTCGTGGTTTTAAAAATGGTCAATATGACCACAGTACCTTCTTTTTTAGTTTAGGTATACGTTTTATTAGAAAATGCATATATGTAGTTACCAGCACTTTTATTAGTTCATGTTAGTTCATATAGTAATTTTTAAAATTATATCTGTTTCTAACGTAGTTTTTGGTATTACAAAAATATTAATTTTCTATTTCACTTTGAATTTTTCTGAATTAGAAACGAACATTTTGAATTTATTCTTATTATATTTTGTTTGCCCCTAGGCCAAATTTAATTGAATTTAATTAACAAGCAAAATTCATAAACTTGACTATTGTTAATAATGAGATAATTATTTCTTTAAGTTGGGTATTTCTACAAGTTTATTCAATATTTTTTACGGTTGTGGAAAATGTTAAAAGACATTTTTTGGACCAGTAGTTTACTCATAAAAAATGAATTTCCTAAAATTCAATATGGCGATTCCAATATCACTAAGACAAATTTTACGTTTCCCGATGTTTTCCAAAATGTGTATTGGGGGTTGCTGGAGACGAAGAATACGAAACTAAAGTTAAATTCCTAAAATTCGAATTCAATATAATTTACAACATCTTTGAATTGTTTAATTTCTCTTTAAATAGGCAATTAGGAAGTTTTCAGAAACTAAAAATTTTTCGATGCTAACTCTAAAAGAATTTTTAATAATTTTGTGTTAAATCGATTTCAAAATAGGCAAAGTGACGGCTCTATTTTTTATATATGTACACCATTTACTTCAGAACCGCTCCATCATATTAAATTTTAAGAATTTAACATTTGCTTCGTATACTAGGTAAATTCGTAATCTGCACCCCCGACAAACCCAATACCGATTTTGAACCAAATCGATAAATTTAAAATATTTAGTTTGCCATAATAAGAAATTAAATTTATATTCGTAATTTACGGTCGCAAAATATAAAATATTTTCCGCTATACTTGATTACAAAATAAATAGTAATCTACCCTTTCATAAGCCACTCAGTACCCAATTTATTTAAAATTGTTAAATGTAAAATTTTGTTTCGCTATGTTGAGTCGGCCATATTTCATTTTCAAAAGCTTACTTTAGGTCTGTAACCTACGAGCTAGATATCCTTCTAATGTGAATTTTGGAAGGATTCTGAATATGTTTTTAATTTCTTTTAGCTCCCGTACTGATTCCACCATATTAAAATAAAAACAATTTTGCAATCTATATCCCCAAAATACCATAGTACCGATTTTTGAAAACGGAATATAAAAATATGTAATCTACAATATTTGATCCAACACATTGAATTTTAATATACACCAAAAAATTCTTATTACAAATTTTGGAAAAAATCTGAAAATATAAAATACTTAAATTAAACAAAAAAAAATCTTATCTGCACCCCCAAAAACAGTCCAATACTGATTTGGAACAAAATGTGGAAATACAACATTTTCGGACCGCCTTATTGGATCCGTCATATTAAAAAAAAAAAACAATTCATATTCTGCAACCCCGAACGCGAACTCATTTTGGAGAATATCTGACAAAATTATCTTTTCTACTATATTTCAACCGTCTTGGATTTTATTATACATCCGAAAATCCTTTGTACCGATTTTGGACTATATGGCAAAAGTAAAATATTTAATCCGCTCGATTGGATCCGAAATATTTAGTTTTAAAAACTTATTTTTGATTCCTAATCGACGATATCAAAAACTTCTTAAAACTAATTTTGTAAAATTCCGAATCTGCCATATTGGATCCGTAATGCCAAAGTAAAAAAATCTACTGCCCTAAAAATTGACTGGTACATATTTTGGACAAAATTGAGAAATGTAAAATTTTCAGTTTGTTTTAATGCATCCGTCACATTTAATAAAAAAAAATACTGGATTCTTAATCTGCACTCTCAAAAAATCTATAACAATTTTGAAGAAACTCCGAAAAAATACATTTTTTGATTAGTTATATTTTAATCGTCTCGGAAGAGAAATATTGTCTTTTTTTAGATACAGATTTCTTAAAAAGAAGTAACAATCATAATTTCTTAAATTATGTAGGCAAACAACAAAATTAGATCATATTCATGATGATAGAGATATATGTTAATTGTAATATCGTACAACAAAAAAACGGTAAGTTTAAGAAGTGTAATTTATTCAACGTTATTGAAATTGTTTTTACTGATAGTGGTGCCCAACCAACTCCCCAAATATGTTGAAGAGAGCGTGAATAATTTAATGTAATATATATATATATATATATATATATATATATATATATATATATATATATATATAATGGGAGACAACCATATAAAATGAAGTAATAGTGTAATGTAATGCAAAAATTTTGTTGCACGACTTTTAGTTACATAAATATGCTCCTACCTGTTAAAAACTATTTGAAGGAAAAATTGAAATCTTAAATTTTAAGTTTTAAGAATTTTCTTGTTTTAATAATTTAATTTTTTTAATGTGGTCTGGCTACATATTGTTGAAATGTGTACCTTTGAGAAACACTATCACTTATTTTATTAGCAATACTGAGAAAAGTATGGTAATTAATTTGTTAAATTTTGATGGTAGATTTTGAATAGTTTGAGAACAATAACGTGTAAGTCACATTGTAGTCGTGCCAGAAAATACAACTTTTTATTAACAAAAACGTAAAAATTATATGCGAAAATGTCCAAATTATATTCTTTAGTAAATTCAGAGAATTTAAATAGAAAATATTTTTTTTAGAGTTTATTTTTCTTCAGTTACCTTTCGGTTATCATATATTTTCAGTAACTTAAATTTAGCAATTATTTTATTTTAAATAAAAAAAAATGCGAAAAATATTTTAATATCATTTATTTGTTTCTTAACATTTAAAAAGTTATGAGGGAATTTTTCATATATTTTCATCATCCCGTTATCAAAATTTCTTTCAGTTAGTCTGGATAAAAGAAGTCGAGGAAAAAATAATATATCGTCATTTTATTTTCTAGTTCTTGTCATATTATGAGCCAGATCAAATAATGATAAGTGATGAAATAGGAAATTAATGTAATATTGCCTTCCACTTATGACATTGGAAATTGACCGTAAAAGAATCTATACCATCATTAATTTGACAGAATAGTCAATTAATCAAAACGATTTTTTGTTGTCATCGTAAAACTAGGATTTTATTTTCATTTCCTGTCAAAACAGGATTTCTCACTTTCTTGCTCTCAACAGCTCAGTCTGCACCTAGCCTGGTTAAGCAGCACTACTTTCAAGTGACATTTTATTTTTTGCAGTAAATACATCAAATAATTTTCAGACATCCACAAATGAACTAAATCACAATTTAATTCATAATATAAGACTCTTTAAACCGGCTCTGTCAGAATTATTTCGTTTCAGTAATGAGTGATTTTGATCACGTTTTTATTAAAGAATCGGTTCATCAAAATGAGTTGAATCAGGTCGTTTGAAGGAAGCTCTGAATTTAGTCAAACAGCATAATCGCAATCAAGTCCAGACATTTTCCATATATTCCAATTACAGTAATTCTAGTAAAGAGTTCAGATACTTATATTTCTGAATATCAAAAGATAGTTAGATGTTTACCTTCGTGAACAGCTCTTATAATACTATTATGACGACTGCTAAATATACAATGATATATTTAGCAGCTAGATAAAATGGTGAACCTTCTATAGACCTAAATAAACCCCCTTTTCAAGTAAAATAATTTTTGTAAATTATAGAGGTAGGAGGCAGATTTAGCTGATCCATCTTAACACGGTCACCCGAACCGATCTTGTGTTCCTTCGTGTGACCAAAGTTATTTTCGGATCATTTTGGTGAACTTATTTAAATGCACTTTAACAAAATCTGCTTGCACTAGATCATCTGTATGGAAAATGCTCCTCAAACTAAAAAGACAGAAATCTTCAAGTTCCTATATTAGCAGTTACTTACAAAATTCGAATACTTGGTTTGTTTAAACATGCTGTGTTAAATTATGACAGTCCAGATATAGTGAGTTAAATCTTATTCTTGATTCATCAGATTTTAGTAAATAATAATCGTATTAACGCATATTTTACAGTTAAACTCACACAACAATAGGGGATAATATAACCTTTTAATAAAATATTTTAGAGATTTTTTCAAAGTTTTATGTGATAATAATTGTAATTGAAGAAATTTCTTTCCTCCATTTAACCAAAAAATGTCTGGTAAAAAGTCATGTTATGCCTTAGCGTTGTGTTAATATAATTGAATCCACAACAATATGTAGACAAATCTTTGTACACATTAGATTAAAATTAAATACATAGATAGCTTAGAATTAGTTTATAGGGTTATTGTACATTTTTCCTCTATTATAAATATTCGTAGGATTTTATACAGTATAAAACTTAAAAGTATCCACCTGCAAAATCTACGGGCTTCTAGATTTCTTTAGTTGTTTTTCAATTTCATATGAATGAGATTCATAAACAAATATCTTTTTAGCTATTTTATATCATCAATTTATTAGAAAGTAAATCATTTTTCGTATTCACATTTTACATTTTTAAATTCCAGTACATAGAGCCAACAACAAAAACACATACCTGATACCAATGGTTTCACAATTGTAACAATTATGCAGTTACCAGAAGAGAAATTTAAAAGCCCTTAGTACCCGTTGTAAAGTACAAACTTTCATTTAGCATGTCCGTTATCCAATATTTTGTAATATTTATTTTGTATTATACTACCACCAACAGCATCCTATTAAAAATCCATCCTTCATTACTAGAATAATTTATTAATTTTATAGGTTCTTACAGCTTCAAGTGGGTACAAAATTAACTATAGAATTTGTTGCTCCAAATTGTAATAATTGGTATATTACATAAATAGGAATATACAAATTTATCTTTAAAACCGAATAGTACCCGTTATACAGTACAAACCATATGACATGCGCGTTAGCCCTTGCTTCATAATATTTTTCGTTATATTACAAATTGCACACAACTTTTAATTATTTTTTGGTATTATAAATAAATATTGAAAATCAAAGTATAGTAGGTATCTGGTTATCTTAATTTGAGCTAAAACAGTGAATATTTTGAACGCAATTTTCAACAGAATTACTTAATGTATAACGGTAAATTTAACAAACTAGGTATTATATATAAACACCCTTTATAAGGTATAATTACGAAAATTGCCAATATTGCTAATGTGCAAATTAGTAACTTTAACCAAAAATTTTATATTATCACTAAAGCATAAAGATCAGTTAAATAAATTATTTTAAATTCATTCACTGGTATTTATTCAAAATCATCAAATCTTGTTTGTGGTTTTATTTGCGTAAAATTACAAATATTAACTGTAGACTGTTTTGAGAGTGTAGGTTAGGTAAAACAAATTTATTATTGTAATTTTAAACAAGGCAATAAAATCATGAAAATTCAATATTTAACACTTTTTATGAAAAATTGTTTTCATTATCAGCTCATTTCATTAAACGTCGGATATAAGCCCCCTTTAAGTCTGTCCATTAATTCATGTCCTTTGTTTTCTGTATCCAGTTAGGTCCCGCTAATCGTCTGATTTGGGGCTACCTCTGATTTTTTTCTGTTCTTTCTGTCTCATTCGTCCTATATCACCAGCTCAGTTCCATCTGAGTAGACAAATTCGTTGAACGACATGAGTTACCTTATATTTTAGTCTCATTTCATTATTAGGTATGCAATCTTGGAGATTTATACCAACTTATCTCCATCGCCCGTTATGTCATCTGATGTCAGCTAACTGTAGTCGTATTTACTGCCTAAGTTTCTGTGCTATATGTTAATATGGGCAGTCCATATTGGTCAAATATTTTTGATTTCAGTGTCTGGTATACTCTAAGTTTAAGAATGTTTTATATCCGTTCGAATACAAATATGTGTACGATTCAGTGTGGTCTATTTTTTCGTCTTTCTTCAAGATCGTTTGATATATATTTTTTTTCTTCAGGTTCACTTTTAGACTGATTTCTTCTGATTATAGCTCTGGTAACATCTGATTTAGTCCTGCTTTGCTTTTTCTGTCCAGGTGACATCGTCAGCAAATGGTTCAGTTTTTCTTTTTCTACTGTCACACCTTTATCTTTCCATCGTAGTTTTCGAAACATACCTTGCAGAGCTAATGTTTTGGAGATATTAAATCTCTCTGTATTACTCCTAATGTAGGGTCAAGGGGGCCCGCAGTGGCCCATTTAATTTATATGATCTCACCGATTTTTTTTTATGTATTTTGAGTCTCTTAACAGTAATTTTTAGGTTCGAAGTTCTTCCGGGTGGGTATAATATTATTATAAACAAATAATTGTCTAAATCTTTAAAAAAGCAATTTTTGCATTCGTATTATCTGAGTGATTTTAAGCAAAAAAGATGCTTACTAACTTTTACGTACAATGATTATTTTCCTAGATAATTAATATTAAACAATTAAAAAGTGTGATTTTTTCGATTTTTGAACAATAATTTTTAGAGTACAATTTCGTCCGAAGGCGGATAAGATTGTTATAAACAAAATAAATGCTTAAAACCTTTAAAAATGTAATTTTCGCCAAACTAACTATTGGATCGTATTCTTTAAGTAATTTAAAGCAAAAAAGGTCCTAATTAACTTACATACGATGCTTAGTTTCCGCGATAATTGATGTTATAGAATTAAAAAATGCGATTTTTGCGATTTTTGAATGCTAATAACTTTTGGCTAAATGACCTTTTTTCAATTTCCTTGACAGCATTCGAGTTTGAATCAGCATCTACAAGCTGCAATTAAATGCCATACGAAAAAGTTACGCCTTAAGTATTTATTTCGGTTATAAACAAATGCTTTCGGCCGCTTACATATATGCGTCATCCCGTGTGACGTGCGGAGAAAAGCCTACTTGCAGGCGCCTCACGCGACCAAGCGCGGATACTTAATACATCATAACCGAAATAAGCCTGCATTATAAGTTTTCCGCATTGCGTTAAATTTTCCTATTATTTAGCAGAATATCTTTTTTTTTGTTTCAACCTGCATCAATGTATACTATTTCAGAACGTTATAAACAGTCATTAGTTTCTTGTGTACAGCAATCGAAATTTGAATCTGCATCTACAAGCACAATCAAATGCTATTCGAAAAAGTTACGTCTTAATTGTTTATTTGTTTAATGTTTATTTTTTATTGTTTAATGGCTTTTGGCCGCTTACGTGCATGCTCAATTGCACGTGGCACATGGAGAGTAACTATTCGCAGGCGCCTCGCGCCAGTATTTTATTATAAGACGGATTATAAAATATATTATTAAGAGTAATTCCTGGCTTTAAGGAAACACAAAAAAGCTAGATTTTCTTTTGTAATTATTTCAATTTCTGAGTGTGTTGATTCCCTCGAACAGAAATGTTATTGCTTTTCTAAATAATCAACTCTTAGCATATATTTGTATTTCATTATCGGTATTAAAATTTAAAAAGTTGACAAAATCTACAGAATTAAAATCATTATAGATAATCTGATTATTACTTGATTATAACAAGTTTATACGTAAGTATAAGCAGATTGTTGCATTATAAGTGAAATAAGCCTGCAATATAAGTTTCCTGCATTCTACTGGCTGGAACCTAAATACATATTTTATTCGAAAACTTCATTGGTATTAAACAGAAAAATGTCAGTTTTTTAAGTCGTTCTACTAACACCGTTGTCATATTCTCTATGCATTAATTGAATGAAGATCGTTTCAAATTTGTATACATGTCGATGCATTATTAAATAATGAAATGTATGGGATTTTGGTAAACAATGACGTAAGAAGCATTACGTAGAGTAAAACTCATATTTATTTTAGATTGTGTTTGTTCTCAAAAATACTTACTTTGGTCTTTCAAGACTTACAATTTATAATACACTTCGTCAAAACTACTGCTGCTTGTCTTATTACGACTCATATGTAAGCGGCCGAAAGCCATTTGCTTATAATCGAAATAATCAACTAAGATGTAACTTTTTCGTATGGCATTTGATTGCAGCTTATATATGTTGATTCAAGCTTTCGATTGCTGTCGAGAAAATTGAAAAAAGTTCATTTAGTCAGAAGTTAATAGAATTCAAAAATCGCATAAATCACATTTTTTAATTCTATAACATCAATTATCGCGGAAACTAAGCATCGTATCTAAGTTAGTTAGGACCTTTTTTGCTTTAAATCACTTAAAGAATACGATCCAATAGTTAGTTTTGTGAAAATTACATTTTTAAAGATTTAAGCATTTATTTGTTTATAACAATCTTATCCCCCCTCGGACGAAAGTGTACTCTAAAAATTATTGTTCAGAGACTCAAAATACATAAAAAAAACTTGGATGGGTCGATGTAAATTAAACGGGCTACTGTGAACCCCTTGGCCACTACACTGTCCTCGATATTATTTGCTTTTGTCTGTCTTCGATTGTATTGTTATTTTTGATGTAGCATTTATGTACATGTATGTATTGTATAAGTTTTGCGCACGATCATCTATCCTATTGTTGCTGAAGGCTTTTAAAATGGCCCACATTTCTATTAAATCGAGTTGTTTTCGTAATCTACCATAGTAATCCGTACTGTTATGTTGTACTTGTTCGTCTTTTCGATTAGGATTCACATTGTAGATGGTCCGCTAGTTCTCTGAGTTGATAACGATCAAGATTTTTTTGTTAGGCGTGTTTTAATTGCTGAAGAGTTGGTAGAAAACCTACCAAAAGCTAATAGGTCTGTAGTTTTCGGATATGTTCCTGTTTCCTTTTTGAAATATTAGGATTACTAACGCGTTTAACCAAGCTGATAGTATTTTATTAATTTCCACACATTTATTCAATATAATTGTCAGTAATTTTATTATTGCTACTTTTCCGTATTTTATCATTTTTATAGTGATTTTGTTTTCTCCCACAGCCTTCCTAGTTTTCATGTTCATAGAGTATTTTATTTCTTCACTTGTTATTTCCGGTATTTCCTCGTATTCGACATCCCTACCATAGCCCTGCGTGTTTCATCCTTTTCCAGTGTTTTACTGCTATAAAGTTCTTGGTAATATATCTATGTTTTTTCTGTTAGTTCATCTTTTTCTGTATCTTCTTTATTCTCATCGTTCAACAGCGTTACTATTTGGTATTTTCCTTCACTCATTAGTTTCTTTTAATCTCTCAAGCTTTTATTTTCTTTAACGTTTTCTCCATTTACCATCAAGTATCAGAAATTATATATAATAATAGGTTAAAGTGATAAATAATTGCAAAAATTTAAAAAATTATAATATTCACCAAGGTTACTGATCGTTATGTAAAATTATTAGTAATTATGTTGCTGTTTAAAATTCCTTCTCAACGTCATAATATTTATTTATTGTAAAACTTGGCTAAGGAAAGTTTAAAAGACAAAAAGAAAAAATTTCAGATAATTACTACTCTACTTAGAACATTATTTCAATTGTCTTAATAGTGAATGTTTTCAATCATTTTTTAATAGAACTATATAATTTTAAAAATAATTAAAATGCCTGCCAGTCTATGTTTAGGTTCTACTTCCATATTTTTTACTAAAGAAGTACAATTATACTGCGCCCAACGTTTTAATATTTAGTTAATGTGCATGTATAAAAATTTGAAAAAACCTAAAACTTTTGTAAACAAAAGTTGGTGTCGGTTGCAAAAAACTGGCTAGCTAAATTATAACTTGAGTTGAATTTAATAAAACATACTGTTTAAATTAGTTTCTTTTAGACATTACACAAGTTGCTTTTAAGCATAGGTATAATGTAAAATGACCAATTTTATTGTAAACATCGTTCGAAGGATTTCGTATCTTTAATTTGACAATTCTTAATACATTTCCGAAACAATAACTTACTATTTTTATCCAAAACAAAACTTGAAGCAAACTAAGCATGATGGAGTTTTTATACAATTCTTATAATATTATAACTATTTTAAAGATAATAAAATGTCTTTTTATATTGTTAAGATTTTCCATTAGAAGTACTTTCCTTTGTTTATCTTTTATGTAATTTTGCTCATCTATTTTACATAATTTTTATATTTATATGTAGTATTTTATAGTACTTGATTTACCAAAAATTTCTTGTCAAAATGCATGTTTGTTGATTTTGTTACTTTTATTAATCATCATTAACCACTGAACATATCAAAAATTTTCTGACTATTTCTAGTTTTGTCACATTTCATATATATTTAATTTTATTGCCTGGTTAATTTTTAGTTTATATCCTTTTTTTTTTAATTTATCAAAGGGCATAAATAGTATTAAGTATATTTACAAAACTTTTGCAGATAAAAATATTATAACTTTTGCTTGTATAAAATATTTTAATCCAGCTAAATAAATTTCTAACGAAAAATAAAGATTGTACAGGCAACACACGTCCTACATAAAGATTTGTCAAATGATGAAAATGACGCACCCATGAAAGAATTTCGTCACCAAAATATAAAATTTATTGGAAATTTTATTTTTAATATAATTATTATTTTTCAGTAAATTACTGATAAAAATAAAAATTGAGTCATTTACAAGAGATTTTTTCACATATATCAAATAGTAAAATATACTAGATAAAGCTTGGTGGCAGCTTAATTCATAACTTTATTTATTAGGTTAATTAAATTTCCCACGGTTCAGATATGTATACATTTTTAAAGTGTGACACCGGTTTTTTTACATGTAAATAGAAAAATTAATTATAAGAAGTCGTAGATTTGTTATTTTTCAATAATCTACGTTATAGTTAAGAAATCAGTTAAGGAAAGCTGTACATTTATGCTCCTTTTGAAAATGCTTCATTTTAAAGTAGACTATGGAATAAGTAATTTATTTTTTGTATATTTTAAGTTTAAGAACACAAGATATTTTATTACAAACAAATATTATAAATAAATTGTTAGTATTGCCACAGTTTGCAAATTTTTATATTGTAAAAACGTATTAGACAGGACAATAACAATTTGTAGCCTAAACTAGTATTGGTATATGCAGGTAAACTATTTATTTAATTACAATTGAAAATAATTTTTTCAACTAGACTTCCAAATTTAAAATTCATAATATATATATATATATATATATATATATATATATATATATATATATATATATATATATATATATATATATATGTATGTGCACGAAACAAATATCGCCAAAAAATTTTAACATTTCCTCCCCTAACCTCGTTAATATCTTTTGTTTTCTACATTTAAGTATTTATACACTTTTTCATGGAGAAATTTCTTTTTATAATATCAGTAAATAATAATGCTCGAATAATTTCTTTTAATGTTAAAAAAGAATATATAATAAAAAAAAAGTGCGCTTGTTTTTAATAAAATATCTTGTTAAATTATTGTAACTGAAATTTTAAAAACTGTAAACTCAGGTATTTTAGAATAAATAAATGTAATGATATTATTTTTTTTTTCTTTTTCTAATATCCTTTTTTACGCCACCTTTTTATTAAATGCGTTTGAATAGTTTTATTTCTATATTTTTGTAAATTTGTTGCAACAACTAGCAATTAGTACTTTGATATTTGAAAAAAGGGACCCAAATACGTTGGGATAATCGGTCCAGCTGACCTAGATATATATGATCTTGTAGACCGACCGAAATTAACTCGTATAGCCTTTTTTAGTATACAGGTCTGGAAAATCCAAACCAGAAACTGGACGTTTCTTAAGTAAGATAAAGGAAATACTCTATTATTCATCAAATCAGAATGAGACAGTCGTAAGTATCGACATACGTGTAAATTCCCAGTTTGGCCCTAGGGTGAGGGGTAATACAATGCTGGCGCGGTGAGAGCGGGCGGCAGCATACGCCACGCCCTAGCACAACAAGAGGATTCCAAGTTATTTGCTTTCAATCAGGCCGTCGAAACGTAAGTACCGTGTTTCGCACCAAATTTTTTTCTAACAATGGTAGTTTATTCTACGGAACAAAAAGAGCAGATTATTAAGTGGTACACTATTCTGGTAAATAGTCAGCAGATTTGTATTTACGTGCGAAAATCATCCTGTTCCTTGAAAACTTAGAATTTCGGAAATTATTAAAAATTTTGGGACAATCGGTTGTCTAATAATTTGTAAAAAATGCACTGATAATAATGAGAAGCAACCGGTTCCTCAAATTACTGACGAACGAGCAAATCGAGAGGTTGAGTTTGGCAGAAATTAATTTTTTTTGCAATAGTACCGTAATTGCCTAAGAACTTGATATGACCGCTCGAACAGTTCGGAATATTTTAAAGCAGAACAAATATCGCTGTTATAAATTGCGAATAATTCAAGAAATTTTTCCGAAAGACCAGGAAACACGTGATATTTTATTTTTTACCAGAATAAAAGTTTATTTTTGAGGATGATTTTTAATTTTAAAGTGATCTATTAGCTTATATACTTAGAAATTACCGTTGCGTTTCACTAGTATTTTTATTAGATTAAATGTTTATTTTGTAACAGAAATATCAATTTTCTTTACGCTCAATGCCCAACAAAAACTAATTTTTTATATTTCGACTATTTGTTGTATTTAAAATAATCAATGTATCAAATAGTCATTAAATATTCCAAATTCCGTCAATAACGTTATAAGTTTAGATGAAAAGTAAATACACCCTCTCATTCGTTTCAAGGTACTGCTCGTCTTCTTGTGGCACGGAAGTTAGCGGAGGTAATATTGCGGTAGGCGTTCCCTACGATCTTCTCTACCGAACTAAGTTAGACGGGCTTAGTGGGTTAGAATTTGAGGAAACGGCCAAAATAATTTGTAGTTAAGAAATTTAAAATAGAAAGTTGGCTATAGAAACGTTTCTATTAAACCTTGGTAATATGAACGGCCAGTCTATTCCTTCTAAAGTTTCGTCTAGGTCAAAGGCAACAGTGTTATAGTTGCGTCGCGCCCAGTTACAATTCAACGGTTACAAAATTGTGCTAAACAGAAAGGCCGTAATATATTTTTGCCTTTCTCTCCAAATAAATATATATGTATATATATATATATATATATATATATATATATATATATATATATATATATATATATATATATATATATATATATATATTTGGAACTTTTAGTGCATTGGTAAAAAAGAAATAGTATAGAAAGAGGCTATCTAAGCAGAAGGAAAGCTGTGTAGACAGCCGAAAATCACAAAGTAAAGATCTTGACTCTGATCGAAGCCTACAATCTGACGAATTAACTTTTCCATTTATTTCTGCCACCTATACAGTTTACCCATGCATTTCGGCTGGTCCGTCCAGTCATACACGTGCAGGGTAGCGAGGTTGTTCTCGACCTTTAAACTGAAGGCTGAGCGCAGGTAAATTTTCAAGAAAAATTCCCAATACATGCCTGTAAGTATTTAAACGAACCAGTTTTGATCGATAAAAAATTAAATATTGCAATTTTAGGGATGCAATGAGATATTCACTATAATAGAATCGTAATTTTTTTAAATCTTGCTTTAATAAGACCAAAGATCTAAACCTTTAGATCATTTACAGTTGACCTAAAAATGTAGAATATATTAGTTACCTGGTGTATTAAGTGTACATTAAGAAACATTTTGAAATATAAAAGTTTCGGAATACAAGAGTTCTTGACTAGCGTAAACTTTTTTTTTAATCAACTTTAAGTTTAAAAAACTAAAAATACATAAGCCTTACATTTTTTTTACGTAATCGGCGAAATCTCTTTACAACCAGCAACAATCTCATACTCACCTGGAGACAACTTAAGGCTTTTTTTGCGCTAATGGTCTTTAATTACCTATGTACTTTTACTTGAGGTTCATAATTTAGATCCAGACCTTTTATATAAATCTTTAGCCAAATAACATAACTTTTTATTAACCTGCTGTCTTACTAAAACAAGCTTGATAAGAGTTAAAATCTTTTTTGTGTATAAAACCGATTTGCAAATATTTAGAAGAGGTACTAAAATTTCAAAAATTGAAATTTTGGTTTAACTATACATAATGAAGCAATGTCAGAATATAATTGACAATGCTTAGAATGTTGTTATTTTAATAAATATAACAACACATTTCAATAAAACTTTAGTTTTATTATTAAAAAATGGCAAACTTGTCGATGATTCGTATAAAAATGCATTTGTAACTTGCTTGAGACCATAAATTTGTAAGATTTTAAAAAGGGGAAGGATGAAATATGCTTTACGGTTTCTGCCACTTAGAAAGATTGGCTCTTACGAAAAATATATAGCAAATTTATTCTAAAACAAATATTAGATATTCATACAAGTTATTGATTTGTTGGTAGCAGAAGAAAAACACTTGGTCGAATTTCGGCATCTTCATGTTCTGTGTAGTTTCATTGAAGATGAATAAAATGTAGAAAAATGTAAAAATTGTTTGGTGTAAATATGATTAAAATTAGATAAAAGATATAGCTACGCTAGCAGTGGAAAGTAATAGATCTTTTAAATATATTTCAAACTTTTTTGAAATTATGTTTAGTTAATTTAATAACAATATTTGAAATATATTCAACATTTGATATATGCTAGATATTTAAATCAAATTTTGTTGTCGCCGTTTTAAAAGTCATGAGAGTAAAAATAAACATACGCTGTTTAAAAATACTTCCAATGGAATTAATTTTGCGGGAGTTATATTACAATAAACTTTATAATTTAAGTTAAAAAAATTTAGTTCTGTTGTATCAGTGTATTCCGAGAGACTTTTCTGATCAGGTAATTTATTAAAGCTACTGAACTTAGACCGTTGACAAGCAATTATTAGAAAGTTTTGGTGAAAATCTAGGTTGTAAATAAGGAGACAATTATTAAAATACGTTAAAATATACTTTATATGATTAAAAAATGAGTTTTTTCGACTCTGATCTTGCAACGACTGGCCACAATTAGAATTATTTCTTAAAAATCGTGTTCTTCCAAAATATAATCAATTTTGTTCTTTTTAGGTGTCTATTCCTTCATTTTACATCAATCACTTCGTAAAATCGATCAAAAATAAATTTTGATATTACAATAGGTCCAGAAGAGAGCAAATTGTTTCGAAATTTTTATTTGCTTATTTAATTCAGTTTATTATTTAATTTTTTTTATAAATACAAAATAAAATAAAGAATTACCTTATCATCACATTTTTAAAAGCACAATTCTCTACTTAAGGTAGGTTCTAAATTGTTACTTTTTACAACAACCTAGCTGCCCATACAATGAAATCATAAAATAAAAAGTACTCTCAGGTTTAGAATGAGATTATTATCGCGCAGTTAAAATAATAATTATAATTCCCTGTTATTAATATATCTTAACAACCATAATTTAGATCAGTTAAATAAAATATTATCTATATTTTAACTTACAAATAGCATATTTAACGTTTCAGCAAAAAAAGTTTTTTTAAAATTTATAACCATTGCCCCAAATCCGTTACCCAGAGTGTAACAAAGAAGTAATAAATTAAGCCCTTGGGTCCAGCCATATAGAAAAAATTCACATTCTATGACAGTTATATTAACGATGTATTATATGAAAAACTTTTAGAAGCTGCCTTCCTTTATAAATGTATATACTTTAAAATAAAAAATGGAGAAAGTTATCGAGGGATAAAATACACTGTGAGGGACTTGCCACTTATAAAGATTGAGTTTAGGAAACCTAATATTAAAATTAGTGTAGTGTGAAATGTCTGAAGAATTGCTAAACGGAAACTCAATATGAAGACTAGGTTTTTATTTGTCTATTCCCACTATGTAAACAAGGTGCGCTATTGCCTTGATACACGTTTGTACGAAAACAAGATTTGGTTCATCTTTCTTCATATCACGTTATTTGTTACCTTTTTTCTGAAGTCGCGCTTCTTACATAATACTATTTTCAGAAATTTATACCACTCGTG
Source organism: Diaprepes abbreviatus (assembly GCA_034092305.1). Lineage (NCBI taxonomy): Eukaryota > Metazoa > Arthropoda > Insecta > Coleoptera > Curculionidae > Diaprepes > Diaprepes abbreviatus. The sequence continues at coordinate 1,615,840 of JASJET010000050.1, forward strand.
AATGGTTAGTCCGATACAGATTACTATTCAAAGCTTAAGAAATTTTCTGCTTAGTTTTTACGTTTAAAATATCCTCCAAGTAAGCTTCTATATATAAATGGTAGGGTAAATGTTTGTAAAGATAATGGTCAACTAGCTAGCTTATAGAACTTCGAATAAGGATCTTCTCAGGCCAGATGAAAAAATTAGTTCGTGGACACGAAACGTGAACTAAAGAATATGAAGATTAGGTAAAAAATTTAAATAAATCATTTTATCGTTCAAATTTTATTTTAAGTTAACTATGGTTAATTCAGTTAAAATTAACTTATTTTTGCAAGTACTCACGTTACCGGTAAACACAGTATCCTTTTATTTAAATATCTCTCATAAATTCTTTTAATAAAGACATACCATTTGTCGGTTAGTTGCATTTGCATTTTTTACTCCAGATCCTCGTAGATATACTTCCTTAACAATTCCTTTCATAGCTCGATTATTTTATCTTTCTGAATTTTTTCTATATTTTTACACTATAAAGTACGGTTTTATGTGATATTTGATTATCACTCTTTAACCCCTATTTATGTTATTTTGTTTAGCATTCTCTAAACTCTCGGTACTTGTATTCTATTGTTGTTGAATTTACGGTTACCTTTTTCAGTGCAATCTCGGTTTTCCTGCTTACTATATGAGCATATTTCTTCTTTTTATCCTTTCTTTTAACAGTTATCTTAAAACTGTTTCAATTAACTCCATATATTTTCTTTTGTTTATATTATTTTCAGGTTAAGTTTGCTATCACTGTCGAATTTGCATCGGTATCTTGTGGGCATTGCTCTTCGAATTATTTCATTGTGATATGTTTTTATCATATTATTTGACTTAACTGTGTGATAATTGCCACATGGTAATTAATTTTCTCTTTGTTGTAATTTAGTTTTCGATCCTGTTAATGCGTTCTTTTGATTTCTGTAGTTATAAACATCCCGACGTATAGTCTGCGGGATTCTCAAACTTTCAGGGAATCGATAATTGTTACAGTTTGCTTTAACTTGTTCATTACCTGTTCTACGTCAGTAATGGCCACCTTTAATTCATGTGGCCAAGTTCTCGCAAAGGGCAGTTTTCGAGGATTCCTTGATCTTTAAAAAAAAACGGATATATGCCAATAATAGTGCCCTTCATCGGGTAAGGTTGACTCGTCCAGTTATATGGAGACCTAGGTCATTTTCAGATAATTACACAAGAAACTTTCAATATCATGACACATTTCATCAATACGCTTTTGAACATTGTTGTTGCTCAAAAGGATTCTTTTGAGTATATCATATGCAAGTTTATGGCAAACAGTTTAAACAACTTCTTCAATAACCTACAAAATTAGCTCTTTCCTGATAGCATGCGGGTTTCTTGATTTTGCTATCAGTAGAAACAATATTGTAAGTCGCCCGCAAATTATCATCGTCTCTTTTGGCCGTTGAAGCGAAAATACTCTCTATAGCGGGTCTTTTTTGAAGATTTTCTTTCAGTTTTTGAAAATGTTTCAAATCTTTACTATTTTATCAGGATGACATACTCTCAGATAAACCTCGAGCAAAGATGGTTTTATAACAGCTTGCTTAGAACTTTGACAATGATTGAAAAACATCAAATTTCAAAAGATTTACGCTATACTTACTATATTTTTTTTTTGATTTATCCATGTTTAGTAACAGTTATCTGTAAACTAAAATTAAAACATTTAAATATGATAAGACAATTGGAAGAAGATTTCCCAAGTCAAACCTTATTTTAATCTTTATATTGGACGCCTATAATCAGGTACATAGGAATCATGGACGGATGATTGAATATTGCTATAAAATTCAGAGAGAAAACAAAAAGGAAGGACAGAAAGCAAATGATTGCTAAAATGAAAAAGTAAAAAAATTATTTAAAAACTAAAAAAATTAACACGAGGGTGTGTTGTTAATTAGAATATTGAATGATCTTTACTAGAAAACGAACTATCCGAGAAATTAAAAAAAAATAGTATTATAAAAAATGCATTTATTTTTCTTCAGACTTTCAAAGAAGATAATTTTTACTCACTTTAATTTTTACATTTTAGAAAATATTTGAGTATCACTTTTTTCCTCAAAATTCAGAAAACGAGTGGACAGTGTTTCTCTCTGACACTTGTATTAATAAGGGTATTCTTTTGAGTCATTATCAGTTTCACTTCTATTACTTGAAGTAATCATGATCACTTCGACCCAATTACAAATATATGCATATTCAAAAGAACATGAGGTTATCAGTTTCACTTTTTTCACTTTGATCAGTGATAATTTACTCAAAAGAATACAGCCAATGTAGTAGGCTAATAAAACAAGTCCATGAAAGTCTGCTGCGTCTTTTTTTTATAGCTCTGGTTTAACTCTAGATATGTTTGTTATCGCGCGTATGAGCGCAATGCGTTGGTATCAAATATACAAGTTTCTATACGTTATAAGTACGGTGACCTGAAATTGAATAGTAAGTTAGACACTAATTTAACGAAATATCAATGATTAGTATACAAATAGGTCTACTTTATTATAAGTATTATGTAAGAGACAACCTTTCTTAAGTAAATCATGACCTTTACGGAACACTTATGTTTTGGTGATGATCTGCGAAAATAGGAGTCACTTTCCTGTACCCTCATTTTTAATTCATGCAGTTCTATTTTTTTTCCTTTAGCACCGACTCTTTGCAGGTCGCAGTTGATAACTGAGGGTCCATATTGGGAATCAATGAGTTAAATTGAAGGCACTTTTATCAAATTTCTCTGAAATACTGTTGAAAAACTTAAAATCGCTATTGATTTGTGAGAAGGCTATGCAGACTAAATCAGTAACCAGTTTCACTCATTACAGGATGGAAACATATAAATTGAAGACCCTAATATATAAAAAATAATTATCATTTTTAAATCAAGCACTATCTGGTGGCATAACATTAGCTGCAGAATACTGTACTATAAACTGATGTCCACGTATGTCTTAAAAATGTGTTAGTTGGTCTTGTGACTGGCGAAATAATAAGTGATTTAAATATCACAAATTGCTTTCATAGGACTACATACCTCATGCAAAATTTGTATCAGCTGTCAAATACTAGTTTGCTTGAGCCCATAAATATATTACGGCTTTTATTTCATAAAAAGTTTGGTATGAAGAAGCAATATGTGAAATTATGAATAAGAACTGAACATGTGTTCAGTAACTTCGAAATAAATTTCCAGCCTTATTAAAAGCAACAATGTCCAAAACTTCCTAAACTACGCTGTAACATGACTACTAAATTGCACATTTTATTTTCTCAATTTTATTTCTGGAAAACTTAGGAGAGCTGAGCGAAGAACTCCACCGAAATATAAAAAGTATGGCAAATATCATTTCGACATACCAGGAAATCAATAAAAATTTCTTTCTAAGAAGACTCATTACTATTACACTTTGATTTCTACTAGACACGTAAAAAATTCGACCATTAAATGCAATATACGAGGGGCGCCTAAAAGTACCAGACCTGGAAAGTAAAAATATTGTAAAGCGAAAGTTTAAAGTTTTAAGACGCTACGTCGTTTAGTATTTGTTTGACAGCTACCAATAGTGAATGCTCTCAGTGAATTTGTAAACATGGACAAAATTGGTCATCGTTGTGTGATACAATACTTTCATTTCAAAGATCTTAGTCCAACGAATACTAAAGCCAAGCAAGTTTCAACTCGTTTATATATAATAATATAAAATTTTTATAAAAAAATTGAACCAACTCCTAAAAGTGCGCTAAAAATTGAAAAATAACTACAAATTTTTATATGAAATTGAATTTTTTGAAGTCGGTGCCTAACTAATACCTGACAAAATATGATTTTCATAAACACATTAAAAATGCTTTATTTGTGATTGCTTTCTTACCATAATTTGTATATATTAGTAGTTATTTATTTCATTCACAAATAATTTGGCGCCGACTTCAAAAAGTTCAATTTCTTATAAAAATTTATAGTTATTTTTCAATTTTTAGCGCGCTTTTAGAAGTCGATTCAATTTTTTTATAAAAATTTTATTTTTCTATTTTTAGTTTTAGAATTCATTATTGTATCCATAAATTATTTGAACTAAGCATTAAGCGAGATTAGTGTACCTCGCAATGACTCCAAGGTGGCAAAAAAGGACCCATTTTATCCAAAGTTGTAAATCACCGTAAAATGAACCATTAAAAATTTTTCCAAATACCAGTAAATTTGTGTCAAACAAATATTTAGTTTGTCATAGAAAATCTACTATCTTAAATTTCAAATTAATTTTAGATTGGTAATATAGGCCCCAAACCTTCCAATATCAATGTTTAAAGAACCTGCGATGTAAATTTCTTAGTTCGATATATTTTATACTGCATATTGAGTTTGTATACGCCTCAAGAACCCCACAATATCAATTTTCAATATTTAAAGATCCTGAGATGTAAATTTCTTAGCCCGATATATTTTATACTGTATATTGAGTTTGTATACGCCTCAAGAAAATCACAATATCAATTTTAGACAAAATCGGAATATGTAAAATTTTCTGTCCCTCATATTGTATCTTATCAACTTAATAGTTGTAAAAAATTAACTTCATATTGGTAATACAGGACCCCGAGAACTCTTTAATAACAAATTTGAAAAAATGCGAATAAGGTGAAATTTTCAACCCACCATATTGCATCCGCTATATTGAATTTCAAAAAAATGATTTTAAGTCTTATTCTAATCTAAATCTAAACCCTTTAAAGCCCCCTAGTACCAATTTTGCATGAAATCCGGAAATTTAAAATTTCTAGACTTATATTCACTATTTACATCCTCAAAAACGATCCAGTCCCACCTTTGAACAAAATCGAAAAATATAAAATTGTTAGTCCGTTATCTTGGATTTGTCATATTGAATCCTAAAAGAAGACATTTAAATTGAGAATTTACACCCTCAAGAACCCCCTATATCAGTTTGGGAGAAAATCAAAAAATGTAAAATTTTTAGGACACCATATTGAATCTGCCAGATTGAGTTTTTGAAAAAATATTTTAAATTCATAATTAACACTAACAAAAATACCCCAATACTGATTTTAGACAAAATCGGGAGGTGTAGAATCTTTAATCGGCCATCTTGGATTCGCCATATTGAATTTTTTTAAAATAATTTCAGATTCATTATATGTGACCCCAAAAACTCCCCCATACCAATTTTGAAGAAAATTGGACAAAATTGATTTTTTCGTCCGCCATATTGAATCCGCCATATTGAAATTTTTAAAAATAATTTTAGATTAGTTATGTACGACCCTGAAAACTCCTTCGTATCAATTTTCGAGAAAATCGGACAAAATTGATTTTTTGTCCACCATATTGGATCCGCCATATTGAATTTTTTAAAAATAATTTTAGATTCGTCATGTGCGACCCCGAAAACTTCCCCGTACCAATTTTGGAGAAAATCGGACAAAATTTAATTTTTTTTGCCGTCATATTGTAAGCGCCATCTTGGGTTTTACTGCACCAATTTCATCTAAAAAAATATGGGACCACCGCAGTAACTTCCTGAATATAACGTAAAAAATTTCATTCAAATCGGTGCAGCCGTTCCGGAGTAATCGGTGTAGATACATAAGAAAAAAATACATAGTCGACGAATTGAGAACCTCCTTCTTTTAGAAGTCTGTTAAAAATATAGGGTGGCAGAACATAAACGAAGCCGTACGAGCTTCCAAGATGAACATCGGAGTGGTTGATCAAATGAGATGACCACGCCAGAAATGGTGAAGAAAATCCACAAAATAATCGACTAAAAGTGCGCGAGACATAGTAAGTATTTAAAAAAGTGTTTTTTTATTAACTGAAACGTTGGACGTGGAAATACTGTGGGCTAGATGAGTACCGCATTTGCTCACTACGAGACAAAATCAGCTTCATGATGATGTTTCAATCGAGTGTTTGGCACCAATAAAGCCGAATTCCTGCATCGATTCATCACTTCACTGATATGAAGGAAGAGCCAAAATAATAGATTGAAAGGGGAAAACCGGCGGATAGCGAATATAGTTCCGTCTCTTAGCAAGGTCACCGCATCAGTTTTTTGGGACGAGCATCAGTCAATGGCGAGTGTTTGAACTTATTGCAGTATTTAAGTAACGAAATCAAGAAAAAAAACTCGTATTTTGCGAGCGAGAAAGTTTTTGTTTTATGGTCAAAAATACAGGTTCCTATTGGTTATTTATAATTGCTTGAGTTCCAAAATAAGCGGCTCAGGACATATATGGGCGCAATATTTTATACTTGGTACTGTTTCATATACGTAGTATTTTCAGAATATTCATTTGCTTACCGATGATACAACAAAACATATAATAATATATAAAATACTAACTAACCAATCCAAATAAAAATGGCTTCCTCTGTATAGTATGGATATTACAAAAGAACACATTTATCTCATTCGAATATCAACATACATAGATACATATATATTTCTAATGCTAGTCTAAGTTTTGCCGAAAACATTTTTAACTTTTAAAATAGAATTAACTATTTCTGCACGTTTTTTAGGTATGTAGTGGCAATTAGGTTGATTTATTTTTATAATATTTATATTACACTCACAAAGTTCTGCAATTCAAAATATTAATAAAATAAACGCCCTAAAACTATGTACTAAAGTTGATTACGCTTTTGTGTGCAAAAAATTCCTAATATAAACTTGTCATATCAAGAATACTTTTTTGCCATATTGGTATTTTATTTGCCGCTCTCGCTATGTTATATTCTTTTTCATTGTAAGAATAGCCTAGTTTTCTGAAATAAAAGTGACAATTATGGCTTCCACACCATTTGGTTTGCAATAGCGCTATAAAGAAAGCTTTTAACTAATGTTGTTTTGATTTTCTTTTTGCCTGAAATGGAAGAAAAAATGAATAAAAGAAAATATGTATCTTATAATTATACAATTTATTATGAAATGTAAAAAATTAACTTTATTTCGAATAACTTTTGTTATAACCTAGCTTGTTTGGTAACCTGAACCAATTTTTGATCTTCAAAACAGTATACTTATAGTGTAACTCTTTTTACAGATACAGTTTTGTGTAACAGAAAGATAAGTACCATAGTAATCGTAAATTGGGCTTCGGAACACCCCAACTTATTTCACGTTACATTGTAAAATTTCAAGATAGTAAATGTCTGCGATACACTGAAGAAGTTTTAGTCTATGAACTTATCCTATTTAATAACTGGATAGTTCATATAAGTCTTTTACAATTTTAGTTACAGCAGATACATATAAGGTTGTTCGTCGCTTGATTTTATTCTAGTTTTTGTTCAGTATATCTTCTTTAGTAACTGCATAGTTTACGTTTCTTACGATTTTAATTATAGCAGCCGTTGAGTTGGATAGACTAAGATACTATAGATTTTTCTTTTTAGTTTGATTGTATTCTATTTTATACTCAGTATATGAAATAGCTATTTTAAAAATGTTTAAAATTTATTTCACAATAATATTTTCTGTTGTTTGTTGCAATTTTTAATACCTAAACACTTAGAGAAATTTTAAGAATATAGTAAAAATATATTGTTGAAGCTTTTGAGGTTAATTTTACCCAACATTAATTTAAATTTTATTACCACAAGGACAGGTTGATTATTGCTAGTGCTAATTCCAGTGCTACAATGGTTTTTAAAAGAGAAGAGGCGCCTCCTCAAAATGAGGAAAAAAATAGAGTTAATTTAAATTAAAAAAAAAGAGGCAAAGAAAAATATTAGAATGCAGTGGAAGGTTAGTAGCAGCACCAGCGAGAAAAATTATCAAGCTAACACCTATGTCGGAGAGTAATTGTAGGAAATTAAGGGTGCCACTGCATCAAAGCTAGGCTGATTGCAGAAACCTTCCACTAAGTTGTTTGGAATCAGTTTTCAACTTTACTCTTTAGAATTAGCTATCAACAATGTTCAAAAGATTCAAACGCAAGCAGCATGTAGTTCAAATTAAACTCATTAGTATTTTGATATAATGAAAAAACTCTTTAATTAAAATTAAACTGTAGGGTAAGCTAAATGTTATAAAATATTAAAAGAATATCAAACTTGAATAAATACATATAGAAAAGGAGATAAATACAAATAGTTTGCCTGTGTTTGCTCGTTGTTTATTTTCTCGGATACGGTGTAGGCTCTGTCAGATCATTCACAGAAACTCACAGGGCGTAGCGATAACAATAACCCCTGAAGGTAGCACAACAAGCCCCTAGGATGGATAGCTGTGATGTTCAAACCCATATGGTGGTTAACAGCAACAAAAGAAAATACCCTGAGGCTGGATAGCAGTAATGTTCGCAACCGTAGCGTGGACCCTATAATAAAGCAGCAATGCCTAAGATTATGAAACAGAAAAGCTAAAGCAAGCGAATTTATAACTACGCTAGTGTGTCAAAAAATATTTAAATTTAAAATTACAAACTCATCGCATATTCCAAAAAAAAAAAAGAGAAAAATCCTTGAAAGTGATCTTTAAATTAATAGAGAAGGAAATTTCAAACCTAATTAGTAAAATTATACAGAATGTTACTATAGAATAGTAGTTTGCTTTAACTATTGAGCTCGAGTTACATAAAAGTAAATAATACGATGCATACATCAGCACAACTCCAGGTATACACAAAAAATAACTTGCTAAAGTTATAATGAAACGTTCATTAAACAAAATTATTACTCGCAAAAAAAAACAACCCATAATTAAACGTCAAAAAACAATATTTAGAGTCAGTGAATGCCTAGTTCTTTAACATTAAATAAATTGGTTTAATCTGGCTAAAATAAACACAGAGTTAATTAACTACAAGGCAAAAACAATAGTAAAAAAGATACTCAAAATATAATCAAAATAATACTAAACTACTATGTGAAAAATCAGGATATACCGGTTGTTACACCTTACAAGCCACTGTCTAGTACCTAAATATTGTAATCGAATACACAAAAAAATATATATTTTGCTGGAGTCAAACTGAAAGTTACGAGGTCATGCACATATCAAGATTCTACACAACACTAAATTTACCACTAACAAACTCAGAATGGGGCCCAACGAATGTATACAATACAAAATATTACTACTAATGTATTAATTAGACTAAAAATTCGGAACATCATGATACATCCATCCAGCAGGCAAATACGTAGCAAAATATAGTGCACACTACAATTGATAACATAAGTACCCTCAAAATTAGCTCTTACTGATAACAAAAGGAAAAATTTAGCACTGCAAAGTTAACAGATACTGAAAACTAAAAAATTACTGAAAGCTATTAATCAGTCATCATAAAAAAACAACAATAGGCTCTAAAGCCCCAACATACAATTTAATAATATCCTGAAGTGGTCAATTTAAGATCTAAATGAAATTTTGAATAGCAAACTATCATCGGTTTTAATTTACCTTCTAATTTTACTCGATAAAAATCAATTTTGAGCTGAAATAATAAAAGGAAACTAAATAATCCTTACCCGATTTTCTGGAGCCTAGATAGATTTTTTGTTAATAACGTGTTAAAGACAGAGAAAAAATTCCTGTTTCCAGGTTTTTCCTCAGTAACAACAAAAAAAAAACACCCAGCAGGCAAAAAAAACTCAAATCAAATGATGCTAAAGTGATACCGGATAATTTAAGTTAGTACTTCAAACCCAAATCCAGCATTATGCTGCAAATACAGACGGATGGAAGCCTTTAGTTTTCTTTACTTGATTCTGAGAGGAAAAAATGAAAATAAGGGCAAAAATGGCTCCATTTTATAGGTAAGCTCAAGCTTGCGCGACATGCTACTTCCTTTAAGTGTCAAAGAAAATTTTACAGGGGTGCCAACTTAACAGAAACTGCAGTACAAAATTGACTTGGAGCGATTAGTAATAACATGCAAGGATTGAAACAGATTTGCTATTTAATTAGTCGTTAGCTACTGCCCATAAGAATGATAACCTGCCTAGACGTCCCTCGAAACGAATCACTAGAGAGTACTAAATAACCTAACTTCAATTGCCAACAAAACACACGAAATTATTTAAAATAAAAATCAGGAAAAACTGCTATAAGAATGGATAAATATAAGAATTTCACTTGAATAACCGGCAAGAAAACGATATCTAACAAAAAAAAAGTAAATACAAATTCCCATGTAAATATAAACAATTTAGTGCAGTGACGTAGAGTTAACGATCTATGAATCATGCTAGACAAAAAATAAAATTTTAAGCTCTATTTCTTATTGGCAAATTACAGAATGACAAAGAAAATAAACGAATTGGAAAAAAAAATCGTAAGAAAGGAAAATTAGGATGGCTCGGAATATAGTAAAACCCAAAAATGCAACGAATAATATGCTGTTATAAAAGGGATATATGAGAAATGCTTAATGAAAATGATATTGTGTTGTCCAAAACGTGAATATTTTCAAAAATAAGATAACATTAACCAAATTAACCATAGTTAATTTAAGATGAAATCCTCGTTGGAGTCCATGTCAATGGAAAAAAAATATGGGATTCTTTTTGGGCAGATCATCACCAAAATTTAGGCGTTCCGTAAATGTCATAATGTACAAGGATTGTGCTTACATAATACTTGTAGTAGATTACAAAATACTTATAGTAGAATATACAAAGAAGTTACCTATTTATAACTTAATTATATACATTTCATTAAGTTATTGTATAAGTAAGTAATTATTCGATTTGCAGTCACAGTACTTATACTTTATAAAAACTTGAGCAATTGATCGCAACGCCCAATACTCTTACCTGCGATAGCAAACCTGTCTGACTTCAATCAGAACTGCAAGGAAGACGGCATAGACTTGCATAAATTTGCCTAATTGTAATTAATACAGAGTCAGTGGCAAACACTAATCATTCATTTTCTGAATTATGGGAAAAAGTGAATACATTTTTTAAAAACATTATCCTTTTTTTACTCCCCAATAAAGCCACTACCGATTATGACTTGAAGTAAAGATCGATAATCTAACCCGTATTAACTCTTTTATTCTTTTAAGTACTTTGCTAGTATTTTTATATCAGAAATCGGTAAAATTTACGTTCTGCCGTTTCTTCCTCCTTTATGTCTGAATATACATAGACAAAATGAAGTGGTACATCATTTCTGTATCTAATTATAAAACACCAACAAATCCCACCAAACATTAAATAAGATATTAAGTGGGGAATCAATTTCGAATTGTAAAGCCTTATTATATTTAAATAGCATCATTTTTGTTCATAGATAACTACTACTAAACTTTACCGAATTTAGAGCGTTGATTATTTGTAGTTTCGTTTCAGTCAATTATAGTCAGAGATACACCTGCCTATGTGTCTTACAAACATAAACCTGCATATAATATACTTAGAAGATTCTCTTTGAGCAACAACATAATCCAAAATGTAATCATGAAAGGAGTTATGTGTAATTATCTGCAAATGACCCAGTATTCCATACAATTAATTATAAAAGTGTCAGTCTCATCATTGACATTAAAAGTATTTCGTAACTATGGTCAAAGTTTTTGGCAGGTGAAAAACAATGCGCCGAGAAAAAAATTGAAGCTGCAGTAATTTTTGCTTTCTGAGTATCATCCCTCATTTGCTATAAAATTTGTCGAGAATAGAAAGATTCTTTTTTCGTATGTATTCAATTTATGTAAGAATTTTGCATAGTTGTAACTTATAAAATTCTAAATAAAATATATTTTTTTTTTATTTTAGTATGTACCATTCACAGTAAACTTCATCAAATTCCGTAGCTGTTCATCAAGTCGTGATCTAACGATAAAACGCACAATGAGGCACCGTGTCGGATATTTCATGAAAAATTTTAAGAGCGTCTCTTGTTACGTTGATATAGTTCATATTATTCCCAACTCACTGCGTTGTGCGTTCGATCACCAGACTAAGACTTCAGCTGTCAAAAACACGTTTACGTTCATAAAATTGTAAAAATTCAATGTCAAAAAGACAGGGAGGGTCTACGGAAAACAACAAATCGACTCTTGGTCTAAAGGAAAAATAAGTTTGGTAACTTCTGCTCCAACTCATTATTTGCAGCCTTTCTCTAACCATATTTGATAAGTTCGCAATGCCCTGTTGAACCGTCCTATTCAGCCTTCCAAGAATTCCTTCCAGCCAAACTTACAATGATATCCGTTTCAAACTCTATCAGGTAGCAAATGTATTCTAATTTTTTTATTGTAGGCTTAATATCTTTACAACAAAATCCAAAAACTAAAGTATTGTAAAAATTTAAGGAACTAGTAAAACACAGAAAAATGAATCGATTTTAGACACACTGTCCTGTCATAAGTAATTTTACATTAAAATACGTAAAATGTTCAGTTTTATTAATTAACTGAGTTACAAAAAAAGAGGAAAGTTATCAGATCGATTGCTTTCTGTATTTTTTCTATAGGTACATAAATTATTTTAGAATTCATCCAGCTAAATGGAATTTTTTGTTGTGCGATATTATTTGCAAGAGCACTATTTTCACACCGCTTGGCACACTAACTATTGCACTAGTATTAACTTAATTCTTAAAATAATATATGTTAAATTTGCTACAATCTAAGTCAGTGTCTTAATGTAGTTTAAAAATTAAATAATTTTAACATGTGATAAAAATAGCTTTACGTGTTCGGAGTCGAAATATTTGGAAGTAATTTTAAATAAAATTTAGAATACAGGCAAGCCTAAGTTCGTGCAAGCTTGAGACTGTTAATATTAAATAATGTTTAAAATAATTCTAAGTCAATGACTGTTTGGACAGATATTGTCAATATGTCAAACAGAATATAAAAAAAGTAAAACTTATTATCATGTTGCGATATATTTAACTGTATTTTATGTTCATCTTACCTAGCATAGGCTAAAAAGATTAATCGAATAAACTTTATCATCTTTATCATGTCCTCAATGTAGCTCAGGAATATTTGATTTTGAAAAAATTAATTGCAAATGGAAATCTTATTTTGGGAAATCGTTCTATTAGGGGATAAGAAACGACTCTCAATTTTCGAGTTTATAGTTCGAAGCCTTATTGAATTTTTTGCAATTCAGTCACTTTTTTAACACCTGTTATAAATCCGTAAGAGGATATGTAATCACCCAGTAGCTCAAGCTAGTCATGATTATAGTAGAGGAGAATGATTATCGATCGCGAGGAAAAAGAGTTCATTGAATCATTTCTTCATATTTGTTAGGATTATGTGTTCAAAGCAGTGTTGTATTAAAATAATATTTTTTTTTTTAATTTAACTTATTCGATTTAAAACAGTTTTGTTAGTTTAAATAATTTTTTTATTTGATAGGTTTGTTCCTCAAAATTTAAAGATCTGTCAAATATCTTTTGTGTGAGGTTTTTTTCTATGATGAGAGCCCGGAATCATGAACTAAATGGCTTCGTTCGCCAACCGTGAAAGACCGAGATATGTTTCTTTATTCTCTTGAGATTTAAAAAAAAAATAGCAGATTATCTTCTCTGTGTTACAAATTACCTTTTATTGTTGCATAAGCTTATTTAAATGTATCTACACAGTATAAATTTATTTGTCATTTAACGATATTATTCAGTCTACAGCAATTTTTGTTAATTCTGGTCGTTAACCTGTTGTCTTAAAGATGGCATAATAAAGAACGAAAGCTTTCGCAGCTTTGGTCAAGTTGACAATCATCGTTCTTGGATTTACACCGTGTCAAATTAGAATTACTACCCTATGTTTCACCTACAATAGCACGATGCATCTTTAAAGATCTTTACTTTAAAAGTTCAGTGCTCTAATCTCGTGGAGCAGAGTTCCCTGAAGATGCCTCGTGCAATCGCAGGAGATGGGTCAGATTATAATTCCAATTTAACATGGTCTTAATACAAGAACTATGATTTTCATTATAAAGATGGCATGTCATTTATAGGGGATTATGCCTGCATCCATAGAACTATCTCAAAGACTTGTTGCTGGTATCAATTACCTATGTTGTTTATTTGGGCTATCGTTTCTAAAACATTTTGTCAACCTAATACTGTGATAAGAGTTAAACTGCCTAGTTTGTTTATTTAGCACTATCACCAAGGTAAAATGGATCTAAAAGATATCTGTCTTTCTCAACTAATAGAATGCTTATCTCAGGGAACTTGGTTAATAAACACTCGAAGCAAATTGGGGCCAATAGCCACAGGAATAGGAAACTCGAATTTCAACTCACTTCATCAGGAGGACTACAGATGAGTCTTAGTTTTTTATTCTTTCATCTTCATCTTATTTGAAGCTAAACTGGAGAATTTTGACGCCACCGGTTAGTCAGTTCCAAGTTTAAGGATCTCGATTTTTCTTCCTATCTTATCTTATGGGTCTTATTAGATAGATGACCATTTATCTCAAATTGGCCTTTAGCAATATATTATCTTTTAAAAACAGACTTTATCGTAATTACCTATACGTACCTTTTTACTTCATGTGCCCTCTGCCGTTCAATGATGAATTGACAGAAGCCCAGTCTAAATTCGAGGTCGACAGGTAAAAGCTCTTGTACTGTTCGGAGGTGGAATGGATGCAATAGCTATTCTTCTGAAGTCCTATTTGCTGTATCTTTCGAAACGACTAGTATTAAGACTCGAATTTTCTGAGAGTCATTCTAAAATTTCTTTATTAACCTCCGGTGTACAATTTCGTCCAAACTCAATCATTCCAGTAGCAAAGCTACCGGTTTCTCGAAGACGCCTTCTAACAGCGGCAAATGTTTGATGGTTTGGTACGAAATTATTTTGAAATATTTTTCTGTACTCCCAACCATTTCCAAAAATTTACGAAATAAAAGATTGATTTTAAAATTAATTCATAGCTATACAAATTTTTATTTTTGTAGATCTATTGGATAAAGGAAATCGTGAAGCAGGGCTAAGACGAGCCAAAGTATGCAAAAAAACATTTTAATTCAATTATTCCAGAAACGATTGCTTACTTGATATAAATTTCTTGGATAAAAATATCTAGAGATAAGCGTTTATAAATATAAATTTAATATACCGATGCACTAAAAAGTTATGAATCTTTAGATGCTGGTGGTACCCTCTGCAATGTGTACTGAAATTATATTCAGATCTTGAGTTTTTATTATAAAAAACCAGAAAGCACAAAATTTAGGTTATTATAACAAATGTTTATAAAAATTATAATTCTAACACCCTGTATTTCAGAAATTATCAACTTTATACTAAAGTAAATTGGATTAAATTTTCTTATTTTAACCTTAGGAATTATATATTTTGTACGAACCCTGTATTAACTTTATTTAACATATACAATATCTTGAAAACTATGGCCAAAAATTGAAAATATGATTTGTTGGTTTTATATCATAAATATGATATAATAACGGTTTTTGAAAACTAGAAAGCACAAGACTTTCTGAATAAAATAATTTTTAAAAAGATGTTTTGACAGAATTTATTAAAATAAGTTTTAAGAAAATCTGGAATTCTTTTTCGTATTTTACTAATTTTATTTTTTAGTGACAGTAGTAAAAAACAAAACACTATTTGTGAAATATTTCTTTTCTGTCGTTCTTAAGAACTAAAGCCAGCTAAAGCTATTATTGTAAGTCTTATTACCAAAAAGCAGCCTACTAAAACGATAAAAAAGTGGAGAAAAAGGGGGGAAAGTGACAAATAAACCAACATCATGTCTCATGAAGCAGTTGTTTTACGATCAACTTTGTTTTGGGGGATCTTTTACACAAAAGGACTTTTACTAAATCGAAAGCAATCTCTATCCACAGTACGGCGTTATAGCAAGATTAATGTTGTACATTTCCTTGCGTAAATTATTTAAAATGATATTTAGTAAAAAGTTAGAAAATAATATATATTCCCGAAGAAAATAATATTTAATAAATATAAAAGAGTAATAATAATAATAGTAAATTTCTTCATAATTTTAGGAAATGTTGGTAAAAGAATTACTGATGCTGGTCGGGGAAGAATACTACGTGCGCCGCAATTAGAGGAAATATTTTAAATGCTGTAGATGACACTCCTTCAATGAGCACTCGAAAATTATCAGCGCTGATATATCTATAGCATTTTAAAAAAGTGCATGAACTGATTCCTGAAGATTTTCCCTGTAGAATACATTTTGCAAACTGGCTATTGGATCAGCAACGAAATACTGTGAACTTCATTAGCAATAACCTCTTCACGGATGAAGCAAGGTTTACCAAAAATGGTATCATAAATTTACACAACTCACATTTTTGGGCTGATAAAAATAATCATGCAACTATTGTTTCGCATTATCAACATCAGTTCCAATCAATTAATGTTTAGGCAGAGATCATTGGCAACTTTTTTAATTGGATCATCCGTATTGCCACCACGACTGAATGGAGAACTTTATTTGGAATTCCTCCAGAACTATTTTCACGATTTAGTAGATCACTTACCACTTGAAACCAGCCGAATCATGTACCACATGCACGATGTGGCATCACCTCATTTCAGCGTTGCTGTGCGGGAGCACCTGAATAACGTCTGCTCCAACCGTTGGATAGGTAGAGGAGGAACAATTGCCTGGCCTTCTCGATCTCTCGACCTAAGACCGTTTGATTTTTACCTGCGGGGACACCTCAAAACTCCGGTCGATAGTTGGGAAGAGCTTCTACGGGGAATCACGTTTCATTGTTATCAAATAAGAAATAATGCAGAGTTAATGTGGCGGGTACAGCAGTTCTCACTTCGCCGTGCCCGCGAGTATATCAGACTTCGCGGAGCCCATGTTAAACCCTCTCACGAAGTTTTTAACTAAACAGTCAGTTCAAATTTTTGTTGAAACTATGGTGACGGGAAAATTTTTCTTTTTCATATTCAACCCGACAGAAGTTAGGGACTAACAGTGTAAATAAAATGACGTTTTCTCGAAAACGGTTAGAATTAGCGATATGAATGAAGAGTACTTAATTTTTAATCAATAGTCTAAGGTATGTCAAAAACGTTGTCCAAAATTCTTATCATACAGGACGTAAAAAAGTCATGAGTGTTACTGCTAGTCCGTCCCTGCAGTTGTGAGTAATTCACAACACTTTCTTGGATAGCAATTTGTACGGTCTAATCTAGTATACATCGTATTAAAAAAAATTGAAATGTACCTGGGGGTTAAATAATTAGGTTTAAAAAACTTTATTCCATTGCAACCCTTTAGGAGCCCACATCTCCACAGAGGAGGCCTATACGAAAAAAGTTTATATGAACTTATGAATTATTCGCGAGATTCCTCACATTTTCCCGAACATCTTATATAGTTCTCTTGTAAATAAAAAGTTGGTTTCCATTATTCTGTCGGGTCCGGAAAAAGTCCACCAAAATTAAATTTCAACAATTTCAAATAAAATGTGAATCAATTTTACAAAGAAAATAAATATATTATATTTAATACAATATATTCAGAAAATGTAAAAAAATCTAAATTATAGGAAAATAGAATAATAAATCCGGATGGTAGAAAGTAAAAAAAAAAACAGAGAAAACGGAGGAGAAGAAGAAACACATACGCATAATAACATCTAGCAATGATGACTGATACGACACACATATTTTCACCTGAAATTAAAATTTCTTTGGTGTAATTTCATTTCTGTTTCAATTTTTTTGATAAATAACTAGACTGATAAAGAGAAATTCGGTAGTAGAGTATACTCTTAAAGAATGCTATGTTAAACAAAAATAATTTTTTTTTGCATGAGCTGGTATTTCATACCTATATTAAAATTTTGTTTACGATAAGTAAGTCTGTTCTTTTTAAGTAATATGATATAATAAATTTAATTCTGTTAAAAAAGCAGCAAATTGAGCAATAATTACGTCTGCCAACAATACAAATATTTTGCATTTTCGGATTTTTTCTCCGTCTAGAAATGGCTCATAAATATGACGCCAAAAAATAAAAGTAAGAGAGTAATAATGAGATCTTTTTTTGTACCATAGTCAAGGTAATGTCTGTGAAGATACAATATTTTCATTGCAAAATAAGCTTTTTTGAGATATTGACTAGTATGTTCGATAAATTTTACTTTATTATTGATTTAAAGGTCTAATTTTCTTGCTTGAGATTTATTATTGATAAGAACTTGATTTATATTTAAATGAATATGTTTCTGTAAATTATCACGGTGGTTTTTGCTACAAAATAGTAACCCCTGAGATATGATTGACCAAAAAAAAAGTATTAAGTGAATTATTTAGATCTTAATTAAGTCTGAAAGGATAAGTGTCGTCTGCGTAGAGGTGATAATTAAAAAATTTTATCGAAAATTATATATATATATATATATATATATATATATATATATATATATATATATATATATATATATATATATATATGTATATTTATATAAAGGTGTGGAAAATCCAAACCGGAACCTAAACGTTTCTTAAGTAAGATAAAGAAAATACTATATTATTCATCAAATCAGAATGAGACAGAATACAAGCATCGTAGGTATTGACATACGTGCTTAAATTTAATAAATTACCAGTTTGGCCCTAGGGTGAGGGGTAATACAATGCTGGCGCGGTGACACTGGGCGGTAGCATACGCCACGTCCTAGCACAACAAGAGGATTCCAAGTTATTTGCTTTCATTCAGGCCATCGAAGCATAAGTACCGAGTATTGGTATTTCCGTGTTTCGTGCCAAATTTTTTTTTATTTAAAATTGTAATTTATTCCACGGAACAAAAAGTGCAGATTATTAAGTGGTACTGTCCTGGTAATGGTATGATGGATGAGATAATCGGCAGATTTGCATTTACGTGCGAAAATCATCCTGTTCCTTCAAAATTTAGAATTTTGGAAAATATTAAAAAATTTGATGCAACCGGTTGTCTAAAAATTTATAAATAATGTACTGATAACTATGAGGAGCAACCTGTTCCTCAAATTACTGAAGAACGAGCAAATCGGGGAACTGACGTTTGTATTTTAGCTGAAATTAATTTTCCTTGCAATAATATCGCAATTGCCGAAGAACTTGATATGAACGCTCGAACAGTTCGGAATATTTTAAAGCGGAACAAATTTCGCTGTTACAAATTGCGAATAACTCAAGAAATTTTTCCAGAAGACCAGGAAACATGTATGGTGTTTTATGAGAACATGATGGAAAGGGCTAATAGGGATATAATCCCTGAAGTTTTGGCAAATACGCGAACCTTATTTTACAATAGACTGGTTTATTGTCTCGCTCAAAGTGGAGGCCTGTTTGAACACCTCTTGTAGATTTTTAGGTGTCTTTGTTGATTTAAACTGAATTTAATTATTTGTTTATTTATTTACAATTACTAAACGTGTTACTTTTGCTTTTTACCAGAATCAAAGTTTATTTTTGAGAATGATTTTTAATTTTAAAATGGTCTATTAGCTTATTTACTTAGAAATTACCGTTGCGTTTCACTAGTATTTTTATTAGAATAAATGTTTATTTTGTAACAGAAATATCAATTTTCTTTACGCTCAGTGGCCAACAAAAACTATTTTTTTTTGTATTTTGACTATTTGATACATTTAAAACAATCAATGTATCAAATAGTCATTAAACATTCCAAATTCCGTCGATTACGTTATAAATTTAGTCGAAAAGTAAATACACCCTCTCATTCGTTTCAAGTTACTGCTCGTCTTCGTGTCGCACGGAAGTTATCGGGGGTAATATTCCGCGTAGGTGTTCCCTACGATCTTCTGTCCCGAACTAACCTGATAGAAGTTAGAGGGGCTTAGTGGGTCAGAATTTAAAAAAACGGACCAAAATAATTTCTAGTTTCAATTAAACCTCGGTGATATGACCGGCCAGTCTTTTCTTTTTAAAGTTTCGTCTAAGGTTAAAGGCAACAGTGTTGTGGTTGCGTCGCGCTCAGTTACATTTGTGCTCCGCTCTTTTGTTTGACATTGGATTGTCGAGAGACAAATATCAACGATTAAGAAATTGGGTTAAACAGAAAGGCAGTAATATATTTTCGCTGTGCTCTGGTGTGTAAAATACAAAAAAAGCATGTTATCCACATGACGATTATCTAACTTTTTCTAAATCAAAAGCAGAGGATAAATTCCAAGGCTTACTCGATTACACAGTGGATCGAATTATATTACTTCAATAGACGTCCTTGAACAAATAGATAAATTAGATTTGTAAATATGAGGTTCATTTGCAAATGGGGCTTCGATGGAACGTCAGGTCAGAGCCAGTACAAAATGAAATTTATTTATCTGAATATTTATGATACAAACTTATTCCTCACCTCCCTTATTCCACTTCAATTAGAGGGTGTTAACACGCAAACTCAACAAAAACCGATTCTGTTGTACAATTCCAAACCTTCCCTTACTATAAATTGCGGGCCTCTGAAATTTGAATTTATTAAAGAAATCGAACAAAAGCCTTTAAAAAAATGGAAAATTGTGAACTCGAATTAGACAACTTGCATCATATAAATACAGTACAACTTATCTATGACTATGACAGACGGCTAGGTGAATGCTTTGGCTGGAACGAAATCGGTCCAACGTTGTTACCTCTGCCAAACAACATCTCAGTTCAACAACATTGATATTGTGTCCCAGTATTTCAAGCTACAACTTTAACTCTACACGCATGTATTTGATTCTTCGAATGCTGCTTGTATTTGTCGTATCAACGTGACACAAAGCAATGGCAAGCCCGTAAGCAGAAAGACAAAGAGGTGAAGGCACAGCAAAGGCTACCATCCAACAGGCTTTTAAGGAGAGAGTAGGACTTCTTGTTGGCATGTCAAAGATAGGGTTAGGAAGCACTAACGATGGCAGCACAGCTCGACGTTTCTTTGAGAACAGTGATGAGTCAACTATTATAACAAGAGTAAAGCGAAAACTGATCCTCCGATTTCCCGTCATTTTGCAAACTATTGGAAGCGGATATTAAACTGCAATAGAGAGATTTGGGAATACAAACTTCAAACAGCAAGACTGTTCTTCAAAGAATATCCTTGGTTCAACATGCCAACAGGAATCCACAAATTACTTACTCCATTGACCAGATATCATAGTATTTGCAATATTCGGGATAAGTAAACTATCGAAAGATGCACAAAAATCAACGGACAAGTTGATAAGAAACTTTCGCCTAGACTTTACCCGAAAATTTCTCGAGAAAAAATATGGAGAATGTGTTCCAAAACTTTTGGCGTCGATAGACCCTTACACAGTTTTTTGACATCATAGGGATTCGGACAATAATTCGTACGTATTGGAGAATGAGAAAAGAGGTGTTAATAAAGAAGGCAATGATTAAAAAGTTATTTTTATTATTTTTATTACAGTCGTATTATTTATTCATTTATGTGAATCAATAAATCTTATATTACTTACAAATTATTTGCATTCGTATTTGTTAAGAAGTCCTAAGAATAGAGGAAAAAGAACTTTTGCCTTTTTAATGATTTTCGATATCCGTGTATCCATGGAAATACAATTATTCTTTTTATTTTGTTTCTAAATTACATACTTAACAACTATTGGACCACATTAGATGTTTTTCAAATTTATTTTCATGGTTTTAGAGATTCAGTCTGCTATGTTGGATCCAATTTTTATTTTTAATATTAAATCCGTGCGTTCGACTCACTGTGTTTTGACGACCCCAACCATCTTTGCTGGAAACCAGGAAGCAAGCTACGATACAACAGTATGCTTTATTTCGTTTCTTCAACAGAGGTAAACGGGTTGTCCATCTCTTTCTGTTACATTCCCATTATTTAGAGGTTCTGTTTTGGATTTTCCACATACTTCCTTATAGAACCCTACATGCAATTTTGGGTAGTTCTGACTATTGAGTTTTTATCATATCGGCTATAAAGGGCAATAAAAGAAATTAGCTCTAGTCATCAAATCGTAAATATCAACAACAATGTATAGTGGTGGTGCATGTAGAAAATGTCTGTGTAATCTAACAGAATAAGTATTGTTGTTTGGGAATGATTTAGCCTTGAGAGAATATCATCCATTACCTCAGAGCATAAGTTAAACAATTAAATCCAGCTCTTAAATCAGACTGTTTCTTTAGGATGACAGCATCTATATCCATATAATTATTGATTTGGAATTCCACAACTCCTTCAAATTTATTTGAAAATGTTGATTAAATGGATATAAAGCTGAGATTCAGAAGGATTATTAATCTTTGGTAAAATAAGTACAGATTTATCAGATCTCGGAAACCACCACTCATTTGTATAATAGTCGATAATACGAGTAATGAAAGGTACAGTTAATGGACAATACAATAAAATTAAGGTTAAGTTGAGATTGTTACAACCAAATGCTTTTGATTTTAAGTGAAGTATAATTTGGCATAGCGCACACGATATAGCAATTTTGAATAAAACCTACAAAAGTACTAAGAATACAACATTAAACACCAAAGGATGGTTAGTGAAGAAATTTCATTTATTTTGAAAAATATAAACTCAATCAAAATATATAGCATAAATAATTTAAACTTATATACAAATTATCGTCCTTTATTTATTCGACATAATAGTGTTTTTTTTTATAAATGTGTTTTAAATGTTTCTATGTATTGTATGTATACCAATTATTCAATCGATTTGTTTAAGTCATTAAGTAATTATTTATAAGTTTTGTGTCTGGTGTAACCCCACTGATTGATTGATTGAGTGATATAGCAGGCTAGGGTTGAGAAGCCCTTACGCTTCAGACCACTGACTTATTGTGTGGCCTATTCTATGTCAATATGTTGGTAGCCCTAATTAGGTTTAGCAGCCTGTACACCAGTTTCGACCCCATAGGGTGTATCCAGTAGGTTAGAACTTTGTATTTAAAGATGATGTGTGCGAATATTTCGTCCCCTTCGTCACATAGTCTTCATATTGTTTCTTCATTATAGATACCTATTGTGTGTCATATCTTTACGCTACAGTGACTGGTTATTACTCCTACCGTCAGCTTAATTTATTGCATACTTAAACTAAGAATTTTGCCATTTAATTTGCTGAATAGTTTGTTCAGTTTGCTGTGTCTATGGCCAGAAATGTGCTTCTAGTGAATCTGGTGTTGATAGTTGCTTCATCTCCCATGCCTTAGGGATGTCAAATACTGGTTCTGGTTCAATAAATGTGATCCTTAACTTGCAAGTTGGTCTACTTTTTTTGTCGCTAAACAGAATGAAAATTAGGTATTAAATGGCCAGACCCTAGATATAAAATATCTTAATGATGAATATTTTGATTTAATACATAAGAAAAAGAGACTAAATGATAAATCGTTATGTTTGGTATAAAAAAAAGTTACCCAAACAAAAAATAGGAAATACAGATACATTTTTAAAAAATAAAAATTTACCCTTCAAGCTTGAAACCTCATTTTGGAACCACGCATACTTCTAAAATTATTTTTAAGCTCGAATTTCTAGTTGGCATCTATTTTTGATAAATTTTGCAAGAAAACTGTTAAAAAATTGTTTGAATGAAAAGTCCTTTAAAGATTTTATAGCAGTTTAGATATTGTTGTCATGCCATTCGTATAGTTTTAAAGTTGCTCAAGCTAGATTAATTTCCAACTCGTGTTACAATTTCAACAAAACTTTCTGACTTATTTCAAAAGAACCCAAACAATAGCTTTATGACGGCAAGGTTTAGGGTAAATAGAAAGAGAGAATCACAGGCATAAACCATGATGTTTCAAGGATGGTAAGAAGGTTTCGGAATACAAATTATATAAAAAATCATCTAGGGTAATGTAAAAAATGCTAAACAACATGAGCTCATAATGGACAATAATTGCCCGAAAAAATAAAAAATAACAGTAAATTTTAAATCTACAACTGGAGCGCCTTGAGATAATTCGTGTATTAAGGCAAACAATCTCACATCGCCTAATGTCTATTAATTCACATTGTTGAATTGTATTCTCAAATTACCAATTGAACAAAGACTTACACGGCTTCAAAGGACAGAGGAGATAATGATTCTTGGTCAAATTTGGAATTGTCATGTTCTTAAATGTGACAAGTATGGGCTTGATGGCAAATTTTTGGCATATAATTACCTACAGGAAAACAGAACAGATTAAATGCGATTTTTAATTCTTGTAAATTTATGAGGGAGTTATTTTGCATTTTAGTAGCATTTTTTATGAAGTGCTCGCAGAAAAGCCTGCAATATATGGAAAAATAATTTGTATCTTTAGCTTTTAAAATATTATTTTTGAGGTTGGTTTTATATAATAAGAAATCTAAAATATTGGACATCTCGCATCTGTATACGAATTAGAATTTCAAAATCTGAATATGTCATTATTAATCCAAATATAAAAAAAATGATAGAAGAAAAAGTTGCTGATATTTCTACCGATATTCTAAATCAAAAGCCGACAAATATTTCATGTGGATTACTACATTTTGAAAATTTGCAGTACCCATTTATTTCATATTTCCTAGCAGTAATACCAGTTCACTTTAATTTAAACATAAATGCAGTACTGTTAAATATTACTAAAAAGTGTGTATCTAATTTGAATGAACAAATAAATTACTTAAAATTTACTTTTTCTTCTACTTTTTCCTTTCATCTGAAAACTGGTGAAGTAAAAATTTACTCAATACATGAACGGTATTAATACTTACTTAATCCAGAAAAAAAGTGTTCCCTTAAGAGGAAGACTAGTATTGCATTATCTGTCGCCAGCGTCTTCTGTAATGTGGTAATCTTCTAATTTCACTCCATGCCAGGTCTACTTCTTTTCAAATTTTATTGGTCCATTTTATCATTGGTCTATTTATCCTGTGTCCTCCCGGCATTCGCGTTTCAAACACTATTTTAGAAAGTCTATTATCCAGTATTCGGCTGATTTGACCAAACCATCTCAACTATCGTTGTTGTTAATAGTGTCTATTGCAGGTTTCATCTGAACCCATTTTTTCTGGTTTTGTCTCTTGCTTTTATTTTCTATTCTTCTAAGCATCTTATTTCGGTTGCGTCTATTCGCGATTCTTTTTGATAGTGTACAAGAGTGTTGGTCTCAGTACACTTTTCACTACGCTATTTCCGTTTTTACCTTTTTCATTACTTCTCTTTTTCATAGAAATATAGTCCTCATCATATTGAATATGCCTACTACTTTTCATATTCCTTAATTTATTCTTTTTGATTTTCCCACTATTTTTTGCACTTCAAGTGATCTATTTGTTCCACTTATTTTCACGTGTTTTCTTCGTCTTCAAAATTATCATAGTTTTAGATTTTTTTATATTGATTCTCATATTAGCCTTTACTAGATAATTCTCATTTACTTCAAAATTGTAGGTTTCTTCTGTATGTGATATCAACGCCATATTATCTGCAAATAAAAACTCATTCAGTTAGGACTCCAATGTCAATCGTTTCATCTTTTACTTTAATCTCTTCATTATTTCATACAGTACCGTTAGAAATAGAAGTAGACCTAATACACACAACTTGCCTTCAAATTCTTTTGATTCTTCATAGATTATTCTTATGATGTTTTATTTTCCTTGTACAGGGTGAGTCAATGATTGGATGAAGTAGGTTTGCGCCTTTTTGGTGAAATTAACAAAGAAACTATATTTATTGTTTGATACAGTTTATTTTTACGCAGATTTTAAAAATATTTAGGACTCTAAAGGGTGAGCCAAAAAACTAGGACAGCATAAAGTTGTATTTTTGTTAAATAGAACACCCTATATACGAATCGTATTTTCGATTTAGCTTATAATTTTAAATCTTTTTTATTAAGGGTTTACTATAACAAAACTTTATAGTTTCTGAGATAATTAAGTTTAAAAAAAAAAGTCACATTTTCAAGCATCAATTCAATCCTAAATAACGTTTTCAATTTTGTGACAAATATTTCAATATTTGGAATTTAGCAAGGCCAAGGACAAGTTAACATAATTTTTACCTAATATTTGCAATAAAAGCTACAGGGTGTTAAACACATCGGCTCAAATTTGAACAAGTTTAAATGAATAGATATGTTTTTTTTAAATGGTACACCCTGTATATTTTCATGTTATTTAATAGAGTAATAACAACCCTAAAAGTTTTGTTCAATATATCTTATACCTATTTATAATAATTTTTGAGATATTTCAGTTTTTCTTATTTTCCATACTTTTTTACAGAAATAGTCTTCATTATCATAGTAGCCATGTAAAATAATAAAAACAAACTACAGAAACAAACAGAATGTGGTTAAATATGATGAAATACATTATTCGTTATACTACAACGGCAATAGTTTAATTAAACATAATGTGAAAAAATTAACACAACAATAACGACAAGGCAAATACATATTTACTTTTATACTAAATTCAAACAAAAAAATTACCTATTAAATACTGAGATTAATTATTTCTTTTTAATAAGTGTTCGAATAAACGACCCTCTTGTGCAATGCACAAATTTAGTCTTTTTTGCAGATTTTCTCGGACCCTGGACAAAATTAGTGGCGTTATTGTTCTACAGGTATCCCCTAATCCTGTTTCGCATATCTTCCACTGTTGTTGGTGGATTAACATACACCTTATTTTTAATATAATCCCATAGGAAGAAATCTAATGGGGTGATGTCGCAAGACCTTGGTGGCCACTCAATGAAACCCCCACGTCCAATCCATTTTTGCGGATATCGTTGGTCCAAAAACGCACGAACTTCA
Source organism: Diaprepes abbreviatus (assembly GCA_034092305.1). Classification (NCBI taxonomy): domain Eukaryota; kingdom Metazoa; phylum Arthropoda; class Insecta; order Coleoptera; family Curculionidae; genus Diaprepes; species Diaprepes abbreviatus. The sequence goes on from JASJET010000050.1 coordinate 1,642,655, forward strand.
CGATGGTAATGCGGAGGCGCACCATCGTGCTGGAACCACATACTGTCGAGCTCATCCCTATCGAGACCTTGAAGCAGTTGGGGTAGTTCTTCTTGTAGAAAGTTCAGGTAACTATGGCCATTTAGTGGTTCATTAAAAAAGTGGGGTCCAATAATTCGATTATGATGAATACCACACCAAACATTTAATGACCAGTGGTTTTGATGTTGCACCTCTCTAATCCAAAATGGGTTTTCTGTGGCATAATAATGCATGTTGCGTCTATTTACGGCACCGTTACTTCTAAAAGTAGTTTCATCACTAAACATTACCTTGCATAATAAATTTGGATTTAATAGAATCTCCGCATTTATTGTACGACAAAAGTTTACACGACTTTCAAAATCCTGTCCATGCAATTCTTGGTGTAATTCCATGTGATATGGATGATACCTATATTTCTTGGTAGTACGATTAGCGGTGGATTGTGATGTTTCACATAATGCTGCTAACTGACGGCTACCAATGTAAGGATTTTCCTGAACATTTAACAATACTTGTAGTTCTTTTTCTTCATTAGTTACTGGTTTGTTAACCACTTTACGTTTTGGATAATCAACAGTGCCAGAAGAATCAAATCTTTGCATTAAGTTTTGAAAAGTATGGGTATTAGGCTGGGGTCGATCAGGATACTTCATTTTGTAAATTCTTTGAGCAAGAAGGCAATTTTTTTGAGCCTCTCCTATTGTATAAATCATATCTATTAACTCATTCTTTGGAAAATTAATTTTACAATATAAGATGAATGCAAAAAAAAACAAACTACACTACATAAAAACCAAAAGAAGCGATTGCGGTTATAAATTTGACACACAGAAAAATGTTCTTTTACATTGTTTTTGCCATGGCTACTATGATAATGAAGACTATTTCTGTAAAAAAGTATGGAAAATAAGAAAAACTGAAATATCTCAAAAACTAATATAAATAGGTATAGGATATATTGAACAGAACTTTTAGGGTTTTTATTACTCTATTAAATAACATGAAAATATACAGGGTGTACCATTAAAAAAAAAAGATATTTATTCATTTAAACTTGTTCAAATTTGAGCCGATGTGTTCAACACCCTGTAGCTTTTATTGCAAATATTAGGTAAAAATTATGTTAACTTGTCCTTGGCCTTGCTAAATTCCAAATTTGAATATATTTGTCACAAAATTCAAAACGTTATTTAGGATTGAATTGATGATTGAAAATGTGACTTTTTTTCTTTAAACTTAATTATCTCAGAAACTATAAAGTTTTGTTATAGTAAAGCCTTAATAAAAAAGATTTAAAATTATAAGCTAAATCGAAAATACGATTCGTATATAAGGTGTTCTATTTAAAAAAAATACAACTTTATGCTGTCCTAGTTTTTTGGCTCACCCTGTAGCCTAAATATTTTTAAAATCTGCGTAAAAATAAACTGTATCAAACAATAAATATAGTTTCTTTGTTAATTTCACCGAAAAGGCACAAACCTACTTCATCCAATCGTTGACTCACCCTGTACATATCCTTTATTACTTTTATGGTGTTTTTGTTAACTCCTCTCTTTCTTAGCCGTTTCCGTACATTCTTCTTCTGTATTCTTTCAAGCTTCTTGTACTTGTCTGTTCTTGTTTATTTTTTGTTAATGTTCACGGTCGCAGTACATTTACGTACGACATAAAAGTAAAAATTGAGCCTTTAACGACAACTATAAAATAGTCTTCGATAACTGAATATTTTAGTGTAAAGTTATTATAAGGTGAAAAAACGTTGAATCGTAATAATGATATAATCTTAATAAATAATGTTTGTTTAAAATAGTGATACTAAATAGATGTCTGAATATTTAGCAGCCTGCAATGTTCAGAAAGATAAGAAAATATTTTTAAACCAACATATTCCCAAAAATATTTTTTTCTTAAATAAAGGGAGTCAAAAATTTATAAATAACACTACGCAACAAATTTTAGCAGCTTGCAATGTTCAGAAAGATAAGAAAATATTTTTAAACTAACATATTCCCAAAAATATTTTTTTTCTTAAATAAAGGGAATCAAAAATTTATAAATAACACTACGCAACAAATTTTAGTTTATTTGTTTTGTATGGAAAGTGTATTTTGTTGTTAAATTTGGGCGTTGAACACAAGAATGCCAATGAAATAAAAACTTGGTTGTCATTTGCAAGAACAAGTTATTTTATTTTATTTTTAACAAGGTGATAAAAAAATACGTACTTTTACACTTGTAGAGACACTAAATATCCTGTCTTTGTTTTTTTTTGTGAATTGTTTCTGGAATATAGAGTCCATCAGGAGTCGACAAGCATTCCACATTCCGTTGTATCTTTTCTCTACTGTTGATATATCCTGATGGAATATTTCGCCGTTCTCATCACTTACAGCTCCGCAGTTGTCAGGAAAAAAGTCCAGATGTGAGTGTAGGAAATGGATCTTTATAGACATATTGCAACCCATTTTCTCATATTATGGCAGCATATTTTCAACAAGGGTAACGTAATTGTCAGCATTTCTATTTCCGAAGAAATTAGTGACCACGAGGCGAAAGTCATTACAAACATTTTTTTCGGTATCTGATGCTGTGCTGTCAAAAAGTTTATTTTTCAGAATATTTGGAATCTCTGGCCCGACAAAAATACTTTCTTTAATTTTTGCTTCACCTAGCCTTTCGAATTTCTGACACAGGTACTGAAAAGCTGGCCCATCTGTATTGAGTACCTTAACAAAATTTTTCATTAGGCCCAATTGGATATGCAGTGGTGGCAACAAAGTTTTTTTGGGGTCTAACAATGGCATGTTGAACATTCTTTTCACCTGGCTCTAATAATTATCAAACGGATCAATCTTTTCCCTTGTAATGAAGTATCTTTGCCCGACTGTGCCATTCACATAAAAAACAGCAAATCTTGATGTAGCCTAGCTGCAAACCAAATAAAAATGCAACCATCTTTAAGATCTGCTATTGGTGTTCATTGTATTTTATACTTGTGAAGATACTATAAAAAATTTTCCATATGCAATACTAATACTCTTAAACTCAATGTTGAACTGTCTATAAACAATCTCCATTCCTTTGGCTTGTAGTTTTATATTTAAAGCCGCCGATAAACCGCTAATGTTATAGCAGAAAACCAAGTTATTTTCAATGTTAAAAAATGGTCCTAGGCCCTTATGGCGTTTACGAAAAACCCATACTAAAACATCGTCTTCTAATAAGTTCCACTGCTGCAATCTTGATCCTAGTAACTCTGCTTTACTTGTTGGAAGTTCTAAGTCTGTCACAAGAACATTTAATTCTGATTGGGTTATTTTGTGTGGTTGGTGGTATAACGTGCTAGGTATTATATCAGGATCTCTTGATGTTGATGGCATATCTTCTTCTTGAGAAATCATTATATCGTTATTATCTGATTTGTAAGTGAACATTTCCGGTGGTTCTGGAATAAGAAGTTCTATGAGACAGAGGTTTCATGACAGATGATATATTTGAATAGTTTATAACCAACATTTTCTTCTTGGATATACCTGTGCCTTGCCCAACACGAGGTATGATGCAGAAATAGCAATCATTAACATGATTCGAGCGCTCTCTCGAGATCATTGGGACAGCAAATCGCATAGATCGTTTTTTACTATTTAACCAGTTTCTCAGAGTTGAACTGCATGCATTACAGCGAATATGTGGCGCCCACTGTTTGTCTTGATCCCCAATATTGTAACCGAAATAAAGCTAAAGTGCTTTTTTTATCAATGGGGTAATAGACCGCTTCTAAAATGCAATAGTTACCTCATCACAATCATAACAAGAGTGATGTGGATTGTTTTCACACTTTCAACATCTTGCAATCTCAACTATTCGATTCGACAAGCTAACTTTGACTGACTAACCCGTCTTTTTTTTAGAGGAGGGGAAATCTTGTATAGACACCTACACGAAGTGTGCAGGTAGTGCCGGATTCCTACCGGCTAAAACCCTCACTGGACTTAAGGTCCCCATGATCTCCTTCTGTTTGCTATAGTGAGGCTATAGCCTACAGAAGTGCACTGTGAGTGTCCTATTGGTTTCCGGGACGAAGCCTTATAAACCTCCGGTCGTCACTCATTGATGTTTCCGCTCCAGGTGCCATTACACCTACTGCTTCTCTACATCTTTCCCTCATTACCTGAAATACTAATCTGACCTGGGCTTCATGCTCCCTTCTTCTTCGGTACTATCCTTGGGATTCCTCCACGGGATCTGCTTACCGTTCGGTTTTGCTTCTTCTTTTCTTCGGAGTTCTTTCTTCACTCTTCTACTTCTTTCTTCCTCTTCTTTCTTCTCTTCTTTCTTCTACCTGATATTCTGGATTCTTCCTAGATTCTTTACCTAGAGTTTCATTCTAGGACTTTTATGTTTTCTTGCGGCCACTTCTGGGTCGTAATCCAGTGCTTGTCTTATCAGTGGATTGTATAGACTAACCCCTCCCCTTTGGAGCTGTTTATATACCCAATGCGGCTTTTACATTTTTAGAGAATATACGAGAATTTTCTTTTCAATTCCATAATATCCCCAAAAGTGGCGTTTATCATTTGTTTGTATACAGGGCTGCTCAGTACAAAGCAGACATAAAAGTCGATATATATGGGTTTAACTCCCTTATTTTAAGCCTTGGGGGATTCGGGCTTCGTATATGAGGGGTCATTCTTGGAGATCCTCCATGCGGTGTTGTCAAGATGTGAAAAATTATCTTAACTTAGGGAAAACATATATTTGACAGCGTGTTACCTCTATTGATATAACAATACAAAGATTCCGCGTGCATTCTTGTATTTACATTGTTAATATATAGGGAGACAAGACATCACGCATCTTTAGAACTTGAACTACTATTAAAAAGATAAATTTAATTTCGGTTTTAGCACATCAAAAATAATAAAATTTAGTTGATTTCATTTTAGGTACATTTTGGCTGTTGTCCAGTGTAATACGCTTTGGATTTTGACTGAGTTGAGGTAGAAACACCGTATTTATATAATACTAAGCACCTAAATTTATACGATCTTTCCGTATCATTATCGTTACGACAAGAAGAAATACAGATATAAAAGTTTACAAAATCATAAAATAGCCATCAGAGTTATTGCTTTCCATAAGAACCCTAAGAAAATTAGGACTAAATACTAATACTTCTCGTAAAAATCACACAACACAATAAACTAGCGATTAAAATTTAACTAACACTGATCCAATATCTTTTGCATATCAAGAAATATTCAGGTGATTCAATTCAAATTTAGAGAGAAATTTTGTGAATGATAGTACCTAAGGGTAAGACCTCGGCGTCAGCTGTTTGATGAATCTGCAATACTTTCTTGACTTTTCTTTCTGCGGGAGGCTTATATATATATATATATATATATATATATATATATATATATATATATATATATATATATATATATATATTATAATAATGAATGATAATAGGTAATCCTGAAATACAATGAATGGCACATAAATAAGAACATTTTGTAAAAATTTTATAAGTACTAACTTAGTTCGGAGTAGATAGGTTTTACTATTTTACTAAGTTGTTACTAAACATCTATAAACTTCTTTCTTTCTGTGTATGTATGCGTGTATGTATGTATTTAATTTTTCTAATTGTGATGTCCAATTTTTGCACAATTAAATAACTTGTGAATTTTGATGCGATCGTACAAATTCCCCCAGTATCAATTCTTGAACAAAATGAGGTATCGAGATTGGGTCACATCCAAGTAAAAAGTTTCATTCCTGCAGATTTTTGGTCTTTTTCCTCCAGGATTGAAATGTGCCATATTATTTATTGCTAAAATAGGGCTATTAACTAACAAATAGTAAATGTAAAGAGGAGTCTTGCGATAGCTTGTTCAAGAAGCAATTTGAATCGTCGTTGATAGCGTTTAAATACTGGTTCAGTGATTATGGAGGAATTAATTTAAAATTTTAATTTTTCTTTTATTTTGTTCTTATAGTTAATTATTTACTTATTTAAGTAACAAAACTTTTATTTATGCAATAAAGGATTAAATATATGATATAAAAAAATCACTTGGAAGAATCTCTAATAATAAGACGAACTAAAAAATTTATCTTTATTTAGCAATAAATACAGGCCTTGAAATCCTATTAATATGGTTCTCATAATATTTCAAAGCCCATATTTTTGAATTAAAATTTATTGGGAACTTTGTATCACAACATACAAAAATAAGGTACATTTGTGTTAGTAGCACATCAAAAACCTTTTCAAATATAAGAGCTGAATTTTATTTAGGACAGACTCTTTTATTGTTAAGAGCGTGCTGGAAGACCATTTCGTACTACTGAGATAATAGTAAATTTCTTTTAATAACAACATTGAATTAAAAAAAAAAGAGTTGAATTAATCGCATATAACTCCGCACTGATTGGACAAGTTTTTTAAAACGAAGAATGTTAAAATAAGTAAAAAAATATCTATCTCGCGATCTATCAGAGGACCGGCTTAAGGTTTAAAAATTCTTAATTGATAGGGCTCTAGTGCTTGCTAATTTTATGCTAAAATTAGTTTAATTAATATTCTTATACCTGGTTTTTATTAAAATCGATATTTTGTCTAAAAATTAGAAGTTAGAAGGAACTTCCTAGAATGTAAGTGTATATTTTTTAAGTGCTCTTTTTCTGATCATTGTAAAATATTATTTTTCATAAAATTAATTTTCGTATTGATCGACTTAACTTAATATTAAATGGTCTTTTAGGGGAATTTGTCGTACAAAATTTCTCTAATTCAAAATTTCGTCAGACTCTATTCTGGTCGCGTAAACTTCTAACCCGAAATTAACTTTAATTTGCATAGTATTTGCCGGTTATCTAGGCAGGTAAACTGTTAACCACAGCAAAGCTATGATAACATGACGTCGGCCAAATATCGCAAAGTGGCTTCTGCATGCGATATCAGGAACGAAGGCGGACGTCGCTTGTCAACGACACGCAGGTTACAGCGATTCCTAATGGACGTGACTCGCATTTCATTCTTTTTAATATCAAGGGAAGACGTAAGTATTTTATATTTAGGTTAGTTATTTAATTTGTTTTGTTCAGATTATGTCATATCTAGTATAAATATTGTAATAATTGATTTCCACCTGCCATAAAGCAAACTTAGTAAAAGATGCGTCAGTTCACATCAAATTATTCTAAAAAAACTCTCTTTCATAGTCTATAATTTTAATGCAATATTGTGAATTTGTTCTATAAATGAAAATTTTTTTTTCATTACTTGAACAACTCGTTTTTTTAATCAAATTTTGAAATTTGTATAATCAGGAGTCGTTTATTTGGACTGCAACGGTTAATGGCTCATTTTTGCAACCTTGTTTAATATGTCACATATCTAGTATCCCAAGAAAATAGTTTCAAAAAACTAAAAAATTGATTTTTTTTTTAAATGCTGTTTTTGAAAATGTAAAAAAATCCTCTAAATTGTTTATATCTTAATGAAGATATAACTGTGGCATCTTAATAAACTTAGATATTATAGTAATTTATCATCCAAATCATCCATTTACGTTGCTAGATGTATTGTAATTTCAATAAAGTTCTACCGTAAGTCATTTATTATTATACACATAAGAGGGTGTTATTAAATATAATACTCCTAAGACCGCATTAAATGAATACTAAACTTTTTGTTATTTTTTATGTTATCTTCAGTTTCATTAATTATTGGAAAGTTTTTCCAGTTTGGTTATGTAACAGGTTCAACAGAAAAAGTACATCAGAGATTACACATAAGCAATGTACTTATGATGAGTGAGCAATCGCAAATGGAGTATGTAGACGAATAAATGTCATATGTGACAATATAATCTGATTACAGTTTACTATTACACCAAGCTGATAGTATTTTTGAAGCATCCATTAACTCTTTTGAGAAGATTCTTTATCTTACGAAGGAATTAGCTGGTAAATATAAATTAAAAATTCTTCTAACCTATCCTAACCCAAAAATATTTAAAGCTATGTGATAATATTATGGAATAAGCACTAGTGGATTGACTATATTTTAAAAAAAAAACTTGTGATAAGAAAGAAATAATAATATCAGTTCGTCATTCACATAATCCATCTTCATTTTACTTATCAAGATAAGAATAATACATATACATTGAAACAATAATACGTCCACCAATGTAATTAAATATTAAAATGATTTAGAGAAGGAAGTAATTTATAATAACATCTTAACTTATTGAGATTCCATAATCATACTTTGGTTACATCTTAAATAAGAACAATTGTTAGAATTTTCTGCTGATTTTTTAAAGTATCATCTTCGAAAAATTACCTTTGTTTTTCGATTTTTTTCTTCTGTAACACTACATGTGCTGTATATCAAAAGGAAGATCAGGAAATAAACTTTGAAAATGAGCGTATTCATTACGGCTGGATCTAATTTGAGATAAGCAATAAATGGGAGAGTTATCGCTTTTTGTAAAAAACCAATATCCCAAAAAGTCTAAAAAGACCATAATTATCTCTTTCGTGGCTTTAATAGATAAACAAATTGCTAAGGTTATGTTGGTCTAGACCCTGAAATAATTTGATATGATCCAAATATAAAAGACGGCTTCGGTAAAATCATAAACAATCCCACCTAATCTTTAATAAAATTAAAATGAACATTTATTATTTAAATAACTAGTTATTCGTAAGCTTGATTGTTAGGTGTATAAAATACTGAACTGTTGAATACAAATTTCTCTTTTCATTTGTTTTATTGTAGAATATAATTTAATAAGGAACTAAATTAAATATCATGACACAAGTGTTCGTTAAAATTTTGATCATGTTTTTTTTTTTATATATTGGTTCATATAAGTTGATATTTTTATTAAAAAAATACAATAAATTACTAAAAAATGTTCTAGCTTTCTAAGATTAGTAATTCTGGGGATCACTAAATAGAGAGAATATTGGTCTATTGAATCAGATATTAGTTAATTATAAAACTATTTCATGCTACTTAGTCTTTTCAATAACTTATTGAAGATATTGCTAACCAAAGAAAAGGGTGAGAAATAAATGGTATTTTATTTTTATCTGGAATAATGTTTACAAAACCAAAATACCTCTGACAAATCCTGGCAAATTATTTTAAAAGAAGATATACTACTTAAGCTAAAAGTTTAGTTGACAGTTGGTTTAGAGTTTCCAGCTCCCAATGTTTCTATATTAAAGTTTTTTACGAATGGTATATGTAGTTCCAAAAGTTATATTTTAATTGGATAATTTTAACAAATCGGGATCTAAATCACTTTTGACAGATTTAATAATTTTTACAAGAAGATGCACTCCAACTTTAACTTTATTCTCTTTTTTTTGATCTCGTTTAGAGCTTACTTTGTACTGTTACGGAAGACTAGGAGAAACTTTTTGATACGCCGTCGTATACATATATTCCGATGCGATAAGTCACCCGTGTTATAATAGGCCAAAAGAAATATTATATAGATGAGTCATATTTCTAGATATTTCTGAACTTTTATACTAGTATATTTCTTGTTATTTCTAAGAGGTTCTATAGACATACATGGTGTCCGGAAAAATGTAGGAAATTTCCCTGATATGAAAAACATATCTAGAGAATACTACAAGCTCATATAAACTTTTTTTATAGGCCTCCTCTTCGGAGATACAGGCTCCCAAATAGCTGCAATGGAATCAGTTTTTTTACACACTAGATATATCATTTTTTTTAATATGATGTATACCAGGTAAGACCATTGAAATTACTGTCCAAGAAAGTTTTGTGAATAACGAATAACGTCTATCTAAACCGTTGGATAGATAAAGGAGCACCTATTGCCTGACCTTCTCGATTTCCCGACTTAATGAAAAGTACTTAATTTTTAGTCAATAGGTAAAGGTATGTAAAAAGTGTTGTCCAAAGTTCTTATCATATCAGGGCATAAAAAATGGGGTCATGAGTGTCACAGCTAGTCCGTCCTTGCAGCTGTAATTCAAAACATTTTCTAGTATAAAAGTTTGAAGCATCTTACCTGGTATGATTCATATTAAAAAAAATTGAAATATATCTGCGTTTCATAATTATGTGTAAAAAACTTTATTCCATTACAGCTTCTTGGGAGCCCATATCTCCGAAGGGGAGGTCAATAGGAAAAAAGTTTATATGAACTTGTGGTATTTATTTCACGTGTTTTTTCCCTAACACCCTGTATAAGAAAGGATATGATATAAGTTATAATAAAAGTTGTGTCATCATCATCAGCTCATTTCTGTCCACTGCTGAATATAGGCCTCCTAAAGAGATTTCCATCATTCTCTATTCTGGGCCACTGCGATCCAGTTTGTTGCTATTCTTTTGAGATCGTCTGTCCTTCTGGTCGTTGGTCGTCCCTGTTTGCATTTTTCCGCTCTCGGTCGCCATTCTAAAACTCTTTTCGCCATCTATTGTCCCCTATTCTAGCCACTTGTCCGGTCCATCTCCACTTTAACCTTGCAATGCTTACAATGACATCATCTACCCCCGTTTTCCTCCTCACTTCCTCGTTTCGGACCCGGTCTCTCAGGGACACCCCCAGCACGGACCTCTCTATTCTGTATTGTGTTATTTGCAGTTGTTTTCGTCAATGTTAGTGTCCTTGCTCCATATATTAAGACTGGAACAACACATTGGTTAAAGGCTTCCCGTTTCAGGTCTATGGGTATATCTGTTTTGAATATATCCCTGAGTTTTCCATAAGCAGCCCATCCCAAAGCTATTCGTCTGGATAGCTCACACGTCTGGTTGTCCCTGCCAATCCGAACTTCGTGACCAAGGTAGTTATATTTTTCGGTATTTTCGATGATTTCATTTTTGTTTTGTTAGAATTTATCTCCAGACCTGCTAATTGTGTTGTCTGTTGTAGTTCATCTAGCATTTCTCTGACTTCTTGTAGATCGTCTGATATTAGGACTATGTTGTCAGCGATTCTAAGATAACTCAATCTTTCCCCATCTATAATAATGCCTTTCTCTTCCCAATCCAAAGCTTTAAACGCATGTCCTAGCACTGTCATAAACAGTTTTGGGGATATTGTATCTCCCTGTCGAATTCCTCTTCTTATTTTTATTTTCTTCATCATGGTGTGTAAGTTAATTGTTGTTGCGTTTTTATAAATATTGTAGATGATGCGGGAATATCTTTGGTCTACCCTACATTCTTTTAATGCTCTTAAAGTATCTCACCACGGTATCGAAAGCCTTATGAAAGTCGACAAAGACAAGATTTAGTGGTCGGTTGTATTCTACAGTTTTTTCAATAAGTGTTTTGATATATTGCAAATGGTCATTTGTCCCGTAGCCCGAACGGAACCCAGCTTGTTCTCTAAGCTGGTAAAGATTCAGTTTATTCTCTAGACTATTGATGATTATACAAGTGTAAAGTTTATATAGGTGGCTCAGGAAGCTGACGGGTCTATAGTTCTCAAGGCTTGTTTCGTCGCCCTTTTTGTGAATCAGGATCATAATAGAGTTATTTCATTGGGCCGGAATATCTTGATTTTCAAGGCATAAATTGAATCATCTTTTAGTTTTCTCAATAGGAGCAGGACCCCCACATTTTATGGATTCTATTACTATTCCGCCTCCTCCCGGTGCTCTGTTGTTTTTAATTCTCTTCAAAGCGTAGTTAATTTCTTCAATTGAGATTTCGGGCATATCTTCGGAGCCCTGATTTGTGATTCTTAGTGTTTCGTGTTCGTCGGGTTCAAGTATTAATTGGTTTTTGTACAATGTCTCGTAGAATTCTTCAACGATGTTTAACATTTCTTGTTTGTTAGATTTTATTTGCCCATTTTTATTCTTTAATTTTATTATGTCTTTTTGGCCTAGTGTTAGCCTTCGTCGAAGTACTTTCATACTTTTCTTTTGCTCTATAGTTTGCGTCATATTTTCCTGTTTATATTTTCTGATGTCTTTGCTAATATCTTTAGATATTTCTTTGTTTACGTGGTTTATTTCTTGTTGGCTTGTATTACCGTCTCTTAAAAGTGACATTCTATTTTCTATTTTAAGTTTCGTCATGGGTCTAATTCTTTCTTCTCTTTCAGTTTGTGTACAAAACCTCGTTTGAGCCTTTGCGATTGTGTGAGTTATCGAATCATTTAGGAGATCTAGGTGATTTGTTGTTATTTCTTTTAGTGCGTTATTTATGTATTTCTGAAATTCTTATTCGTTTCTAAGTTGCGTCCACTTTCTTATTGTCCTTTTCGGTACCATTCTACTTCGTTCCTTTCTGATGTTGAGCTCTAATGTGGCTCTGACCAATCTATGATCACTTCCAGTTGTAAAGCTGTTTAGCACTGTCATGTCTTTGATTATGTGTATCTTGTCGCTTATCATGTAATCAATCTCATTTCGGGTTTTACCATCCGGGCTCTTCCATGTTCATCTCCTCTGTGGTTTTTTTGTAAAAGAAGCTGTTCATTTGGTATAGGTTGTTCTCCAAAAGGTAGTTTAGTAGATCTTTACCTCTTTCGTTCCCACCCGTACTGCCAAATTTGCCAAGAACGTACTCAAATCGATCAGATTTTATTCCAATTTTAGCGTTAAAATCGCCGCACAGTATTGTGTAGTGTGTAGGGTTTTGTCTCAATGTCTCGGTAACCTCGTTATAAAATGTATCCACTTCTTTTTCCGTATGATCCGAAGTTGGTGCGTAGACCTGCACTTCTTTTAAGCTGTATCTCGAATTTAGTCGGAGGATCAAGTATATCACTCTTATAGATATGGCATGGATGGTGTTGACATTTTCTGAGAGTTTTTTATGTACAAGGAACCCCACTCCACCAACTAATCTTTACTCATCTCCAAAATAATAGAAGAGGTTGCCTGACTTAAGTGTTTGCAGACTTTCCCCTTTCCTTCTGATTTCGCTGATTCCAACAATGTCCCACCCGATTTTGTTGAGCTCTATTTCCATTTCAACCAACTTTTCCTCTGATGACAGAGTTCTGGCATTATAGGACGCTACTTTCAGTGTTATGTGATGTTTTGCCTTTGTTTTTCTAGTTAAATTTCTGTTTATGTTTGTTTTCTGCGAATTTTTGCCTCCCCCAGATTCCATGAGGTAGCCCTGTATAGGGGTGTGGAACTTGGATTCACCTACCTGCCGACCACATCCATCGTTTTGAAAACTCGCCATGTGTCTCTTGAGGGTTATTAGCCGTAATCTTCCACGCTGACTAGGCGGGTTGGAAGATGGAAGGGGTAGGTGAGGATTTTGATTAGGATATAAGGGTTAGGACTTGAATACGTCCCGAATTTGGTATGGGAGATATTCCAAGGCTCACGTGGGCATGGTCGCACCTCTGAAGTAGACCTATCTCTGTCAGGACCATAGAGAGTCTACCCGCTACCGGAAAAAAAAGGTGTATAGTTGTATTTAAGTAGTGAGAACTAGTAATTAGAGTTTAATTATGAAAAAAGTGTTAAATAGTTAATGTAGTATTGGATTTTAGTTAGTGAAAAGAATTACGTTTTATTCTGCGAACCCAGTGAGCTATTTTAAAGAGATAAAGTCCTAATAGTATCAAAGCCTTTATCTGGAGTACTAAAGAACAATGATATTTTTTAACTATAAGACAAATCAAACGGAATATCCGGCATTTTTATTTTGTCTAGTCTAGAAATTATTTGAGAGTACTGGGTTTCATAAAATGATTTAGGTTTATTGTAAATCAGGATTCGAGTAAAAAAATATATGTTTGGCTTATCTATGTTGGATCTTGTGAGTATGTAAATTTAACGACGCCGCAGTTATCAAAACTTAAACTTTCTCGACAAATAGTCACTATCGTTTTATTTAAGCAACCCCTATGAGATTTTTTAGAGTTTCTATTCACCATACGTTGAAAAAATATAAAAGTAATATCTATACTGCACGCTTTCAAGTCAACTATTTTTTTCTGATACTTGCTATTCATTTTTTTTTTTCACTATTTGTAATCCATTACATTGTATTTAGCAACTGTTAATTTGCATAACTATTTGACGTAACTAGCAGCTAACTCCTAAAGCGTTCTTTGTTACTTTAAATTCAATTTATTTACCCCTATTTACATAACACAAGCAGAGCAGGTAAACTGTAAGCCACAGTAAAGCTTATATTGTGACGTAGGCCGAATGTCGTAAAGCAGCTTCTGTATGTGGCAGCAGCAAGGGAAGCGGACGTCTCTTGTCAACGGCTTGCAGGTTGCGGCAAACCCGAGCGGACGTGAAGCGACGTTTGATCATTCTGTTACAGAACTGGCAAATTTTTGATTATTCGTTTGATGTTACAATATACATACACACAGAGAAAAATTTAACGCTCAGTTGGACCAATCATTAAAAACAAGAAGGATTTTTTTAAAAAATCTACAAAATAAAAAAATAATAATAACGGTTCCATATTGCTACTAATTTTAAAACTGTGGAATTGCTAATTTACTTAGCGTGTTCTTGTAGTCGGAGTAGCTTAGTGAATTATATTGTTTAAAAGCTTTTGATTTGTATTTCATTTAATAAGTAAAGATACAATTACAATATTAATTGCAACATAAAACATCTCATATTTTATTTTTAACTTTTTAGTTCGCATTCACAATTTTGTTATTAGAAAAAAGTAAGTTATCATAATCTTGTTAGTTTCAATTAGATCTAGTAGTAATATTATACGAAGCGTAAAAAAAAAGATTAAAGAGACTAAAAGGGAAAAAAAATCGTGGTAAAATTAATAAAGCGATGTTGCAAAAAGAGACACAGAAATGGGATGAAGTTCGTTAGAAAATAACTTTTTTCGGTTTTATTAGGTTTTATATACTTTGCAAGTGACAACATGCAAAAACTGAATCAAATATGTTATTTCTGTATTCCCAAAAAATTCTGTAATTAACATTCCTTTTATTATCTCGGGAATATTTAGTTTCAAAATATCTTAATCCTATTAAAAGTTATGAACGAAAAAGTTTGTTATACAACAAATTTTTCATTTTTTTAATTAAATAAATTATGTACCCTTAGAAAACAAACCTAAACCCCTACAAACTACAAACACAAACTAATATTATGAAATGTATATTGCTATAAAGTCCGTTATATTGCCCCCTTCTAAGCCTTGATCGTCCCGATCAACCTTTTTCATCTTGATAATGGGCCAAATTGTCAAGACGTACGATTTTCATCGTCGCATGAGGGCTTTTCGAAATTCAGTACACCAGATCATTTAGTCGAGTCACTATGTTGTACGGACCTTCCCATAACTTCTCAAGCTTTGATAAATGCGTTTTGATTCTTTTCGAATTGTGCAACTACACTTTTTCACCAGCCATGAGTCCACCAATATTCGCTATGAGGTCATAGCGGATCTTCATTCTATCACTTTCTATTTGTGGTCGTCGCTGTACCTTCTCGAGGATGACCTGTAGGACATTCCTCTTCGGTAGTCCCTTTCGCGGTAGCGGTTTCTCTCACCCCGTTGTCCACGGTCGCCACCAGTACTCCTTCTATCTCTTCTTAGCGGCCATTTCTGCCATCGAGTCTAGTAGAAACGAAACATGATCTTGATGGTGGTGGAATAGGATAAATTGTGTTCCTTAGCAATTTGTTCCAACTGTACAACCTCTAACACGGAAAGGATATGGTTGGAACGAAGTTTGCATTTACTGTTCGCGTTTTACTTCATTCATATATGGAGCTGCATATAGTTGTAGGTTTGCTAAATGTGATTTCAGCACTACAACGGCATAATGTGGATATATCCACTGCTATTTTATCTCACACGGAGGGATCCGTGACAGCCGGATAAACATGTATACGCCATCCGGCGGGAGGTCGGCAAAGCCTTGTTCAGTATTTGCATGTTTCCTCCCGATCTGTCCTTTGCACAGCCAGGTGCATGTCGGTACCCTGATGAGTCTAGTAAAGCCGAAACATGTACCTCTAAGCCATCATCTCGATGGTGGTAGAATGGGATAAGCTGTGTTCCTTAGCAATTTGTTTCAACTGTGCAACCTCTAATACGGAAAGGATATGGTTGGAACGAAGTTTACTTTTACTGTTCACATTTTACTTCATATATATATATATATATATATATATATATATATATATATATATATATATATATATATATATATATATATATATATATATATATATATTGTTAGAGGCTTGGCTCCACCTCAATCGGGATAGAGACCAAAAATTTAACATTCACAAGTATGTGGAGACCTCAGTCACCACTTGGCTCTACCTCTAACGGGACAGAGACCAACAACTTAACATTCACAAACATGTGGAGACCTCAGTCACTACTTGGCTCTACCTCTAACGGGACAGAGACCAACAACTTAACATTCACATGTATGTGGAGACCTCAGTCACCACTTGGCTCTACCTCTAACGGGACAGAGACCAACAACTTAACATTCACAAACATGTGGAGACCTCAGTCACCACCTGGCTCTACCTCTAACGGGACAGAGACCAACAACTTAACATTCACAAACATGTGGAGACCTTAGTCACCAATTGGCTCTACCTCTAATGGGACAGAGACCAACAACTTAACATTCACAAACATGTGGAGACCTCAGTCACCACTTGGCTCTACCTCTAACGGGACAGAGACCAACAACTTAACATTCACAAACATGTGGAGACCTCAGTCACCACTTGGCTCTACCTCTAACGGGACAGAGACCAACAACTTAACATTCACAAACATGTGGAGACCTCAGTCACCACTTGGCTCTACCTCTAACGGGACAGAGACCAATAACTTAACAGTCACAAACATGTGGAGACCTCAGTCACCACTTGGCTCTACCTCTAACGGGACAGAGACCAAAAATTTAACATTCTCAAATGACTCACCTGAGTCATTTAATTCAGCTGCTTCATTAGTTTCTAAAAACTCCTATATTTCTTCCATATCGCAAGAAAGATACCAGTGAGTTGGCCATGGTCTTAGCTGCTCCCTCGCTGTCGTGGTAATGATATTGGTGCCAACTTTCTTGATGTCGTAACGGTCATTGTGCAGACATTGTATCACTTCATATGGTCCAAAAAAATTCTTATTCCCTTTTACTTCCATGCATCTGTGAATCCCGATGCATCAAAACGAAATCACTCACCGAGAACCGAACACTATCTCTTCGCTTTCGATTTTTTTTATATCAGACTTCAATGATAACCTTTCCGCAACACGTTGTCTATTCAGCTTCCGATTGCGATTTGGATTTAAATTAGCTGAAATATTTTCAGTAAGGCCTGAATTAATGAGGTTACGCTTTTAACTCCAAGCAAAAACTGTAGAGAAGTAGTTTTTGTAAATTTCTGAATGCTCGTATTTAGACCTAGTTGGATTTTTCACAATCCACTCGGCCATTCTGACTTCATTTTAGTTTGTATCCTAAGAAATTTTTACAGTTCGCATATACCTTTTAGCTTGGCCGTTACCTCGATGAACGTCTGGCGTCATAAAATGATGCTCAATATTCCACTGTTCCAAATATTTCGAAAAAGTAGTATTTTTAAATGATATTCCAGCATCCATTATAATTTTCTTAGGTGTTCCAAAAAATGCTACGATACTTTGAAGTTTCTCACGAATTTTAGAAGTAGTTACCGATTTCATAGGCATAAGGATTCAATATTTAGTAATTGCGTCAACTACCCATGTGAAACCTATAATTTTTTGCTTGCTTCTGTGGTAACATTTGTGCTTTCTTTTAATACAATGCTGCAAGGAAACAACTTTTGTCTTGAATAGTTCTAAAAATTTCTCAGAAATCTGCAGATCTGCACCTGTGTAAATTAAAAACCAAATGGCTTCTTCTTACGCCAAAAATTTATACTCAGCGTTTATCAATGGCTGCTTTAATAAAACAATTGGAAATATTATGACCACATTTAGCACAAAATGCGCACGCTTCACTCTGATCCAAGGCAGATACTGTAGATAAAGGTAGTCGAGAAGATGATCGCCCTTGATTAATCCTTGATGATGAAAAATCAGACGAAATTTTTTTTTTTTTTTAACATTACAATTTGTCTTAACATGCCCAATTTACCACACTGGAAACACCGTTTGAGAGGATTCCCGGAATTTCCCGAATGTTTTTCATCAAATGAATATTTCCTTTTATAAGTCGAAGATTCGCCAATTTTTTTAAACAGTTCATGAAAGTATTACTTACTACGGGCTTGACAAAAGATGACAAGATTATCAAAAGTTCAGATTTAGTTTGACAATTAGCATTTATTGCCGCAATACATACATTTAGCTCAGAAATCCCGTGCACAATAAGTTCCACTAAATCATTTTCAGTCCAATTTGCACATAAACTGTTTAACATAGCCGATTTTCCATGAACATACGTTTCATATATGTTTACGTGAGAACTCTTGAACTTCGCCGCCTCTTCAAGCAGGCGCCCTAAATTCTATTTTGCAGAAAATGAATCAGTAAATTATTTTCGAAAAATAACCCAGCCTCGGCTTTCTGGATTCCATCTTTCAAACCATAATTTTGCGTCATTTATCAAAAATCGACCCATCCTGGCTAACATCTGTACATCAGACCAATTAAGTTCGTATTTTAGAGCTTCAAAGTGACTTACCCATTTAATGGATTCATTTACCTCAGATCGAAAATACGGTCAAAGTCAACTTGTTCACTAGATCTTTGAGATTTCAATGCTCTAACTAATTCACTAATTAAAACTTGAGCAGAGTCACTAGCACTTTCAAGAAGCTCCATAACGGATGTCCACAAAATTACTTAAGTCGCACAGTTTCTTTAAAACAGTATCACAGTCCACAAATAGTCTTTGAATACTATCCCACTTCTGATGTAAGAGGGAAAAATAAAATATAAAAAATTAAGAACTTATTTACTATTTATTCCCCTAATTAATTAGATTTACAGACACGTACTATTTCAGTATCAAAATAACTCGAGCAGCGTTTTATCCGAGCAGCCAGAATAGAATGACGACACATCTTTCTTCCAAAAGCAATAATAAAAATATATCAAATATCACTACGTCGTCGTATCCCTATTCCCGCTGACCGGCGACGGCTCATGAAAAGAACCAATATTGTAAACAAATTACAAACGAGTCGTCTTGCAACTATTTTTAAATACTGGGTTATTCTTACAACGGTCAGGTTTCTAATACGGCCATTCTGACATGAGCGACGATCTCGAAGCTCCATTCCAAAGTTTTGTCCAAAAGAAGTTACTAAATGTACCAACCTATTCTAGTGCTCATATCTTATAGCTTCTACCAATCTTCTTTGGCCACTGCTACCTACTAATTACAGAATATTACTTGTCACGTAGAGTCCGCAGTCTCTACTTGACTTCACCACTTATGCAACCCAGGCTAATAAATGGTTATTATTAAAAAAAAATAAAAATAAATTAAATACCAGTATTTTCCAACATGTAGGGACCGCAGTCACCTCTTGGCTCCACCTCAATCGGGATAGAGACCAAAAATTTAACATTCACAAGTATGTGGAGACCTCAGTCACCACTTGGCTCTACCTCTAACGGGACAGAGACCAACAACTTAACATTCACAAACATGTGGAGACCTCAGTCACTACTTGGCTCTACCTCTAACGGGACAGAGACCAACAACTTAACATTCACATGTATGTGGAGACCTCAGTCACCACTTGGCTCTACCTCTAACGGGACAGAGACCAACAACTTAACATTCACAAACATGTGGAGACCTCAGTCACCACCTGGCTCTACCTCTAACGGGACAGAGACCAACAACTTAACATTCACAAACATGTGGAGACCTTAGTCACCAATTGGCTCTACCTCTAACGGGACAGAGACCAACAACTTAACATTCACAAACATGTGGAGACCTCAGTCACCACTTGGCTCTACCTCTAACGGGACAGAGACCAACAACTTAACATTCACAAACATGTGGAGACCTCAGTCACCACTTGGCTCTACCTCTAACGGGACAGAGACCAACAACTTAACATTCACAAACATGTGGAGACCTCAGTCACCACTTGGCTCTACCTCTAACGGGACAGAGACCAATAACTTAACAGTCACAAACATGTGGAGACCTCAGTCACTACTTGGCTCTACCTTTAAAGGGACAGAGACCAAAAATTTAACATTCTCAAATGACTCACCTGAGTCATTTAATTCAGCTGCTTCATTAGTTTCTAAAAACTCCTATATTTCTTCCATATCGCAAGAAAGATACCAGTGAGTTGGCCATGGTCTTAGCTGCTCCCTCGCTGTCGTGGTAATGATATTGGTGCCAACTTTCTTGATGTCGTAACGGTCATTGTGCAGACATTGTATCACTTCATATGGTCCAAAAAAATTCTTATTCCCTTTTACTTCCATGCATCTGTGAATCCCGATGCATCAAAACGAAATCACTCACCGAGAACCGAACACTATCTCTTCGCTTTCGATTTTTTTTATATCAGACTTCAATGATAACCTTTCCGCAACACGTTGTCTATTCAGCTTCCGATTGCGATTTGGATTTAAATTAGCTGAAATATTTTTCAGTAAGGCCTGAATTAATGAGGTTACGCTTTTAACTCCAAGCAAAAACTGTAGAGAAGTAGTTTTTGTAAATTTCTGAATGCTCGTATTTAGACCTAGTTGGATTTTTCACAATCCACTCGGCCATTCTGACTTCATTTTAGTTTGTATCCTAAGAAATTTTTACAGTTCGCATATACCTTTTAGCTTGGCCGTTACCTCGATGAACGTCTGGCGTCATAAAATGATGCTCAATATTCCACTGTTCCAAATATTTCGAAAAAGTAGTATTTTTAAATGATATTCCAGCATCCATTATAATTTTCTTAGGTGTTCCAAAAAATGCTACGATACTTTGAAGTTTCTCACGAATTTTAGAAGTAGTTACCGATTTCATAGGCATAAGGATTCAATATTTAGTAATTGCGTCAACTACCCATGTGAAACCTATAATTTTTTGCTTGCTTCTGTGGTAACATTTGTGCTTTCTTTTAATACAATGCTGCAAGGAAACAACTTTTGTCTTGAATAGTTCTAAAAATTTCTCAGAAATCTGCAGATCTGCACCTGTGTAAATTAAAAACCAAATGGCTTCTTCTTACGCCAAAAATTTATACTCAGCGTTTATCAATGGCTGCTTTAATAAAACAATTGGAAATATTATGACCACATTTAGCACAAAATGCGCACGCTTCACTCTGATCCAAGGCAGATACTGTAGATAAAGGTAGTCGAGAAGATGATCGCCCTTGATTAATCCTTGATGATGAAAAATCAGACGAAATTTTTTTTTTTTTTTTAACATTACAATTTGTCTTAACATGCCCAATTTACCACACTGGAAACACCGTTTGAGAGGATTCCCGGAATTTCCCGAATGTTTTTCATCAAATGAATATTTCCTTTTATAAGTCGAAGATTCGCCAATTTTTTTAAACAGTTCATGAAAGTATTACTTACTACGGGCTTGACAAAAGATGACAAGATTATCAAAAGTTCAGATTTAGTTTGACAATTAGCATTTATTGCCGCAATACATACATTTAGCTCAGAAATCCCGTGCACAATAAGTTCCACTAAATCATTTTCAGTCCAATTTGCACATAAACTGTTTAACATAGCCGATTTTCCATGAACATGCGTTTCATATATGTTTACGTGAGAACTCTTGAACTTCGCCGCCTCTTCAAGCAGGCGCCCTAAATTCTATTTTGCAGAAAATGAATCAGTAAATTATTTTCGAAAAATAACCCAGCCTCGGCTTTCTGGATTCCATCTTTCAAACCATAATTTTGCGTCATTTATCAAAAATCGACCCATCCTGGCTAACATCTGTACATCAGACCAATTAAGTTCGTATTTTAGAGCTTCAAAGTGACTTACCCATTTAATGGATTCATTTACCTCAGATCGAAAATACGGTCAAAGTCAACTTGTTCACTAGATCTTTGAGATTTCAATGCTCTAACTAATTCACTAATTAAAACTTGAGCAGAGTCACTAGCACTTTCAAGAAGCTCCATAACGGATGTCCACAAAATTACTTAAGTCGCACAGTTTCTTTAAAACAGTATCACAGTCCACAAATAGTCTTTGAATACTATCCCACTTCTGATGTAAGAGGGAAAAATAAAATATAAAAAATTAAGAACTTATTTACTATTTATTCCCCTAATTAATTAGATTTACAGACACGTACTATTTCAGTATCAAAATAACTCGAGCAGCGTTTTATCCGAGCAGCCAGAATAGAATGACGACACATCTTTCTTCCAAAAGCAATAATAAAAATATATCAAATATCACTACGTCGTCGTATCCCTATTCCTGCTGACCGGCGGCGGCTCATGAAAAGAACCAATATTGTAAACAAATTACAAACGAGTCGTCTTGCAACTATTTTTAAATACTGGGTTATTCTTACAACTGTCAGGTTTCTAACAATATATATATATATATATATATATATATATATATATATATATATATATATATATATACATATATATATATATATATATATATATATATATATATATATATATATTAAACGACCTCTGGATTATGACGTCCTAAATCAACGTTTTGTCTTTATATTGCAGTAGTTATTGGTATGATCGAATTTATATCATTGATGGATTTATTTCACAAATGTCTAGATACGTAATTCTTCAAAAAAAGTATCTCATTAAGTAATTAGAAAATTACAAACGCAATACAGTTATTCTTATTTTTAGTACAACATTGAAGAAATTGTTTATCATTTGAATTATAAGAGATTATGAAAGGCGTATGAAAACGGTATAACACAAATGAGTACAAGGTTAATTCTAACTAGTCTTGGAATTATTGCAAGCTATAGAATAAACATTTAACAAAATATGTTAGCTAAGTTATAGCAGATTACCCTCCTATAAGTTAATAAATGTAGCATACCATAAAGTGAATGTATTTTGTGTGTTCTAGTTGTACAGCATTTTGAATTAAAGGAATGAAATTTTTGTCTTTATACAATTACATCAAAACTTCCATAAACTATCTCCATTTTCACTCGAACTTTTATTATTTATTTATTTCGCTAACCTCTTTTATTTAAATTTTCTTTTGTTGTTTATTCAACAACCAGAATATATGATTTTGGTTTTTGCTTTTACACACTAGAAGCCACCGGTATATAAAATAAAAATATTCAATTACCTCCTCAAATCGGATTTTGTTGAAATATTCTCTATCGATATTGAAAATTATTTTTATTGATAGGTGATTTTTGGATTAGTGTGATCAAAAAATATTCTTATTCTATTATCTCTCTTATTAACTTGTTGAAATAAATTAGGTTACATCAAAAGCATATTTATCTAGCCTTTTTCAAAACTGACTCGATATTTTGAGACATTGAGGTATTTAAAATAAAAATATTCAATTTACTCCTCAAATCGGATTTTGTTGAAATATTCTCGATCGATATTGAAAATTATTTTTATTGATAGGTGATTTTTGGATTAGTGTGATCAAAAATTATTCTTATTCTATTATCTCTCTTATTAACTTGTTGAAATAAATTAGGTTACATCAAAAGCATATTTGTGTAGCCTTTTTCAAGACTGACTTGATATTTTGAGACATTGAGGTATTTAAAATAAAAATATTCAATTTACTCCTCAAATCGGATTTTGTTGAAATATTCTCTATCGATATTGAAAATTATTTTATTGATAGGTGATTTTTGGATTAGTGTGATCAAAAATTATTCATATTCTATTATCCTTCTTATTAACTTGTTGAAATAAATTAGGTTACATCAAAAGCATATTTGTGTAGCCCTTTTCAAGACTGACTCGATATTTTAAGACATCATTTTTTGTAAAAATATCATACCTTCTCCCTAATAGTATTTTCTTTAGGCTGAGTCGACCAACATACATGAGGGCGTACATGCTCAAAACTTCTCGATTTTTTGTAGTAATTAATAAAGTTTTCCTTACAATTAAGTCGCCTTGACAATTTAGTGGCTAAATATACATATAGGTCTCCTTTAAAATATCCTATTATAAACCCACGTGACCTAAACTTAGCCCCTTATTTACTTCAGTTTGCATATTACTTACTGGTTAGCTAGACAGGTAAACGGTAAACCGCGGTAAAGCTTATGATAATGTGACGTGGCGCGAATATCGTAAAGCAGCTTCTGTATGTGGCAGCAGGAAGGGAGGCGGATGTAGCTTGTCAACGACATGCAGGTTACCGCGATCCCCTAAGGACGTGTACTGCATTTTAACCCTATGTTTTGTCACCGAAGATGAAAATATCTATAGTTTTTATTCTAAAAGTTCATTGTTTTGCATTTTTATTCAATTTATTATAACATCTGCGATATATAAGCCTACTGATGATATCTATGGTGGAATAAATTCTAAAGATATAACGTTACCGAATTTTAAGATCTATATAAGGTCTTTTAAGCTCTCAAGAAAGCCAAGCAAGGCGAAAAGTTCTCCACTAGATGATCCCATTAATGTTTGTGGAATAAACGCTAATACAACTTTGCTTGGTCACACTTTCTATCTGAAAGGGTCGTAAATGTGACTACTAAATCTAAATTTAATTTTAATATTTGAACGTATACATATCAGTGGATGGGGCTACGAGATAATCTAAAGATTTTCTTGTGTTCCTACAGTTGTCTGTACAGCTAAAGTTTTTTTGATAATTGCGATTGGAAGCACGAATCTCTAAGCTTTTCTTTAGCAATTACCAATATTTCAATAATATCGGTAGAGTATTTAGAGCAAAATGTTTTTGAAATATTATCAAACGTATATTATTTCATAGCCTAGCGAATTGAAAATGTGAAATTTCCATTTTTTTTTGACCGAAAAATAGTTAAAAAAAAAAGACAAAAATACGTCATTGGTATGTAAGAATGGAATATATTTTGTTGATGGGCAACAATTTATTTATTATGCCTATAATTAATCATTTTGTAAAATGTTCAGTCTACGCTTTGAACAAATTAATTTTTTGTCGGCATTTTTAATTATATCAAAAACGTGACATCTTTTAAAAAGAAGAACTTAATTATCAATTTAAATATATATATCGCCTAACAAAAACTTTTAATTAATTTTTAGAATCGGTTTAAAAATCACTTGTCTTTAGGAATTTTAATTTTCACCGGCAAACCCCCGTCAATATTAATTTATGAAATGTTTTTCGGAAAAGATAGGGAATCATTTTACGTGCTCCGCTTTTTTATACTCGTTTTACCACTCAAGTAAACTTCTTTTTTATTCTATCTTCCGAAAACCGAGATTGCTACTTTATTTTGAATAAAGCGGGCCTCTTTAGGATTCATACGAAACCAAAGGAGAGCTATAAAAGATTTCGGTAAGGCTTTCATGATATTGGTTTAGTCAATGCTTAATCAGCTGGAAGGAATAAACAATGTACTGCATAATGTAGTTATTTTGGGTTGGTTTTACGAAAATCCAGGGTAGTGTCAGAAAATATTTTATAATTTGTAGAATGATTTCATAAGTGTTATGAGACGCAAATACACATTATTTTAAGCCTTACCAAATTAATGGAGGTCATTAAAATTAATCAACATAAATATAATTTGGAAAATTGTTGACAAAACAGAAAACAAATTTGAAACTTTTGAAGATAACTATATCATGAGATACTAGGATCAATGTTTATAGTTATATCAATGAAACCAAGTGTGACTGTTGTAAGTAAACTTCGTACTCTTTTTTTAAATATCTACGCAAGTATATATCCCCGGCATTATCACGAAACAATTTGGTTTGTGAAATAATATGGGAATAAGGAAAGCATGTTCCTTTTAAATGTGTGATCTAGACATGCTTATGTAATTAGTTTCACATAATCTAACCTCGTACTAACCTGAAGTCTCCGGCTCTGATTTTAATGAAACTTCAATATTGGGGAGGGTACAAAAATAAGACACCCGTATTTTTTTTATTTTAACGGGATGAAAACCTCCCCTAAAGTTCACCCCTAAAAACAGTATTTTTAAAATATCTCAGGTCTTAAGTGAGATACCCTTACAAAGAAAAATGAAATTACTTTTTGTTCGAAATGGTTTTTTCACCACCGAGAATATCGTCACTTACTTGTTATAAGGGTAAACCATCTATTCGAGCAAGCAACTTAATTCTGAGAACTATGAAATTTAATATAATTGTTTAAAAATATTTTTTCCATATATACCATAAGTAACTTAAATTAACGAATTTCTTAGTTTCTAAAAATAACCAGTAAAAGAGGGTGAGCTTCTACCAAATATCTTTTTTTTTAAATCTCAAGTTTTAATCGAGATATTACTTGTTATTTGAAATGATGTTGAGTTAAGGTATTTTCATCTCCAAGCATCTCATCCCTTATTTTGAATAAGGGTAAACCATCTATTTATGCATGTAATAACTGAAAAAGGGTGACTTTTTAAAAAATCTAAATTTCAGTAAGAAATAAAGAAATATATCTGCCATATTTAAACAGTTGTTATATATGTATTCTCTTTTCAGGCGCAGAAATGGAAAGAATATATACAAAGCAGTTTATTTCCTGCAAATATCACTCTGGTCCTCTCCCCATATGCGTTTCGGCCAACTTACGGTCTCGCCAGTGGAGCTGTATCAGACCGAGAACAACATTCGCAGGAAATAACTGATATATGAAATAAAAATTCCAAAGTATATCGGTAGGATATTGTAAACCTCTCACCTACCGATCTCGATGTCAAACTGAAAAATATCGCCAGTCGGACGACATCTATGAATCACTGGAGTAGTGAGAAATTTTTTAAAAAATAAAATTTCAGTAAAAATAAGGAAATCTATCTGCCGTATTTAAATAGTTATTAAATATGTATTCTCCTTTCATGCAGAGAAAAGAAAAATATAACAAAGAGTTGATTTTTAATTTTTTCAGAAAACAAACTGTTTTGTATGTATTCTTTCCTTTCTTCTGTCTGAAAGGAGAATACATATATAACAACTCTAAAAGAGTAAAGTTCGACCCAATATATTTTTTTAATATCTCAAGTTTTAATTAAGATAACTGTACGAAACAAAATGAAAATTATTCTTAAAATTGTCAAATTTCAGTAGATTTGAACGTTACAGATCTTAATAAAATTTTATATTTAATTAATAAGAAAATATAAACTTATTTTATTGGTTAAGCATTCATGTATGTAAATTATTATAATTCATGAAAATTAGAGATTTCTAATTCTGTAACGTTCATTTAAATTAAAATTTGACAATTTTAAAAAATAATTACATATACATGAAATGACGGTTTTCTTTTATAAAAAATAAGGAATAATATCCTTGGAAGCGAAAATATCCTAGTTTAACATCATTTCAAATAACAAGTCATTTAATTTTGTTTTCTAGTGATATCTTAATTCAAATTGAAGATATCAAAAAAAAGTATTTGTGGTTGGTTCAACCTTTTTTCCTGGTCAATTTCGGAAACACGTCAACTTAAGTTACCTATTATAAATTTCGTGAAAAAAAATATTATCAACAAATTTGGTTTTATTTCGTAACGTCTAGAATTAAATTATGTAAATGAATTACAAGATTAATCCTCATAAAAATTAAGGGGTGGGGCTAATGCATGGCATAACCTCACTTTATCTAACAAGTAATTTTCACTTTGTTTTGTAAGATATCTCAATTATAAATTGAGATGTGAAAAAAATGTATTTGGGGGTGACACATCCTATTTTACTACTTCATTTTCTGAAACCACAAAACATGTCAAATTGAGTTAATTGTGGTATTCTTGAAAAAAATACTTTGAAAGAATTTTAAAAATTTCGTCATTTTTATAACAAGATTAGACATTTTCTAAGATCAGTTATATGAGAAATAACTGAAATATCAGAAGAAATTGATATACAAAGAGTGATACAAGGATGTATTTTTTCACTTACTCGAATCAGTGTATATTCAGAGAATAATGAAAGGGATCTTAAACCTAAAAAAAAAGCAGGAAAAAAGTTAATTGGGCACCAAAAAATAATATAGAATAAGCGCATGAGCTATAAGAAGTATGGAAATGAGATTTCCGTGTCACCCCCCACTCCTCAACCTCGGTTCCACATTCTTGACCTTGACCTTGAACGCGACCCCGAGCTCGACCTTGAGCTCGACCTTGAACCTGGCGTTGAACGCGTTCTTGACTGTATGCAAGGCCTTGAGCGTGGCCCTAAACTTGTCTTTGATATGACCTTGAATTTTGAGCACGACATTGAGTTTTACTGTGAACTGTTCTTGACCTTGAAATGGACTTGAATATGATCTTGAGTCTGACTTGATGGTTGTTAATATAGGATGCCTTTGAAATTGCTCTGACCTTGTAAATTCTTCTATAAAAGTGTTTGAGCCTGTATATATTAATTTAGTGTGAAACGTCAGATACAGAAATACTTAAAGATAAAATTACAAAAGGTCGTCCACCACCACCAATAAAAAAGTGTCTTGAATGTAAAAAATAAGTGAAAAAAAATATGAATAGTGATTTGCTAGAGACAATACAAAAATTAGGTAAATAGTTCACTGAAACGGCAAGTAATTACATCAGTGGGGCTGGATTAGTGTGATTCAAGGGCAGATTTAGCCTCTCTCTTGGAGGGAGGGGTGGTGATATCACAAAAGTACAATACGGCAAGCAAAAGCACGTTGTCGACGGAGAGGAGACGCCAGCAGCATTCCCATTTATAGTGTAAAAGAAAAGGTCGGTCTATTTTTCAGAACTCGAAGCTTTTGGGGGGAGCGAGTCGTAACCGTGTAGTACGAGGTAACGTAAATAGCGTCGCGAATGATACCGCCGAGTTACCATCTCCAGCGCTACCGACAAGTACGAGCTACCGTGAACAGCTCTCATAACATACTCTTGCCCTCCAGACCGTTTATTCGTTGATATTATTGTCTATCTTAGATTGTAAGTTAGTTTTAGGCCATGCATTTTTATAAAATAATGGAATACAGGCTACAAGATGTTTTAAAACCGTTTGTTTCATTACCTAGTTCCATGTTTAACATTACAGATAATTGATCCCTAGCTTGCCATTTCTCCACTGTAACAAGCTGTCCGGTGCATAAGTTGGCCCTCGACCATGAATTCCGAGGGTGGCGCCCAAGAACCGACTACTGAGTGGATGTTTTGACCATCGGGCAGTCAAGCCGTCGAACAGTTCAGAATCAGGTATATCCTGATTATAAGTAGATGCCGTCAAACCGATACCCCAGCGAAGAGCATTTGACCGATGACTGCACGAGAAATATCCACTGACCGATGTTCCGCTGCCGTAAGTAAAGTAGAACCGTAGAGCACGACTTGTTTTTCTCCACTAAGAAAAACGCATCACAAATAACCTAATAACTAAAAACAGAATGTAAACAGCAAAAATATGTAGAATTACCCAACACTAGTGAGCAGTCAGAAAAAATGAAACATATTTTAAAAAAGTATGATATTATCGTAAGCCACAGGTCTCATAATAAATTAAATACAATATTTACTAATTTAAAAAGTAAAACTCCTCTCATGAATAAGTCAAATGTAGTGTATTCGATCTCTTACTCAAATTGTCCCAAAAAATATATAGGTATGACAAGTCAATTGCTCAAGAACAGATTGAATGGCCATAAATATACAAAAAACGCCTCAACAGCGCTAAGCAAACACACACAGGATGAAAAACATATCTTCGATTAGAACAGTACCATAATAAAAACAAAGATATGAATTATCAAAAATTGCGGATAAAGGAAATGATAGAAATTAAAAAAGATAAAAACACGGTTAACGACAGAACGGATATAGGAAATTTGAGCCATATTTACACCAGCCTAATTTAAACAAAATTATTAAGTATTCGATCCTGCTAAAAAATATCAAAAATTGAATATCCCCTTAAAAATTAAATTAAATATATGCGTACTTCGATTTTTGTAAAATATAAAAAATAAAACATGAATTATTTTCATTTCCTGAAATTCCTCAAAGTAATTCTTATTATAAAGGAATAATTCTAAATATCCAATATAAAAAAATATTCAACAATAACCAATATCAAGGCTCTGACCGATCCACTCGCTACGTGGGTTTCGGGCCGACACCCTGCCGCGCCTACTTCTAATTGCTATACCTTCGGAAACAATTTGAATTTGGATATGGTTAAGCATTGAAAATATTCCTACCAATATAAATAGTTTTCTAGCCACAACACAATTAACTATTAAAAACTCTCAAATATACTGAATAATTTAATATAATAAATGTATGTTTCTTTTTTAATAAACACGCATTTACTCACTTTTCTTCATATGGCTAAAAAAATTTGAGCAAAACAGTATATTCTATTAGTTCAAAAATCGAGCTAAATTAGTTTAGGTTACATAGCCAAAGCGAAATTTTGGCTAATTGAAAAAAGGACAATAAAGTATTCGTCGGAAATTTTTGAACCTTGGTGTAATATCTGTAAAATTAAAATATGTGATATCCATTTGTCTACATTATGTCTAAGAACCAATCTATTTCGACCACTGTATATCGATGCTCTACAGAAATCTTATGTCTTCGCTTCTTTATTGTTGCGCTAATGGGTTTGAATAATGACTGATTATTCGCAATCGCTTAATTACAGGACACAATTATGATCTCGTCATACATCGTCTCTAGAAGCATGATTGATCACATTTTGTCACTTTATCGGAGATTATTACTTGGTAATTTGCGGAATATTAATGGATGCTGTACCGCCTACGCAACTCCGACAAACTTGGTGAAGTATTTGGTCATAAACGACATCATCGAGGTGATTAATAAATCAGTTTAACAGATTTTTAAATGGTAGGGCAGAAACTGTGTTAATTAAATTCAATATTTATATTCATATTTTTATCGAAGAGAGATAGTTGACAGATGGTAGCTTATAAAATTAACCTGTAAATATATTTTCAAATGAAGGAATTAAATTTATTTTTCTAAAAATGTCGAATTGCTGTTTTAAATGCAAATGAGATTTGTTGCAATTGTTTTGTCTAGATAGACAAATTTCTTATCTTCCATATATGACATGAAACTCTCACAAAAAATAAAAAAGTAATGAACGCAATTTACGAACTCATTATAGATTTCAAGCCAAACGATTTCGCATTCCCTTCAAGAAATATTTACCCATACCAGGTATACAAAAATACTAAAAGTATCAAGCTCTGTGGGCACCTCTTCCATGTTATCGGATCTTAAGTGACGTGGCCTGTTGTACTTCCTTCAAACTTTTGGAAGGTTCGCACGGTTGAAAGGAGAATTGGTTTCTGCATCGGTTTATACAGTTGCTCATTAAAGCCCAGTTCCTTGATGTTCTGCAGAAGGTTCTTTGGTATCACTCCTAATGTTAATTAAATTATGAGGATGGTTTGGCGCTGTTCCGTGTGTATGTGTCCGTTATCTTCGAATTTGCACCTCCAAATCTCTGTATTTGGCGATCTTCTCGTTATATTTTGGCCTTAGGTATAACAATGTCAATCAATGTAGTTCACCTAGAAATTTTATCTGTTAATATAATGTCTGGTCTATTATGAGCAACTATCCGATATATTAGAACCATTCCGTCCCAATATAGCTTGAACTCGTACTCAAAAGTAGGCTCCGGATTGTATTTGTAGTAAGGCAGTTTTCCTACCTGCAATAAATTTAACTTATCTGTTAACTCTTGGTGGAGTATCTTAGCGCCTGAGTCGTGTCTTTCCTTATACTCGGTTGAGGCAAACGCTTAGCATCCTCTAGTTATGTGCTGTATTGTTTCTAAGATTTGATAATCACATCTACTTTGGTCGTTTTAAATTGAGAGATGTCTGATGATGAACCTCCGATAGTTACTCGTCGGAATAACCTGGCCTTGTATAGCTAACAAAAAGCCCTCTGTTTTCGGAAAGATGTGTCCTGAAATCAACCAGTAGTTCAACGCTGCCAAACTTGCCACTTCTCTTGGTCTGTTTGGTGGTGAGAAGCAATACCCTGGGCCTTCAATTGTAGTGGCATTGAATCGTCTGTCTCGCATATTGTTCGATGTAGTGTGGAAGAGTGTGTTAACCTGTGGAAATATGAACGTAAGTTTATTATTTGTTGGTCGAGTTGCTTACCAATATCCACCAATCCTCTTGCTGCTTGATATCTTGGAAGCATTGTACGTTCAATAGCACTACGAGGATGGTGTTTGTGTGCTTTTGATAAGAGTGATTTTTCTTTGGAGGTTTTGTGTGTTCGTCCTGCTCCATTTCGAAATTCCAAAAGAGTAGCTAAGTGCAGAGCATGCGTATGTTTGAGCGCCTTAAACAAAATTTCTACTAATTCAACAAGTTCATAATACACTCCTTACCCTTCTAACAATACATGGTAAATTCTTTTAGCCTGTTTAGGACCTAGTTATTTGTATGTTTGTTCCGCTTCCATTGCGGCTAAGTTTTACCGTTCTGCATCTTAAATACTCCCGGTTGTATCTTTTCTTTATTGATGTTCAAAATACGGTCAATTCCAAACTGCATTCCGATATCCTCGGCGAACTCCTTTACAATTTTGAGCATTTGTTCTAGCTAGTTTCTGGCAGCGACCATCAGTTTAAGATCGTTCATGTATAAAAAATGATTCAATCTTGCTATCTCTTCGTTATTATTTCTAACACTAAAGCCGTATCTGGTGGAGTTCAAACGGCATGACAGTCGGTTCATTGCAAGATAGAACCACAATGGGCTTAGTGATTTGCCTTGAAATATTCCTCTTCGTTTTGGAATTGTATTAGTTTCGATACTATCGCTGAATGACACTTAAAATTGGATCCTACTACGAACTCATTATCCATAGTTTTATTATTCTGTTGTCCGTTCTAGTTCAAAATACTCAAGATTGAAAATTAAAAAATCAAGGACTAGAGAACAGTCTGCTATTTCAACGTGGATATGAAATTTATCGTTCTAATGATGAACAGACATAAGCTTTTTGCAGATTATCAAATATTTCTCCGCCTTTCCTAAAAATTTCATCATAATATTTCTCTGAGTCCGCCTTCCTTACGAAGTTTGGTTTTTGTGAGAGCTACCAGTGTTTTAGATACAACAGTTTTATATAATTGACTACATTGGAGACCAAACCATTCTCTTAAATTGTGCAGCAAAGATACTCTTTTTCTGCCAACATTTTCCAAAATATTTGTGTGAATTATAACTTTTAATATATTGTATTATTTTCCATCCATTATATGTTCAAAATATCAGAGTTTCTGTTAATTGTCCAGGTAAATTTTTTCAGTTTTCCTATCAATGCTTCGTTCAAACTTGGTGACTTTCTTCATCTAAGAAAATTTTGAAATTCTACCCTAACCCACATTTCGAAAGAATTATATTTGTTTATTCAGTTCAGTTTAGAGTCAGTGTTTTCATGTAATCTAGGAGCTTACTGAATACATATTATCTGACAACCATACTTTTAATGGTTGAGATGAGTCTGTGGAGGGTCTTTTTTGGTTTGGATTGGTAAAAATAGCTATGTTTGTAAAATCTAGTGGTAATTAATGGTAGTATAACTATTGAAAAGTACATAATTATTATTATGGCAGATCATATAGTCCTGTTTGCATTATTCATAGGACCTTTGTCCATAACTACGCAGGAACGCATCATGTCCAGATAACTAGGGACAGGATTAGTCAGCTTATAGTTCTAACCTCAATGCCACTGAACATCTCTAGGACACGCTATACACGCTCGTATTTCACAACCAAGCAACTTAGTAGAGCTTAGTTTAACAAGTTATCATTTTTCTCCTTCCCATAAATAATAAATAAAAAACATAGACAGTTTATTTCCTTCGAATTTCGCTCTGATTCTCTCAGAGTAAGTAATTGGGTCACCTATTCTTATCAGTAGAGCTAAGAGCAAAATTTACAGAAAACAACTATATAAAATATCTATTCCATGCCAGATTCGCAAGATGTTATACCTGCAGACATTTTCGATATCAACGTGCCAAATATTAAAAATCATATATTTTTCTATACATGATCACATTTTTAAGATTCTTCAAATTATAAAGAAATTTTTGAAGTCATAGAATTAGTTTAAAGTGATACCGATGCTAATATTGTCATATGATTTGGTTCAAATCTTTATTAGGTTATTTATATAAAGGAGAAAACAGTCGATCACTCTCATAGCGTAGGAGACAATTGTAGGAAAAATTTCTATAAGGAAGCAGAACCTGATAGAACTATGCCACTAGTTATCTGAGCTACGGATAAATACGGCCGTTGCTTGTTTACAGTTAGCCTGCAATAATTATTCTTTTAACTGTATTTTTTTTTAAGAATTATATTAAATTTATTTAAACTTAAATTTGTAATAATTGCAGTTCAATTTATAAAATTTTTATTTATTGAGACTCTACATGAAGTAAATAGATTCAAATATAATTTTACTGAAGAAAAATAACAAAGTTAAATGGAATAAAACTGTTAAAGAAAAATTAAGATATCTCAAAAAATGTCGGGGTTATGAAGGTTCAGTTGAGCTTTGTGACCATATTTAAATTCGATTCGGAGTGACATCATTTAAACTATTCACTGTCGTGAGCCATCTGTGATGAATAGTGTAATGAGTGCTTCATCCTGTGGTCATTCATTTTGCTCAGTATGTGGTCATTTAGTTTGCTCAGTATTAAATGGTTTAAAGAAAAAGTTCATTACTGGATAAATATTTATCGAATGCAAATTAACACCAAGCCCCTTTCAAATCCTTCGTATATATCAATGCAAGGAGCAAATGACAAATAACGTAAAGCATTTGCCGTATATATGATCAGATGAAATAGATGCTTCCTACACATATGTTAAGACTAAATGTTACAAGCGAGAATAATTAAGCAAGAGGTATGACATACGTTTGGCGGAAAGAACTTTGCGCTGCTGCTAGGACTGATCAAAATTTCAACTTACCAGTAGGAACTTCATGGAAACTCAAAGTATAGAAACCCACAAGTACAACTGCAGAAGGCTAAACAATAATGTTTGTTGATTCTACTCCAACAGACATTGAAATCCAAACCACAACTGGCACGTCAATTTCGTCTGTTAATAACTCCTCAGAAGTAGGTCATCGCTGTGTTGCTGAGGTTTTATAAAACCTAAACCCCAACAAAAAATTTTGAGGCACACAGCGTTGAAAGACACCAAGCGCACTCAATTCGTAAGTCTGGAGGATCGGCTAAAATAGTACCCAGAATTTCGGCTGGGGAACCCTACAGCCAAGCTTGAACTATACTTACAATCAAGAAAGAAAATGGAAGAAAAGTTTATTTCGAAGCAAGCCAAACAAGCCCAAATGCTACTTAGCAAAGAAATTTGGAAATGCTATCCTAGTTTACTAACAACATGTGACAACCTGAATAAAGGGTATAGTTTCTAATCTAAAACCTCGAAAGGATACTATTCTAAGAGCTAACCTATGAAACATCGTTAGAAATGCTAAAATTCTGGCATAAATCTCTGTCTACAGTATCTGAACCAAGGAATTCATAAAGATCCACTAATTCCTCAAAACCCTAAAGAGAACAATAAAATATTCCAAACGGTCGAACGGAGATCGAATTGCTGAACCTTACCCTTTCCTCGACGATAAATCACCGATAAAGCTGACCCAGAAAGTATTCAAAGAATACCTGGGCTTTGTTCAGCCAACTGGATTCATTATTGCTATTGCATTATTGATTTTGGATAAACCTGTAGTGTATTAGGTCTACTTTTGCCACCTTATGCAACTTATTAGCTACAGGAAAACCAAAATTCTCTTTCTGAATCTGTGAGTGACTGCAAGACGCATAGCTACGCTAGTTAATCTATGACTCACGCCTTGATGACAACATGTTCTGCATTTTGACCAGGAGTGAACCACATGTACTAAATATAATTTAGTTGTCAGGTGGCAGGAACATAAAAGGTAATGTTTATTTCCTCTATTCACCTGCCATATAATTTACCCAGTCATACTTCTATTACCTATTATTACAACTGAAGCAACTAGTGCAACACCTCAGGCTCTCACGCCTGTTATCGGCGGTCTAAACATTATCCAGCACAGAATAGCTACGACGTTAGAAAGTATCTTTTCGATTTCATATTTCCAATAACCTAAAAATTTAAAATTCAAGAAAAACCTACCTTTGTTATCATAACCTATAGCGCTATAATTGACATAACATAGACGACTTCGCATAACTCACAAACAGTTCAATGGTACATTTCTTCGGAGCCGTCCGTCTTGTAGCATAGAATCAGTTAATGTGGAAAAGTCATTTGCAGTGAATTTTAATACTAGGAGGATGAACTGGGTCATATACAAAGGCAATATGAGTATAGACCTAAAAAATTATGAAACATTGAGTTTATTTCTTCCCTACTGCTGGAAGCAGTCATAAACTTTCACCACCAGAATTGCGCTTGTGTGAGAAAGTCCTACCGCAACAGCATTAGTTGGTAAAATAGCAGCAATAAGGAAGGGACGACTGTCAGAGATATCTTGGAGGTACTCACTTAAGCTTGTTTGCCAACTTCTAACATCATCCGTGCACCAACTTCCGAACCCTAGACAGAAGAGATGAAAAAAAAGATGGTCAAATTACAAACCAAAATAATAACTCTCAAGAGAATACTATAGACTTTCAAATCATTTGAACGCTACAAGACACCAAAACCTGATGAAGTAACCGAAACACTCTTAAGGCATGGGAAATTTCTTCATTCCGGTACACTCCGAAATCCTAAGAACAAACCTGGCCTATTCTTTACCTGGACAAGGTTCAAATTTATCTTCATACCGACGTCAAGGAGAGCATAATCATAGGTAGAATCCTTTAAACCAATCAATCTGCCATCGTTTTTGCTGGAGCTGGCAGAGAAACTAGTTACAAGACACATACGGAGAACCTCTCTAAAAAAGAAGCTACTATACCCCAACCAACATTCCTATTAATTGAAAATGATATTGCAAGAGCGTTAGATCACTTTTCCTTCATTTTCATTATAACGGCTGCCAAAGGACTTATCCTAGAAGACCCTTTATGCAGGTGGGCCCATGACATGCTCCAATGTTCTTTCTTCTCTCTTTTGGGATCTGGTGGTTTATGACATCTAGAGGTATGTTGACGATCTAGTTATAGTCATCGTGGGAGAGAAACAAATGATTACCGTAACTTATGCAGGAAGCTATAACTATATTAGAGAAAGAAAAAACACCTCAGCGTAAATCCTGGGAAAGTTACACTTCTCCCTTCCATAAAAGAAGAAAGCTTGGCGAATTAAAACTAATAACTCTCTTTTTTACACAACTGCAAATTAACGGAAAGATCAAGTATCCAACATTAATCCTGGCTGCAAAGCTTACCAGAAACTCACACTTGCAGAAATATATAAGCGAAGGTAAAATGACCATCATGACAGAAAAAGGGGTGATTGTTGAAACATGGGAATCAAACCACATTTTGCACTTTGGTTACAAACCCATGATAACTTATGACTCGATTTTATGGTTGACAAAAGTCACTAAGGGACAGACCACTCTTTAGTTTTTTGAACTCCAGAAACTATCCTATTTATGGATTAGAAATATAAGAAGCATTTCGTCAACTGCTGTGGAAACTAAATTTATCTCCTTCTAATTAATTTAACAATTGAGACTAAGGCAAGGATAAGAACACACAGGCTGAAAAAAAGAGATCTGGTAGGCCAAACTTATCCTCCAACATACAAGCATTAATAACATAATCATAAATTCAATAGACCCCATATCATTTAGACTGACCGTCAGTTAATAAAAGTGAGGCACTAGGGTGTCACACCACTCTTCTCCAGACAGAAATACAGGCAATTGAAATTTGTCTTCAAGAAATTAGAGAAAGTGTTACACGGGGGGGACCATCATTATCTTCTGCGATAGTTAAGCAGGGCGCTAAAGATGCTTGAATACCAGCATAAAGTGTTATTGTCCTGGCAGGACACGACAAGATTAATCTTGCGTAGATATCAGGATACAAAATTACCCCAGCCAATAAAAAACTGGACAAATTAACAAGGAAACGGTCTGCTACAAGATCTGTGGGATCCAAACTGGTATTTGGCATCATCAAAATTATTATCCGGCAAACTAAGCCTCAATGTCTTAGCCCTAAAGAGACAACAAATTAGACTGGTGACAGAATTTACATCTTAAGGAAATACCAACTTAAGATGAGCATTTCTTATGAAGATTATCATATGACGAAAAGTACAATTTCTGTAAAAATATTTTATAGTTTATAAATCATTATAAGTGGAGTCATTACTGCAAAAATACATCAAACGTTATTTTAGTGTTTAACGTGATTTGACGATTTAGTTTTATAGGTCTATTTAAAACCTCATTTTGAGGACACCATAAACGCAATACCATTTCTTCTGGCTTTAAAATACATTGTATCAAATGTTAAACGTGACTAATTTGTCACCTCAATGCTTTACCTAGAATTGTTATTTTCTATATTAAAATTCTAATTCGCAAATACTATTTTTTTTAACTTTATTTTTTAAATCCAAATTACTTTTATCTTGTTATTTTTTACGTGTATCATGTTAATTTTCTTAAAATTACAGTCTTTCTTGAATAGGGAAATTTTAAAATTTTAAAAACATAATCTAATATTAAAATGAGTTTGGTAGATTCAAATTGACAAGGGCAACAATAAGTAAATCAAGTTTTTGCGGCTCCGAAAACTCCCCCATACCAATTTTGGAGAAAATAGGATAAAACTAATTTTTTTGACCGCTCTATTAGCAACGCCATCTTGAATTTTACTGAACCAACTTCGGTCAAAATAATATGTAGAGTCCTTCGGCCGAATACGAAGACGAATGTTTAATCATACTTAGAAATTTTAGGATACTGACTAAAAAGTATGCATAACAATGAAAATTCTGTAGTTATTTTCTTTTATGCATTGAAAATATATATCTTAAATAAGTTAATTGCTCCATTCGAATAATGATAAATTCAGTTTATTGAAACGAAATAAAACCGTAATATAAAACCAAAACAAATTTTGACAGTCTGACAGTTTAGTTAAATTAATACTATTATTTAGCAACAACATAAAAATAAGCTCCAAAAAAAAATTAACAGTAATAGTCTTAATTAGATTATGATCTGTCTTACAGATTCAAGTTATAAATTTGGTCAATTGAATACACATTATTTTGTATCTTACTTTAGCCTATATATAGTAATATTGTTGTTTTCATTTAACATAATAAAAACGAGCTTCAATAATCTTACTCAACATAAAATTTTCTACACGTTTTCAAGTAAGAGATTGTGCAGTTTAAATTAATCTCACATATGAAATCATTAAACCTTTGGAAGTTTAGTCAACTAACAATACTTTATTTTTTATTTAGCCATGGTTTTTAAATATACTACCTTTAATAGTTTTAGGTATAGAGTTTTACACCTAGATAAATAGAAAATATACTAATTATTAGAGACATTAATGTCTATGAAATTAATTGTAAACAACAAATACATAGGTACTTAAACAAAATAAGACTTAATAGGTTTTATTTAAATACAGCAGATAGATTTCTTTATTTCTTACTGAAATTTTGATTTTTAAAAATAAGATTTAATTATCAAAGTTAAACAGCCTAATGTTATATGCTAAATATAAAAATTTATCGATATTTTCATCACGTAAATTAGCTCTTCTATTATCATAGATTTGACCTGCAGCATTGAGTAGTTTTTCGCTAGGAATATTAGTAGGAGGAGGTGATAAATATTTGGTTGCCATCGATCGTAAATAAATAGAAGGAATGGAAACCGAATACTGAAAAATGTCAGTGGTCCTTAACAGTAAAGATACTTTCAAACAAATCATATGTTATTCAAACTGCAGATGACAGTTGTCTGAATTTTCCAGTTTTGTTACAGTTGAAGGCATTTTATCCATAAATCGTCTTTTGGGGATTTATTTTGAGGAGTATGATCTGATGTTGAACAAAACGATCCAGATTCTTCATTATCTACACCCATTTGATTTGTTCCACTTATTAATGCACAATTTTGGTGTAAAAATGTGAAAATTTCAATCTTACATATTACGTAAGCAAATCTCCTGTTGACAGATTCATACAAACAGCTTCTTAACAGTCTTATATCTTTAGAGACTTAATTCTACTAGTCTCTCCAACATAAGGTAGGTGCTATTCCAACGAGTTTCGACTTCTGGTACCAAAGAGTGTTGGGTCAAATCATTTATTTCTTGAAATTTATTAAGATATCGAGTAGCTTGTTCACTCTTCTTAAAATATTATACGATTTTACGATACTTTTTCAGTATCACCATTATAGCAATATCTTTGAAAATTACGTCATAAATCACGAACTGTAGAGTGTGAGCCATACAAGCAATAGACAGGAATGGCCTTGTTCATATTTAAAGCATTATCACAATTACCCATATGGTATGTCCTTTTATATTGTAATCGGTAACAGTTTCGGTTATTTTTTTTGCAATACATTTCCCTGTATGATCTTGTTTCATGACACTAGCTGCCAGTATAACTTTTCCCTTTTGGAACCCACAATGAAATGTGACATGAAACTCAAAAGTGAACATGTTTTTGTTAGTTTACTGTAAATGTCGGTGGTAAACCTGACTCATTCACATTTTCTAAAAGCAGTGTGACTTTTTTCTTTATATTTTCATACGTAGCTGGCATTAAAGAGGTTATATATATATATATATATATATATATATATATATATATATATATATATATATATATATATATATGTATATATATATATATATATATATATATATATATATATATATATATATATATAAATATATAATATGTAATTAATTTAATTTTGCAGATACCTATACTCCATTTCATTGATTAACCAACCCATTAGGTGCCTGAATCCGTGAATCTCCTTTAAATATGACATTTTGGTGGTAACTTAATTATTAGCTACCAACCAACAATAACAGTAATGAGTAAGTTAAATAAAGTAACCTACATTCTTTAAAGTAAATAACTCGTGATAATATAAATATTATTGAAAAATATACAGTATCAATGCAAATTGATATGTGTGCGCACAAATTTGTATCGCTCGCAATTTACCGGCGCTGAATAAAAAACTTCGGCTTCGGTGGGACTTTAATAATATGGAACTACAACAGCAAATTTCTGATGAACATATCGCAAAAAATTTAATTTTTTTACAAAACATGTTTAAAAATGTAATAATTTAGAAACGTCACATTTTAAAGCAAACATATTTCAGGTTTGAAGAGTGGATTCAAAGAGACTACAATTCCTATAAAAAATATAGGTTATTACAGCTAAAAAAATGTATGCACCACACTTTTTAATACGCCTTCTATAATCAAGCCTATTTTTAAATGCACTCTTAAACCCCATTCATCAATTTAATGATATAGCAACAATCGAACACCGAAGTACCAAATGCTAACACGTCGATTTGACAGCCTCTTTTGTTGATCAGATAATATCTCCGTTCACAGAATAATCAGGGACTAGCCAGCTCCAATAAGATCCTCGTATTAATAAAATAATTAAATCTTTGTATAAGAAATACTATATGATGATCATTTCTATTTTGTCAGGCCCTCAGCATTGACAATTATTAATATTATTAGTAGATCATCCAACTTAAATATTAACAGACTTTAAAGGTAAATATCATAATTTTGTCCAACTTTAAAAAAAAATAGCAAACCAGTCAAGTTTTCATCGCCTTTCCTTTCTGCGGTAACTTGTACTATTTCGGTTGGATGACACAGTGAACAGAAGATATGAGAGAAATGATTGGTTTAACATAAAAAGATTGTTAACAATTTATAATACAAGATTTAAAAAAATAAATGAATCTTAAATTTGATATTATCCGAATTTTTTTATCTAGTCAAGCTCCATTCATTTAAGAAAATTTACTTACTAATGTTTAAGCATTGTCCCAAGAATATTGTTATGTACTTCCCTCACTTAAGAGTATAGATATAAATTGAAATTTAATAGTCAGATTTAAAAAGTGCGTTGGTAATGTTAAATGTTTGGCGTTAAGCTTTCTTTTATTTTCGAAACTTTGGTCTGAAATATGCAAAAGATATATTGTTTAAAAAAAAAACAAATTTCAGTAAGAAATAAAGATATCTTTCTGCCGTATTTAAGTAGTTTGTTATATATGTAAATTCTCCTTTCAGGCATAGAATATGAAAAATATATATACAAACAGTTTATTTCCTGTAAATACCGCTCTGGTTCTCTCTCCATACGAGTTTCGATCATATCATGATCTCGTCAGTGGACCTGTATCAGACCGAGAGCAACATTAGCAGGAAATAACTGATATAAGAAAAGATTTAAAAAGTGAGTTGGTAATGTTAAATTTTTGGCGTTAAGCTTTCTTTTATTTTCGAAATTTTGGTCTGAAATATGCAACAGATATATTGTTTAAAAAAAACAAATTTCGGTAAGAAATAAAGATATCTTTCTGCCGTATTTAAGTAGTTTGTTATATATGTAAATTCTCCTTTCAGGCAGAGAATGTGAAAAATATATATACAAACAGTTTATTTCCTGTAAATACCGCTCTGGTTCTCTCTCCATACGAGTTTCGATCATATCATGATCTCGTCAGTGGACCTGTATCAGACCGAGAGCAACATTAGCAGGAAATAACTGATATAAGAAATATAAATTTCAAGGTACGTCGGCAGGATATTGCACCTGCCATCTACCGACCTCGATGTCAGACTGAAAAATGTTGCCAGTCAGATATTTATTACTTAAATTTTGTTTTTTTTTAAATCTCACGTTACTCCAATGGTTCATAGATGTCGTTAGACTTTGCCCGAAAATCTTCTCGAGAAAGAATATGGAGAATGTGTTCCAAAACTTTTGGCGTTGATGGATCCTTACACTGTTTTTGACATAGTAAGGATTCGGATAAAAATTCATACGTATTGGAGAATGAGAAAAGAGGTATTAACACACAAGGCAGTGATTAAAAAGTTCTTTTTATTATTTTTATTAAAGTCGTATTATTTATTCATTTATGTGAATCAATAAATATTATATTACTTACAAATTATTTGCATTGGTATTTATTAAGAAGTCTTAAGCATAGAGGAAAAAGTACTTTCGCCTTTTTAACGATTATCGATATCCATGTATTTATTATTATAGTATAATATTTAAAATGTACCTTGAGGTCAAGGGCAATATTTTATTCACGGAAATACAATTATTCTTTTTTTTTTAAAGCGTTTTTAAGACGTTTTTCGAATTTATTTTCATGATTTTAAAGTTTCAGTCTGCGAGTTTTATTTTTAATATCAAATCCGTGCTTTCGACCCACTGTGTTTTGACGACCCGAGACCAGCGAAAAGTCCTTGCCCGACGCCATTTTTGCTAGAAACCAGGAAGCAAGCTACGATACAACAGTATGCTTTATTTCACTTCTTCAACATGGCTAAACGGGTTGTCCATCGCTTTTTGTTACGTTCCCTTTTTTTAAGAGGTTCTGTTCTCGACTTTCCACACCTGTATAACGAACTAGAAATATTGTTGTTACACACAGAGTTGGAAAGGCTTTTTGGAAGAAAATGCTAAGCAGTTTATTTGAGCTTCATTGTGAAATGTAGTTCGTGGAGTGAAAATGGAAATTAATTTCGAAATAAATAATACGAGTAGTTTGCTAAATAAAACAGCCACTCAGTTTTCAATAACTGGCAAAATAAAAGTATTTACTAAAAAATATCTTATTATGAATTATTGTAGATAAAAATTTATGGAAGTGCAGTGACAAGACAGAAAATTAAAGTGAATAACATTTTATTGAATAATATAAAACCTCCACTCACGCAAACTTTGCTACATACTCGCTGAAACTACTCAAGAATATTTTAAAGACGACTATTTCAAATTCATTTTAACAAGAAACTCCATTATCTTGGGAAATATCGCTGATATCCAATAAACAATGGAATAACCTAAAGTATCATGTGATGGAGGTTTGAATGTTTTTATGCAAAATTGTAAATATTTCGTTTTAAAATTATCTGAGAAAATATTCAAAAAAAAACAAATTTACTATATTTCAAAATATTTCAGAAAGGAATAAAATTTTTTCTTTCTTTTTATTTTTATAAAATCCATGTCAAACACATTTCGTATTCCGCATTCCGTATGCAAAGCAAGTATTAGGATTATTATTTATTAATTTACTAATCGGATTATACGACTCTTGTAACTACATTTCCTTATCTCAATAATCTGAATCACGCTCCTATTTTTTTATATTTTATTACGTTACGAAAAAAGAAACATTCTCCTTATGAATTAGGTAGGACCCTGTATA
Source organism: Diaprepes abbreviatus (assembly GCA_034092305.1). Lineage (NCBI taxonomy): Eukaryota > Metazoa > Arthropoda > Insecta > Coleoptera > Curculionidae > Diaprepes > Diaprepes abbreviatus. Next base: position 1,687,307 of record JASJET010000050.1, read on the forward strand.
GTAACTAATTTTAACCTCATTGAACTGACTATTTTTTTAGGGTTAAGATTTTGTACTTAAAACCTTTTATCTGGGATTTTATTTTGCCTTTGAGTTATTTTCTACGACATGTTTTCTAAGAGGTAAGTTACGATGGCAATAAAAATAAATAGCAGTTTAAAACGACATAAAATGTCGGTTTCTTAAAAAATGGAAAGGGTGTTTTTATGTTGAATAAAATGTTGGTATGGAGCTTTTATTTGGATTTAATGGATAATAAATTGTAGAATGTAAAAAAATATGTAAGTATTGAGGTTTTTACTGGGTTTTCTTTTCAATTGCTAATAGGACTTTTCATAAAACCAAACTCAAAAATGACATACATGCATAATGAACTTGAATTAGTTAACTGGTTTAAAAAAATAATGATATTGCCAATTTAGATTTACTGTTTTCTGTATTTTCTAAGTTTTATTGAATCTAAGATTAAATGTCCTTTCCAGTATTGATAAGAAAATTATTAAACAATTCAACAATTTCAGATCCATTCTTAGCCCAGTTGTTGTTGACAATACTATAGCTTTCTCTTGATTTATTATTTATTTTATCAGATATTTCATTCACTATTTCATATAGTGTTTTATAAATGACATGTTAACAGAACAAAAATCAAAAGAAATCCGTCTAAAAACAATCTTGCAAAAAAATAATTTATTTACATAATATATATATTTATATATATATATATATATATATATATATATATTTATATATATAAATATATATATATATATATATATATATATATATATATATATATATATATATATATATATATATATATTGATTTTTGATTTTTTCTTGGATTTAGTTCCTTTATTCAACAAAAAATATAAACCATTTGACGTTCCGCCCTTTAATTACGCCATCTTCAAAAATTTTTTTGTCTTTTCATTTATTGATCGTCCTAAAAATATTTTTAATATAATTAAGAACATGCATACAAAAACATATTTATAATTAAAAAAAAAAACAAACACTTATTCAATTTTTCCAGTATATACCTTGACATTTTATTTGTTTATTAATAATGAAATGAATATTTTACATCGTCTAATTTAGGTACTGAGGATACATGGAATGCGCAAGTGTTTTATTTTTTATATTTTACAATGCACCAAAAGAAACCGAAAGAACTCATACATTTATTTTTAGGTTTAAGAGGATATTCAACTTATGTTTATTAACAGTATCGAATACTTAATATTTTTGTTTAAATTGGGCTGGCGTATAGGTGGCTCAAATTTTTTATATCCGTTCTGTCATTAACAGTGTTTTGATCTTTCTTAATTTATATCAGTTCCTGGATCAGCAATTTTTGATAATTCATACCTTTGTTTTTAATTATTGTATTGTTATAATCGAAGGTAAGTTTTTCATCGTTGAGCCGTTTTTTGTATATTTATTATGGCCATTTAATCTGTTCTTTAGCAATTGGCTTGTCATTCCTATATATTTTTTGGGACAATTTGAGCAATTAATCGAATATACTACATTTGATTTATTCATTAGAGGAGTTTTACTTTTTAGATTAGTAAATAGTGCATTTAATTTATTATGAGCCCTGTGGGATACGATAATATCATGCTTTTTTAAAATGTGTTTTATTTTTTCTGACAGCTCACTAGTGTAACATAGTGTACATATTTTTGCAGTTCATGTTTGAATGGCCATAAATATACATAAAACGCCTCATCAGCGTTAAACAAATACATGTTTGTTTTTTTAAAATTCTAAATATGTTTTTGTATGAAGGTTTTTAATTATTTAATAAAAAATAGTTTTATGAAGATCAATTAACGAAAAGACAGAAAATTTTTTGAAGTTGCCTTTAATAAAGGGTGAAACGTCAAATTGTTTTGCATTTTCTGTTGAATAAAAAACAAAATAAAAAAAATGGAATAATCTATGGTTCAAGAATTTGGAAAATATAATATATATATATATATATATATATATATATATATATATATATATATATATATATAAATCTATATATCTATATAAACATCAACATACTTTCTCTACAATGATAAATTTTATAAACAAACAGAGGGATGTGCCATGGGTGCCTCAATATCTAGTGTTATAGCCCAGCTAGTGTTGGAGGACCTCGAAGAAACGGTTATATCCAATTTAGACATCAATATACCATTTTTTTATAAATATGTAGACAATTGTATAACAGCAATTCCAAAAAATCGTAGTGAAGATATTCTCAATAAATTTAATGCCTACCACCAAACATTACAATTTACCATAGAAAAAGAAGAAAAAAATAAAATCAATTTCTTAGACCTCACAATTTACCACCAAAATAATGTCATTAAAACTCAGTGGTATACAAAAGCAACATGGTCTTCTAGATATTTGCATTATAATTCTCAACATCCTCTATCCCAAAAAAAATCGGTAGTAATAGGAATTGCAGACCGAGCCAGAAAATTATCCGATCCAAAATACCGAAACGAAGCAATTCAAAAAGCAAAGGAAGCCTTATTACTAAACAGTTATCCCCCTAAAATTATAAACAATACCTTCAAAACAAGAATACACAAATTTTACAATAACAACAACTCAAGACCCTCAACACCAAAAAACAAAACAACAAAACCAATATGTTTCCATACCATATATACCACAACTCTCAGAAAAACTTCAAAATGTCCTTAAAAACCATAATATTATTGTTAGTCACAAAGGACACAATCTATTAAAAAAAACTTTAGTAACCTAAAATGCAAAATACCTAAAGACAAAAAAACACACGTAGTATATGAGATCCCATGTAAAAATTGTGACGGAGTTTACATCGGCCAAACGAGTCAACATCTTAAAAACAAGATTAATGGACACAAATACGACAAACATAATAAGATCGCATTGACAAACCACATTACAGAAAAACAACACACTTTTGATTTTGAAAATGTAAGAATTCTCAAAACAGAAAACAATATAAAAAAAACGTGAATTTTATGAAATGATCGCAATTCAAAAAAAATAAGAAATCTATAAATACAAAAGCTGACACAAAACACCTAAGTATTATATATTACAACATCCTAAAATAACCCCCCAAACAAATTAAATATACACAGAATGATTTTAAAAATAAATCACTCCAAAAATAAGAAAAAAATAATAGTCAGGCAAGGACCCTTAAGGGAGAGGAAAAAAAATCCAAATCCTTGACCACCGGAATCCATAAAATAAAATTCAGTTTAAATAAAGATGCGACACAAAAAGCAAGGTTTTTGTAGTATCTTGTCAAAAAGTGAACCATGTGTTAACAATATGTAGTCTATGTTGTGATCCTCGGCAAAAACTTATATAAGGTATGTTTTAAATTTAGCTTATTAATTTTATGTTATAATATAGTAAAAAAAATTTTCAGTTATAGTTATGAAAAATCATTCTGAAGAAGGTCAAGTGTGACCGAAACGTTAATAGATATGTATAACAAATAAAACATATGCAGTTTTATTAATAAAACGGATTTTACACCCAAGAAAATCAAAAACTTTAAAATATATATATATATATATATATATATATATATATATATATATATATATATATATATATGGTGTTTGAAAAACTTTTTGTAGAGATCAAGGTTCTTGTTTTAAAAAGGTGATGATTTTAAGTTTGACCTTGACCATTACCTTCAAAGTACTTGTTTGGCTTTAACTCTACTTATTAGAACCTTTTTCCTTATTTCTTAAAAAAAATAATTTTTGTGATTCGTGAAAACGAAATCTAATCAAATTAAACACGTGTCCAGTTTTAAAGAAAAATGTTTTGTTGTTAAGTAGAGTCTCAGAGTTTAGGTTCGAAGTGTCTACCATTTTAAATTTGACAGTACGATCATAAAATGATGAAGTTGCGCTTAAAATAACGTCTTAACTAGTTAGGGCCATACCCTGAAAAGTTAGACTGTAAAATTTTCCATAATGCGATCGGTTCAAGATTCATTGTTACATTAAATATGACCTTCTAATAACCCCCCAAGGTAACTTTCATCCAATGTCAAATATATCTCTGAACGTGAAATCTTCCACTGTTCCGACTGCTGTTGTCAAAAAAGTAGGTTCCGTTCAAGGTAAATCTCAAGGTCAAATCTAAACTTATCATTAAATTTCTGATTAAAAACTATGTAAAACTTACCCTCGCTTCTTTTATTTATCACTAATCGAACGAAATTTCTAAGGGTTTACACATTAGCATAATTTTGACCTTTATCTGACCCGTAGAGGTCACGTTAACCTTAGATTTTAATACACATTTGAACGTAAAATTTCCCCCTCTTTGGATTGCTGATGTCAAAAATAGGGGTCTTCATTTAAAACAATGTCATGGTCAAGGTCAAATTTAAGGTCACCATTCAGTACACCTTTCTAAAATTAAAAATTTTTAAAACATTTATCCTTCTAAGAAGGTTTTACAAATATTAATGTTAATTTATATTTATAAAATAAAATCTTTAGTTCATAAACTAACAGGAAATTAATTACTAATACTTTGTCAGTTGTAAAACGAGTTAGTAAATAATATTTATAAAAGTAGTTAACGAAAATCTATTTAAAAACAATTTCACTTCATTATTTATATCAATTATTTTAGTTTAATGAATTAATTAATTAATCAGCAAAATTTTATTGGATCAGTGTTTCTCAAGTTATCTGTACCGTTGTTTTTTAAATAAAAATCAACAGATAACAATTACGATACTTTGACAGATATATGTGGGTACTTAAGAACTATTAGACAAAGTTAATTTAGGATTTTTTTTCATTCTCATTAAATTACGAGAAGTAAAAAAAAAGTTCTTCAAAACAAAATAAATGCAAGAGGCTTTTTATTTTATAACATAATCTCCATAAATTTTAACGTCAATTTCTTTTCTTTCAGAAAAAAATCTGTTATTCGATTTCCAAATACACGTGTACCAAATCACCAAACATTCGTCGTTGTTAAAGGACGTTCTCCAGAAACCAGTAGTTTTTCTACTGCAACGATTGATGATCAACGCATGATAAGAAAGAAATTTTAGAACGACCTGAAAAAAATTCAAGTCCGCAAACGCTTAGATTTGGAATTTAAAGTTTCTAAAGATACACTAAATAAAACTTTAAGAGAACAGCTGTTGCATTCATTCTACCTCCAGATAGTACAATAGCTCTTATCTCTCGATCTCGAATTGAGACTAGGCTTCTATCTATTCCCAAATGAACGGAGAGCACATGATGTAAATTTGTATAGACAAATTCTATTTACAGAAATATAACAAATTTGCATAATGATCATGTTTATGGAGACAAAAACGCACAGCAATAATAGTTTTGTATTATCATCATGAATTTCAAGTTAACGTATGAGCAGGCATTACTGACAAACTTATTATTGGTGTTGTTATCTTACCAACTAGTTAATTTTCGATGGATCGGCAGAGAAATTGATGCTCCTTCATGTTGCCTACCCTGCTCACCGGATTACTTTTTATGGAGAGCTCTTACATAGATAGTACACTTTAGACTCATAAACAATGAAGAAGGATTGTGGGCACAATTCATGCTTAGATGCAGAAATGAAGGTAGATGTTCAATTTTCTCGGAAAAATTAGTCTTTGTGTACATAATACGGAGGTTATTTTGAATATTTACTTAGAGTTTAGTTAAAAACTTAACCACCAGATTCACTAAGAAAATTTAAGGGTTAAACCCGATCTAGTTGCCATGAAATTTAAATCTTCCAGTCGAATAATTTTGTTTTGCTTATGATATTGTTATAATTTATATTACATATGTCAACAAATAAATGCTTATCGAGAGATATTAAGAATAAGAACCTTTCAATAAAGCCCCCAAAAATGTAAATGAAATTTTTACCTGTAAAACTTGCTTGATTTGTTGTTCTTATCAGTTTAAGTCATCTGCTGTCAATTTAGGATGGTTTTAAAATTAAACAATGTTAATGAATCAGGTTGTAAAGAAAAAAATCTGTTTTAGTTTCTTATTGATTTGGTCAGTTATTTTATTGTTCCTTATCAGCTCATTCGACATTGCAATCATTATTAGCTCGCTGTTAAGTAAAATTTTATTAACGTAGGCTTCTTACATGCCCTTAAACATGCTCCAAATATCTTGGACCAATCCTAAGCCTGCACAAAGCGTGAAGGGGTCTAACAATAAAACATTTAAATTCGCTTATACATATAAGAAACGGCTGACATACCTAATAGGAATAAATCTTTTGAATAAAATATGGCAGGGAATAAGAATTTCTCGTTATAAATTTATTATACAGAGCCACAAAAGTTATGAAGCTTTAGATGTAGGTGATGTGCAGCTGGTAGTGCCGTTTGCAAGGTACATCGAAACTGTAATCAAAAACCCTTAAATACCAAATTTATAGTAAATCAAGCCTTTATTAAGATAAATATATACAAAAACGTTTGAAAAAAATGAAATTTTTATAAAAAAAAAAAAAATGAACCGACTTCTAAAACTGCGCTAAAAAGTCAAAAATAACTATAAATTTTTATATGACATTGAAATTTTTGAAGTCGGCGCCAAGCTAATACCTGACAAAATATGATTCGCATAAATAGGTTAAAAATACTTTATTTGTAATTGCTTCCTTACCATAATTTATATATATTAGTAGTTATTTATTTCATTTAGAAATAGTTTAGCGCCGACTTCAAAAATTTCAATGTCATATAAAAATATATAGTTTTTTTCACTTTTTAGCGTACTTTTAGAAGTCGGTTCAAGTTTTTTTTATAAAAATCTTATTTTTTGATTTTTAGTTTTGAATTCATTGTGATACCCATATATTATTAAAACTAAGTACTTACAAGAATAGTGTACCTCGCAATAAGTACAAGGTGGCAAAAAAGTCCCCATTTTGTATATCACCCTAAAATGAATCACCTAAAATTCTTTGATTCTTAGAGTTCTCTAAGTAACAGTGAAATTGTGACAGACAAATATTTAATCTGTCATAGTAAATCCGCTATCCTAAATTTCAAATTAATTTTAGATTGGTAATATAGGCCCCAAAATCTTCCAATATGGATATTTAAAGAACTTGAGACGTAAATTTCTTAGCCCGATATATTTTATACTGCATATTGAGTTTTTATACGCTCCAAGAACCCCACAATATCAATTTTAGACAAAATCGGAAAATGTAAAATTTTCAGTCCCTCATATTGCATGTTATCAATCTATTAGTTGTAAAAAATTAACTTCGTATTAGTAATACACAACCCAGAAAATCTACTAATATCAAATCTGAAAAAAATGCGAATAAGGTAAAATTGTCAACCCACCATATTCGATCCGCCATATCGAATTTCAAAAAAATAATTTTAACGTTTTAATCCAATCTAAATCTAAACCCTTCAAAGTCCTCTAATACCAGTTTTAGATGAAATCTGGAAATTTAAAATTTCTAGACCATCATATTGCATCTGACATATTAGATTTACATCCTCAAAAACGATTTAGTCCCGTCTTTGAAAAAAATCGAAAAATATAAAATTTTCAGTCCGCTATATTGGATTAACCATATGGAATCCTCGACAAATACTTTTAAATTCATAACTTACATCCTCAAGAACCCTTCATATTAGTTTTGGAGAAAATCGAAAAATGTAAAATTTTTAGGACGTCATATTAAATCCGCTGGATTGACTTCTTCGAATTTTAATTTTTCTTTAAATAACTTCAGATTCGTAATGTGCGATCCTAAAAATTTTCCCATATCAATTTTGAGAGAAATCGGACAAAATTATTTTTTATCCGCCATATTGGATACGCCATATTGATTTTCTTAAAAGTAATTTCAGATTCGTTATGTGCGACCCTGAAAAGTCCCCTATACCAATGTTGGAGAAAATCGGATAAAATTTACTTTTTTGTCCACAATATTAGATCCGCCATATTGAATTTTTTAAATTTTTTTATGGGCGATTCCGAAAACGCTCCCATACCAATTTTGGAGAAAATCGGCCCAAATTGATTATTTTGTCCGCCATATTGGATTCGCCGTATCGAATTTTTAATTTTTTTTTTCGTCACGTGCGACTCCCATAAACTCCCCCATATCAATTTTGGAGAAAATCCAACAATATTAAATTTTTTTGTCCGCCATATTTGATCCGCCATATTGAATTTTTTAAAAATAATTTCAGATTCGTTGTGTATGACCCCGAAAATTCCCACATACCAATTTTGGAGGAAATCGAACAAAATTAAATTTTCGGCGGCCATATTATCAGCGCCATTTTGGATATTACTGCACCAATTTGGTCCAAAAATATGGGACCACCGCAGCAACTTGCTGAACATAACGTAAAAAATTTCATTCAAATCGGTGCCGCCGTTCCGGAGTAATCGGTGTACATACATAAAAAAAAACATACATAGTCGACAATTTGAGAATCTCCTTCTTTTAGAAGTCGGTTAATAATAACTTGGGTACCTAGTATTTCAGAAACTATCAACTTTTGAACTAATGTATATTGGGCTAGGTCAGGGGTCGGCAATTAATTTCAAGTGGGGTCCGGATGAAAATTACCATAAAATTAGTCTATTTCGTGGATATATCGTATTTAAAACTAAATGTGTGCAATTGAAAGTTTAGGAAAAGGTAATGTTCTAAAAAGTTTCAAGATGAGCATCTGTTTCAGTTTTGAGAAGTTAATTATCAAAGTTGAAGAAATTAAGTTGCATCATGTGTTTCAGTTGAATAAAATATATATCATTTTAAAGTCTAGGTCACGTAAAATACCAAAAAATATCAGTTGCAAATTGTTAAATTCACCCCTTAGATGAGGTTAACTACCCCCTTGCAAAAAAAAAATTTAAAGTAATTATAAAATATTTCATAAAAGTTGTATTCATAAGTCATAATTAAAATTGATCATTAATCAGCAATCGTCATATTTAGGGTTCGTTTTTATTGACACTCATTGACGTAGAGGCGAAGATAACCCCTAATAGTCAAAAATACCAAAAAATATTTATAAAAATTTGAAAAAAACTATTTCTGCATCATAAAGCTACAAGACATATGAAAAAGATATTTGCATCAGATCCAAAATAATATGCTCCATAAAGAGAGTATATCGTTGCGACGAACCTGAATTTTTAATCGATTAATATCATCGAAAAAGGATATTCGCCGGTGGTCAATTTTATTTGCGAAGTTGTTAAAAAATGGTTCCAAAAATATTTTTTGAGCATTTAAGGAACTTCAAATGAACTAACGTGAACTAACCCTTAAAGTGAATTATTATTATTTCAGATTAGAATTTTATTTTTCTCTTGCTAGTCCTGTAGTTTAGATTGAACGCAAAAAGTCTCGCAATGGTTTACTATTAGGAACCCACCCTTTGAGCAAAAAATGGGTAAGATTAAAATTTTATTTTTTATTTCCGACCCTGTGAATTTGACTGAGGGTGAGAGGTGACACTTGATTGTAAAAAAGTTTGGCGCTAATTTACTAACAGGAACCTACCGTTAGCGCACAAATTAGAATTTTATTTTTTATTTTCGACCCTGTAGATTAGATTGTTAACATTACCACGATTTTAGGGTACTAATAAGAGGTCTCTGTTAGTAACTTGCGATCAAGATTAAGTCAGATTCAAGTATCATCGAAATAAATAACTGAAGAAAATTAAATTCTTACTCTAAGCTGCAGGGTCAGAAATAAAAATTAATATACTAAATTAACCCTAATTTTTGTTGCTAGAGGTGAGTAACTAGTTAGTAAATCACGGCTAAACTTTTTTTGCGGTTAAGTATCATTTAAATAAATAACTGAAGAAAAAAGGAACGTTAGCTCACTAAAGCCTTTGATAGGGTGAGACTGGATGATATTCTGCAAATAATGCGAATTAAAGGCATCCCAAACAATTTAATTAACATAGTTGAACAGCTAAACTCCAACACCATAGCACAAATCTCAGTAAACGGCAACCTAACTAAGGATGTACCGATAGCGTCGGGCATACGACAGGGGGACTCTCTGAGTCCATTACTGTTTAACATAGTAATGAACCAAATAATTGAGAACGTCAAAAGAGCGGCACCAGGGTACAGAATGAATACCGGGAAAATAACAATAATATGTTACGCTGATGACGCCGTCATAGTCTCGGAAAATGAAGACGATCTACAAAGACTTCTATTTGCATTCCACACCATAAGAAAGCAATTCAACATAAAAATATTCATCCATAAAACTAAGTCAATTGTAATAAGCAAAGTGCCCTTAAGATGCAAACTAGTAGTGGGTGACAAACCAATAGAACAACTCATGACCTTTAATTACTTAGGAGTTGAGATATCGGCAAACCAAGACAGAACAAGAGAAGTAAGAAACCAAGTAACCAAGGCAAATAGAATCTCAGGAAGCCTAGCGGATATAATATGGCACGACACATACATGGAATAAGCACGTAGGGAGAATGGCGCAAAATAGGATAGCGAGAATCGCCCGAGATCGAATACCGGAAACCAGAAGACCAATAGGTAGACCACCTAAAAGATGGAGAGAGTCCTGGATTTCAACATCAAATGAGATGAATGATTGAGTTGAAAAAAACAGGCTGTAAGCCTATAACAAGAGGAAGAAGAAGAAGAAGAAGCTCACGTTAGTTCATCTGAAGTGCACTAAAGACTCAAAAAATATTTTTGACACCATTCTTCTCCAAATTCGCAAACAAAAATTGACCATTGGTGATATACAGGATGTCCGGAAAAATGTGAGAAATCTCCCGTTCATATAAATTTTTTCGTATAGGCCTCCTTTTCGGAGATATGGGTTCCCAAAGAACTGCAATGAATTCAAGTTTTTACACATAATTATTCAACCACCAGGTATATTTTACATTTTTTTTACTATGATATAAATCAGATAAGAATCTTCGAATTACTATCCAAAATAGTGTTGTGAATTACAGCTGTAGGGACGAACTAGCTGTGGAACTGATGATCCCATTTTTTTTACGCTCTATATGATAAGAATTTTGGACAACATACCTTTAACTATTGATTAAAAATTAAGTACTCTTCATTCATGTTGCTAATCCTAACCGTTTTCTATATTAGGTTGGAAGATGAAGGAGGTCAGGCAATATGTTCTCCTCTACCTATTCAACGGTTTGGATAGACGGTATTCAGGTGCTCCCGCATTGCAACGCAGAACTGAAGTGTGCCCCATCCTGCTTATAGTATATGTTTCCGGTGGTCTCAAGTGGTAATTGCTGTACTAAATCGTGAAAAGCGTTCTGGAGAAACTCGAAATAAAGTTGTCCAGCCAATTGTGCCGGCAATAAGAATGGTCCAATCAAAAAATTGCCGATGATTCCTACCCAGACTTTTATTGATTGGAATTGCTGCTCATGATGAGAAATAATAGTTGCATAAGGATTTTAATCGACTCATACATGTGAGTTGTGTAAATGTGTGATACCATTTTTGGTAAACCTTGCTTTATATGTGAAGAGAATAGTGCTAATAAAGTTTACATTATTTCGTTGCAGGTCCAATAGCCAGTTTGCAAACTGAAATCTACGGGAAAAATCTTCAGGAGTCAGTTCATGCATTTTCAAATGATATGGATATAACAACTCTTCTTGAAAAACTTCATATTCTATTGTCTTCGACCTATTAAACTAGACTCATAATTTTCAAATGCTTCTTGAAGGAGTATCATCTATAGCATTTAAATTATTTTTCTCTAATTGCAGCATACGTACTGTTCTTCCCCGACCAGCATCAGTACTTTTTTTCCCAAAATTTCCAAAAATTATGAAGAAATATAATAATATTATCTTATTAAATAGAATTGCCTACCATCCTCCTTTAGATGTTGGCCAACTCATTAAAATGTTTTCTGAAAGAGTATGATTAGAACGTCTATCATGATATAGCCTCCTGGCTTCCAAAGCATTGGAAAGTGCAAGACCATATATAAGATTTATATCTGAATATTCAATAAACGTGTATTCCATATTTCGATTTATTTCACAATTAATTTAATCACGAAATCTACAACTCAGTAAATTGATATCCAAATAAAGAGTCAATATGTCGGCGATGTGATAGTTGACAAATTCTAAAATGTAGGATACTTATTTCTTTCGTACCTAACAACATTTGCAACAACAATACTTTGTTTTTAGGGCACATTTTTTGTAAAGTTAGGTCGAACTGCAATTCACAGAATTAAACGGTTTTAACTAAAGAGATAAACTCTAATTTTGGATAGAGTTTTTTATCATTATGTTGAAGGTTGAACGATTAGGATTAGTGACATGAATGAAGAATATGTAGTTTTTAGACAACAGTTAAAAAAACTTTGTCCAAAGTTTTTATTATACAGGGCGTAAAAAAACTGGAGTCATGAGTGTCACAACTAGTCCGTCCCTGCAGCTGTGGGTAATTCGCAACATTTTCTTGGATAGTAATTTGAAGGGTTTTACCTGATATACATCCTATTAAAAGAATTGAAATATATCTGATGATTCAATAATTATGTGTAAAAAACTTGAATCCAATGCAGCTCATTGAGAGCCCATATCTCTGAATAGGAGGCCTATACGAAAAAAGTTATATGAACTTGTGGTATTCCTTCCACATTTTTTTTTCATATTCGGGAGATATACCACATTTTCCCGGACACTTTGTATATCCTCTTTACGCCGTGTATTAGTATTGGATTTTTTCAAATTTTTATATTGACTGGCATTTTTGACTATTAGGGGTTGTTTTCCCCCCATAGAAGAGTAAATGTAAATAAAAAAAAACTATAAATATATGACAATTGTTACTTAATGATCGTCTTAAATTAAAACTCATGAACAAAATTTTTTTCAGATATTTTATAATTTATTTCCATTTTTCTTGCATGGCGGTAGTTTTACCTTGTTTAGTTGGTGAACTTAATAATTTTTTTAAGTCACTGAATTTTTTTGGCTCCACATTATTTAAGCTTTAAAATGAAATCAGATATTTTTGCTTATCTTCTTTCATTCTCGAGATATTAGATTTTTAATGTCAAAACTTTTATTCAACTGGAACACATTATACACCTTAATTTCATCAACTTTGATAATTTTTAAAATAGAAATCCATGCTCCTCTTAAAATTTACCTTACAGCATTATCTTATCATAAATTTTCAATTAGTACACATTTTGTTTTCCAATACGAGGTTCATGGAATAGGCTAATTTTCACCTTTCACCCTTTGTATACCAAAATAGGAACGTACATACATACACATATTGTGCAACAGAAATAAATGGATAGACATAGGCAGAAATATGGTCCAGTTTTGTATCTTTCGTGGTCCGGATTCGCGAAATGCAGACCCCTCGGATAGATCCTCATGTTTAAGCCGCAGTAATTTGCGTTAGCATTTTATACAGACTTTTTAAAAATACCCTGTATTAATATATCTTTATTTCCAAATATCACTAAAAAATCTTAACATAAATTACTAATTTAGAACGCTGTATTAATATATTTAAATATATTTAACCATTTTATTTGCTTTTAAGCTATTTTATAAATTTTTTTAGAGTACATGTTAAGGATAAAAAGGTAAATAATACATAGTCGCAACTTGACCATCTATTTAAAAGATAACTTCTCAATCATATCTATGACAGTAATGATAAACAATTTAAAAATTTTAGCGCATATATTAGAAATTATGAAAAAGTAATTAAACTTTCGTTTGCATTTCTATTCAACAATTTTAATTTCGTCCAGCTTTTATAAATGTAAAATAAAGCAAACAGTTTAGTGGACCTTGTGCCAAGTTTACGTTTAAATTTAAATTACATTGTAATGACACAAACGGCATACCCTGTTACAAAGGCTTAAATGCTGGTTTGTTTTGTTTTTCTTCCTTTATAGTCGTGTTCTGCTTATCTGTCTAGATATTATCTATGAAACTTAGTTTAAAATTGTAGCTCTTGGTTAATATTTTTAGTTGGTTTGGTTTATATAAAGGAACATTAGGAAATGTTAATTTTAAAATAATTTTCTTTCAGATTTATAAAAGGTGTTTTAACAAGAACCAAATATTCCAATTGTCCACTATTTTGGTTCGTCAGGCGGTCAATCGGTCATATTTGGTGGTCTTTTAATTGAAATATAAACATTTGTGACCAGGACCTATCACAGTTTGGAAGAACATTTATTACTACTGAAAATTTATTGCAAAATTGGAAAAAAACTTACAGCGATCATTCAGAAAATACGTGATCATTTTAATGTGAAAAATAGACGATATCGACCCATTATTGAAAATTTATTCAAGAAATTCCAGCGAATGTTTTCATTGAAAAATGAAAGATGCTTTACTCGTCATCATTCTAAAACAGCATTTCCCAAGTGGTTGTTAGCGAACCTCCAGGGGAAGGCAAGTTTTATGAACGGCGTACGCGGAAAAAATATTGTAATGGTGGGATTTTAAATTAAACATCGCAACAAGAAACAATCTGTAACGCGACAAATTTCTACGTCGCTGGCGATGCGGGTACAATCTTGAACGAGCCTGCAACTTTTACTTTGGCGAGCCAAGACTTTTCCCGAATGCGCGTGAAAGAAAGGAAATAACTCCTGCCAATATAAATTCGACGCAGTCACATATAAGGAAAAGAAGAGTGAAAATGAATCGTACGATGAGCTAAATAATCTCAAGTGATAAATGAGTTAGTGGTTAACAGATAGTGTATACATATATATTAATAGTTTAAACCAGTTTAGTGATTTTTTCTTGTGAAACAAATTGAAACAAATACTCTAGCTTTACAAATCCCACTTGCGCACATCGAACGTGAAAGTATATAATTATTGCTCCTTAAATGTATGATAGATCGTGGATTAAATACGAGTAGTTCTGTCAAGTCTGACATAACACTGGAGACGCAATTAATTGTTTCTTCTACTTCAGTCTCTGATTCGCAATCAACATACGGTGGCAGTTGTACTGAGCTACCATATCGCCAAACTGAAAACAAAGAAAAAATTGGCGAACTGAGTGAAAAAATGAAAGAATCGAAAATCTGATAGCAGTTATTTACAAATAAGTTTTTATTCTACCAGGAGGAGTTACAACCAGAAAAAGTTTTCTGTAATTTGTAGTGAAATCCTGGTCCACAGCAGTTTAAAACCATCTCTACTTCCTAGAAACCTCGAAACAAGACATCCGGATCACAAGGATAAACCTGTCGAGTATTATAAAAGAAAACTGGCAGGCAATAAAAAGTCTAGTGTTTTTTCTTTTCTTACAGATTTAAACGAAGATGGTAAAATGACTTTCGAATCGTCATTTCGAGTTAGTTACAGAATTGCTAGATCTGGACAAGCACGTAGAGTGGCAGAAAATTTGATTGGCCCGTGTGCTAAAGACATCACGAAGTGTAAGCTTGGAGAAAAAGTGACAAAGAAAATTAACCTTATTTCCTTATTAAAAAACACAGTGTCGTGCAGAATTAATTGTATGACGAGTCGTCTGATGTAGCAAATTTTTTACCCGAATTTAGAGTTTTTATAAAACAGGTGCTGCATATCACCCGGAAGCAAATGAATCAGCAGGTGTTAAAAATATAAAAAAGACACTTTTGGAAGCCTTAAATGAATGATGAGCGTTATAGATATAAATTTGATAAATTTCTCTTTCATTATCGAATACTACTCATATCACTATGTTAGTCTCCAGAGAGACTCTTACTTGGACGTAATTTAAGGATCAAATTTGACACGTTGCTACCTTCTACTGAGGATGCAGTGAAAAGTAAACAACAAAATTTGTAATATAAATTAAAAAAAATAAATAAATCTTTCTTTTAAGCGTGGGGAAAGCATATGGATCGGAATAATATATTAGCAAACTCTAAGCCTTGTCATAAAGGAATTATTGGCTTTTTACTTGGCAGAAAAACCTATATAGTCAGAATGTATGGCAAAATAAAATGGAAATATCACTTAAGCTAAATAAAGAAAGATTTCTCCTCTAACAACTGTAATAAACCTGTTTCCATCGTTTGGCTATCTTCTCTGCTAGAAAATACTTCCTCAAAAAATCTACTGCGAATGTTTTACTTAATATGAGTAGTAATGTAGTTAGCTATCGTGTGCGGGAGTGATGTTGCCAGATTCATTCGCCGGATCAATTTAGAGGGACTTAAATTTAGTGATAGTACTGTTTATTCTATTCTAAGGCGGACGATGTTATATTTGACCAAAGAAATAAATTATAATATTTATTTATACATATTGTACATATGAAAAGCCTATGTTGTTTTTACTTTGGTCAAGCTCTGTTTATCCTTTTAATTTTTCATGAAGCGAGATAAAAATCAGAGCAGCATATTCTCAACCCAAAAAGTTGAAGAATCAAAGCACAAACGGCTATTTTTAAAACTCTTGTTTCAGTAGTAAATAAATTAATAAATAATTGTTTCGTATCAATCTTATAAATATAGAACAGTATATCTATTTCCTCGAATGAAAATAAAGATTTTGGCTTTCATCGGGACATATATTTGATAGAAATAAAAACTGAAACCTTTAAAGTAGTCTACAAATAAATTTTAACGACTGAGTGTGTAATATTATGAGATATCACCTTTTCAATATATTTTTTACAGGTACGGCTAATTCTATCCAGTTCAATTCCTATTAAAATAATTTATTAATTAGACACTGACATTTTGTTAGTCCAGCATAGACAGTGATGTAATAAGAAATATAAAATTAATATAAATTAATATGATTAAAAATTGAACATCGAATCAAAAAACTTTGACAAGATTAATATTTATTGCTTTGTAACTTTTTCGTTTCCTCAACAAAATTATTGATGAGGTTTTTTTTTATTTCAACAAAATCTCGTAAATATTTTAACAGTGCGAAAATATTGTAACGGGGAAAAGTGGATGTTCAGAAAAAGTTCCATTTTTATTTCTTGTATAAAGTGGCCATTCAATTGAATAGAGAAAAGCTTTTTACTTCCCGTCCTTTGTTAGCTAAAAAATTGGTCCAATATGTTATATGTCTGGTATTTTTAGTACGTAAAGAACATGTAAAAAAGAAGTACTAAATAAAATAGAATAAAAATATAACTTTTACTTTGTGTTTGTGGTTGGAAATATTCGAAAAATATAATTTATGTTTATATATATACTTTTATTGTATGTAGTTTTTTTCAGCTACTCTTCCATTTAGGACAAAGTTATAAAGGGTGTCTCAACGCCAAATTCACAGTTAAAATAATAATTTTTTCTTTGTATTTAAAATATTTCAATTATAGCAAATTAAAGTACATTTGTACGGAATATTACATCGTCAAGTTGTCCTCCATTACGGAAAAAGCGCTCTTCAAATCGTACTTGTAATTTTAGCCTTCATCTGCTCCAAATTCATGAGAGAGGTATCAAAAACTCTTGCTTTGAAATAAGCTCATAGAAAAAAGACAGCTGGGGTTAAATTTGGTGATCTAGGTGGCCAAATTTTTATTGGCAGACCCAGTAGTAAATCCAAGATTGTTCGTAGAATTTCCAAACAATATCTTGGATCTCTGACTGAGTGGTACAGAAAAATTCCTGGATAGATTGCAGTTGATGTGTTATTTGTAGCTAAGAGAAAAAGAGTGGGGCTTATAGTAGAGCCATGAGGAAATCCTTCATTATGAGGGTGAGAGGAAGAGATAGAATTTTTCATTCGTACTGAGAATTGCATTTTGTTTAGAAAATTGCGCAAGTATGTAGATATATTACCAGCTAGTTTTAGGTTTGCTGTGCTAGAGGATGTCTTTTGAGTCTAAACGAGTTCTGAATATCAATTTCGAATCCCATAAGGTGTTAAGTTAAAGACCTGCTTTTTCCGTAGGCGAACTGCTCTAGCGTGATTTTTTTATTCCTTTCAAGTAATCATAAGTTTATCATTAATCCTAGGAGTTTGCCCAGATTAAAGAGATAGATCTGTATGATTCTGAGGTGGATGAAGGTCTGAACGGTTTGCGTATTGAAACTATGGTTGAGTGCTTCCATTGTGTATTTGACCGGTTAGCCCAATTCTATTGAACAAGTTAAAAAACTTTTGACACAATGGTAGGTAAACATTCGGATCCCAATGTTATCCGGACCAAGACAGGTGTATCTGCTTTTGTTATAAAAATTGAAGCTGTGCTAATGTGAATAGGAGATTAAAAGTTATTAGAGATGTTTTACAGGATAACTTCTCCTGTGGTGGATGATCAGCGAAATTGTAAATGGATGAGAAGTGTAAGACAAAAACTTTAGATAGAAATGATGGATCTATAATCAGGATTTCATTCTGAAGCATGCTAAACATATTATTTGAGGGTTTCCCTTGGATTGTTTATAGAGTCGATGAAGGTCTTTGTTGCATATCAATAACAAGGCTTTGCATGATGGAATCGTACTTGATGCTGAGATGTGCGTGGGCGATCTTCGTTTAAAATGTTAACTTTTTTATCTTGAATTATGACTGCAATTATTTTTCCTTCAATAATGTATGTTGTGGAATCCGAAATAATATTATAGCCGTTAAGATATCCAACCAGTAGAAACAGTGTAGGACTTGAGTGATAAGGTTTTCTAGAGAAGCTTTTTGAAGATTGAAGGATGATGTAATGTAAATGCTGCAGAGGGTCATTTTATATAGTACATAAGTAGATATCGCTATAGCCTCTAAGTCAGTTGTGAGCGGTAGCGTAGTAAGTTGGATTGTTGAGGAGAGGCTCTATAAAAATCAATTCGGTCTTTGCGTAATATATCGAATCCATTTTGAATTGCTTTTTTTGAGGTTGTTTCTTGAACAGAGATGATACTTGGATAGAACTGTTTTAGTACTATGGACACATTATCTTTATGATGTTTGAGGCCATTTCAAATCCAATGTACTTGGGGCGGTGACATCTGATTTAGTTTTTGATTTGTTGGTGGACTAAATGTTAACAGAATTCGTTTGTCATCTATACCCAGCGGTTTCGAGGAAGAAGTTGTGGTGATTGTTTTAGTAGGATTTTTTTTGGTTGTTTCTAGAGAATTTTCCGAAGGATTCGGTTATTGATTTAAGATTTATTGGTCTGTATAGTGTAAGCGAGGATTTGTTTTTGAGGTTTCCCCTATGTATGTAGAGGTGAAGGTGGGTGTTTTGTGTGTAGCGTAAGTGGGGAAGAGGAAGGGTAAGAAGAGGTAGCGGAATGGGAAGTTGAAGGGAAGCGGGTTGCTTTGAGTGGCGATAGAGAACAAGTTGTACTGTACGGCATATGAATTTTTCTTGATTTGTGATTAAACATATTTCTTGGCTATTACCCTGAAGGATGTTAAAGATAAATCAAATGGATTTTGGACAAAGTATTTCTTTTTTGCATCAAAGTACGATAGGATTTCAGTGGTGTTCAGCTTCTGTATCTTAAATTCTTTTGGTAAATTCCACATCCTTTATTTCTCGAGGAGTGGCTGTCTTGTCAACTAGATGGACAAGTTGGGGAGTTAGTACAGTGATTTGCGGTATGTCACAACTCTTGACAGAAGGAACATGTTCTTGGATTTGGAATGTAATGTTGGAGTCTTCAGGAGTACCACCCTGCATTTATTCTGGATGGAAGGATATAAGATTTAAATGTTAGTATCAAGGAAGGATTCGAAGTTTTGTCTTTTAACAAGATTTTTTTAACTAAAATTTTACCCTGTTCTTGGAGATTTTCCAGGATTTCCTTTTCGGAAATCTGAACAGGTGACAATACTTTGGTCTATCATAAATGAAGAATGTGATACAGTATTTTCACTATCAATATGTAGCATGTTTAAACTGATAGTTTTCTCTGAATGGCTTTCCTCTACTAGCAATAAAACATATTTCCATTATTTAGTATCAAAGTACGATTGTAAGGCATTAAGCACAATAAAGGGACATGTATCCTTAACAAAGCCATCCACTCTCTTAATCACAAAGTATTTGTCGAAGTTATAACTTACATTTTCCTTAAAAGACGCAATTCTGTGTAGCTTAAACCCACCCATGAGTAATTTGAGAATTATTCGGTTAACCGAAGCAGAGCTCGGATACTCCGGCAAGGTCGCAATACTACGAGTTGGCGCCCAATTTCAGGCAGAAAACGTTTACGACTAAACTTAGCTGTTAATTTCCTGGGCACGGTTTCTTAATACCTTGAGACTATTATGAACATGCACAAACATGAGTCGGCCTCGGGCTCGTCACACTCATACTAGTAAAGGAATACCTCCACTAGCTCTCTTGGGGGTATGATGAAGAGCAAAATATCTCTACAGCTCAACATGCTCATACAACGACAAACAAGTAGAATATTTTGACGAGAGGTGTCTTTAGCGCTCAATAAATATCCAAAAAAGTATAAATTGATTATAAGTGATTTTAATGCCAAACTAGGCAAGAAACAGAGAAAAAAGAATTAAAAGTCGGAAGCTTCAGCTACGTTACACGAAACGGTACTTTATACAACTTCCTGAAGTCATAAAATCTCTACGAAATGAGATGCCAAAAACAAATCACTTTACAAACAGACGGACAAGCCCTGATGAGGGTGCAAAAAATAAAATTGATTGAATATTGACAAGAAACAAAGGAATACTAAAGAACGCCGAAGTAAACATATTTAAATAGGTACTATAGACAAGTCAAAGCAAAACTACAAATAGATACAACAATGAATAGAATAAGAAAGGATAAAAACACAATTATAGCGATAACTTCAAAAAATCAAAAATAAGTATATCTTGTGCCAGAGAGAAAATAAAAACGAACTACTAAACAAAGGTTTTACAAATACAAATGCCAAGAAAATGAACAGCAGCATTTATGGAATCGACTAACAAAATTATCAAAGAACACCCAGAACTCTCAAATGCAACTAAACTGGTACCAAACAAAATAAAATGATTAATTCAACATAATAAATGAAGCAACATCGAACAGAGGGGATAAAACAAGTAATTTCAAGAAATCAAAGCATGAAAGTTCTAGGCAAAATTCACATAAAAGCATAACTATAGTACCAAAGGATAAGGGTGGAAGTGAAATAACAGCGATGAACAGAAAACCAAAAATATTACGAAAAATTAGTTACGGGCCAACAAGAGCTCTCTCATGAAATGATCTTTCGCATTAAAAAAGTAGTAAAAGAAATCTTTGAGAAAATGCCAGAGATTGACGCGCATGAAATAAAAAGTATGCTAAATGATATTAGAATACACTTGAATTGCTGTCAGAAAAAAGAGAGATAAATAAACTTCTTTCGCGAATAATACTCAATTCAGTAAACAACAAAATAGTAACAGGCTGGCTTTCGCAAGGCCTTTCGCATAGCATGCCAAATACTTACAACAATATTATTAATAGAAAAGGCACACGAATACCATCTTCCTCTATATGAAGCCCTAATAAACTTCGAGAAAGCTTTCAATTGAATTGAAAAATGAACAACTCAACAATCTTTAAAACGCTAGAATTAATTTTAGATATATATTTCTCATTCACGACTTCTACCAAGAATAGAAAACAAGTTAATTGGCAGAAGGATTCTCCAAGACATCCCGTTATTCCCCAAATTATTTATATTAGCCCTAGAAGACATATTCAAAAACCTGAACTGGGGGGGGGGGAAAGGTAACAGTATAAACGGAAACTATCTGATATATGCAGAATATACAATTGGAACCGATAATAGAAGTAATGACAAATATAAAAGGAGAAAAGGACATAGAACTAGAAAAAAACATCATGAAGAGAGTTTAAAATTATGTATACCTTGATCAACAAATAACGCTCAACAAGGAGAATTAGGATAAGAAGGGCTTCAATGAATGTATATTTCCAACTATAACTTGCGGGCCGCAGATTTGCATTTCTACCTTGGAAAACATAGACACACTAATAAAAGCACAAAAAGCAATACAACGTTAGACGATACAAGTTACACTAAGAGATAAGAAGAAAAATATGTAGAGAGAAGACGGCTCGCCTAGAAGTGCAATTTCTAGGACATAATGCCAGATTAGCAGACTTCAGATAGAACGTTCGGATTCAAGACTGACAACCAAGGCTGGTGTATCGTACTCGTAACCAGATAGGTCCAGAAGAGAGTGGCGCAAAGGATTGAAAAATAAAAACAATTGGGGAGGTTTACATCTCTAATTATATCGAAGAATTAGAAAAAGAAAAATTAATTTCACCCGTAGCTTAACCCATTTTAATGTTATCCCCTGCGTCTTTCTTCTGTTGTTTCTTCTATTCTTTCTATTTATTTATCTTATATATCTAGTGTCAAATTTTTTTATCATAATCCATATTTTGTGATTGATTATCGGTTTTTTTGTCTCAATCAATTTCAGTACTCTAACCTAAACTAATCTATGTGCCAAGTATTAAAGTAAGGGAAGATTCACATTAAGTTCATACAAGAATCTAAGTTATAGATTCGGGTGCATCAGCGGATGGAAACAACTTGACTGGAGGATTACCGTCCGCTCGTATAGAAAATTTATTATTTCTTCTGTTTTATAGCATTGTCTCTCTTACTGCTCTCAGGTGAATATACATCTGTCTTAGGCATATAATTGCCATGCACTTACCGCACAGATCCATATCATGAAATGGAATGTTCTAAAAGATAAATTAAGATGCGCAAACTATAGGGCACGTCTGATTGAAAATAATTTGATTGTTTTTGGTCTAGTTAACTTCTAGTTTTATTAAAATCAATTTATATTGATTTTTTTTACTCTCAGTTATTACTTTCTGAAGTTATTGTCTTTCATACTGAGCTCATTATCTAAACTGATTTAAAACAAACAGAGAGTATAATAATTTTCTACAGGGACTGATGATTACAAAAATACTCTTACCCACTAGTAAACAAAAATACACTTTTCTGCACTATTTACACCAACTAGTGCCATATGCGCTAAAATGTAATCTTAAAATATGATCAAATAAGCCTATGCTATATGGAATCGTGCAATTGATTGTAATTTTTATTCTCCACTTCTATTTAAAAAAACTTTTCATAAAGTCTTTGTTCTAAAATACCTAAACTAAAAATTTTAATTGTAATATTTGCTTTAAAAAAATCTCATTTTAAAATATACCTAAAGGCGATTCAACACCATCGCTTAAATCCGAATTTTGCATAGCCACTTGCGTAGGTAATTAAACTGTGTCAGAATTTGTCAAAAAAGCAAATGGAAACATTTTTACCAATAAGGCCAATCACAAGCAATAAAGCATCATTGCAAAGGAATTTAATCCACAACCATTTCATCGGCGTAATAACGAAAAAACAAAAAAATATTTCTCGTTACATTTACAAGCACAAAGCAAAATCCTTCCACAATGGGAAAAATTTACGCAAAAGCTGGTCAAAACTTACTTACTGCATTTAGCGCTTTTTTACAATTAGTATTTATATTATCCCATATTTGGGTGCAGATATCTAAGATGTTAAACTGAGATGGCTCTTAATGTGTCTAATAATAAATATGTACTAGAAAAACTCCTCAGTATCTTTAGTAAAAAGATTTATAAGTTTAAAACCTATTATTTTTTTCATCTAGAAAATATCAAAAAATACGAGGATCATCAAAATGTGAAAAAAAATTAAACTATTACTGAAAATTTTCAAAAAAATTAAATTATGTACACTATTTCTATACTATTTTACAATAGAACCAAAAATAGAACTAAATATGCCATTATTGCTTATTATGTGCGTTCAATAAATAAACTTACATCAATTAAGTTATTTCTACAACCTTAAAACTGAACATAGAATAAGAAAAAGATAACTTTAAATTGACAAATTAAATGTTCTTACTAACACAATCGTTACTCGTCGATATGATACTACTTTTCTCGTTTTTTTCCTTAATATCTCTTATACTAGTTGTCCCAAAATTTTATTACTTTGCTGGTGGGAGCTAGTGTCTATAAATTTTGTAATGGTACTTTTTCTCGTTTTCTTTATTTTATATAATTACTACTTCCTTTTTAGCCATTTTCTACTCTATGGGCTTTCCTTATATTTTTCTAGCTTGTTCTGATTCTGGCTACTTGATATCAGTTCAGGTTCGTTTTAGTTCATTATACCGACATTTTTCGTCTTCTAATGCTCTTGTACTATCCCCACAATTCAAAGAACGTAGTCTTTGAACGGATTTTTGTACTTTAGTCTTGTTTCTGATCCATGTATTAATCCTTCTGTCTCTGAGCATTCATCTTAACAGTTTTATTTCCACTAATTTCCATTACTTTATTTCAAACTTATTCAATACCGCCTTATCTATGAGCTGTGTTTCAGTGCAATGATTTGTAATTGTAATTATATTCATTATACAATGTTGTCGTCCGTTTTAGACAAAATTTTGAATTTAATTTTTCTAACCAGTCTGACTCTTGGGCCTATTCCAATTGTATTTCGTAATACTTGCTAATCGATTAAAGTAGGAAAGAATAGAAACAGTTCAGCTATAAACTTGTTTTTACTTTGTCCTTCTACGTTTATAATACACATTTGAATTATTGTTGCCCATGTATTTCGTTATTTAAATATTCGATGTATATCATCCGCCTTGGTATATTGTATTCATTCGTTCTACCTATTAGTACTTTAAACGGAAGAATTGTTTGGTGGTATTTAAATTTTTTCTACATCTCGTTTGTTCTTTAGTCAGATATACTTTCAATTTCTGTTATTATTTTTATAGGTAACTTGCATTCTTGAGAAACTGGGCTAATAGACCCATTTTTTCTAGATCCACTCGGTCTGACTACTTATATATTAAAACAAAATAGTATCCTCCCACTTTTTCAATATAGATTATTAGCACCCGATTTTTGTAGTGTTTGAATGTACTGATTTATAATATTTTGATTGATTGCAAAGTAGGTATAAGGATATACTTATATGATATGTAAGTCGTTAAAGCATCCCGGGGTGCTATGTTGCCAAATCGCTGAGTTTAGGGAAATTGTACACAATTTAGCAACACCGCATGGGGGTGTTTACGAAGTTTCAACCCCTTAGGGCTTAAAATAATGGAGATATCCATTAAACCCTACATAATTCCAAATTTCAGCATATACCGTAGTTTTACGCGGTCGGCCGGACGTCGGAGAATCAGTACTGGGTATACGAGCGAAGTGACAAGAACTAGCGAATTCTGATAGCATTGTAGTGGTGTTATTATTTTTGCCCCCTATAAACGTTAGATTTTTGGTGCAAAGTTGGCGATCCAGACAAAATTTGGGCTTCCAAAATTTGCTGCCGCACTTGCTCAAAAACCTTAATACGATGGCTACTGGGTACTCACAAGCCAAAGAAGTTCGAAGTGCTAATGATTTGGCGGGAACCTCAGAATCATGTTGATGATAGTTTCTTTTGCTTAACAAAAATTCTGAGGTTTTCTAATAAAAGCAAATATGAAATTGAATATCTTATTAATCCCTGAGCCATGAGACCTGTATCTCATGACGCTTCTAGTATATCTGTCCCTAAGCCTCCAGAAAAATACGAAATCGATTCGGAATCGGATGAACTAGATGATTTTGAACAAAAAGCTGGAAAGATGATTATGAATGTAATAAGAGTAATCAGCAACATTTTATATGTCAGAAAGAGCTCAAGTATCTGATTCGTAATTTGGATATTCCCAAAACAAAGTCACAGCTGCTTGAATCTCGTTTCGGGTTTAATTGATGAACTTAACCTTTCCTATAAACTTACCGAGAGGCAGTTTTATTGTTAAATGCAATTGAACAAACATCTGTTCCCGTGGGTCATGCTATAAAAACAAAAGAAATGTAGAAGAACATGCGTATATTACTCCAAAGCATAAAAGAAGAATATCATAAATGGAATATCTGTACCGATGTAAAAGTTATTGCCCTAATTACAGGGCTGCAGAGTGGCTACACCAAATATTATTATTTTTGTATGCGAATTTCAAAGCAGAGCCATAAACCAATCTTATGTCGTTAAACAATGGCCTCTCTCTCTCTCTCTCTAACTCTGAAAACCAAGAGTGGGTTGATTCAATGATTAGTCTCCATTGGACTCTGTCCGTCATTAGCTACTCTGCATCTGTGTTGTTCAGGGCTTTAAGATCTAATGCTATGTTATCTCTCCACCGTAGTCGTGGTCTTCCTAATGATTTTTTGCAGGTTGGGGCCTGTTCTAATACCAGTTTAACTACTCCTCCATCTTCCTGCCTCCTGAAATGACCGGCCCATCTCAATCTTCCTGCTTTCATTATTTTCACAATATTCAGTTGGTCATATAGTTCTTCTCGCTCCCTGTTTGTTCTACTACGGTACTGCTGTGTTATATTATTCCTTATGGTCCATATATACTCCATAGGATTTTTCTCACTGAAATTCTTAGTCTATTCTGGTTCTGTCTAATCATGGTTGAGGTTTCAGAGGCATAAGTCATAATCAGTCGTACGATGGAGTGATATATTCTTATTTTTGTCGTCAGAGATCCATTTTTAGATTTTATTATTTCCTTAGTCATGTTATTGTCTGATGAAATAGTGGCATCCATATATTTAAATTCCTGGACTCTTTCAAAAGTTCTTTTGGTTCATGGTGCATTGTGCGCGGTCTGAAAAATATTCTTATTGAACCCTAAGTAGAGCAGCAGAAAATATATTTATGTCTTCTACACATAAAACCAAGGGTTCTAAAAATTATATTAAAACCTTAGATAGAGAAGGGGATACTTTCCTTTATTTGAGACAGAAATTCACGCGTATAAGTGAGGCAAGCCTCAAAGAAAAAATGTCCGATGGGCAGCAAATACGAGATATATTAAAAGACGAAAATTTTGAAACTACACTTTCAAAAAAAATAGACTGCCTTTAAAAATATATGTTGCAACTTCAAAGGTAAAAAGGAACCGAAGAACTACGAAGATCTAGTGGAAGAATTTATGCAATCTTACAAGATGCTAGGTTGCAACATGTCACTTTCTTCACTCCCATCTAGAATTCTTCCTTCACAATTTAAGTGCAGTTTCAGATGAACCCGTCGAAAGATTTCACCTGCAAATTCTTCAAATAGAAAAGCGATATAGTGGAAAATGGACCCTGAACATGTTAGCGGACTACTGTGGGATCTTCAAACGTGAAACTAATCCCGGCGATACAAACGAAAAGATATAAAAACAATTTATTTGATTGTATCATTCTTTTCAATACAGAATGTATTTTTTATATTTGAAGACCCACTAGATTGCTTATAACTACAAAATGCAGAACAATCTAATTTATGCTCGAAGGCAAGCAAGAATCTGATTACACAGTCCCTTAAATTTTTCCTATTTAATGGTTACTAAATAAAAAATTTTAAAATTTGGCCTGGCGTTAGTGTAAAAATATCCCACTGTTCGTTCATTTAAAATTAAACTCATATTTTGTAGACGCATTCATGTACAGCACTACGGCCCGTCGATCAGTCGTATAATACGTATCCAAATGCATCCATTCATCAACCGAACATTCACGGGATTGTAAATACTCGTGTTCCGGTAAACATTTTTCACACGAAATGTATCTGATATGAGGCACGGGTAGAAGTAAAACGGACGGGTGTAACTTATCGGACTTTGATAGATGAATTTCGGGCAGTTGGCCCGTCTATCCTAAAATTTGGAAAGATTTAGAAGTACGAACATAATATGATGGAAAAAGTTATCCAGGTTTAATATTTCATAGTCCATTGGGCATAAACACTTCAATATTGACTTTTTATATTGAAATCTACCCCTAAGATATTTATTTTGGAAAGGAATATTACATTGTGTTATAAATAACCTTATATTGAATTGGGACATAATTTTTAGTATCTTTGAGGCTTTCATAAGATTCCAATTTAATCAGATATTAAACTATTTTAAAGATTTAGCGGGCAATAACAATATTATTTATAACTATCAATATAAGTATATTTTGTAAAAATAAAATCTGTTCTAATTCATAAGGAAGTATTGTGGCATTTAATTTTTGTTTATCAAAATCTTATTTTATTTTCTAAATTGGTCACCCTTCTGTAAAAATGAGAACAGCACATAATAAAATAATTTTAATTTAACGTCCAGCTTCTTAAATCTCACAGCGTTGCCACTTTTTTTAACCCACCTTTAAAAGAAGGAGGTTCTCAATTGGTCAACTATGTATTTTTTTTATGAATGTACACCGATTACGTCGGAACGGCGGCAACAATTTGAATAAAATATTTTTCGTTATGTTCAGGAAGTTGCCGCAATGCATATTTTTTTCGATGATATTGGTGCAGTAAAATGCAAGATGGCGCTAACAATAATTTTGTCCGATTTTCTCCAAAATTGATATTGCGGAATTTTTGGGGCCGTACACAACGAATCTAAAATTATTTTTAAAAAATTCAATATGGCGGATTTAATATGGCGAACAAAAAAAATTAATTTTGTCCGATTTCCTCCAAAATTGGTAAGGGGAAGTTTTCGGGGTCGCACATAACGAATCTAAAGTTATTTTTAAAAAATCAATATGGGGGACGAAAAAATCAGTTTCATCCGATTTTCTCCAAAATTGGTATGGGGGATTTATCGGGGTCGCACATAACGAATGTGAAATTATTTTTAAATAATTCAATACGGCGTATTCAATAGAGCGGATAAAAAAAAATTTCGATTGTTTTCAAAATTGATATGGGGGAGTTTTTGGGATCGCACATTACAAATTAGAAATTATAAAAAAAAATAAATATAGCCAATCCAAGATGGCGGATTGAAGATACTACATATCTCGATTTTGTCTAAAAACAATATAGGGGGATTTTTGTTAGTGTTAATTACAGATTTAAAATATTTTTTGAGAAACTCAATCTGGCGGATTCAATATGGCGTCCTAAAATTTTACATTATTCGATTGTCTCCAAAACTGATATATTGGGTATTTCAGGGTGTAAACTATGAATTGAAAAGTATTTTTTCAGGATTCAATATCGCGAATCCAATATAGCGGAATAAAAATTTTACCTTTTTCGATTTTGTTCAAAGGTGGGGCTGAATCGTTTTTGAGGATGTAAATAGCGAATATAAAATTACTTTTAGAAAATCTGATATGTCAGATGCAATATGACGGTATGGAAGTTTTAAATTTCCGAATTTCATCCTGGTTGGTTTTGAAGGGTTTAGATTTAGATTAGATTAAGACGTTAAAATTTGAAATTCATTATGGCGGATCCAATATGATGGGTTGAAAATTTTACCTTATTTACATTTTTTCAGATTTGGTATTAGGGTGTTTTCGAGGTCTTGTGTTACGAATATGAAGTTAATTTTCTACAACTCTTATGTTGACAAGAATGATACAGTATGAGGGACTGCAAAGTTGATATTTTCCGATTATGTCTAAAATTAATATTGTGGGGTTTTTAGCGTGTATACAAACTGAATATGCAGTAAAAAATATATCAGGATAAGAAATTAACGTCTCAAGTTCTTTCAATATCGATATTGGAAGGTTTTGGAGCCTATATTACCAATCTTAAATTAATTTGAAATTTAAGATAGTTGATTTACTATGAGAGATTAAATATTTATTTAACACAATTTCAATGGTATTTGGAGAATTCTAAAATCAAAGAATTTTTAGTGGTTCATTTTAGGGTCATTTACAACTTTGGATAAAATGGGTACTTTTTTGCCATCTTGAAATCATTGCGAGGTACACTAATCTCGATTGGTACTTAGTTGAAATAATTTATGGATATCATAATGAATTCAAAACTAAAAATCGAGAAATAACATTTTTATAAGAAAAATTGAATCGACTTCTAAAAGTGCGCTAAAAAGTGGAAAAAACTATAAATTTTTATATGAAATTTAACTTTTTGAAGTCGGCGCCAAACTAATACCTAACAAAAAGTAATTGCTTTCTTACTATAATTTGTATATATTAGTAGTTATTTGTTTCATTTAGAATAATTTGGCGCCGACATCAAAAATTTCAATTTCATATAAAAATTTATAGTTATTTTTTGCTTTTTATCGTAATTTTAGAAGTTGGTTCAATTTTTCTTATAAAATTTTTATTTCGCTTGTATTCACCGGCATCGGTTTCACGTTAGTGGGTACAACAGTAGTTCGCTAACATGTTGTGGATCCATTTTCAACTATACCTCTCCGATTTCTTGTTACCTAGAAAGTTGCTACATACATTTTGAAGGTAGTCCATACCCTTTTTTATTCTCTCGAAAGTGTAGTTTCAAAATTTTCGTCTTTAAAAAGTTCTCGTATTTGCGCCACAACGAACATTCTTTGTTTATGCATTGCCTCACTTATACGCACGAATTTCCATCTCAAATAAATGAAAGTATTTCCTTTTCTATTTAAGACTTTAACAAAGTCTTTTATCAATTCCAGTTTTATGTGCAGAGATGGTAAATATATTTACTGCTGCTCTACTAATGGTTCATTAAGGACGTTTTTTAGACCAGACACAATGTTTTCACGTAACAGCCATTTTTTAATCACATAATGTTGGTTTTAGGCTCTGCTCTGTCATTCGCGTAAAAACCAAAAATATTTGGTGTAGCTACTCTACAGTCTGAAGCAATGCAATATCTTTTAGATCAGCACAAATATTCCATTTATGATCTCCGTATTTTACGCTTAGAAGTAATATATGCATGTTCTCATAGGTTTCTTTCATATTTACAGCATAACATACGGTTGTTCATTTCCATTAAATAATAAAACTAATTCTAGACTTGTGTTCGAAGAGTCAATAAATAGTCGTCACTCGGTAAGTTTATAGGAAAGATTAAGTGCGTTGATTAAAACTCGAAATATCATGACTATACAACAAGTCATTTGCCATTGAGAAAAATACTTCTAGCATAGACTACTTTTTCCGAAACATAGAAGTTTTCATTCCTTTTTGTAAGAGATTCCACTATTGTAAATGACATTCAAGATGCTGTGACTTTGTTTCGGGAAGGTCCAAATCACGAACAAGACTATTGAGATCTTCCTGGGATATAAAATGTGGCTGTTTACTGCTACTATATACGAATTTTGACCCAAAATCATGTAGTTCATTCGATTCCTAGTCGACTTTATATTTTTCTGGCGGCTTAGGGACAGGTCATGAGGTACAGATCTTATGGCAGAGGGAATATTAGGATATTATATGATAAGTAGCTGGCATTTCGACGACTACGAGGTATGATAAAATTTGGAATTACATGGGGTTTGATGAGTATTTCCGTCATTTTAAGCCCTAAATGATTGAGACTTCGTAAATAGAGGGTCATCCCTAGTCACCCCATGCGATGTTGCTAGATTGTGAACAATCTCTATAAATTTAGATAAATTGTAGATTTGGCAGCGTCGCACCCCGATATTCTATAACAACTTATATATCACATTGGTACGTCCCTATGCCTGATTTGCAATCAATCAAAACATATTGTTATTGTTCTCTAGATTTTGCTACGTAATACGGCAATTTACAGATCAGAGTAATGGTTGCATGCGTAAAAATTATCGAAATAACCCATCATTTTTGGGGGAAAGATTTTCATGGAGAACAATGTAATTTGGCAACTACCGAAATATTTTCCAGAACCGACAGAATGATGGATAGTTTCAAAACGGCCATTGGGTCGGAAGTCAAGCCCAATGTAGTGTTCCGAAATTCAAATATCTTTCGTATCATCTGATTGACTCGGCTGAATTATGTAGTGGCATAATTTTTTTAACTCATATAGCCTATATAAACGGCGTACATCTTCTTCGATACCCTCAGGAAAAAGAGGTATGCCTCCTTTTTGCTCATTTCTTGAGTATCATATTCGAGCATGAAACATTGTTATAGAGTTCAAGCCCAAGTCCAAAGGTCAGGTCCAATTTGTTAAAAGGATTTTTATTCCTTTTACTGATGCCATATGTCCTAATAATTTACTGTGCCCATGGGAATATGAAGTCCAGCCCGGAACATGAGTTTTTCGCACCAAGTTTCACCTGTCCTCTAGTTGAAGGCCACCAATTTACCTTGTACTCTACCTGGAGACGTATGACCTCTAAGATAACGGGGTCATATTTTTTATATATTACTAAAATGAGATTTAACCTTCCTCGTTCCCCTAGCTAGGTAGAAATTTATCAAAAATATAATAATTAAATGTTAATTTTCAAATAGTTTCATGATACTGAACTCATCCTCGTGGCTCAATATATTTTTTAACCGATTTCTAAAAGAAGGAGGTTCTCAATTCGTCGACTATGTATTTTCTTTTATGTATGTACACCGTTTACTCCGGAACGACGGAACCGATTTGAATGAAATTTTTTTGCATTATGTTCAGGAAGTTGCTGCGGTGGTCTCATATTTTTTTTGGACAAAATTGGTGCAGTAAAATCCAAGATGGCGCTGACAATATTGAGGCCAAAAAAATTAATTTTGTCCGGTTTTCTCCCAAATTGTTATGTGGGAATTTTTGGGACCATACACAACGAATCTGGAATTACTTTTAAAAAATTCAATATGGCAGATCCAATATGGTGGACAAAAAATTTTAATTTTGTCCGATTTTTTCCAAAATTGGTGTGAAGGAGTTTTCGGGGTCGCACATAGCGAATTCAAAATATTTTTAAAAAATTCAATATGGAGGATCCAATATGGCGGACAAAAAATTAATTTCGTCCAATTTTCTCCAAAATTGGTATAGGAGAATTTTTGGGGTCGCACATAACGAATCTAAAATTATTTTTAAAAAATTCAATATGACGTATCTAATATGGCGGATAAAATTTTATTTTGTCCGATTTTTTTCAAAATCGGTATGGGGGAGTTTTTGGGATCGCACATTACGAATCTGAAATTATTTTTAAAAAATTAAGTATGGCGGATCCAAGATAGATTCAAAATTTTACATCTCTCGATTTTGTCTAAAATCAATAATGGGGGTTTTTGTTAGTGTTAATTACGAACTTAAAATATTTTTTGAAAAACTAAATCTGGTGGATTCAATATGGCGTCCTAAAAATTTACATTTTTCGATTTTGTTCAAAGGTGGGACTGAATCGTTTTTGAGAATGTAAATAGCGAATATAAAACTAATTTAAGAAAATCTAATATGTCAGATGTTACATGACGGTCATCCAAAATTAGTATTAAGGGGCTTTGAAGGGTTTAGATTTAAATTAGATTAAGACGTTAAAATTATTTTTTTGAAATGCAATATGGCATATCCAATATGGTGGGTTGAAAATTTCACCTTATTCGCATTTTTTCAGAAGTCGTGTATTACGAATATAATGTTTACAACTATTAGATTGATAAGATACAATATGAGGAACTGAAAATTTTATATTTGCCTACTTTTCTAAAATAGATATTGCGGGGTTTTTGGGGTGTATACATATACACACTCAATATGCAGTATAAAATGTATCGGGCTAAGAAATTTACCTCTCAAGTACTTTAAATATCGATATTGGAAGCTTTTAGGGCCAAAATTACCAATATAAAATTAATTTGAAATTTAAAGTAATGGTTTTACTATGACAAACTAAATATTTGGTTGACACAATTTCACTGGTATTTGGAGAACTCTAAGAATGAAATAAATTTTAAGGTGAATTATAACTTTGGATAAAACGGGTATGTTTTTGCCACCTTGGAGTCATTGCGAGTTACACTAATCTCGATTAATACTTAGTTCAAATAATTTATGGATATCACAATGAATTTAAAACTAAAAATCGAATAATAAAATAAAAAAAAAATTGAACCGACTTCTAAAAGTGCGCTAAAAAGTGAAAAATAACTATAATTTGTTATATGAAATTGAAATTTTTCAAGTCGGCGCCAAATTATTTCTAAATGAAATTACAAATAAAATATTTTTAATCTGTTTATGCGAATCACATTTTGTCAGGTATTAGTTTGCTACTGACTTCAAGAATTTCAATTTCATATAACAATTTATAGTTATTTTTCACTTTTTAGCGCACTTTTAGAAGTCGGTTCAATTTTTTTTTGATTTTTTTTATCATTTGAATTATTTTTTTTATTCCTATGTTGATTTTTTAGATTAAAATTTGAACCCGAACTATTTATTTTCAAATTTACTATTTCATGCTGTTACAAAAAATAATAATATAGTTATTGAGAAGTTAATGGGTATTTATAACTGAAATATAAAATTAATAAATGAAATTATACAAAATCAAAACGAGGGATGAAAACCAGTATGTTAGAGGCATTTCGGCGAAAGTTAGAAGAATAAGAAAATGATTGATATGATATTAACGTTGGTTTCAAATCAAATGACTCTCTGATAAGTCAGCTCATGTAGCAACTCCTGTGTTGCCCAAATAAAGCGATCCCTTGAAATAAGAATCAAAGTGCATCCATATCTCGTGGAAAAACAGAAAAATCTGGTGCCGCCAACCACACCTGGATTCATGATGATACATTTAGATTTTATTTTAAACATACAACTTAAGTTATCGCTAGTATTTATCTTTATAATCTAAATATTTAGAGCTTACCTTATCATTTAGCCCATAGTTACTGATGACTGATGTAATTCTATAAAAGTTATTTGGTTTTAAGAGCGTGGTATACTATATAAATAATGTTTTTGCATGGAGACTTCTCTCGAGGAATTTTATTGCTCGGAACCTTTTTCTTGGGCGTCAGTGTAGTGCAATAGTATTATAGGTTTTCGGTTAGGTATATTTCCATCAATCAAGACCGTGTTCTTAACGTTTCTCCCCTTAAGGCATTAAAAAGGGTGAAAATATTAAATGTAAAAGATGTAAACAAACCGATGTGGGAAGAAAGATAAGTTAAACTTTAGATATCGTCACTGTACCTTCTTTTCATACTCTCCTGGGGCCTTCTCGTAATTTATTGTTGGAATAGCGTAGTTCTTGAAACAATGTTTATTCTTTCTCAGAGTGAATGTGAATTATTTTCTGGCTTTGTTTTTCGTGACGTTAGAACTATCATTACTAAGGGTTATTTGGTCGAATATTGCTTTTTTAGAGAATTCCCGTGGGATGAGGAATGAACTGTGCATTGTTCTGCACTATTTGTTGTTTCAAGAAATGTATAAAATTGGTCAGCAGTTGTGTATGATTGGTTGTATACCGTTTGCGGGTATATATCGTTAATATTTTTCAGGCATGTGGGAAAACCTGTCATTATTTTGTGTTATGCATTTTGTTTAAAAGTGATTTTCGGCTGAAAATCGTTCTTTTTCCAAAGTGACCGTTGGAAAAGTTTCGGCGTGTGAGCCATCAAGATACTTTCTGGAAATTTTATTTAACCTGGAAAAAGGATTAAGGGTATCGTTTGGCCCTGTAATATTTCCTAGTATTTTGTATGTAAAGGCAGTTTAGTATGATTGGATTTGGACTAGCTACAGTTGAAACTAGCGTTTATTAATACATTTGTGGAGATCATTCACGCCGTTTGGTCGGCCATTTTAAGAAGAAGCACGTTGACGCGGAATAACGATAACCCTCCAGTTAAGAGGGTTTTTATGAAGAGTTTTTCTTGGTTTTGTGATCCTGATTGTAGTTCCTGGCTTTGGTTCATGGATATTGTATGATTTATTCCTGGCTTTTGTACCTGCTTCTTGTTCCTGGTTTTGTTACTGTTCCTCTTTGTGAAACAAGACTCTGTTTGGTTTTGGCGTACAACATCCTTGGACAACGCAGTGACCTACCCGTAGAGCAAGGGATACTAGGACGCTTAGACTTTAGGTTTATATGTTATTGTATAGTTTAATTAATTCGTTAACATCTTGTCAGATTTACTTTATTAGACTTCACATTTAAAACTTCATTTAGTTAATTTAAACTGTTTTTACGCTCAAGTTTGTAATTCATCTGGTTGGTAATGCGCACCTTACTATAGTCCCTGATCTATAATCTGCGGAATTGCGTCTCACTGTTCACAATGAGCGTGCTAGCTCTTGCGCTAGGGTTTAATTAATCAGATTACAAGAATGTCATTCACATACCGACTCGGACGAAGGGTTAATCGGTTTTCTATTCAAATATAATCATTACAACTCAATTTATTACATATATTTGATTCTGTTCTATTGAACTTTACCATCTATTTCCTATTTTAATGTATACATTTACTCGCTGATTTTATATTGTATCATTTTTATATTAAAGTGTTTGTTTATACTTTGAAAAGGCTTGCGTTTATTTGCTTGGTCCCTATCTTTTGAAATACTAGACTAGGTGAGCTTGTGTGGGCTTCAGAACATCGGATGACCTTCTGGTTTAGGTTGGCGGTATAGTAAATCAGTGGTGCCTTGGGCGATTGGTAAGTACCAATCTCATAATCCATTTTTTATTTCTTTAAATATTGTAAACTCCTCCACCTCCTTCTTGAGCTGTCGAACACCTTTGTTGCGTCCTTCGCAGCCCATAGGAATAACTAGTCTAAGCGTTTGTCAACTGTTATATTGACTCGGTTAAAATAAGTAAGAAGGCAAAAATGGACATCACCGAAAATAGTCTGAAGCTAGAATCCTGCACCGAAAACGACACTGGAGAAAACAGAAATTCAAAGACACACATCATAACCCAAAATTCTTTAGTCAACCGTCTTTAGATGTAAGAGAAGTGGAAGCCACTTCTAAATAGTTGTAAATTAAAACTAAATGCAGTAAAAATGGAATCTTAGCGTAGCAGGCATAACTGAACTCCTCTCCGTTTCTCCGTTGTACTCCACTACATTTACTTTTAGTTTAAATGGTTGTGTAGCTTAAGAATTTGTTCATATTCACTGAAAAATGGCTAGAGATAACTATAAGCCGAAGCGTCGTGATATTCAACAACAAAATTAAGACAGTGGAAATCCAACAGATATTTACTACTTCGCAAGAAACATCGTTGTCAATGGCCTTCTAACAAACATAACTTTGATGTACCCCAAATGATGTAATAAGCATAGGCTAAAAAGCTACCAAGCTCTACCAATGGTAGAGGTCATTGGATAGTTTCAAGATTAGCTCCGACACAAAGATAAACCCAGCCAGGTAACTCTCATCTATACTCGTATAATTGTAATTTTTATATTTGAATGGTGGATTACATTTAGTTATTAATTACATATCGAAGAGAAATCCACAATACATGAGTCTACTAGCTCCGTTATCCGATCAATTTTCGTGGGAGGGATATCAGTACATAAAGTTGTTTATCGTGATTTCACTTTCTTATTGTTTATACAAAAATGTAATTTTTTGGTAAGTGATTCTTGAGATTTCTGAATTATAGTCTTCTAAATCTTTCCCGTTTTCAAACCAGTTTTAGTATTGCGTGAGTTTTTCAGACTGCTAATCGCATGTGCTGTAGCGAGGGATTAGCTGTTTCAGTTCGAACGTAACTTCATTTTTGGCAAAATTGATATTCTGACCTGAAGGATTAGATTAACAACCATCAAGCTTTGGTCCCCGTTTCATTTATACTGAAACCTTGATCTGCCAGACCTGTACCTTTTTGATCTGTATTTAAAGGTAAAAAAATATGTACATGTGTTAGTATATTGCTTTTACTCTTTTCCGTTTCTAATCTCCTGACAGTACTATGTGTCCATATTACGAGCAAATTAGTCATCCTCTGTACCGAGTAGGCTGTACTGTGGTTCCGTTTTATGGGCAGTATCGTCTTTTTTCCTTTCATTTTTCTTTTGCCTTGAACCAATATTGAGGACAAATAACTTTTATTGTGGAACGAATATTAATACTAAAAGAAAACTAACATGTTTTTTGACGCTACTATTAAAAGTAAAACATCTCTGAAAAGCATCATTTAAGAGATTTTTCGCCTCAAAGGCATACTGATAAAATTAAAAACTGAAATAATCAGTTAAAATTCAAAATCACTTCTCGAAAAACTACGTTAGAAACCTTAAAAAACCGGTGGTTAGAGTCAATATTAACATCACATGCAACGGGAAATTCATAAAAATCCAAAAAATTTTATAAAAAAAAAATTGCAACAATAGTGTTGAACTCATAAGATGGAGAAAAGGATACAAGCTGTAATGGATGTATATTATACCGACGCGAATACAATAAAAATTTGGTCCAAATATAGGAACTGTCTATACTTCCAGATTATACTTATATTATAACAATAAATGAGTAAATATAAAAATGGCTCTTACACTCTGTAGTAATTTGTTGTTCATTTATTAATTGGATCTTTTTGGATTAAATTTACTTTCCAAAATTTGCAGTTAAAACAAATACTAAGGAATATTTTTTAACAAACAATACACAAAGTTTCAACTTTTCTGTTTTACTAAAATTTAATATAGAATATACATTAAAACATTTCTGTACTTTATAAAGGATTAACAAAATCAATAAAATCACAAACGAACTACGCCTGCTTAATGTTTTTACCCGATAAAGAAAACAAAAATATATGTTATAATTAAACGAAAGCATAATAAAAAATAAAAGCTAAAGGTAATATTTTTTTGGGCTGAATTAATCATCTTCAAGATATTAAATTGCTTCCATAATTTTAAATTACTCTGTAGACAGTATAAAGTACATACACTTATAAAAAATATCTGAACCGAGAGCTTTTTAAATCACTAACAACATCCTTAGGCAGTATCAGCGATAACAAAATTAAAATTGTATATTACTTACAGAAACCCAAGATATTATTATCCCTAACAAGAAATATTAATAAAGTGGTTGTTTGATGTTTAATGTGTATTTAATAAGATACCATGCCTGAATCGATTTTATATCTAGAATCGTAAGCTAATCTAATCGTAGAAGTTAATAAGTAGAAACAGAAATAAGTAGTTACAATATATTATTTTCGGATCTTTAATTATTAACTACTATGAAAGATATATTAATGTCAATATCACGAAGTGAGATAAATCGCTCATAATACATAAACGAATAGACGTAAGTCGGAATACTTTTTTGACTCTACCTATGAGTGATTCTCTGGAAAGACGTTTTGGGCCCATACATAGTTGTCCTCTCATATTAATATTCTTCCTATAGAAAAAACCTAGTAAGGATAAGAAAATTAACAGTTTAATGATAAGTATTAAAAAGTCCCTTGAATTTATAGCAATTTGTCGAAATATTAGCATTTTTCTGGAAAATAGTTGCAAGGGACTGTTCGGTATAACAGGGAACTATTGCAAATAGATCAAAACCACATAATACATAATTATAATCATTTCTTTGTTTATGCCACATAGGATCAATATTGCTATAATTATGTTGCTTCAAGTTCGAGCAAAAATAAACTAAAAAATTAAACCTCACTTCTCAAATATCTTAAACAAAACTAGTAGAATTTTAATATGAAAACAAGATGGCTTACAGTTAAAATTTTAAATTTGATCAACTTCTAAGTAGTTTACTTAAAACTAATGATGCTTTCAAATAACAATTTTAAACTTTTTAGTCTTAGGTTAGTACATTTTGGTAAGTTATTATTTGTGACAGTTCACTAAGTGTGTATTCTATTTTCAAATATATAGATCTTTAACATAAATAAGTACACTTTTTATCTTAAATTTAAATATGGCACGTAAAATCACAATACAATACAAATACAGATACAATAAAAGTAAAATATTACTTATTAAAAAAATTTGTCTTAGAATGAGACAACTAACACTCAAAAATCTCTACTATTACTGGAAATTTATAAAGTATTCTCTTTACCTTAAGTATTATATCAGGATTGTTCAACTTATGAATTATTTGGTCAAAAGATATATCTGAAGTGTCACTTTCATCTATTCTAAAGATCTGTACTTGGGCGTCACAAATCTTCAAAAATGTAATTCGTAAATCATTCTTTTCTTCATCAATTTTGTTAATCACAGCAGCATATCGACACTCTACATTTTTTCCAGGAATTTCATCAGAACGTGGATTGGAACTGGATTCAGCTTTAGCATAATTTTCTTTCAGTGCTTCAGTTAGCATGTTCGAAGTAACTTCAGATAAATGAAGATCGTCTTCTGATTCTGATTCGGTGAACACTTCATCCACATTCCATCTGGGTTATAGGTAATATTGCTTATTTTGAAATGCCCATAGCTGTTGCTGTTGCAAAAGCAGCTGAGACGTCTCATTGTTAGAGTTGTACAGCTAGTTAGACCGAAGATAGATTTTGAAAATATACCTTTGGCTTAATGCACATTCAAGGTACCTTTGAAACTTTTCTGTTTCGTCGTCTCCTTTTCAATTTTGTCGATTATTTCCTGGATTATTTGACTGTCAATTGTGATACGTGTAATGCTAAAGTATTGTTCTTGGGTGGATTGTACGAATTGTTTGGTATTAATAATATCACCACCAGTGTTTAAAACAAAATTTACCATTCTTTTGCATGATGCTCCGACACGTCTGATGCACCCTTTTCATGCCCACTACCTGTATAATTCCATATAAATGCCTCTATATTCCGAACTTCTTCACAGCGTTTAGTTGCCAATACAAAAAACATCATTTTATTATGGTACTGCGTAACGGGGCCATCATTCAAGAAGTGTACGCGTCTAATGCCATCTGGAGGAGTCTTAAAAATTGGTTGTAGAGGTGCCCAAATAGCAGCAGGTGAATGGGCTGTGTTCTTAGAGACTGTACAATAAAATCCTATTGATTCTTGTAGATAAATCACTATTGTATGTAGGCTTAGCTGAGCTCGTGATCCACCGAAATGAAATGCTTGTACATTTGTGCATATTTTATGCAATCATTTTCGATGAAATCCATGTGAATAAGTACATCATCATCTTAAAAATTTATTTTTAAATACCTTATGGCATTAAATTAGTGAAAGATGCAACGAATTTTTCCAAATCTTCATGTAATCATATTATTAATTGAGGTGGATTAACATCAAAAGATTTCTTTAAATACCTTCGTGGCTTTTTGGTTTTTACGTCTTGAATTTCTTGCCTCTCAGTATTCCACATTTTGTATTCCATGACTTTTCTGTCATCAAACTCTTTATAGCTATTAATCCTATTAGTGCAAATCATACAATTTCTTAATAAACATTCGACGCTATATCAATCGCAACATAAGTCTTCTAGTAACTTTTGGTGATTATTGTAAGGTAATATTTCTGCTCCGTACAAAGCACTCAACTTCATGTCCAGGTTATTGTGGACTATATATAGGCACGTGTCACGATTATGATAAATAGGCTTGACTACCCAGAACGGACGTAATTTACAGAATGTTTAATAGCTAATTTTGAAGTTATCGGCCAAAAACTTTTTGTATAGATTGCGCATTGTATCAAGCAGACACCTTTTTTGCTTTTAAGTTTGTTTTTTGTAATAAATTCCTTTTTTACTGCTCCCATACGGCTGTTACTATCATCTTCATAAAACACCTGTTCCACAAATTTAGGTCGTCTCACTGGTCATAATTTAGGTACAGATGAAGAATTGTGCGGCTCTGACTTTATGGTGCTTCTATATGTAACAGCACTATCTTTATGTATCCAATGCCAATATTTTTGGATCATCTGTCCAGATACTGCTTTTGCTAATATTCTTTATCTTCGGTATGTTTTGGCGTCGAATAATTTTTTTTCAGCTGTTTATTAAGGACATCACCAAATAACGCTTTCTTGACCATTTCTTCTGTACCATTAAGTTTAGTTAACATATTATGCCTTTTAATATTTGGTATATCTTCAATACTCTTTCTTGTTTTGCCTTGAAGTCTAGCCAATCTTTTCCTATACTTCTCAAGATTTTTCCTCAACGCTACAATCCTTTCATTTTTCTCTTTGTTTTTTTTTTCACTCTTTGCTTTTTTATATTTCTTATTCTTTTTTTTTTGTTCCAGTAAACAGCACAGTGTTTTTTCCAAGTCTTGAAGGCAGCTCTGTGCTCACGTAGAGTCATATCTTTGGAAAGTTTTCTTTGAAGTTTTTCTTTTTTTTTCTGGTATTTTAACCTCTTTTCTTTCATCTCTTCTCTTTTTTGAAGATCATTCTTTCTACGTTGGTACCTTGGATGTTCCGCTTCTCTCTTTTTCTGTTTTAATTCCTGTATAGATAACTTTTACTTTTTAGGAAGCATGTCTAAATAATCACAACTATTATTATGAACATTAGGGTATCGACAACTAAACTAACTTCAAAAGAGAGATTATTGTCAATTCTACACAGCCCCCTGGAATGAAATACAGTCCTCTTCGGCAATATAAAGATAGGGATTGTTGCCAGGGGACTGTGTATTTTTATTAAATCGTGAAATATTAAGCAAACTGTCATAATATACTTAATTTTATGAGTTGTCGATAAATATGTACATAAATTATTATAAAATTATATAGAATACATCAAATTCTACAAATAAACTATAAATAAAATAATTACCAGTGGATTGTATGTCGTAGCAGAGCCAACACGTGTTCCCGCCATGAACGATGCACAGACACTAAATAAAATTATCGTACAGCGCCTCTAGCTCTGCCTATACGAACTTTAGACTAGTTGCATTCCTGTATATGCAGGACAAGACGAAACGTAATGTATCTGTAAATAAATAATTAACAACCCTTTTGTCATCTTATAGCATAAGAGCAATTTTTCTCTGGTTTACTGTATATATGTTATGTTTTTGGCTTAAAATTAAATGTTCTTCAGCATAAAAATCCATACTATTAAATAAACCATTATAGTAATCCTCAAAATGAATGGATTTTAATGAAGCACTGGTAATACCTTTAGCTTTCTTAGTGACACTTGAATTTATTAATCTATCCTGTAGAACTTTTTCATCCATACCTTCTTCAAATTCATTAATTTCTTTCAATTTTACGTTTTTCTATATATTTTTCTTAATTTTTCTTAATAACTAGTTATAGTCTGACGACACATAAACTCTCTAAAATCAAAAACCTAATGTTAACATATACATTACATATATGTTACGTAAATTAAATATATTATAGTCTACGCTAAATTATAATAATTATTGTATATTCTATGGATTTAATACACTATCAATGTACTACACTACCAAATGCAGCTGTGATAGTCAAAACTTAATAAAAGTTTATACCTTGAAAGTATATTCGTTTTTTTAAGAATAATATTTTAAGGTTTATCTATTTTCTACTTTACATATCCGAGTTAGATTACATACATATATTATCATTTTCAACCGACTATAAGAAGCCAAAACCTAAAGTAGATATTTCATTTCCCCTAGAATAAGCTACAAATAACTCAGGACCCACCAATAACCTGAACAGACATGAAGCAGTGGTAAACGTGTGTAAAGTGTCGAAGTTAATATGCATTCGCTTGATCGACGTATAACATTGCCATTGTCGCGTATAAGTTGTTCTTTGTCTCTTTTACACTTCATTGACGGGAAATCTCGCGTGAAATATCTTTGCTTTGACTTGGTAAATATTTTCCTTGAATGTATTACCTATTTCTTTAACAAATCATTACAATGATATAAGTAGTTTTTTATAGGAGCTTTTCCTCATATTTTATTGGATATTATATAAATTGTTTAATATTTACCCTATTTAATTGAACTGCCAATCATACTGCGTTGTAGTAATTAATATTGTACATACAATCTCTGCAGATTATTTTTATTTTTTTATTCACTACTTTATTACTAAGAAATAATTACGCAATTGGCTTAATGACAAATTTTACAATAGAAAAAAATACGAGGAAACTAACTAGCTGTGGAACGGTCAGAATATAATAATAACAGGTGTTTACCAAATTAAAAAAATTCATTAATTACAAATTTATTTTGCTATGTTTAACTAGAAATTATTTAAACCCAGAAATTGTTCTGGTTTATGACTAATATGCAGTTATTTTAATAACATTGTTCTGCCCAAAAATCCCCCCCCCCCACCTGGCAAACTAGTATGTTATTTCAATAATTTCCACCAATGCAACCCATACACTGGCCTATAAATTGTCTTATCACATAGCAAAATCTAGAGAACATCAACAACATGTTTTGCTTGATCGTAAAGATGTATTTATGCGATATAAAAGTTTGTTGTAGAATAGCGGGGTGCGACGTTGCCAAATTCACGTTTCCTCTAACTCGAGGGAAATTGTGCATAATGTAAAAACACCGCATTGGAGGCATCTGGGGATGACCCCCCCCCCCATCTACAGTCTCAACCGCCTAGGGCTTAAAATAACCGAGATACTCATTAAATCCAATGCAATTCCAAATTTCACCATACCTCGTAGTCGTCGAAAGGTCAGTTACTTTTCGATGGGCCCCTGTACACAGAAATGATGTCGTCGGTTCTGGTACTCTTGATACCTGATGTTTCTAGAAAATACCAGATGTACGAAACGGGTATATAAGCAGCCGGTCGGTCGTCTGAGCATCAGTATTGAATATTTGAGCG
Source organism: Diaprepes abbreviatus (assembly GCA_034092305.1). Lineage (NCBI taxonomy): Eukaryota > Metazoa > Arthropoda > Insecta > Coleoptera > Curculionidae > Diaprepes > Diaprepes abbreviatus. Next base: position 1,731,893 of record JASJET010000050.1, read on the forward strand.
AAGTGCAAAGAACTAGCGAATAATGACAGCTTTGTGGTAGTGCTATTATTTTCACCATATGCAAATGATGTAGTCGCGATCTTGTTTGAACAAACCGAACAGTTTTTATTATATATGTGGTGAAGTTACAGTGAAAGCATAACGAAATGAGCCCATTTGTAAGTAGGGTCGAACTGGGCTGGAAGGGTCTCCATAAGCCTGAGTGTAATTATTTATAACTTAACGAATCTGAAACTAGCCAATCAACATTTTTAAAAGAGTAAAAGTTTTAGCCAAGCTGTCAATAACTCGATGATAAAAGCTGCTATTCTCATATTTTTTGATGAGATCCGATTCTTTGTTCAAGATAATCAACGAATCCAACAGTTATTGTCCCAGTAAAGACCGAAATCTCATCTTAATGCACTTAAGCGCAGAAAATCGTCTCTTACAAATCACTTGCAACAATAAGCAACATATAAGTTGGAGTACGTACTGATGTATATGTTATGTTGTGACAAAAGTTTACATCCACATGGTATACAACTTTGGCAGGCTTCCGAACCGCTTCGGGAAAACCAAATGGTGTCCTTGGTAGTTTGGTCCTTATGTTCGTCGTCTTTTTTTTTTCCTGTGAGCATCTGAGCCATTCGTGTCTTGCTGCCTAAGTGGAATGTGTTCATCCGAAAGAGTTTAAAAGAATTCATTAAAACTTTTTGTAAAAAATTCTAATTCTTTGACAGCAGTTCTCGATCGACATTTGCAACTAATGCGAGAGACTTTAGTGCTTCACGAGGAATCCCATTTTGGTTTACTTCATTTTCCCGGATTCAAGTTTATCGGGTCCAAACAAGCGGTACCCTTCATTAAATTTTCATTGCAATTGAATTTTGTACCTATTTTAACTAAAACTGTGTTAATAATGACTTTGTGGATGAAAATAGAATAGAATTTGTTTGACTTCGTAGGCAGTAGTGGAATTTCGTCTTGGCACAGCGCCTTGTTTAAATCGTATTTTTTCGATTTTTTAGATATTCTTCGTAACGGCAGCGTGGGCTGTATGTCGATATCAATAATCATTGATTGGCTTACCGTGGTTAATAGGTCAAACATTTTTTTGAATGTAAAGGCTGTTCCATCAATTCCTTTGCTTGGAACGGAACTTTTGACTCGAAGTCCATGCTCGAAGATATGGCACTCAAAGTTTTTATCGAAGCAACGTATCGAGTTTTCTCCATAATAGTGGTCAAGGCTCTGTCTTTTGCCCACTATCTCGTTTTTCCGATGTTCTGTAATCGTCTCAATTTGTCTTGGCCAGCTCTTATTTCCGAAATTTTGTCCACTCATAAATATGTGCATTTAAGCGATTGGCGAATAAATATACTGATAGATTCTAAAAGCCCAAACAAATCCTTTTCATCAGTATGGCATAACGCCTCCCAGCACTAAATTTAAAAATGCGTGAAAATTAATTTTGGTACTTCTTTCTCCAGTTTCGCTTGAAGATCAATATACCTACCTGCCATATTTATTAATTGGACTAATTCATGGGCTACAAGAGGTCAGTAATATTCTCCTGTTGATTTCCGGACAGGAACCATGCTAATCGCCTATTCTTCTAGGATTACATTCTTAACATAGCGTAAGCAAATTACAGCCTGATCAACAACGCCAACATCCTAGCGAGAATCCAAATTGAGGCTTAAGGTGCTCAAAATGAATAAAAAAGTCATTTCTTGACCTCGAAGAGCTCAATAATTACGACCAGAAATATTTTTGAGCAATTTGAGCTCGAAAACAGCGGAAAGTTTCAGCGATGTCCTTAGGGTCAACCATTTTTCAAATTTTTGCGTTTCGTTTCTCTCAAAGTATGTATGAACCATTTTACATATAAGTCATCAGCCAGAGGGTAGATAGAGTCGGAGGCCCACGCAGGCTAGATCCCGACTGAAAAACGCCACTTCGACTATATGGCCAGTCTGATACTGTTTGTAAGGAAACCTTTTGAATTATATTTTAGGTGGAAAGTTGGCGATCATGACATAACTTAGCCTCCCAAAATTTGTTACCACACTTGCTCAAGAACCTTAACAGGATGGCTACTAGGTACCCACACATCTATAAAGTTTGTAGTTCCAACGTTTTGACGGGAACCTCTGAATCATGTCAATCATTGCTACTTTTACTTAATACAAAACCTGGTATTTTCTAGTAAAAGCAAACATAAAATTGAATATCCTAATATCTCCTCAACCATGAGACCTATACTTCATGATGCTTCTAAGCCTCCAAAAAAATCGACTCGAAATCGGATGAACTAGGCGATTTTGAACCAAAAGCTAGTTTAAGTTTTCAAGAGAAAAACGATTACTCATGTAGTAGCAGTAGACAGCCCAATTTATATGTCATCGAACTTACTCGTGATTTAAATCTTCCCAAAACAAAGTTATAGCTGCTTGGATCCCGTTTATAGTAAAATATTTTATAAAAGGAGTGAACATTTCCACGTTTCGGGAAAGGCAGTATTTTCCTCAATGCCAAATGTCTTAGTTTCCTGTCACGATATTTCTAGTTTAATCAACGAACTTGGCCTTCGTACAAACCTACCGAGTAGTGACTGTTTACTGACTCTTCAAAGCTTAGAGTTAGTTTTATTGTTTAATGGAAATGAAAAACCATTTGTTCCTGTGGGTCATGCTGTAAATATGAAAGAAATGTACGAGAACATGCGTATCTTACTTCTTCTTCTTCCTCTTGTTATAGGCTTACAGCCTGGTTTTTCCAACTCAATCATTCATTTCATTCGATGTTGAAATCCAGGACCCTCTCCATCTTTTAGGTGGTCTACCTATTGGTCTTTTGGTTTCCGGTGTTCCATCTCGGGCGATTCTCGCTATCCTATTTTGCGCCATTCTTCCTACGTGCTCATTCCAGGCTCTTCTGCGCTTCCGTCCCCATCTTACTATATCCTGCATTCCATGTTCCTCGCGTATTGTTGAATTGCGTATGTGATCTCTTAATGTGTATCCCGATATTCTTTTTAGTACTTTCATTTCGGCAGTTCTTAGAATTGATTTTGTTTTTGTGTTGTCAGCTCTCGTCTCTATTGCGTACGTCATTATCGGTCGAATACAGGTCTTGTAGATTTTTGTTTTTGCGTCCTTGCTCATGTATGTGTTGTGCCATATTATATCCGCCAGGCTTCCTGAGATTCTATTTGCCTTGTTTACTTGGTTTCTTACTTCTCTTGTTCTGTCTTGGTTTGCGGATATCTCAACTCCTAAGTAATTAAAGGTCATGAGTTGTTCTATTGGTTTGTCATTCACTACTAGTTTGCATCTTAAGGGCACTTTGCTTATTACAATTGACTTAGTTTTATCGATGGATATTTTCATGTTGAATTGCTTGCTTATGGTGTGGAATGCAAATAGAAGTCTTTGGAGATCGTCTTCATTTTCCGAGACTATGACGGCGTCATCAGCGTAACATATTATTGTTATTTCCCCGGTATTCATTCTGTACCCTGGTGCCGCTCTTTTGACGTTCTCAATTATTTGGTCCATTACTATGTTAAACAGTAATGGACTCAGAGAGTCCCCCTGTCGTATGCCCGATGCTATCGGTACATCCTTAGTTAGGTTGCCGCTTACTGAGATTTTGTGTTGTGGTGTTGGAGTTTAGCTGTTCAACGATGTTAATTAAATTGTTTGGGATGCCTTTAATTCGCATTATTTGCAGAATATCATCCAGTCTCACCCTATCAAAGGCTTGAGTGAGATCTATAAAGCACATAAAAGCCGGCTTAGTAAATTCAATAGATTTCTCTGCTATCTGTCTTACGATGAATATGGCATCTACTATAGATCTATTTTTGCGGAAACCTTGCTGTTCTTCTGATATTCTGCAATAATCAGTTATTATACCTTCAAGGATTTTGGTGAATAATTTCATTATTGAATTTAATAAAGTTATTCCTCTATAGTTTTCCGTGATTTTCTTATCACCCTTCTTGAAAATAGGTACTGTTATACTTTTCTTCCAATCTCGGGGTATCTCTTGGTCTTTAATTAATCATACTTCAAAGCATAAAATACGAACATCATCTGTGTCGATCAAAAAGGTATTTCACTACTTACAGAACTGCAGAGTGGTTACACCAAAGATTGTTGTTTTTTATGCGAATGGGACAACACAACCAGAAACCAATATTATGTCGTTAATAAATGACCACTATATGAAAACACTGTGCCCTGTCTGAAAAACGTCCTTAATGAACCACTAGTAGATCAGAAGAAAATTTATTTTACACCTCTGTACATCAAAGGCTTAGAAAAAACTTTATTAGTCTTAAATAGAGAAGGAAATGCTTTTCTTTATTTCAGACGAAAATTCACGCATATAAATGAGGGCAAAGCTTAAACAAGGAATGTTAGCTGGACGGCAAATACGAGAATCTTTTAAGGACGAAAATTTTGAAACTAAGCTTCCGAGAAAAAAAAAAGGACATGGAATGCCTTCAAAAATGTAAGCAACAACTTCCTAGACGACAAGAAATTGGAGAACTATAAATATCTAGTTGAAGAACATATCCAATCTTACAAGACGTTGGGCTGCAACATGTCACTTAAGCAGTATTTTTCACTCCCCTCTGGAATTCTTCTCTGACAATTTAAGTGCAGTTCCAAAACAACACGGCAAAAGATTTCATCAGAAGATTATTGAAATGGAGAAGCAGTATAATGGAAAGTGGACCCCAAACATGTTAGCGGACTACTGTTGAACCCTCAAATGTGAAACCGATCTCATCGAAAGAAGATTATAAAAAAATGTATTTCATTGTACTAAACTTTTTTCAAAACAAAATCAGGTATATTTTTTTAAAAAAAAAGTTATGTGATTTTTTTTAATCTTTGAAAATTCACAATATTTTAGTTAACGGTGACTTGTTTTAAAGAATAATATCTAGAATTTTATTAGAACACTCAATTATATTTCAAATTTTCAAATATTTGATTTATATCCCATTTTAGTCTCAAAACTAAAACAAATAATGTGTGTGAATACCAACTTCGAAAGTATACTTCCAAAAACATACACAGTTCTGTCGTTTTAAGGTTTTGTTTGTGTTTATTAAGTCACAAATAATTTAGTTCTTAATTTATAAAGAAACTTGGAGGGGAAAATAAACCGTAGCTCTTTTTAAATCCCTAAACCTTAATGTATATTCTTAAAATTCGCGAAAGAATCCCAATTAAAATTTAAAAAAAAACCTTACAAGGTATTGCTTTTAAAAAATGACAGCTCCTTTTTATTTTTTAGTATCAATCACAAACAAAATTGAATTTTCCTCACAAAAATTTACAGGGAATCCTATAATATTTGATTTGTAATCCATTTAACCATGAAAAATAGAACAAGTAATATGAATAACGTTACATTTATAAGAACTAGCGAAAAACACAACATTGAAGTTTAGTTTTTCTTTCTGTTTACTAAATCACAGAAATTTAGTGCTTGCTTTATAAAGAAACTGTAGCTTTATTATTTTTTTCAATCTGTATAGGCTATTACATGTTTTAAATTCCCAAAAGAATCCCACTAAAATCTGAAAAAAAAAAACAAGATTGTTCTTACAGTTGTCCACTTAAACTCTTCATAAACAATTTGGACAATTTTTAAGGTTAGACTAAGCAAGTAAATTCTTTGGTGAAGGTTTTATTAAATATCGTTAATTATTCAGCACTTATTGTTTTAGATGTTAGATAATAACCATCTCATAAAAACTTTTTTTTTTTGACGGAAGTGTCAATGGCTTGTGTCATTTTAAATCGCAATTTTAATTGGCGGGGTTTAGAAACAATTCCATTCGAATTTACATAAAACAGTACCAGACACTGTTTTGCTAACAAATAGAAAATCGTAGATGTTTTAGATAGTGGTTATTTAAAATCGCGAAATTCTAGTCATATATTTAAAGCAATAATTCCATAAAAATCAACGTTATTTCTAAAATGAAGTAACTTGGACCAGCCATTTAAATGATCGAAGTTAAAGTACAACAATAATACTACTTTATAACCAATTTGCGACTGTAATTTAAAAGGTAGTTTTTGGTTATTTTTGGCCTTTAAATGTGAAAATTGAAAAACTTACAAATAAGATTTTTGACTTATGATTTTTTCCGCAAAAATTAATAAGTATTTAAATCACATTATTTTAAAAAGTAATTTGTAATATACCGCAGCCTGACGTTACCAAATTTACGTTTTCCTTAAGTTAGGGAAATTGTGCACAATCTGGCAACACCACGTGGAGGTGTCTAGAGATGACAAGTTGACCACGAAGTCTTAACCCCTAGGAATTAAAATAACGAAAGGACCCTTTTAAACCCATATATTTCCAAATTTTACTCTGCCCCGTAACCGAGTCTACTTACAAATGGCCCCTGTATACGAGAAGTACCCCGTCGCTTTTCGAACTTCCGAAAATACCAGAAATACGGAACGGCTATAAAAGCAACTGGCCGGCAGTCGTATCATAGATAGAGAGATAGTGTGCGAACAAACCAGTAGTAAAAGCCTTGTATTAGTGTAATCATTGTATTGAGTAACGTTAAATGATGCCTGTAAACGTAACATCACATCTGTGACCCGACATACGCGATAGTACAAAAATGTCTAAAGTACAGAAACGTGGCTGTGTCAACCCCGCGGATAGTTTTTGTTACATATGTGGTCAGTTTACTCCTAAATCGCAGGAAAAGACAATTGACAAAATGACCAAAGTAACTTATCATAAGGTTTTGCTATTTGAACATTATTGCCCTTATCAGTCTCTCTGAATTTCTTTGAACTCTTTTAATCCTTTTGCGGAAAAGGATACACTATTGATACACTTGGAGGTATGCAGCATGTCATCTAGTCAAAACGTAGAGTATCTTCTTCATATTCCCCAGGCTCTTCATTTATTTGCTGATGTTGAGGGCTCAGTGTCCCTTATCTTTATTTCTTAATTTTTATTGTAGATCCTACCAGCAGCTAGGGAAGAGGTAGTCGTCTACGGCTGATCTCCGCATGCGGCACGAAGACTATTTAAACCGGAGTGCGTCAGGTGCTCCGAAGTTCGCAAAGAAAAGGGTAGATTTCCCTCTAGCCATGCAGTCATCCGTTTTTGCTGTTCCACATTCACTTGGGGGGATTTTTGTTGTGATTCCCATCCACTGAGGCGGCTAATTAAGACAAGCCTTCATGTTTCTTCGAAGACGCTTTATAACAGACAGACTAGCATAAAAGAATCGCGCACTCGTTCTTATTGTTTAAAAAAATTCCAGTGCTCAGTTGGAATTAGATTTAGTGTTTTAGTCATCTATGAACTAGCCTTCAAGTCATAATGCAGGCCATTTGTTGGTACATGTTTCCGAAAAATTTGCATTTCCTGCTCTATTAATTGGGCTAGGTATAGAATGGAAGTTCCCGTCTACTAAGCCGATCTTCAACTGATATCCAAAATTAACCTTAAGATCAAATTCCTGGCCATCACATTGTAGCTTTTTGGAATCCTACTTTTTCCTTAAGAATCATCTTCGACGGATATTTGTCGATCAGTTATTTGACTTTCTAATGAAACCTATAAATTTCTCTGCTTAAAGTCAAGGTTACCACCAGATGCACTTTTCTTAATCTAGTAACTTTTACCTGAAACATTTTTCTCGGTAACGTAATTGGATCGTTTCTACACATTTAATAAAAAAATTCTTTCATTATTTACATGTGAAATTTAGAATATTCCTAATCTTTATGACATACTGAACTTATGATTTTTAAATTTCTTAAGTCGTCAATGTTGGTGGAACGAGACTTTGAATATGAACCCCTAATTACAAATAAATATTTGTGATGAAACAAAACTTAGAATTACAACTTACTACTCTTAATTTCAAGTTAATACTTAATAGAGCATTTTTCAAAATTCTGCCACAGAATGGCAAAAAGCGGTATATTTTTTAGTAAAACTATTATGTTTTACGTTTATAATTGCGCTCTTGGACACTATAAAAGTTACGAGATCGGTTAAATAGAAGAAAAGTTGTTTTCTCTGATTACCTTTCGTCATACGTTTTCAGCATAAAAGTTGAAACCTACTTTTCATGTAACCAGCAAACTGAAGCGGTTTTGTAAAGTACAGCTTTAAATATTTTATGTTTACCTTAAAACCACAAACGATTGGATATAGTTGTTGTATGTTTAAAACCACATAAATTCAAGCCAAATGCGTACTTTTTATAAATAATGGGTTGATATTTAACTACTTTAATAGCTTTTATTATTTAACCCAATAAAAAAAAGTTATGAGAGTAGAAATTGTTCACGAAATACGATATTTTCATATGCAATTATGATTAATATAATTTTGAGATAGAGTCCATAATCCAGGTTTCTCGGACTATAAGTCAAACGGTTACTAAATATTATTGTAAATAAATAAGATAAGTAAAAAAATTATCCTCTTTGGAACACAAATAAAATATTGTTTACAATATTAGAGCCCGACTAAAGGATTTTATTAATATTCTTATTTTGATTTAAATACAACACATATTCTTTTTATTTTTGGACTGTTAGTCTACTAATTATTGTATGCAAATTTTGTATTTTCAGTTTCGCCTGATTATAACATCTGTTACGAAACTTCTAAAGTAATAGTGACAAAATCTAAAATATATTTTGATATTCATACTCATAATTATATAAAGAAGAAATCTATGTTTTCATGTTCGCAAAAATCTCAGAAACTGCTAAACCACTTATTACCAAATTTTAAGTCTTGCCTTATTATATATTCTCATTCTGGTAAGTCGCTAAGGTGTCATGGTCCTTTCTTTAACCAAACCACTTCCGCAGTTGAGTTGGCTCCTCCAGACCTTAAATATCACTCAAGTCATGGTCTTTTCTTTAACCAAACCAGTTCCGCAGTTGAGTTGGCTCCTCCAGACCTTAAATATCACTCAATACTTTTTGTCAGCATACCTGTTTCAGACCTATATGGGAAAAAATTCATTGATATTTTCCGGTTATTATTCCTTTGCGACTATTTAGTCGATTTTTGTCTTCTAGTAAGGTAAAGTTTTTTAATGTAGCGTGAGCTGAAAGTTTTAGTGATTTATTCGGCTGTATACTTGAGTAAATTTCCTATTTATTTTATTATTACAATTAATAAATCTCAAGGTCAGAGATTTAAATATTTTGTAACTAATTTAAGCTCTTATTGTTTTTCGCAGGGACAATTATCTGTTGTTCTTTCAAGGACAAGTAAATCAGAAAATCAATTTAGGTTTTTAGTGCATAGAGATTATAAAAAATGGTATTGATTCTGACTTTCTCTAAATATATGACTGTTATAAAACATAGTACTGGTACAAAAATAGTATAGACGAAGCTGTGAAAGGCAATGCTATTGATAACTCATTTATTTAACAATCTCATTTACACTTTTTTGAAATTCATACTGTTTGAAATTAGTTAATTAATTACCCAATAAAAGGTTTTAGAGATCTTTAATTTTGACTTTGAAAACAAGAAATTTTATAAAGCATTTGAAGTTAAAAATACAAGTTGTTTTATGCTGTTTCTAATAAGGCTGCGTAAGTTTATATTAAGCATAACTTTTTATTAAATATCTATGATATCTTTTAGCAAATTGAAACTTGCTTCTTTCTAATAACCCTGTATATTTCTTTTTTATACCTGAATTAATTATTTAACTTGAAAAACAAATACCACACTTGTCATATCTCGAAAACGGCATATTTTTGATAGTCTAGTTCGAAAGCTGAAGTTTTTTTACATCGATGTAGATACTCTTTACAATGGACGTTTAGAGTATTTTCGAGAAATGAAGCCATGACTCCTTGTTAGTTACGCGTGAACGCGCTGCTTTCCTTAGCGGCTGATATGAAGTGTGTGGAATGTAAGTACATCAAAACCACTATTTCAAAATTATTTTTGATTCATGTTAACTTCGCAAACATGAGTTGAAAACAGTATGTTTTGCCTTCCGGTATCGAGCTTAGTGCGTTGACGTGAAACGCCCCTTATAATATATTTTTATGTACTTACATCGTCTATTTCGGGACAGCTCCAACGATTTGAATAAAGTTTTTTATGTTAGGTAAAGTCCAAAATTTTAACATTATCGACTAAAAATGTTAGTTCTACATTTTTTCCAAAATTTGTACGGGAGTTTTTCTGAAGCTGTAAATTACGAATTAAAAATTATTTTTGAAAACACCAGTATGGCGGACTAGAAACTTTATATTTCCCGATTTTGTTCAAAGTTGGTACTGGGGAGATTTAGAGAGTTTAGATAAAGATTTTACATTTTTCCAATTTTTCCAAAATTGAAATATTAGGGGTTTGGGGGTGTCAATTACGGATCTGAAGTTATCTCTTGAAAATAAAATACGGCAGTTACAATATGGTGGACTAAAAGTTTCACATTTTTTCGATTTCTTCCAAAATTGACATTGGGGTTTTCTGGGGCCACAGTTTTCGCCTTTAGTTTAATTTTTCAAAACTAAATTAAACTGACTTTAAGATTTGCATTTTCCGAATTCTTCCAAAAATTGAGATTAGTAGCATTTGAAGAGCTTAGATTGCGAATCTAAAATTAATCTTCAAATTCAATCTGGTAGATAAAATGCAGCCGACTAAAAATTTGTAGAGGGATACCAGGGGTCTAGTTAACAAATCTAAAATTGTTCCTTATAATTAAATATCGCCGATTAACTAACTATGGTGGACTAAATTATTTGTTTTGGTAACCCTTTTTCTAAAAATTGGAGAATTCTACAGAATATTCTGTTGCTTAATTCAGTGTCGTTTAAACTAACTTCGGATAAAATAGGTATCTTTTTGTGATCTTGAAACCGAGTTCGAGTCTATTGAAAATTAAAATAAAATTAAAATTAAACTGCTTTGTGAATAGTGCTAAAAAGTTAAAAACAACACTATACAATTTTATATAAAACTGAAATTATTGAAGGCAGTTCCAAATGCTTACTAAATAATAGCAGCTGTAAGAAAGCAATCAGAAATAAAGGTAATAAAAAAAGTATTTAAATTTTTATGTTTGAATGTTTTATTATTGTAGGCTAATAACTTAAAAATATAATTTTTTAAATCACATTTTTTATAATTTAGTTTATAATAATAACTATAATTTATTTCTTAATTTTATTGTAAACTATATTAAATTTTTAGTATTGTTTTAAATAATAGAAAAAGCTCAATAAAATTTCATTATATTATATAAATATTTAAGAAAATTTGCTGGCAACTGGATAGGTTAATTTTTTATGAAATCAAAATTTCAATGAGAAATAAAGAAATCTATCTGCCGTATTGAAATAGTTGTTATATATGCAATTCTTCTTTCAGACAGAGAAAAGGAAAAATATATACAAATAGCTTATTTCCTGCAAATACCGCTCTGGCCCTCTCTCTATACGCGTTTCGATCACCCTATAATCTCGTCAGTGCGGCTGTATCGGAGAGAGAGCAACATTCGCAGGAAATAACTGGTATATGAAATGTAAATTTTTAGGTATGTCGGTAGGATATTGCAACCTGCCACCTACCGACTTCAATATGAAAAATATCGCTAGTCGAACGACATTTGTGAATCACTGAAATAGTGAGAATTTTTTTTAAGAAACAAAATTTCAATAAGAAATGAAGAAATCTATCTGCCGTGTTTAAATAGTTGTTATATATGCAATTCTCGTTTCAGGTAGAGAAAAGGAAAAATATACACAAATATTTTATTTCCTGCAGTCGGTCTGACAACGAGGTCAGTAGGTGGCAGGTTGCAATATCCTACCGACATACCTTGGAATTTATATTTCATATATCAGTTATTTCCTGCGAATGTTGCTCTCGGTCCGATACACCTCTACTGACGAGATCATAAGGTGATTGAAACGTATATCGAGAGAGGATCAGAGCGGTATTTGCAGGAAATAAATTGCTTGTACATATTTTTCCTTTTCTCTGCCTGATAGGAGAATTACATATATAGCAACTATGGATAGGTTTATTGTTGTAGGAGTAATATTCGTCAATATAGATAAAAATTGTTGGTCGGCCACTTGTTATCATGAATATGAAAAAATAATATAGATTTTATCACTATTAACAGGTTAATAATTTTCCTACTATAACGTTTTTTATGCGGAGATAATGATTCTCTCTCTCACGAAATTAAGCAGGCTTTTAAATTATATAGACTTTATATTGTTCCAGTATAAATCGTTGTAATAGGTATGACGTGGAATAATTATATTTTTATTAACATCCATCTGCAGAAAATTTAAAATCATATTTTTAACTTGATTTGTGGCTTCATCTATCCAAAGTAAAGCTTTAAAATAAGTAAAATAAATCGACTTTAAGGAGGTTTAAACTTTGTATTTTAATTTGAAATCGTCTCAAAACCTTCCATTTAAATCATTTAAATACAATTTACATCTATACATTTCATTATTTCCAATTCATTTTATCTACCTTTGATAACGTAAAGACTGAATAAAGGTAAGTGGGTCTTGCATCTTACCTAATTTGGTAAACGAATTTTTAACGAATTAATTTATTAATTAAAGTTTTCCAATATTTAAATTTTCCAGTATTCAAATTTATAATATAGTTTAGATTAGGGTTGCACTGTGGCCAATCTTAGAGTCGATTATCTGCTTTCAAAGGTGTTATTGCTCTTGAGATCTTATCTACCTCATAGCAACTTTTAGATGAGGAATATTTAAATTGTTTTTTTTTTCAATACACTGTCTTTGTGCCTTTGTATATGAGCAAAAAGCAGTTCCAGTGTGAAACTGTGCGGAACTTCAGAAGAAAATTCAGTAAGTAGTAGCGGATACCCTGTGAAAATGCGGAAACTGGTACTCTATGTATAAGAGATTTTTACGGTTGAAGTGTTTAGATGGGCTAAACTGCCTAAAGGACTCAACAACAATCCATTATCTTGGTAGCAAGGTAAAAATTTGATTATAAAGTCATTTACTAAGAGAATATACTAGTCTCATCATTTTTTTTATTCTCATCTCGACATCAAGAATAAATGCTGTCGACTCTCAGTGGTGAGAAAAAAACACTGTTTCATTCCATAAAATTTGTGGATTTATATCAGCAAACTCTGAGATACATTGGACTAGACTGCTCAAATAAATATGTTTAATACAGAATAATTTGTTCTAAGTCCGTGTTTACAACCAACTAAACTAAGCCAAGTCCAATTACATACTTTGTTCCTTTACAATAAAGATAAATTATAACTTGGTAAAACAAAAAAGTACACACAGGTTAATAAAATATCAGAGGAAGTACGATTTTCTGTTAGAACTCACTCTAGCGTATGAGTTGCACTATTTCCGTGAAAAAGCGAATGGGATATATTTGGGAACGAATTTGCATATAATTAGGAAGTATGCTCTGTATTAGGATTACCAGGGTGTAAGACAGAATACCGCAAACGAATGGCTACATGCCACAATTTTCAAACCTACTTCAACTATTCCTTTAACAGCGCTGGTACGGATATATGTGATATATGTGACAAATTTAAAATATACCCTTGAGAGGCATCTGCGAAGAAAATTTGTTATTATATAGCACATATGAGAACACTAAAATGATATAAATAACAGGAATAAAATAAAAAATAAGGATTTAAACAGGTCTTGTCAATTAAACGTTATGAAAAATCACTTATAGTTTGATTTACAGGTTATTGTCAATTTCGTTTTAAACATGCATCCTAGATTGTCGCTATTAATAGGTTTAAAATCTGAATATTTCTTACCTACGTTATTATCCAGCTGCTAGTTTCAAATAAATATTGATATTTTATAAAAATTGTATGGTTTTAGCAGCGTGGTTTACATTCTAAGTAATACTTTCGGGAAATTTATGGCACTGCACTTTTCCTCAGTACCAGGGAAATATGATCTTGTTGTGGGATTCCTATATTACATATTTCCATGACTCTTAACGTTTGATCTCCTTACAGCCTTTAACAGATGTAAAATGTAAAATGTAAACTCACAAGCAAGCATCTGTCAAAGAAGAGTTAAATCTTTAATCCCAATACTGTTCCTTTTTCATATTCTTTTAGGGCTTGGTTTTTATATATTATTACATTAGTCTAGTTCTTGGGCCAATATTTATGTTTTCTTTAAAGATAAGGCGAACTATTTCCCGATCTATTCCTGACATTTTTGTTACGTCAAATCTGACAAATTCAGATGGTCACTTATCAGGCATTATACAAGATTATTGGGTATAGGTTTTTCTTCTATTGTGACATCAAAGGCTGTTTTACGTTTCGCCTGTCGTGGCAGGCTTTTTCAAAAACATATTTTTTATTATTTGCACATAGATTAAGTATTATTTATAATAAAAGATAACGTAGCAAAACTCGAATTTACTTTAAAATTCAACTTCAATTAAAACTGGAATAAAAAGTTATTCAACATGTTTCGCGGCAGGGTAGCTTTATCTTGATAAAGATATATATATATATATATATATATATATATATATATATATATATATATATATATATATATATATATATATGTGTGTGTGTGTGTGTGTGTGTGTGTGTGTTTATGTGGCTTGCATGGATTCCTCCGTGTAAGATGCAATAGCAGTGGATATATCCACATTATGCCGTTGTAGTGCTGAAATCACATTCAGCAAATGTACAACTATATGCAACTCCGTATATAAATGAAGTAAATTGCGATCAGTAATTGCAAACTTCGTTACAATCATATCCTTTCCGTATTAAAGGTTGCACAGTTTGAATAAATTGCGATAAAACACAATCCATCCCATTCTACCATCATCGAAATGATGGCCCACCTGTACCACCATACCGAGAAGAAAGTCAAAACTTACCCTCCCCGCCACAGTGATACGGCAGAGGAACATATTTCGTCTCTACTAGACTCATCAGGGTACCGACATGCACCTCTCTGTGCAAAAGACAGATCGAAAGGAAGCATACAACACTGTGAGATGCAATAGCAATGGATATATCCACTTGCAAGGAATCCGTGCAAGCCACATAAACACAGACAGGTGCATGTCGGTACCCTGATGAGTCCAGTAGCGACGAAACATGTACCTCTGCTGTATCACTGTGGCGGGGAGGGTAAGTTTTGAGTTTCTTCTCGGTATGGTGGTACAGGTGTGCAACCTCTAACACGGAAAGGATATGATTGGAACGAAGTTTGCATTTACTGATCGCAATTTACTTCATATATATATATATATATATATATATATATATATATATATATATATATATATAACTAAACATCAAAGTGAAGCTTAAAATTTTCTTTTCAGAAAATATATATTTCCTATGTTTGCTCCAACCGTTTTTGAAATGTACATCTCAAAATATTAAATATTTGAAAAGTCGTATGTAAATTATAAAACAAATGAAAATCAGGTTGTTCAGTGAAGAATATAATATACTGCATTATAATATAAAAACAAGATAGCTATGAGAAGATAATTATACTCTCTAACGGTATGAGAAATTTTAATTTTCATAAGTCGTGTATCAACAGTAATGGTTTGAGCTGTACAGCATTATGTCAAAAGATTAGTCTATTTGACTCGCACTAATTTTTTGTATGAATTTTAAGTAGATAATATTAATTGTAATTCGGGTTGCTAAAATAAAATCATGACAATTAATATTTTTTCAAATATTCCTTGCTAACCATCCAACATAGCAATTTAAAAAATTAAATGGTTTGGTTTCGTATATACAAATTTTTACTAACCCAATCGTTCAATTAATATATCTTTTAAAAAATTATGGTAACATTTTACATGACACTACCAGCATAATTTTGCAAAATCTCTAAAGTAGATATTAAATTTTACTGATCAAAAACAATAAATGACTCATCCGGATCATTCAAACAGCAAAAAAATGAAAATAACATATTTTAGTATTTCTTTATTAAGATAATTTTTATAGAGATATTTTCATCAGAAAAATTTTAAAATCCAAATAATCCAAAAACATATGCACATTAATTAGTCGAACCTTTAAAATGGATTCTGTTAATTTTTTATACCCGGCTGTCGAACTCTTTGATATTTATCTATCATCTCAATCTAAAGATGCATGCAGACTGTAGCATAACAGTAAAGCAATAACATCCTGTATCATGCCTGGATGACTGCAATATCATAACAGTGACACATCTCAACATGCAGGGGCGGATCCAGCCTCTCTCTTTGGGGGGGGCGGTGATATGGCAAGCGAAAATAAGTTGTCGACGGGGGGGGGGGGGGTAGACATCAGCAACAGTCCTATTTTTAGTGTAAAAAGCATGGTCGGGTCTATTTTTCTATATTTGAAGCTCTTGGAGAGGGGGGGGCGATCACAAGTAAAAACAAGTTGCCGACAAGGGGGATGCCAGCAGCATAAGTATAAGAGCAGAATCGGATCTATTTTTCTGAACAAAAAGCTCTTGGGAGAGGTTATCGCAAGAAAAACAAGTTGTCAACGATAGGGAGTGCCAGCAGCATACACATTTCTAATATAAAAGGCAGAATCAACCGATTTTCCTGATCTCAAAGCTCTTGGGAGGGAGGGACGATCGCAAGCATACACATTCCTATACTCTATTTAAGAACTAGAGAGACTAATAAAATTGTTACCGAGACCTCCAACGTACCTGCCCCAGTGCCGCAGATAACTAAGGACTGCCGTAAACCTAATTATATTTAATTATAAGCTTTTATAAATTTACTGCAACAATAAAATTTCTCATAGTTTAATTTAATTTCTGTCAGTGAGCAAAGTATACCTTACAGTGTGTCCTTAGTGATTTTTCTTGTTTGCGCTTGTTTTTATATATTATTTGAGATTAGTGAGATACCCAAAAGATAAGGTTTCCACCTCTATATTTATTCCAAAATCGTTAAACTTATTACGACGAATAATAATGTTAAAAGCTCTTTTGAGATGTGTTCCAACATGACAACTGAACATGACAGGAGTTGGAAAATCTACTATGTACCGAATACTGAAGGAGAAAAAAATGACTGGAATTGTTAGTACTCCCAAGCCACATTCGATCACAGGCAGAAGAAAAACCTCGTTGGAAGAAGAGATGAAAACTGTAATAAAAGGAGTTGTACATACATTTTATTGTGAGAAGCAGAACCCAACCGTCAACAAAATTCTAACTAAAATCAATGAAGATCGCGATTTACCTGAAATTAAAAGAACTGTACTTTGGAAATTGCTCAGAGAACTTAATTTTTTCTGGGAAAAACCAGATAGAAAATCTGTGCTTATAGATCATCCGGAAACTGTTCGTTGGAGAAGGAAATATCTCTCTCATGTAAAAGGTAGAGTTACTATAAATAACACAACTTACAAAATTAGTAATTTAACTGAACTTTTGAAAGATTTTTTTTTGAATAAAGTTAGTGTGGAAAATTGGGAAAAATCCATATAATAAAAGAATAAAACAAAATGTGGAAACTTAATCTCCTGATCTGTGACATAGAGGAACCAATTATAATTAATTTGAGCGAAGATAGCTTCACTGACTTTGATTAGGAATTAGATACGTAATGTTTACCAGTGTAAATACAATTTATTACTTAAATTTTTGGTTTTGTTGTATTTTATTGTTTAATGCTGTTTATATATATTTTTTTTATTTTTTATATATTTTTCTTTAATTTTATATATATTTAATTCCAATTAGCCGTAATTTTTTTATTATTTTATTATTGTATTTGTGTCTTTTTCTTAAGCGTGTAGAATTAGCATTTTTTTTTTGGAGGGCTATCAGATTTTCATATAATAAAGTAAATTAAATTAAGATATCAGTACAATAGAAATAAAAATAAGTAGGTCTATTTTTAACTGTAACATATAAAAACTAATTATATTCGAATCTCTTTTTGGTGTTTAATTGTAATTCTGCAGATGGTTTAAGAGATAAATAAACTGAAACGTCAAATGTTCTAAAAATGTTTTTAATTAATAATAAAATGACCGAAGCCTCAAAAAAATTTTGATATTATATGGACTAATTTACTTTTTTATATATGAGTTTGTATTTTTGACAATGGGTATTTTGTAAATATTTAAATTATAACTTAGAATTTTTTGAGAGAACAAGGCTACATTTTTGTCTGAAGGTGCCTAAAACGGTTTCTATGACAAAATTAAAAATAATAAAAATACAGTTGTGATTTATGTGTGTGTGTGTGTGTATGTGTGAAATAATAAGAAGTAAAATAATATTATAAAAGCTTTTTATTTTAAGTTTATTACCGAAATACTATTCTATGCCATAAATGCTTAGGGATAAAATAAACCTCCTTCCGACGGTTTGACGAGGATTAAAATCCATTTTAACACTTTACACTTCCAAATATCTATTGTTCTCCAACCCAAATAGTCAATTATTATAGACCGGGATTTTTGATTATAAAATTTCAAACCCATTTCAACGAAAAATATATGTGTCTAACAGATTTTGCCAAAGACACCGGACTAAAGAACACAGTTTGGAAGAAAAAAATGGTTAAAAATGATTTATTACTTTCTCTAGTTCTTGAATAAACTATAGTATGAGGCAAAATCGGGTCTATTTTCCTGAACTCAGAGCTCATGGGGGGGGGGGGGCGATCGCCCCCATCGCCCCCCCCCCCCTTGGATCCGCGCCTGTCAACATGTGGTCTTTAATCCCCGCATCAAAAAATACCCATCTTGTATCAAGTCTTTGTCTGAACTGGCAACCCACAATGCCCATTAATGCGTACGAGCTCATGAGATTATCGCGCTAATGCTATGCAGCCTCTTATCGTATCTTCATGTGCAAGGGAAATTTTTCATCGAGGTGTTACGTTACCAGATTCTTTCATATCTTAATATGGTCTACAAAAATTTGTTTTAGATCAAGTCATTAAGGATGTGCTCAAATTAATTTTCCGATTATACTATGTTCAGATTTCTGTTTTAAGGCAACAATACAAATTTAAAATTAAATATCCTAATTTAAAATACCGAGTTAGGAAATTTTAAATATTCTTTGAAATAAATGTTCCTGCTGGATGATACTCTAGATTTAATAAATCTGTTGAATATCAAATTCCTTGAAATAAAAACATGTGTGTAAATTGTTAAAGCAGACAGAATGTATTACGACAAGTTACATGAAATAAACTGTATCATACCTACTTAATAAACAGTATGTGGAATATACGTTGATATTTATTAATATGATATGTGTGAATATTTAAGAATATTATCCAATATTTATTTAATTACCCTGGTTTTTCAGTGCATTTAGTTGGCGACTTGGATTTAAGTTACTTGTTTTTCAATTAGTTTCACATAATTAAAATTTCCTTAATAAAAAAGCTGTTGCTCAAATTCAAAAATCTAGAAAATATTGATTGTTGGAAATGGAGTCAACTGAAAAATATTATTTTATATAAACGGTATAAATACATTTATTATGTACCCAAATTAGCATAAAATCTCTCAACAGCCAACTGAGCATGGAAGCCGGACTGGAGTCGTTTCGTCCAGAATAATACAGAAGATTTTCTATGCAGGAAAATGAGTAAAAGGGAAAAATTTGTTCACTGCAGTAAGTTTAATAACTTATTCATATACATCTTATGTATGAAAATAAGAAAATAGGGCAGTCGTCGTTTAAGAAAAATAACAAGGATAAAACTAATTAAAATACTTATGTACGAAATAAACCAAAAATTCCACAAATTGTAAACACAAACTATATCATGTTCAGTAACAATCCTTTTTTTATCAATCAAGAAACTAATAATAGCAGGCGGAAAATGTATCCATGATCATGAAAAAAGAATCAAAGCCATTATTTCGATTAAATATAAAATATTTACAAAGAAGATAATGAACTGATCAACTATTAAAGAAGTTTCCAAGCTTTTTTGTTCCGTAGACCACGATCTGATTCTTTCTAGTTTCTGTGGATAACTCATGCCTTCGTTATGTTGAATTTTTGCGATTTTGTCAACTTAAAGGTATTTTCGACAGTTAGTTAAAGTCTTACGCAGGTGATCGGACGCACAACGCGACAGACAGACACGATTGATATTTTCATATCTCCGATAGAGTGTCGCCCAACACGCTTCGCTGATTTCTACGATTTATCACCAGATTAAAGCCTAACACAGAGCTACATAATTTGATGAGGTTCACATTGGATTGGAAAATATTTAAAAAAATGTATTACAACTCATATCTTTATCAATTAAACACACAATCAAATCTTATAGAATTCTTAAATAAACTCAATCTATAAAAAAATCAATCATGTTATTATACCAGTCAAATTTTATGGCAGATGGGGGATGATGCTGAGAATGCAAAAATCGCTGCAGCTTCCACTTTTTTTTTATTTGACTAATCGTTTTTCACCGCCCATAAAAATTGATAACAAAATTTCAATTTTTGACTTCATAATTAGTCAGACTGGATTTTATACCTCCACGGTCTGTGATTTCCAATACGCTCCTTCTTTATATAAAAAGACTGTCAACCATGCTGAAACTTCTTTCAACCAGGCATGAAGATGGAAAACTTATCAAATGTTTTTGCTATCGTCCATATGGCAGGATAAGTGGCAGGTATTTATTGAAGCCAAAAATACTAGTTTTTGTTACAATATAACATCTGATCTATCAATGTCATTGTTTGGGTTGATAATTTACTGTGGTACTTCCATGATCAAAACATCTTCAAATCAGATTTCAAAGTTTATATATAAATTTTGAAAATAGCCCGAAACGTTATCGTCCATCTGTGACTAGTTTGGCAACTGGGACAATTTTCACCATCCAATGTTTTGCTTCATAAGGTTAATTCTTGCGAGAAAAGCTGTGATGATGGGCTTTGCAATTGTAAGTTGACCTGATAAAGTTAGGTAAACATATCGGGTAGATACGCAATTTCTGGTTTCCATTTGATAAAGTTTTGTTTTAAAATGGACTCCTCAGGATTGAAAAACCCACAAAAAATCTCAAAAATTCAACAATATTTTCGAATATAAGTTTTTCAACAATCAACTCCCTTCAATGTGAAAAAGTAATTGAAAGCTTTCGTCGCTTTCATCACTCAACTACAAAAATAACCTAGAATTCAACGCGTTGCACCGAATTTTTTAACTGTGTTCATGACTCAGATTTTCAGCAACTAAACTTTATTGATAAATGACGCCGTAAATTGTACACACCCAGGATATATTTTATTTTAAATGACTATGTTTTATAAAATAATCACTTTTTCCATAAAATAATCTCTCAAAATATTGACTCCCCTTTAATGTTTGCTGTCAAAGTTGTCGCCAAGAGCTGTCCTTCATGGATTCCTTGGTTCATAACAAAACGAATATATACCAATAACAGTACCTCATTACAAAGCGTCCAGTTGTATGGAGAACTTGGTCGTTTGTAGATAATTATATAAGAAGTTTTCAACATTTCATTAATACATCTTTGGACTGCGTTTTTGCTCAAACGGATTCTTTTTAAATATTTCTTATGCAGGTTTTTGTAGAAAAGTTTTAATAACCTTTTCAATAGACTACAAAATTAGTTTTACCCTGATACTATGCCACTGCATTAATTAATAAGTAGAGGAATATTGTAAGATGTCCGAAAAACCATGATTACGTCATTAAAAGTGAACATACCGTCAACCCTGGGTCTCTTCTGAAGTGTTCGAAAATATATTACCTGTTTTAATAAGATGACATCTTCACAGATGGTCCTTCAACTTAGGTTGGCGTTATTGCCTAAAACTCTGTAGCATATAGGGCACATAGGTGGGTGTTTGTCCGGCAATGGAGGAATGAAACGGAAATTTAAATAATCAACATTATTTTTTTCTTTTAGATTCGACCATGCTATATAAATATGATGATAGTGATTGATAAAACGAAAAATCTAACAAAATAATTAAAAAGTTAGTACGAGTGCAAGCCGTCATGATCGACATTCAGACTATCGGAAGAATTAAAAAAGAATAGTGTTATTTAAAGAAAATATACTTACTTAATTCTAGATTCCCGAAGCAGACGATTTTGATTGACTTTAACTTGCATATTAGATCTATTTTATTTTTGAAAATATTTGGTTATCCCTTTTCTTCAAAATTCAGAAAACAAATAAATGAACAGTGTTTGCCAATGACTCTTATATTTATAATATATAAATTAAGCAAGTTCGTACAAGTCTGTGCCTCTCTTGCATTTCGGTTCAAGTATAGACATTTTCAGAACGTTTAAATTTTGATGATGATATGCTGAAATAGAATGTACTTTCGGGGATTTTCATTTACATCTCATGTACTCCAAATCCTTTTCGCATTTAAGGTAAACCCGTGCAGGTCATGGTTGACAACTGGGAGTCCGTACGGACCACTTTGGAAATTAATAATTAAGTAACACACACAATATGAGACGTCTGTATCCCTACTGGAAATTGCTGTTAGGAGGTATTAGAATATATGGCAATAAATGAGAGATTAAAACTTCTTTACTACACAGCTAAGCTATTATACTGCCTCTGACCAATAATAGAAATGATTTGCGTCCTTGGGCAATGATATCTCAAACCAAAACACTCAATGTACATGGAATAGATCAATGCACTATTGTTACGTAGTTTATCTGTTTACATCCGAGTGTTTTATTGCTAATATAAAATAAGTTTCTTAAGAAATAATATCCGCACTACATGAACGGGCAGATACAAAATGCTAACACAATATTTTAATAAAAGTTCGATTATACTTCATTTTATCGCAGAAATAATTGGAATTGCCTTTTCTAATCTTTGCTTTGAACGATAAAATGTCACCCCTGAGGTTTTGTTTCGTGCTTTAGTACAGTTTCCGAGCTTTACTACATTAACTGAAATTATACTAATTTCAAGTCCATTGATTTGATTTATTTTTAGACCCAAAGGCTCTCGACGTTTTAAGGTGAAGTTTTAATGTAATTGGTATTCATGTTACTTTTATCGATATTTTTATGATTAAATAATTATATTAACTCATTTATTCAGTTTTTTACAACCAGTAAATGAATTGTTATTTGTTTTGGGATTTCTAAAAAATATTATTAATGAAGAGCTTTGTCAAAACTATATTACATAGGGTATTTTTAAGATTAGTTTTCCTACTAACTCGAAATATTAAGCAAATATTTCAGAACCAGAATCACATATATTTCTGAGAAAATCTTATCGCAAATTCAATTCGTCAAAGACAATAATAAAATTCAACAAAAAATATATCAGCACAGCTTACATACCGGCAAGGAATAGATGTTATATTCTTCATAACTAAATTACTACCAGCTTATACAGGTGTGGAAAGTCGAGAACAGAACCTCTTAAAAAAAGGGAACGTAACAAAAAGCGATGGACAACCCGTTTAGCCATGTTGAAGAAGTGAAATAACGCATACTGTTGTATCGTAGCTTGCTTCCTGGTTTCTAGTAAAAATGGCGTCGTGCAAGGACTTTTCGCTGGTTTCGGGTCGTCAAAACACAGTGGGTTGAAAGCACGGATTTGATATTAAAAATAAAAATCGCAGACTGAAATTTAAAATCATGAAAATAAATTCGAAAAACGTCTAATGTAATTCAACGCTTTAAAAATTAAATAAAAAGAATAATTGTATTTCCATGTATAAAATATTGCGCTTGTCTCCAAGGTACATTTTAAATATAATACTATAATAATAAATACATGGATATCGACAATCATTAAAAAGGCGAAAGTACTTTTCCTCTATGCTTAAGACTTCCTAATAAATACCAATGCAAATAATTTGTAAGTAATATAATATTTATTGATTCACATAAATGAATAAATAATAAGACGGTAATAAAAATAATAAAAATAACTTTTTAATCACTGCCTTCTGTGCTAACAGATCTTTTCTCATTCTCCAATACGTATGAATTGTTATCTGAATCCTTACTATGTCAAAAACAGTGTAAGGATCCATTGACACCAAAAGTTTTGGAACACATCCTCCATATTTTTTCTCGAGAAGATTTTCGGGCAAAGTCTAGACGATAGTTTCTTAACAACTTGTCCATTGATTTTTGTGCATCTTTCGATAGTTTACCTATCAGTAATATTGCAAATGCTATGATGTCTGTTCAATGAAGTAAGTTATTTGTGGATTCCTGTTGGAATGTTGTACCAAGAATATCATTTGAAGAATAATCTTGCTGTTTGAAGTTTGTGTTCCCAAAACTTCTCTATTATAGTTTAATGTCCGCTTCCAATAGTTTGCAAAATGATGGGAACCCGGAGAATCAGTTTTCGCTTTACTCTTGTTATAATGGCTGTAGCTTGAAATACTCTGTATTTACTGGGACACAGTATCAATGTTGTTGAACTGAGATATTGTTTGGCAAAGGTAGTAACGTTGGACCGATTTCGCTCCAGCCAAAGCATTCACTTAGCCATCTATTATCGTCATAGATAAGTCGTACTGTACTGAAGCTCGGGTGGAAAAGAAAACTCTATTATATGGTGCAAGTTGTCTGGTTCGAGTTTATAATTTTCTATTTCGTTAAAGACTTTTGTTCGGTTTTCGTAATAAATTCAAATTTCGGAGGCTCACAATTCATAGTAGACGAGGGTTTGGATTTGTACAACACAATCTGTTCTTGTTGAGTTTGCGTGTTAATACCTGCTAATTGAAGTGGAATAAGGGAAGTTAGGAATAAATTTGTATCAGAAATATTCGGATCAGTGAATTTCATTTTATACTGGCTCTGACCTGACGTTCCAGCGAAGCCCCATTTGCAAATGAAACTCATATATACAAATCTAATTTATCGATTTGCTCAAGGGCGTCTAATTTTAAGCAATACAATTCGATCCACTGTATGATCCAGTAAGCCTTGGAATTTAACCTCGGCTTTTGATTTAGTAAAAGTTAGATACTCGTCATGTGGATAACATGCTTTTTTTGTATTTTACACACCAGAGTACGGCGAAAATATATTACTGGCTTTCTGTTTAGCCCAATTTTGTAATCGTTGATATTTGTTTCTCGACAATCCAATGTCAAATAGAAGAGCGGCGCACAAATATAACTGGGCGCGACGCAACCACAACACTGTTGCCTTTGACCTGAGACGAAACTTTAGAAAGAAAAGACTGGCCGTTCATATTACCGAAGTTTAATAGAAACGTAGAAACGTTACTATAGCCAAACTTCTATTTTAAATTTCTTAACTAGAAATTATTTTGGCCGTTTCTCAAATTCTAACCCACTAAGCCCGTCTAACTTCTTTCAGATTAGTTCAGACTGGGAACGCCTACCCCAATATTATCCCCGCTAACTTCCGTGCGACACGAAGACGGACACTACCTTGAAACGAATGAGAGGGTGTACTTACTTTTCGTCTAAACTTATAACGTAATCGACGGAATTTGGAATATTTAATGACTATTTGATACATTGATTGTTTTAAATACATTAAATAATCGAAATATAAAAAAAAAGTTTTTGTTGGGCGTTAAGCGTAAAGAAAGTTGATATTTTTGTTACAAAATAAACATTTATTCTAATAAAAATACTAGTGAAACACAACGGTAATTTCTAAGTAACCAGTTTAAAATTAAAAATCATTCTCAAAAATAAACTTTTATTTTTATTCTGGTAAAAAATAAAAGTAACACGTTCAGTAATTGTAAATAAATAAACAAATAATTAAATTCAATTTAAATCAACAAAAACACCTAAAAGTCTACAAGAGATGTTCAAACAGGCCTCCACTTTGAGCGAGACAATAACCCAGTCTATTGTAAAATCTGGTTCGCGTATTTGTTAAAACTTCAGGGGTTATATCCCTATTAGCTTTAAAATATTCCGAACTGTTCGAGCGTTCATATCAAGTTCTTAGGCAATTACGGTACTATTGCAAGGAAAATTAATTTCTGCTAAACTACAAACGTCAATCTCCCCGATTTGCTCGTTCTTCAGTAATTTGAGGAACCGGTTGCTCCTCATTATTATCAGTGCATTTTTTATAAATTTTTAGACAACCGAATGTCTCAAATTTTTTAATAATTTCCGAAATTCTCAATTTTCAAGGAACAGGATGATTTTCGCACATAAATACAAATCTGCCGATTATTTACCAGAATAGTGTACCACTTAATAATGTGCTCTTTTTATTCCGTGGAATAAACTACCATTGTAACAAACACGGTACTTACGCTTCGACGGCCGAATGAAAGCAAATAACTTGGAATTCTCTTGTTGTGCTAGGGCGTGGCGTATGCTGCCGCCCGCTCTTACCGCGCCAGCATTGGATTACCCCTCATCCGAGGGCCAAACAAACCGACAAAACACGTATGTCGATGCTTACGATGCTTATTCTTCTGTCTCTTCTGATTTGATGAATAATATAGTACGTCCAGTTTCTGGTGTGGATTTTCCAGACCTGTATACGACGCTTGATAAAAGCATTAGTGATTGGGCTTTCACATGAAATTCTATTGGGGTTTCAAATTGTCTGTATTTAGAGGAATAACGAAGTAACTCTAAACAGTGAGTGACCTGTATTAAAAAAATGGCACTTTACTAAATTTCTCTTAGTAAAGATAAAGGCAATTTTTATAAGCAATGCGTGAAAAAAATGTGAATTATGAAAGTATAAACTCTTAAAAGTCGCCAAACGAAGCATACACAGAGTTGTGGATACAGTGAGCAACAGCTTGTGTGATATTTTGTGTCGATATAAACATTATCAGATGCAAGTAATTAGATTTGGAATAAAAATTATTGTTTTATCTCTTTACTCCGTAAGGGCATGGTTCTATTGAAAAGCTGCTTGTATTTATAGAGAACGGGGTAATGAGATTAGTCTTCGCTTCTTGATATCTTACACATGTTTGGTGCCGATGAAATTTCTCAATATCTAGGTAAAAAAAAGTTAACTTGGGTGTTGTCAAGCTAGTTTATAGTTACTTTAAGAATATGAAGATGAACATTTTCTTATTCGGTTTTTCAAGCGTTAGAAGAAAGGATAAAAGAGAAATTTAACTATTTCTTGGACATGGCGTTGGGGTGCCAAAATAAATTTTATGAAAACTCTAGATGACCTAGTACTAACGTTTTTCTCTACAACGCTTTCTGTCTAGTGCACAACATGTTTTAAGCTGTTTGTTAATTTGCTATTGTATTGAATTTAAAGGGTGACAATTTGGCAACAGTTGCTTCTTACTTTCTTTTTTTTTTTCAAATACTATCTTATTATAACACTTAATTAAAACAAATCAAACTCTCATTATAGAGGAAGATAAATGATTACGGGACGGGTGTGCGTGTTTTGATATGTTTAATAGACGATTTGTTTAAAGAGATGAAAGAATCACTTTAATTAACCTCTAGATTTAAGGCCCTTAAACTAATTTTGTACCTACCTATCGGCGTTTTTTCAAAATTAAATTCTAATATCAGTTAAGTATAATAATTTTGCCAAATGATATGACAATGTCGCTTTTTCGTGCAGTACCGGTCGTCGCGAATAACCGGCCTTTCCGTTATAAGTTATTAATATTATTTGCTTTTGCTCTTATTGTGTTTAGTTATTTTGGTGAAAAATAAAGTTAAGAACTGTAGAAGTAACTAAGATCAGATCATAGTGGTAAGGCTGGTAAATTTATGCTACTCTAAGCATTTGGGAAGTTATAATTATCAGTTTGCCAACAGGTGAAATACGTTTTTGGAAGCTTGTGAGGGTAGGTACGATCTTTTAATAATTTTACGTGTCTTATTTAAGTTTATCTTTGTAAGGTAAAAATATTTATTTTTAAAAAAGTTATTTGTAATATGACAGCAAGAATATCGGTTAGTACTAAATATTAGTTTTTTTTGAGATTTGAAAGAATTTCTCATAAGTTCTTAAGAAATATTTATAATAGAATTGAAAAGAAGTTTTGGGCCAATGTCAATAAAAATGAATCCCACAATGAAGACGGAAATTTCTGCTATTAACAGTTGGGTTTAAAAATATTAATTTTGATATTTTAACAAATCAGAAATTAAAAATATGGTGCTTGGTATATATATATATATATATATATATATATATATATATATATATATATATATATATATATATATATATATATACATATATGGAGTAAAACCTTTTAAGGAATGAGCCAATTGGGAAGAGGTTATCAATAACACTCATACTTGACTCTTAGTTAACTTTTTATTTCCACTTTTTTTTTTAAATTCAGTACTGTTTTCCGCAAGTCAAGTTCGGGATTACTTTACTCTCCACTGTCACGTTCGGGTTTTATTTATCAAGATCGGTATTTTCATAATGTCAATATTAGGTTATCTCCACTTTGTTACTTTCTGGTAAATATTTTTAAGTCAGGACGCGCAGGTTAAGTAACTCGTTGTACGCGCCGCTAACATCGCCTTTTTTCAACGGTTTCAATTTTCGAAATTAAGACACGTACTTTAAAAACCACGAGCTGCCTAAAAAATAGAACGATCAACGTGGCCCCGAGAGCTAAGCTCAATTGTATAGAGGACGTGTTGACTCCAAAAGAGCAACAGATAATGTCCTTAACTACGCCGCTGCCTTTTAGCTTTCATAGCAATGGTGACGTATCACTCTGAATTCGGGGAAGCATCGAGTCAAAGCGCAATAAACACTACGTCGTTTATTGTCTGGGTTTCCCCGTTTCGGCAATCGAGAATAGTAGTTTTATCACTGTATGCTGTATTACCTAGATTATTTATTTATTATGGAAGTTTGCGGACATAATAAATCTGAAATTTAATATTTTGTCGTAAAATAAGCGTGTATTCATAAGATGTTCATATAATAGTCATAGTTATATATTCTGAATCTACATATAAATACCACATTACCTATTATTCTATCATTCCTTTTATTTATATCTTAAATACTAAATATGGAAGGTTTTATTTTACTAAATGTAACTTCGATTGAAGTTGAAAAAGAGCGACCAGCTATAGTTGAGAAATCATTTAAAATAGATTATATATATACATATATATCATTTTTCTTTTATTTTGTCTTTTCTTGGGTTTCGGTTCTATATTTAATAAATACATAAAATTATTGACGTTTCGCCCTTTATTCAAGGCATTTTCAAAATGTTTGCCTCCTAAAAATATATAATTAAATTACATCACATAAAAAACATATTCAACATTTTCGAAAAACAAACAAGACACTTAAACAATAGTTAAAACTTTAAAATCTTTTAAAAATACTTAATTTTACCGGTACGCACCTTGACATTTTGCTGTTTTGTTTCTGAATAAAATTTAAATTTTACATCGTTTACTGAGGATACGTGGAATGCTAATGTTTTTTATTTTTTTAATATTTTTTATATTTTACAATGCATAAAAAAACAAATAAGGTATATGTTTGGTTTTATGTTTAAGAGGATATTCCATTTTTGATTCTTATTTGACTGGATCGAATACTTAATGTTTAAATTAGGTTTGCGTAAATGTGGCTCAAATTTCCCATATTTGTTCTGTCGTTAACAGTGTTTTTATCTTTTTTAATTTCAATTATTTCTTTTATCTGTAATTTTTGGTAATTCATATCTTTGTTTTTTATAATGGTACTGTTATAATCAAAAGTGTGTTTTTCGTCCCGTGTGTGTTTGTTTAACGCTGTTGAGGCGTTTTTTGTATATTTATGGCCATTTAATCTGTTCTTCAGTAATTGGCTCGTCATGCCTATATATTTTTTGGGACAATTTGTGCAAGGGATCGAATATATTATATTTGATTTATTCATTAGAGGAGTTTTACTTTTTAAATTTGTGAACAATGTATTTAATTTATTATGTGACCTGTGGCATACGATGATATCATGCTTTTTTAAAATGTATTTTATTTTTTCTGACAGCTCACTAGTGTACGGTAATGCCACATATTTTTGTTGTTTATGTTCTATGTTTTTTGTTTTTACGTTATTATAAAACTTATATGTTCGTTTATCAATTATTTTGGTGATAGTCTTTTCGTTGAAATTATTATTTCTTAGTGTCTCTTTAACTTTTTGCAGTATTTTTGGTCGGAATTCTGGAGACGTTAGGGAGATAGCACGATCAGATAGACCGATTATAACGCTATTTTTTTGAGTTTTTGAATGATTAGAGAAATAGTTTAGATATCTACCTGACCAAGTTGGTTTGGTGTACCATTCAGTTAAAACTTTGTTCTTTCTGCGTATAAGTGTCATATCTAGAAAATTTATTTTATTATTATTCTCTATTTCGGACGTGAACTGTAATTTTTCGTTGAAACTTTTAAACTCTTGGAGAATTTCATTTATTTTATTTTGTGGTACAGCTGCTATGCAATCATCGACAAAACGTTTAAAAAATATTATGTTAAAGTTTAATTTTTCTAAAATTTTTCCTCTAAATATTCCATTACTAGCTGGGCAATGGTAGATGAAATTGGTGATCCCATAGCACATCCATCGAGTTGTTTATAAAAGGTATTTTCGTACTGAAAGTAATTTGTATTAAGAACGAGGTCAATAGCATCCATAAAATTATTTTTTGATAGCGATGTATGTTTTTTTAAAATTTCCCATTTTTCTGCTAAAATATAGTGGACAAGTTGATTTGGTATGTTTGTATACAAAGATATAACATCTAGCGAAATGAGTCTGTAATTTTCAGGTAGGTTTACTTTATCAATAAATTTTTTAAAGGCGAATGAATCTTTAATTTTTAAAAGATTTTAAAGTTTTAACTATTGTTTAAGTGTCTTGTTTGTTTTTCGAAAATGTTAAATATGTTTTTTATGTGATGTAATTTAATTATATATTTTTAGGAGGCAAACATTTTGAAAATGTCTTGAATAAAGGGCGAAACGTCAATAGTTTTATGTATTTATTAAATATAGAACCTAAACCCAAGAAAAGACAAAATAAAAGAAAAATGATATAATCTATGGTTCAAGAAACAAGAAAATAAATAAATATATATATATATATATATATATATATATATATATATATATATATATATATATATATACAGTGCCTTCATTTCAAAACGAACCATCCTTAATAACTTTGTTAAATAGAAAAATTTAAAAAAAAGAAAAAATACGTCAATTTAGATATACAGGGGGAAGTTTCATTTTGCATTTGTTAAAAGTCTGTCAATCACCTTCTCACCTCCAGCTAACCTCACTTTGATATGTCAAATGGGAACCCCCACCTTGTGACACATCATTGTAAGCAGCATAAAATTGTCTATTCAACCGTAAAAAAAAAATTAAATCGGTTGACGTACAAGCGAATAGTGTGCAAAAATGTCTTGTAATAATGCATAATATATCGGCCTCGAACTTTGGTATGTCAAATGATTACCCTATAGTGTGATACATCATTTTAAAGGACGTACGATCTGCTATCCAATGATGTCAAAAAAATTAAGTTAATAGACGTTATAGGCAATTAGGATGCAAAAATGTGTGTTAAATATAAGCAGTTTATTCAGTTTTATTCAGTTGAAGAAAATTATTTTATTAAATGTTCAAAATGTGCGCCGTTATTAGCGAGACAATAAAAAAGCTTATTTTGAAATTCCCCACGAACATTGGCAAGGGTTTCTCTGCTAATTCCTCTACATTCCCGAACAATTCGATCTTTTAAATCGTCAATATTTTCAGGTGGGGTTTTATAAACCTTGCTTTTTAAATACCCCCCAAAGAAAAAAGTCTAGAGGGGTTAGGTCTGGAGACCGTGCTGGCCATTCAATTGCACCACGTCTGCCAATCCACGTCCCTGGAAAATGTTCATCAAGCCACTCTCGAATTGCCAAAGCGTAGTGCGGGGGAGCTCCATCTTGCTGGAAATGCAAATTATTTTCATTTAGTACCATAACAGCATTTTCATCCACTTGATTTTCTAAAGATTGCACAATGGCAGGGTATATTGTGTTTTCTAAAAGGTTTAAATAAATTTGCCCAGTTAAATTATCTTCCAAAAAAAATGGCCCGATGATTTCATTGCCATAAATTCCTGCCCACACGTTAATTTTTTCGGGATATTGAGTATGCCCTTCTCGGAAAAGGTGCGGATTTTCATTATCCCAGTATCTGCAGTTATGTCTGTTAACCAGTCCATTTAGAAAAAAAAGTTGATTCATCACTAAAGCAGATATTCTTAGGTAAATGGGGGTCCTCGTCAATTCGTTGGCACATTAATTCGCAAAATTGAATTCTCCTATCAAAATCGTCTTCTCCGAGTTCTTGAAGAATTTGAATTTTGTAGAGAAAAAACTTATTTTGTTTTAAAACTTTATGCACAGAGCCAGCAGAAATGTTGGTTAAATCTGCGACCTTTGAGATGGATAAAGTTGGATCTATTGCAAACTGTCCTAGTACCTCGATTTGGCATGCTTCATCTACAACCCTTTTCTCAATAGATTTTTTATTACAAACGGATCCCGTTTCTTCAAACTTTCGTACCAATTCGAGTACATATTTATGGCCCACGTTTTTGTCTTGATGCCTCTCGTTAAATGCTCGGGCGGTTCTACGAGCGCACCGATCTTCAGCTCCATAGAGAAAAATTATTTCTATTCTTTCGGCTAGCGTATACACCATTTATATTCACGTTTCAACTAGGCGTCACAATGACAATTTTAACAATAATAAACAACTGGTGTTTAAAGATCTTAAAAATTTTATTTATTGCAGTGATTTCTTGTACCGCAAAAAATATCATTGAAATAAATACACTAGATTGATTAGACTGCAATGAATTTTGCGATGAATTTTAAAACAGGCTTAGTTTTTTTCTCGCAAATATTTTAACTGTTTATTATTTTAAAAAAATATTTATTTTAAATTTAAAATAATATTTTACTCTATGAAGTAGCCATTTGACATAATAAAGTTTAATGTGATAAGGTGTCTATTATTACCACACATCTTTTCTTACTATTCGCTTGTACATCAACAGATTTTGTTTTTTTTTATTGGCTAAATAAAAGATAGTATGCCCTTTAAAATGATGTATCACACTATAGGGTAATCATTTGACATACTAAAGTTCGAGGCCGATATATTATGCATTATTACAAGACATTTTTGCACACTGTTCGCTTGTACGTCAACCGATTTAATTTTTTTTATACGGTTGGATAGACAATTTTATGCTGCTTACAATAATGTGTCACAAGGTGGGGGTTCCCATTTGACATATCAAAGTGAGGTTAGCTGGAGGTGAGGAGGTGATTAACAGACTTTTAACAAATGCAAAATTAAACTTCCCCCTGTATATCTAAATTGACGTGTTTTTTTCTTTTTTTTAAATTTTTCTATTTAACAAAGTTATTAAGGATGGTTCGTTTTGAAATGAAGGCACTGTATATATATATATATATATATATATATATATATATATATATGTATATATATATATATATATATATATATATATATATATATATATATATATATATATTATGTATACAGAGTGTTTGGTACATCGATAGAAAGTCTGGAAGAGGTGATGTCATTTTGAATAATTTATACCATATATGCCTTAATACAAAAATGCACGGTTGTCGAGTTATAGCACATTTTATAATTTTTCGGTTTTCTGGCAATTGGTGTTTCAAAATTTAATTTATGTGGTAATGGTATAATTTTTTGGTTTGAAATATTTTTTTTTATCTTTGGTTCATACACTATAATAACAATAAGAGGACTAAAATTAAAATAACACATAGAAAACTGTGCACTCAAAAATTTTGTTCATCTACGAAAATTCAAGTTTCATTCTTAGATTTGAGTGATTTTTTTTCTAACAATGAGAAAAAATTACCTTTAGAGTGGTTTATCGAAACCCGTATCAATGAAATATTACATACATTAAATTCAGGGAAGATATTCATATTTACGAAACTAATAATTTTCTCTATTCACTTTTTCTTTATTTAATTAAAATACAAAATATCTAATGTATTGCATTGGATGTTCTGAATGCCGAAAAGATGAATTTTTGTGTTTCTGTTCACCAGGCCGGTAATTGTTATTTCTAAAATAAACATAAACAAAATAAAAACACCAATAGATAAACAACCAGTTTTTTTAACTTGCCATACAGATGATACCGACTTTAGTGCTAGTCGCACACGTCTTGCCATTTTGTTTTATATCAATTCAGTGATCACTGGCAATATTTAAAATTATCTTGTTGCCAAAACGATGACTACTTTTTCCAATTTAGAATACGCTGATATAATTTTCATGTATGGTAGAGCAGCCGGCAATGCAGCTGCAGCTCAAAGACTATACCGAGATCGATTTCCTGGAAGAAGACTTCCCAATGTACAAGTTTTTATTAACACATATCGCCGTATTTGTGAAGAAGGACTTTTCTTAAAAAGTATTTTATGGTCCGATGAATCGAAATTTTCTCGGGCGGGAATCACCAACTTTCACAATCTACATTATTGGGCTGATGAGAATCCGCATATGAAAAAAGAAATATCCTTCCAACAGAAATTCAGTGTAAATGTATGGGCAGCGGTAATCGGAAGAACTTTCATTGGGCCATATTTCCTTCTTGAACATTTAAACGGAGAAAATTATTTAGAGTTTTTACGAAATGAAATGCTGAATATCATGGATGAGATACCATTGAACGTAAGAGACAGAATAATTTTCTAGAACGACGGATGTTCAGCACATTATCGGTTTGACGTAAGAGATTTTTTAAATGAAACATTCCCTAATCGTTGAATTGGAAGAAACGGTCCCATATTGTGGCCTTCGAGGTCCCCAGACTTGACGCCTATAGATTTTCATATCTGGGGGCGTATGAAAGAATTTGTCTATAAAGTTAAAATAATGGACCATAGTCAACTGATTGAAAGAATTACTGAAGCAGGTGTCACACTTAAGGAAGAAATTAGACTAGTCGTAACCACCAGCCAAGTGAGGAAAAGGGCTCGAAAATGTATTAGAAATAATGGCTCACATTTCGAACAGAACATGTAAAATAATACTTAATGTGATTTTGGTAATTTTAGGAAAGTAGAAATAAATAAAGAAAGTTGTTAATTTCGTTAATATAAATATCTTCCCTGAATTTATTGGATGTAATATTTTATTGATACGGGTTTCGGATAAACCACTGTAAAGATAATTCAATCTAATATATATATATATATATATATATATATATATATATATATATATATATATATACAGGGTTGATTTTTAATGAATATGGTTATATTACCTTTGATTTTAAATCTTATTCGACGTTTAAAAACTTTAAACTAACTAACTAAATAATCACTTGTTTTAATTCTTCCCGTAATACATTTTTTTGGATATTACTGGGGTAGTTTAACAGCATCGTGATTAGAAGTTAAACATGTACAAGAAGAGGCTTAAGTTGACATTGTTATAGATTTAATATTTCTAAGAAAAATATATATCTATGAGAAAGTAACTTCGTAACTCCATTTATTTTCTTGAAATATATATATATATATGTATATATATATATATATATATATATATATATATATATATATATATATATATAAAACTATACCATATATATAAAAAATTATTATTATTATGGTTATATTACCTTTGATTTTAACTCTTATTCGACGTTTAACAACAAAATTTGATTTTTGTTGCCTCTTTTCGTTGTTTCGTAGAGTTGATTTAATATAGATTTTATGGTTATTTCATCCAGTTGATTTCAAATATTATTCAATGTTTTAAACGACGTTCTACATGTTTAACTTCTAATCACGATGCTGTTAAACTACCCCAGTAATATCCACAAAAATGTATTACGGGAAGAATTAAAACAAGTGATTATTAAGTTAGTTTAACTCACTCTTCCATTCCTTCCTTATAATATGTTTTATGAAATTTTATTTATAAAGGTTTTCAGTTGACCGATGGAAAACCGAAATAAAAATTATTCTAGCTGTTGGAATTTTAGTATTTATACACTGATGACAATATAAACTACCTCAATAAGATGACTGTCGAGTTGCCAACAAAATGAAGGCAACACAAGCCATATAAGGAGCTGTTAAATCATTTCCTCGTGAGGGGATCACATGTATGGTTTTGGTTTCCCTTGCTAATGAGATTTTTTGAAAATTTACTGTTAAGCTAATATACCAGCAAGATTAATTGCAGTGAAGGGTAATTAAATACGAATGGTCAGAAGAGCCTAACTCAGATCGCCGTTGAAAAGCCTAGAAAAAATAGTAGTAGAGTATATCTTCGGGTTCATTCGTATGTGTGGAGGTATGGGTTGGAAATTCATAAATAAAAAAATAACACTAAACATCTAGGTGACCAAGATCGCTCAGTTTGCGGTAACGGAGAAAATTGTAGCTGTAAGTTACAGAGGAGTTAAACCTCTTATAGGGAACCGGTTTCTAGCCAATTTGAAGAAACATAATTAAACAGCCTACTATCAAATGAAAATGGTAATTTTTGGAGCCATCAGGAAATGTCATCAGACAGGGGTGTTTCCTGCATTCATGTGTTTCCAATTGGTATATAACCTGCCGACTAGGGTGCAACTGAAGGAATATATATATATATATATATATATATATATATATATATATATATATATATATATATATATATATATATATATATATATATATATATATATGTATATATATATATATATATATATGTATATATATATATATATATATATATATATATATATATATATATATATGTATACCTTTTATTGTAACAAGAAAAACATCTTATAAGGTGGTAAAAAATTAATGAGCATCACAATCTATTTTCAGAGATAGTGAAAATACGTGGGGTGTTTCCATATATACAGCGTAACTGGAACTCGTATCTGAGTAAAACAATACAGAAGGCGAAACTAGCTTTTCGTACTTCTCACAGTATAGGTAGAAAATCTGAGAGCACAGAACAAAAACAAATATACTGGTCACCAAATATCATGATCATTAGACCGATTGTGGATCTCTGATCTGGTGGGAAAGAGGCCAGCGACGAATGGAGCAAGCGAGGTTTTCCCCAAAGACAAACAGACATGGTGATTACAGGAGTGAAAAGCACCGCACAAAAAGCGGTTAGTTAAAGGCCAGAATAAAAGAGACCTAGTAAACCTATTAACGAATACATCAAAAGCAATGGAAATAACTACACACATTCATCTTCCAAATGGAAATCATTTTAACTGAAAAATTTAAAAAAAATATGCTCAGATACTTACAACGTTCAAATTGAACATCTGTACGTTTAGATCTGTATAAAATGTCCAGAAAGCGTTAATAGGGTCACGGAAAGAAATTATGTCAGAGCACTCAAGGCTACTGAATCAGCTGAGCTAATCTTTCTAGGACCTGAAACAGTGTTGGGAGGTTGCCTATAGTACTACTAAATAGGCCCACTCGGTCTAGATAGAGGAAAAGGCAGACCAATAATGGTCATCAGGAATGACAAATGCAAAAACATTTGCCCATTGATCTGATATGAGCTCTAAGCCATAAGAGGACTGTACATCGGACACCGTAAACTAAAACATCACATTCACTAGATTGGATTAGCAGAATATACGACATGGAGCCACGCTTCTATTACTATAACCAACAACGTAGTGAATCAGGTATTGGAAAATGGTGACACATAAAATCTGAACAACGTTTCTGTCAGAATAATACTTAATTCCATTACGAGATTAACTATAGTCAGAGATATCTAAGGTGGTTGTAAGACACAATTGCTCCATAAGTCATAGTGTAACCCAAAGGCATACTCACCGGTATCCTATTTTTACATCTATATATATCTAGTTTTTAGAATTTGCAATTTTTAAACGGAAATTATAGTCTGACCTAGATGATACCTATATCACACACCTACAAGGAATAAGACAATTTAAAAAAGTGAGTTTTAAAAACCTTAATAATAAAATTGTTTTACTTTCAAATAACTGTGCAATAAGCCTTCTGAATTTTTGATTTTCACAAGAGATTATTTTGGCATACTGTATATATTTAAAACAATGATACAAACAAATTTGTCTTAGTGTAAACGTCATTTCATGTCAAAAATATCTTCCTAAATAATGAAAATATACGGAAACCTAACAGCCGTATTACTGAGAATAAAAATGAATGCAGAACTCTGTAAAAATAAATGTATTTTCAGAACGGGACATAAATAAAACCCTTCATGTGTCAAAAACAATGAGTGATACGTTATCACATTTTAGAATAAAAGTTCTAAAAAGTGACGGAGTGTAACATATGGGGCTTTTCCTCGCTAGGCTGAACATGTCTTGGGTTAAAAGCCTTCTTTTAAGCGATAACATGAAAACGGACAGTTTTTCTTTCATTAGATCATCTAGTGTATCTAATTTGGTGCTGCCTAACAAATAAACATATTTTTAGCTGTCTTTATGTATCTGAAATAAATATTTGAGAGTTTTTTGAGGTATAATCAACTTATGTTGCCATAAAGTTAAAACACAAAACATAACTAAATAATATTTTTATATAAAGAATTAAACTGACTTCTAAAAGTGCGCTAAAAAGTGAAAAATGACTATAAATTTTTCGCATAAAAAGATTTAAAATACTTTCTTTGTAATGGTTTTCTTACCATAATTTTTACATGTTAGAAATAATTTGACGCCGATTTGAAAAATTTCAATTTCATATAAAAATTTATAGTTATTTTTCACTTTTTAGGGCACTTATAGAAGTCGGTTCAATTTATTTTATAAAAATTTTATTTTTCAATTTTTAGTTTTGAATTCATTATGATATTCATAAATTATTTGAACCAAGTACCAATCGAGATTAGTGTACCTCGCAATGACTCCGAGGTGACAAAAAAGTACCCTTTTTATTCAAAGTTGTTAAATCAGCTTAAAATGAACCACTAAAAATTTTTTGATTCTTAGAGTTCTCCAAATACCAGTGAAATTGTGTTAAACAAATATTTAGTCTGGCATAGTAAATCCACTATTTTAAATTTCAAATTAATTTTGGATTGGTAATCCATGCCCCAAAACCTTGCATTATCGATATTTAAAGAACTTGAGAAGTAA
The DNA here is from genome assembly GCA_034092305.1 of Diaprepes abbreviatus. Taxonomy (NCBI): domain Eukaryota; kingdom Metazoa; phylum Arthropoda; class Insecta; order Coleoptera; family Curculionidae; genus Diaprepes; species Diaprepes abbreviatus. The sequence goes on from JASJET010000050.1 coordinate 1,771,152, forward strand.
ATTTCGGAGCCCGATATATTTTATACTGCATATTGAGTTTGTATACACCCCAAAAACCCCACAATATCAATTTTAGAGAAAATTGGAAAATGTAAAATTTTCAGTCCCTCATATTGTATCTTATGAACCTGAGTTGTAAAAAATTACCTTCATATTCGTAATACATGACCCCGAAAACACCCTAAAACCAAATCTGAAAAAAATCGAATAAGGTAAAATTTTCAACTCACCATATTGAACTTCAAAAAAATGATTTTAATGTATTAATCTAATCTAAATCTAAGCCCTTCAAAGCTCCCTAGTACTAGTTTTGGATAAAATCTAGAAATTTAAAATTTCTAGACCGTCATATTGCATCTGACATATTAGATTTTCTTAAAATAATTTTATATTCGCTATTTACTTCCTCAAAAACAATTCAGTCCCACATTTTAACAAAATCGAAAAATGTAAAATTTTTGGTCATCCATATCGAATCCTGAAAAGATACTATTAAATTCATAATTTACACCCTCAAGAACCTTCTATATCAGTTTTGGAGAAAATCGAAAAATTTAAAATTTTAGGACGTCATATTGAATGAGCCAGATTGAGTTTTTCAAAAAATATTTTAAATCCGTAATTAACACTAGCAAAAACCACCAATACTGATTTTAGACAAAACAGGGATATGTAGAATTTTTAATCCGCCATATATAATTTTTTTAATAATATCAGATTCGTGATGTGCGATACCAAAATCTCCCATATATCAATCGGACAAAATTAATTTTTTATTCGCCATACTGGATTCGTTATATTGAATTTTTTAAAAATAATTTCAGATTCATTATGTGCGATTTCGAAAACTCCCCCATACCAATTTTGGAGAAAATCGAACAAAATTGATTTTTTATCCGCTATATTGGATCCACCATATTGAATTTTATTAAAATATTTTCAGATTCGTCATGTGCCACCCCGAAAACTGCCCCGTATCCATTTTGGAGAAAATCGGACAAAACTGATTTTTGTCCGCCATATTGGATCCGCCATATCGAAAAAATATTTTCGATTCATTATGCACAAACCCAAAAGCTCTACCACACCAGTTTTGGAGAAAATGGGACAATATTAAATTTTCTTGTCCGCCATATTAAATTTTCTTAAAATAATTTCAGATTCGTTGTGTATGATCGCAAAAATTCCCCTATACCGATTTTGGAAAAAATCGGACTAAATTAATTTTTTTGGTTGCCATATTGTCAGCGCCATTTTAGATTTTACTGCACCAATTTGGTCCAAAGAAATACGGGACCACCGCAGCAACTTTCTGAACATAACGTAAAGAATTTCATTCAAATCGGTGCCGCCGTTCCGAAGTAATTGGTGTACATATATAAAAAAAAATACATAGTCGACGAATTGAGGACCTCCTTCTTCTAGAAGTCGGTTAAACAATAAAAATCATCTACAAATATTACGTTACAACTAAAAGAATTTATAATAAAACATATTTAATTACGAAACGTAGCTGGTATGTGCCTAATAACAATGTTGCACATAAGTGGGTGCTGGAGTAATACAAATAGAGCTAGAATAAATCTGTGGTACCCCCAAACAAGATATTCTATGAACGTGAAAAAAGATATAAGAAACATAGTCAATAGTCCTTAACAAGTGCCCGAAACTGCGAGATGAGGTGGAAAGTTTTTAAAAAGTTGTAACCCTCCCCCTGGAAACAATTCAAAGGGTATTGTGGAATGTGAAGTGAGAATTTCCATGGCTCAACTGCAAAAAATAAACCGTCCATTAATCGCGAATCTAGAGACTTAAGACCACAGTTTATTCCAGAGTATGTTAGCAAAGATTTGAACCTCTGGAATTCGGTAATATATGTTGATCAAATCAAAATAAACCTGTTCGGGTCCGTTAGAATAATTTAAGGGTAAAGAAAGCCAAATAAGGAAAAGAAGTTACAAAATTTCAAAGCTGCTTGCATTATAAGTATTTTATTGAAAGAAATATAAACCAAGAAATGTAATTCGATATATTAAGAGCATCTAGTAGATACTGGTATAATATTTGATATCAATTACAATTTCTATTGATCTTAACAGAATGATTCGGGGCATATCGAGTCCCTAATTAGTTGTTTTATAACTGTTCACATATCAAGCCAATATCACCGGTGTCGTCAGTGAAATTAAAAATAATTAATCTTAAATAAGGAAGTAATAATTGTCCCCATATCCAATAAACATGAATTAAAAGTAAAAATTTCCGAAGAATGAAATACAGTTTCCTTAGAATATAAAAGAACCTTGGCTATTTAATGACTAAAAGCCAAAAATATGGCCGTTTTATAAGTCAATTCGGGAATAACAAGCAAAAAGAGTATTGTTTTTCAAAATATTTGTTTTTCATGTACAGGAATAAAAATAAATAATTGGGCGCCAAGTCAGGGCTGTGCAATGGATAACTCATCCTTTAGACTGCTGAAACAGTTACATGTTTGAGCTGATGAGCTCGTATAGTCACGGTTGGGAATGGTGCTTCGTGTTCGGCTTGTTTTCCTCAATTCACCGAAGACTTCCAGCAAGTAAATGGTTATACACGAGCCAAAATTGATCATTCTACGATTACCTAAAGACGTGATGGTCAAACCCTGTTAACTTTCGCACTCATATTCATTAATACAAGACTTTTGTACACCTGTTATGATCTTATAATTGTTTTTTTAAACACAGCGATCATATTTTTTGAGCAGTGCCTTGCACCAATCGACACTAGTCTCTTTTTGAATGATTGTAAAATTAAGCGAGATTGAAATATTCATAAAATAAAAAGAACGAAAATTTTCATGAAATATATTATCTACACAGGTGTTACTAATGCTTAAGTATGCCTCAATCTCATGGCATATCACATGGCGATCTTGCATTTTCAGTTTACATACAACATCGATATTCTCTTGCACTACAATGGATTTTGGATGAAAACCAAGATTGAATTCACTAAACTTTAGGGCTTACAACAACCCTTAAATTCTGTCAAGAGGGTTGGGAAAGAAATTGAACTAAACATAAATATTGCTAAAACTAAATTTATGATTTTTAGTCGTCTACCATTCTAGACACTTCACTGCTAATAAATGGAAAAATTGCTGAAGAGTCTCACACTTCAAGTACCTTGGATGTTATGTTATTGAACAGCTTGATCCAGATAAAAAGTTAAATACAGATTCAAATCAACCTGCACTACTTTTCTAAAAATAAGATCGCTTGTCTGCAATAACAATCTAAATTTAAAAATTTACCAAATGATTGTTAAATGTTGCATCTTGTCAGTATTATTGTATGGAGCGGAGGTGTGGATGCTGAAGGGTGCCATAATCAATCGTTTGGAGGCATTTGAGCTGTGCTTGCATAGTCGAATGCTTCGAATAACCTAGACCGCTATGCAGACTAATATAGCCGTTTGAGATCAGGCAGATGCCACTCGTGAATTGCTGATATCGGTAAAATGCAGAAAATTAGCCTATCTTGGCCATATTCTCAGAGATGATAAATACCGAATCCTTCAACTAATAATGACGGGTAAGATCTAGGGTCGTAGAGATGTTAGAAGGAAGGAAATTTCTTGGTTGAGGAACATCCTAGAGTAGATAAGAATTCACAGTGCTGAACAGCTATTTATAATAGCAGAGAACCGTGATCAACTCGCCATTGTAATTGCTAACGTCAGAGGGACCTGACAGGGTACAGAAAAAAGAAGAAGCAATATGCAGATTTTTTGTAGATCATCATCGCTATATAAAGAATTAAATTCATTGTAGCACCCTTGTTGAGATAAATAACGTAGAAAGTTATAAACAATAATCGTACGAGAATCTTCATGAGTTAATTCAACTTTCTGGCCTAGAGAAAACTTTGAAGTTGCTGCAAAAAGATAAATAGCGTCCGTATATCAAAACATTTTGTGTACGTATACTGCCTAAAATGTCAAGTTTACAATAAATATATCAAATAGCACCGAGCAAAATCAATGATACCAATTCCCGAAATATAAACTGATAACCTCGTAGCTATGCTTGGTACTAGGTTTTTCTTATATTAGAATTTTAAAATGTTAAAGTTAAGTCTTACTTTTTAATAGGGATCGTGAAGATTTAAGCATTTTTTGTGCATCATCGACACGGTCTGCCATAAATACGATATCGCCTGCAAATCATAAGTGATTAAGGTGCTTCCCATTAATATTTAGCTCCAGGTTATCCCAATAAAGTTTTTTAAATAGGAACTTTAACAACGCTGTGAACATTTTAGGTGATCTATTATCACCATACCGAACTTTTCTTTCTACTGGATTAGTTGGTGTTTTTATGAAGCTTAACACAGGATTTGTTTGAAGGTCATAGACAATGATGTTTCTTGCGAAGTAGTAGGTATCTGTTGAAAATCCATTGTCTTTATTTTTTGTTGAGTATCACGACGTTTCGGCTAGTAGTTATCTCAGTTTCACTTGAAAACGGCTAGAGATAACTACTAGCCGAAACGTCGTGATATTCAACAAAAATAAAGACAATGGAAGTCCAACAGATACCTATTACTTCGCAATTTAACACAGAATATTGCATTTTTATAGACATGGTTATCAACACAATATCTTGAAAGTCAATTCTGCATTCTATTAGAGCTCGGAAGATTACATTTTAGTTGAGTGTATCAAAATCCCTCTAGAAATCAACAAAGATGAGCATAAGGGGCTCAACATTTCTCGCACCTTTATGGTTATAAATGATCGTTAGTACTAAAGTCTCCCCGGATATACATTTCGAACTAAATATAATGAAATAAAACCTAAAACGGCTCTAAGTATTTTCTTATGTTAATTGTGATTTGAACGAGACGGGTCCTTATTTTAGAATGAATTTATATTAGAAAATATCTCTAAAATTTGAAAACTTCAAATTAATTATGTATGATTAAAGTTCATTATCTTGACCCCTTATATCTTACCCTAAAATAAATTTGCGTTACAGTTCCTAACCCTCTGTATATCATTATTGGTTCTCATAAAAACAATTAAAAGCTTGAACTGCCCTAGTTAGGATTTTCCTTTCATTTTTTATATTTACTGTTGTCTACATTTTAAATAACTTAAAATAGAGTTAATACAGAGAACATAAAACTTATTACAAAGTGTCTCCTAAAGTGGACTTTTATACTTAAAATAATCAAATCACTAAATCAAGAAACTTTAAATCTAAAAATATTGTAATAGCTGAACTTTTATTGTAGAACATGATTAAAAAGAATGTTCCTAATATCTCTAACAATTTTAGTACTGCGTCTGAAAATCTACCTTATTAAAAGTTTTAAAGTAAGGAATTTACTTTGTAGCTATCCAACATGGTTTATTGAGGCATTTCAGACTAGAGTTTACCGTGCAATTATTATTTGCTAAAAGAAGATATAAATCGAGCTGCCCAATAAAATTTTATTACCTATTTGGTTCTGGCCAAAGACTTTACGCTGAAGATTTGTAATGTTAGTTTTTAAAATGAGCAATTTAATGTATTGATTGAATGGCTCTTAGATTAGACAATAAACCTACTTCTGAAAATTAGGGACAAATGTGTTTAAACATAAGATATATAAAGTATTTTGTCCAACAAGAATAAAAAGTATTGCTTAAAAAATAAAAAAACTATTTAAGAAAATAGTTATTTTATAGAATTGACACATCTCTTAATGTATATATATCATGATCATAATTATTATAAGCCCTATTCCACCTACTGCTGAGTAAAGTCCTTTCTCATATATTCCCATTCCTACTGGTGTTCAGCTACCTTCACAATGTCATTCTTCCGCTTGTTTTGTGATCAGCTTCGGCTTCGTTTGGTCTCTCTAGGTCTTCACTAGGTTCTTTGTTGAATCCACTTATGATCATCACCATATATCATTCATATATCTTAATTGTGTGCTATTACTTTACTCCCAGCATTATTCTCTCATACGTTCATTGTGTTCTTGTTAGTTTTCTTGCGTTGTCTTTTGTTAAGATTCAAAGTTTCCGAGTCGCATAACAAATTGTTGTTGTCCTTGTCGTTTTATTAGTCTGTTAAAAGCACTCTATTGTATTCTAATTTGTCTTTTTATTTCCTCTATCATATTATTCTTATCTGATCAGTTGTCTAAGATATAGGTAGCTATTTACTATTTCTATTGAGTTTCAATTGAGAGTAACGATGATAATTTCTTGGGTATTTGATAAAATTTTTGTTTCATCTTTATTAATTTTTAAACCTATTTTTAACCGACTTCTAAAAGAAGGAGGTTCTCAATTGGTCGACTATGTATGGTTTCTTTTCATGTATGTACACCGATTACTCCGGAACGGCGGCACCGATTTTAATGACATTTTTTAAGTTATGCTCAGGAAGTTGCGGAGGTCCCATATTTTTTTGGACGAAATTGGTGCAGTAATATCCAAGATGGTGCTAAGAATAGGGCGGCCAAAAAAATTAATTTTGTCCGATTTTTCCAAAATTGATACGGGGGAATTTTTGGAGTCGTACACATCGCATCCAAAATATTTTTAAAAAATTCAATATGGCGGATCCAATATGGCGGACAAAAAAATCAATTTTGTCCGATTTTCTGAATCTGGCAGATTTAATATGGTGTCCTAAAAATTTTACATTTTTCGATTTTCTCCCAAACTGATATAGGAGGTCCTTGAGGGTGTAAATTATGAATTTAAAAGTTTTTTTTCAGGATTCGATTGGCAATTCCAAGATAGCGGACTAAAAATTTTACATTTATCGATTTTGTTCAAAGGTGGAACTGAATCGTTTTTGAGGATGTAAATAGCGAATATAAGTCTGGAAATTTTAAATTTCCGGATTTCATCCAAAATTGGTGCTAGGGGGCTTTAAAGGGTTTAGATTTAGATTAGATTAAAACTTAAAATATATATTTTTTTGAAATTCCATATAGCGGATGCAATATAGTGGGTTGAATATTTTACCTTATTAGCATTTTTTCAGATTTGGTATTAGAGGGTTGTCGGGGTCGTGTATTACGAATATGGAGTTAATTTTTTACAACTATGAGGTTGAAAAGATACAATATGAGGGACAGAAAATTTTACATATTCCGATTTTGTCTAAAATTGATATTGTGGGGTTTGTGAGGCGTATACAATCTCAATATGCAGTATAAAATATATCGAGCTAAGAAATATACATCTCAAGTTCTTTAAATAATGAAAATTAATATTGGGGGGTTCTTGACGTGTACACAAACTCAGTATGCAATATAAAATATATCGAGCTAAGAAATTTACATCTCAGGTTCTTTAAACATCGATATTGGAAGGTTTTGGGGCCTATATTACCAATCTAAAATTAATTTGAAATTTAAGATAGTGGATTTACTATGACAGACTAAATATTGGTTTGACATAATTTTACTGGTATTTGGAAAACCCTAAGAACCAAAGAATTTTTAGTGGTTTCTTTTTAGGGTGATTTACAGCTTTGGACGAAATGGTACTTTTTTCCACCTTGGAGTCATAGCGAGGCACACTAATCTCAATTGGTACTTAGTTTAAATAATTAATGGATATCATAATGAATTCTAAAACTGAAAATGGAAAAATAAAATTTTTGTAAAAAAATTGAATCGACTTCTAAAAGTGCGCTAAAAAGTGAAAAATAACTATAAATTTTTATATGAAATTGAATTTTTTGAAGTCAGTGCCAAATTATTTGTAAATTAAATAAATAACTACTAATATATACAAATTGCGGTAAGCGATTACAAATAAAGTATTTTTTATCTGTTTAGGCAAATTGCATTTTGTCAGGTATTAGTTTAGGGCCGACTTCAAAACCTTCAATTTCATATAAAAATGTATAGTTATTTTTCACTTTTTAGCGCACCTTTAGAGGTCGGTTCAATTTTTTTTATAAAAATTTAATTTAATTTTTGTAATTCTTAGGCATATTATAAACCCTAATATGATCTCGAGTTTTGATTATATTTTAACCAATAAGGCTAATTTTTTGTTAGAAAGACTTATTCTGTTATTCAACGACCTTGAAATGGTTAAATATAAGGAGGCATATCAGCCTCTGAGGGAGGCCTTTCTTAAAAAATTGCTGATTTTCAACAGGCTGAGCAAAAAAAAATACATCCTTTCTTGGAGGTAGTTTATATTCGAAATAAAAATTTAATCTTCCGTATTTGGAATTTTTTTGAAATTACATTTACAAGTTTAAAGTCACATTTCCGCATAGCATCATGTTTTGAATATTTTGATACATGGCTGACATTAAATACAGGGTGAAACCGTTAATTTGAGGTTACAAAACCTTAGAAAAAATTTGTAATTAATGAAGTAAGACAACAAAATTATACCCTAGGAGCTTAAAGCTCGCCTGAAAATAAAGAAAAGAACAGTTTATGTGACCGAATAATTAAAAATGTTTATAATGAAACGGTTGGTCAACACGATGATATACTCTGCTGCGGAAACCAAGTCTTGGTACGCTCACCTCGCAATATAGTGGTAAGTTACCATCCCCCGCCAGTTTTTTTGTGCTTTTTGTTGCCGTGTATTTTAAAACCAAATTTTTACAATAAAATGTCAAAAAGTCGATGATTAAATCGTAAAAAATTAAAGTTGTTAATTTAAGTGTTCATAAAAAAATGTCAAAAAAAGTCGCCCCGAAATATTTCAATACTTTCTAAATTGTTTGTTTTAAATAAAAATATAGTTTAAAGTAGAAAATAGAGCTAAATACTAATCGTGATTTGTTTTGCCACGAAGAAATAATTAAATGTCGTGTAATAACGTGACGATCCTTAAAGAATGGAAAGAGTTGGGATGTGAATGGAAAGAAGATAATGCGAGACCTCCAAAATTATTCGCTTTCATTTAGGATGTTGGGGATCATTACCGCAATTTAGAGTTTCTACTTGCTATGTAGAAAACGCCTTTTACATGAAAAGCCATGGTTTTTAAGTTTGTCAGCCACTAAATACGTCTTCTGTCTGGACTTTTTCCAAGGATCTTGCCATGTAAAAAATTATAACAATCCATATCGATATATTTTTTTCATTATCTGGCTTAAGCATTAGAGTTTTATATATATATATATATATATATATATATATATATATATATATATATATATATATATATATTTATTATCGTCATGATTTCTAAGTTTTTGGATATTCTCTGCAGGATCCCTTATTTGTTGCATTATTTACCCATGGTATCCTAGGTATTCACCGATATAACTATAACCAAAATAAATAAATTATTCTTGTTGGTTTCTTTGTTGAAGCATTAATTCCTAAATTTGTTTATCTTCTTACAGATCGAAGGCGGCCTGCAACGGGAAAAATAAGGGGGCATGAGGTGTAAATGGGGGTCCACGACAGTTCATTCTGTTTCGGCAAATTATCACCAAAATTTAGGCGTTCCGTAAATGTTATAATGTACCCAGCAAAGATTGTATCTACGTATTTACGTAATACTTATAATAGAATACACAAAAAAATTTATTTATATATTAAATAAATATTTTTCACTGTATTATTAGGTACCTGTTCGTTTGATAGTCACATTACTTGTAACTTACAAAGACTTGCGCATTTGATAGCATCGCATTGTGCTCCTACGAAGTATAGCAAACATATCTAGATTTGAATAATTGCTGCAAGTATTGCGGTACAGACCTGCACGTACGTGCTTTAGTTATTTATTTTTAATGCCAGAGGCTAAAAATTTTCACCGGATTTTTGAACTTTGAGAAGAAAAAGGACAACCAAATATTTTCAGAAATTAAAACAGACCTAAAATAGAAATTAAAGTGAATGAAAATTGAATTCTTTGGGAGTCTAGAAATTAGCAAGTAATTAATACCATTAGTTTTTTTTTAAATTTCTTCAATAGTCCTATTGTCGATCATGACTTGAAATAAAAATCACTATATATTGTGATCAACTGCTTACACCGTATTAACTTTTTTAAGTTTTTAATTATTTAGTTAGCCTTTTCATTTTAGCCTTCTTTTCTGTATAAATCTTTATTGACAAAACTTAATAGTACATGATTTCCCTCTACCTAACTACAAAAGGCGAATTACTGTCATAAAGGTTAAAATTACATTGGGAATCAATTTGGAATTGCTCAGTTTCAATATGTTTAAATAGCTTCATTTCTGTTCACAGATAACTGCTACCAAGCATCGCCGAATGTATAAAGAAATGTAAGCAGCTTAGTTTTGATTATTTGCAGTTAGGTCTCATTTCAACATTGTCGGAGAAATGCCGCTCTATATGCCCTATATGCGAAAGAGTTTAAGAAGGTGTTTGTGCTTCAGCTAACAGCGACAGCAACTGCCAGGTTAGCAGGGATAAAACTTTTAGAGAGAACTACTGCTGGTGTTAAGCATAGAGTAGTCATGACAAGGTAAGTATAGCTGTTATCGGGCCTGCGGCGTGAGCTTCCAACTGTACTTAAAGCTATTATTTTATGAGAGACTTGAAAAATTGCTGGTTGCTCAGGTAATTTTCATAGTTTTTTTGGGGAAACAGAGTAAAAAGCCAGTCAATATGATAGACCACATTTTTATTTACCATTATAATGTTCATTATAATCAGGCGATTTCCCGAGAGAGAATGCTGTCAGGAGGTCACCCAATCTGTGAGTGACCTTTTTATGTTTTAACACCTCCGGTCATGTCATTCTATTACTTGCCTGTAGAGAGGCCGAATGTCAGAAGCACTAGATTTTTTAAGGCTGATTAATAACGGCCAAATATGATTGACCAGATTGAATGACATCCATTATAGGGTATTAATCGGTGGCACCCTATTTTGGTTTGGAACCTCTAGTGGTGCCCGAAGGCTGATTTAAATTTTAGAGCTCAATTTTGAGTCTTTACTAATCTCTATATTACCAATATGCCCTTGATCGTGTTATAAAGGATAATAAAACAATGGAAGCGAACTATATATTGGCTTGCTAATTTGGATTAGATTTCTTGTTAGTTCGCCATATCGCCTATCGTAAAATTATAAAATTTGTTGCTAAGCTGCCTACCATAATCCATTATATCTTCAAAGTTATGCACCTGCCTCCCCCAGTGACACATATCAGATACGTAAAAATTAAGATTTTAGTAAGAAATAAATAAATCTATTATTCTGCCGTGTTTAAATAGTTGCTAATATATGTATTCTAAATGTTGATCTTTGTTCGATATAGCTCCTCTGAAGAGACCATAAGGTGATCGAAACGCGTATGGAGAGAGGATTCGAGTTCTATTTGCAGAAAATAAATTGTTTGTGTATATATTCTTTCCTTTACCTGCCTGAAAAAAGTATATATATATATATATATATATATATATATATATATATATATATATATATATATATATATATATATATATATTTATATATATAAAAGCTTCATTTCATTATAAATAAACAAATAAAATGTCAAGGAAGATAAACAGGTAAAAGAAAAGAATACATTTTGCAAATGCCTTAAATAAAGGGCGAAACCTCAAATTAATTTGGATTTTTTTTAATAAAAAACCTAACCCAAGAAAAGACAAAATAATAAAAAAGAATATATATATATATATATATATATATATATATATATATATATATATATATATATCGTATCATAGGTTTTCACAGATGGTGGAATGTGCACTGGTGATTTCCCAGTTTTCAATCGACTCACACTTTATCGGGTTAATTTTTATTTGCCATTTATCAATATATTTATAAATTTATAGTTTATTTATGTGGTACTGTATTTGTCGTTAAGACACGTTTGCATAATATGACGAAGCTGCTATTAAATTAACATACATATGAAATTTGTTGCATGGTATAATAGAATATCTCAAGTATATGTGTTGTATTGCAATGGCGATAAAACCATACCCTGTGGAATTTCAGCTGACGTTGCTTTTTAGTTTGATAGAGCTTTTTCTTTCTTCTGACTAAATGATCTGTTTTGAAAATACGAAGCTATTAAGGGTATTCAATAAGGGGGAAATTAATGTATTGTGAGCAATTTATAAAGCAGTCCCTCGTGCCACACCGTGTCAAACGTACTCTTTATGTCGAAGAATAGCAATACAGTATTTTTTTTTCATTTATCTCACTGAGCGCGTCATATAGTATGTTACTAATAGCTAGAATTGTGTCATGTTTAGACTTATAGACAAAGTGATTTTTTCGAATGTTTATATATAGCTACAAAATTTTGATCCTAGATAGGATGTGCCTACCTTTGACGTATTGTCCTGGAGGGATATGATGCCGTATGATTAGAGATATTAGAGATTTTTGGATTCAATGAGGAATTGCGACAACTTGTCTTCAAGGTGTGAAATAGTATTGTGTCGAAATTATAAAATTAATTATGTAAGTCAATTAGTAAAACAGGTAAAGATTTGAAACAATTTTAAGCACTGCGCATTGTCCCTACCCTGTCATAAAAGTGACGAATAGAATAAAAGGATAGGTATTTAATTTATGTGAGAATTTTACTCGTAGAGGTTTTGTGTCGTTTTAATTAAGAAATGTGTGAGCTGTAACTAAATATATTTATCTTAATTTTTTTCACTCCACAGTAAAGCCTGTCAAACTGAGTAGCTCTAAGTCGAGCCTTAGTTTGATGATAAAATGCACAACGCTGTGGTATATATTGTATAGTACCGTGTCGATCATTATGAAATACGTTTTCAGTGACTGTTAATTTCGGCTATCAAAAACACGTTTAAGAAAATTGAGAAAATTGGAAAAATTGAGAAAATTGAGAAAATTGAGAAAATTGAGAACATTGAGAAAATTCTAGTCAATAATAAAACCAGGGGGATCTAAAAAACAGAAAAAAATAGCTAGAAACTTTCGGGACAAAAAGTATGGGAAAATTTATGTTAAAATCTAGGATTCCGAATCTCAAATGATGAATCTTAGGTAGTAGATGGAGGTTTTTGCTTTTGGAAATAATCTGTTTTTTTAGATATGTCGCTCTGACTGTATTGACGATCCTTCCAAGGATTATGTAAGATTTTATTTTCAAGATAGGTTTATGATTTGTTGCATACTATTTTATAGGTGTATAGTTCAAACTGATTTAATAATAAAATATATTAAATATACATTTTTATATACTTCATTCTCAAAATATGATTTAGCAATATTCTTTTCAAATCGTTCAAAGCTTGTTTTAAAATAACTCCTTTTAAAATTGCTATTCTATTTTCTTCTATTCTGAACTTTGTCTCTACAGACTTATCCAATGTTCAATTATGATGCTTCCGAAATGTACGTAGGATCCTCTAATAGTTTCTCCAGTTATTACTTTTTGTCCTGTCGGCGTATGGTGCCTACTAATCATCATATGTTTTATATTCTTTACGTTTTGTATTAATTTGTAAAACTGCATACTATGGTTCAATTACAATTTAGTTAGTCAGTTACAAACTTCTTTAAATATCTTTACTGAATACACATTAAATAGTAAAAACGAGACAACACAACCTCTTCTCACTCCCTGTTTCATTTTTACTGTATCTATGAGTTTCCAGAATTATATTTAAAGTTAGTACAATCTCAACAGAGAAATGTGGATAGTATTAGAACTTTAAATTTCTTGAAATAATAAATTATTCGAAATTCGCCTGCTATATATTTTTGAACATCGATTACTCCAGAACGACTGCACAGATTTGAATGAAATTTTTGGTATTATATTCAGAAGGTTGCTGTGGTAGTATCGTGTTATTTTGGCTGAAATTAGTCCAGCAAAATTCAGAATGATGCTGATAATATATAATTCAATATTGAGGATTAAAAATTTTATATCTCTTCATTTTTTTCAAAATTGGTATTGGGGGGCACAAATTTCGAATTTCAAATTATTTTTAAAAAATTCGATATGGTGGACTAAAAGCTTATCGTCTCCAAATTTTATTTAAAATTAGTACTAAGGAGTTTCTGAAAGTGTAAGTAGCGAATTTGAAATTGTTTTAAAAAAAATCGATATTGCAGATGCAATATGGCGGTCTAAAAATTTTATATATCCGGATCATGTCCAAAATTGGTACTAGGGGGGGGGTTGAGGGTATAGATTACATTAAATTAAGAGTTTAAAATTATTTTTTTTTGAAATATAACATAGTGGGTTGAAAATTTTATGTTATTAACAATTTTTAAAAATATTAGGTCGTTTTCGGACTCGTAGGTTACAAATCTGAAACTAAGTTTTTACAATTTAATATGGCAGATACCACATGGGGGATTAAAAATTTTAAATTTTTCCGATTTTGTAGAACTTGATATTGGAGGCTTCTTGAGGCGTATATTACGGATCATAAATTAATTTCTTCAAACTCAATATGAAAGAAAAAATATGTCATACTAAAACATTTACATATCTTAAGTTCTTTCAATATCGGTGTTGGGAGGTTTTGGGTAAGTAGATTACAAAATTAAAATTAATTTATTGAAATTCAAGATAGTGGATTTACTATAGCAGTTTTCTCTTTATTTTTGTATTTATACACTATTTCGATTAAGTGGTATCTATAATAGTTTTCAAGTGTAAACTAAAAGTTTTGTCTTAATACTACAAACAGAGATAAAACTTAATTAATCAATCATTTATTTAATTAACTAAATAACAAAATAAATAACTAATTATTTATTTAATAGACTGATTAAGTAATTAATTAATTTATACGACCTATTTAATTAATTAGTTAATTAATTGATTAATACAACCAAATCGAAATATCCAACTAACACTAAAATAGAGAGAATACAAGTCTAATATTCATCTTTAATTCAGTTAAGAGACTACTGGATAAATTTATTATTATATATTTGCTTTCCGCATAACATTTCATATAATGTCGGGAACTGTATTTTATTAACTGCAATAATTTTGTTTTGGAAAATATTTTCATTGCAACTCTCCACTCCTAATAATCCTGAAAATGTTCTGTTACCACAAAAATATAGTCATGTTTATATTAAACTTTTTTTAAAGCTGTTAAAAAATAAGCCGGATTATTTTATTTTTTCATATTCTGTCTCTTACGAGAAGAAAATTCAATTAATCTATTATGTAATAATCATAACGAGAGTTAAATTAAAACAACCATTAAATTTAAATAGGATTATTGCCAACTAAGTATTTTTTATTTCCTTCCGATTTCCACGAACGAACATTGCCTATGATTTAGAAAAATTCTTCCATAGTTGGTGTTAAATGGAAAACTTCAGGAAAGAACTATTAAGAAAACTATTAAATCTTTCAAACTAAAGTGGTTTAAAACTTCAAAACTTTCTAAAAGGTAAGCACAGAGATCGGAAAAGTTGTAAATTTGAAATAAAAATCCCGTCGATCTCATTATAGCCCAGTTGGAGGTGAGTGAGATAATGAAAATTTTATCAAAAAGTTTTCCGAGATTTTTTTCTCGTGGAAAATTCTTTTCATTATATTGAGTTTACATATACCAAAAGTTAGGTTATACATTATCTGAAGGTGCAACTTTACTCTTTTAGAGTTTTATGAAGCAGAGATCAGCAATAACATTTTTTAATAATATTATCGGTGATATCATCAATGATTTTGTAATGAATATTTTAAAAAACAAGAATATCAATTAATGGATAATCATTAATTCATAAATAGAATTATCAATTATTTCATAAACTGATAATATTGAAAATAATATTAGCATTTAAAGAGGCAATTGGTAATTTGATTTTTGAAATTTTCAACTAATAAAGAAATTGGTAATTTTATTCCTACTATTGTCAATTAACGAAGTAATTGATAATGTCATTTTCGAAATTATCATTTGACAAAGTAAATGATTATTTTGTAAATAAAATTAGGGTAAGCGATGGTGCTACTGCGACATTCGTTATGCTAAATCTTATTTTTATACATTCTTTTGATAGCAACTTTTTTCTTCCGAAAGTTAAACTGCTTAAGTTTAATTACGATAAAAAATATAATGATGAAATTAAAAAATTAAATATGAATATTATAATTTTTTTTGCTGATTTTACTGAGGAAATGAATGTATTAATATGCTCTAAATGACGAGGAAATATTTAATATTATGCACTTATTGCAGCGAAATTCAACCATATCTACTCGTATTTGAATCCTCTCAGATTAAATTCTAGATATTTACCTATCTAAAGTTCTAACTCTAAACTGTCCCTAATCAATTCATATGATAAATAAACATTATACTCACATTACATCCTATCACCAGTGCAGACAGCTACCTAGATGTGAGGTTAAGGAAACACTGGCAGAGTTTGTTTATTCCGTAGTAATATATGCTTAAATTCTTATTGAGAGTTTGTTCTTAATACTGTGTATATAATTTCGATTAAATTACTTATCCAACAATTCATATGATAATAATGGGATTTTAAATAACATTAGGTGGTGTTATTAATAGAACAAATCGAGATTTTTACAAAAAAATCTTGTTTCATTTGTAAAAATGCTTTCTTTCCAAAATCTGCAATATTTGGGGCGCCCGTAGTAATACCATCACTTACTCTATATATTACCAGAGTAAATGAAAATTTCAGTTTTAAAATTACCTATTACAAAAATACTTAATAATTTATTTTTCGAAACTATTGTATTGTTTATTGATAAATTACCATAATTAAATTATTCTATTTTAAACACTCCATCTTTTAAGATAAAGTAATGGAAAATCAACAAAAATCGCTGAAACGTTTTTCTTTGTTCAGGCTAAAACAAATAAATAATATTTAAGAATAAAACGTTTCTTTGCATCATCAAATGCTTTAGTCTCGTCAATGAGATTCAAAATGGCGAAAAAAGAGAGAGCAAAAAATTTTGACGACATGTTTGGATAAGTTTTGTACAATAATTAAATATTTCTTCGCACCTTTTGATTATAATATCTTTAGACCAAATGCATTGGATTTCAAGGTTATTTTATTTTAGAAGGGATTCATAATATAAGTATGGTTTTTATTCATATTGTGTTCTTCAATGAAAGTGAATGACATAATCATTATTGCACAAGCAAAATAAATATTCATAGTAGTGATGCTGCAATATTTGCGAAAAAACGTCTACAAAATATTGCTTATTTAATTCAGAAATAATTAGCCAGTAATTATTCAATAATTTGAAAAATTCAATATTTAATAACTCTTGTAATGTTTAATTTGTAAATAGAAATTTTCAGTTACTCAGGTAATGACTAATTTTATTAATTGCTTCGTAGTTTGATAACTTTAGAAATAAAATTATAAATTACTTCGTTAATTTGTAATTGTAGGAATAAAGTTAAAAATTACTTTATAAATTGATAATTTTAAGAATGAAATTTCCAATTAATTAATCAATTGATAATCTAACAAAAAAAATCTCCAGTTATTCATTAATTGATAATTTTACTTTGAAAATTATTAATTGATAAAGTAATTGAAAATTTTGATTTGACGATTAACCATTTTTCAGTTTCTGATTAATGGTTAGTTGTGTAACGAAGTTACTAAATTTTTGGCCAAGTGTATGTTCGCCGAGATTTAATTTATTTATTTAAAATCCGAAAAATCTGATTCTTGCAGGAAAACAATGTTAAAGGTTTCAAGATTACCGGTATATAATTAGATTTACCGCGCTATGCCGGGAAATATCATTTTTTGGAGATTTTCAGAGCGTCGGACCATAGTAATCGCGCGCCGCATACAGCAGTATCATATGCGCGATCACCGCACATCGTCACACGTCAGCGTAGTGAGAGCTCGAGCCGTCTATTTAAGTCCGAGCAGACCATTATTTCGCTGAGAACTAAACGTTCTCCACCCGGGTCTACAGTCCAAACGGACTGGACTGGGTCGCCTGCTGGGCCGCGCCTTCCTGGTCTAGTAATGTAGGTGAGGCTAGGCTTGTGTGTATATGGTGTTTACCATACACTTTCTTCCTTACGTCCTACCCCTCTAATGGCCAGCAATGCCGAGGACCCTTATAAGAACGGGCAATGTTGTGTCATCCTACCGTCACTGTCGAGGACCCTTATAAGAACGGGCAGTGACGATTCCTTTCCTAATTTCCTACCGCTATTGGTCGACATTGTCGAGGACCCTTATAAGAACGGGCAATGTCGTTCCATCCTGCTGACGCTGTCGAGGACCCTTATAAGAACGGGCAGCGTCAGTTTCTTTCTTTCCTTCCTACCGTCACCGATACACACACGCACTGATGCCGTAAGTTTGTTATTGTTTCCGTAATGACCAGGAATGTGTTTTACCGCCAGGTGCCCGCCGAGGTCCGTTGACAAGGGCACTAAACAACTGCCACCCCGACGCCTATCGCCGCCGCCACGTGTAAAGACCGTCGCCGTGTAGAGACGCCGCCTATCGCCGATCGATGCCGTGTTATTGTTACATACCGCGTATACCGCCGTCGGTCGAATTTTAATACGAAGCGCCGTGAACGCGGATTTTAGATACGAGGCGCGATAATTTGCGTACAAGCCGTCGTGAATAGCGTCGCGACCGTATAGTACGAGATACGTGAATAGCGTCGCGAATGATACCACCGGGTTACCGTCTTCAGCACAACTGAACAGAATGAGCTACCGTGAATACCTCTCTCAAAACATACTCTTGCCCTCCAGACCGTTTATTTGTTAATATTGTTGTATATCTTAGATTTTAAGTTAGTTTTTGGCCACGTTTTTGTATTAAAGAATGGAATACAGGATACAGGATGTTTTATAACCGTTTGTTTTCTTACCTAGTCCCATTTTTACCATTACATGTGACAATTGGCAGCCGGCAGCCAGCACTTATACGCACAATTGACCCCCGGCTTGCCGTTTCTCCACTGTAACAAGCTGCCTGGTAAATAAAGTGGGCCCTCGACCACATTAAATCCCAAGGGTAGCGCCCGAGAACCGACCACCGAGTGGATGTTTTGACCTTCAGGTAGTCAAACCGTTGATCAGTTGAGAGAGCAGGGATATCCCGAATATACGTAGATGCCGCTGACCCGATACTCCTGCGCTGAGCATTTGACCGATGACTGTCTGCACGAGAAATATCCACTGACCGATGTTCCGCTGCCGTGAACGAAGAAGAGCCGAAGAGCACGACCTGCTCCCCCGCTCCCCGCCTACGTAAAAACGCGTCACAATTGTAATTTTTTTTGCCGATGCTATGAGGTACAAAATGGTGTTCTAAATATCCTCGGAATAGTTTTTCATATATCGTATCTTTATTTATTGTTTGAGATGGAATGATATGGGTAACTCGGGCAGACAATTAATTACTACAAAATCTACTTATGCTTCACTCGTAAAAAAAAAATTAATCAACAAATATTTAATCATTTATTCGGACTGAATGGTTCTATAGATTTAAAAAAAGTATCGAAAGACAATAAATATGAAAAATTTCAATACGAAATTCGTAACGAAATGACTTTAATTGTTTTTATCTTAATGAAATTTAGTTTGCTTATTAGTTTTACTTATTGCGAATGAAGATTTTCGATTTTGTATCGAGGAAAAATGTGAATAACCGCTACAACTAGTTCAGCTTTGGAACTCAGTCTTTGAAATTATATGAAATTTAATTAAATTAAAATGACAGGCAGTTAATTGCAAATTAATTGCACTCTGGTTGCAAGGACTTTCTGTTAAAAATTCATCAAACTTCCTTACAAGTCCAAGACATGTGCTATAAAGAACTCTAAATCATATTTACCTAAAGCCTTGCTGATTGTGAACGTTCAAATAGAGAAAAGCGCCACCAAAATTTGATTTTAGCATGTGCGATTGAGCTTATACCATAGACTAAGATAAAAATAAATGTGCAATAACCCTGACCAAAGTTACAATTGCCACATCTATTAAAACTTTTATTTATTATTTTGCAAATAATATTTATTTATTCTAACAAAATAATGTTGATAATGGGAAAAAGCTAACGCCAAGGCCTTTTATAAGCTATTCTCCAACGAAAACTACAAAAAATACTTAGTTAAATTTATACTAAAGCTTAATTGGAAAAAAAGCCTCAACTCTTGACATAAATATCCGGAAAGTGATATTATCATAAAATATTTTTGACTATTTTCAAATCAGTTCAAAATATACAGTATCAATTACCTGACAAGAAGTTAGACATAGACAGAAGATCTAGTTCATAATTTTCTATAAAAATTATCCTAACTTGCTCGAAGGTCTCACTAAAGATACAATAATAACTGAAAATCTAACCAGACAAAGTTAAAAAAAACTACATACAAATATAATTATATCTTTAATGTCAAAAATTCCCAAATCAGAAGAACATTTTTACTTTTTTTCCTGTATCTAAATTACTTTTTTGATCAATTAAAAAAAGTTTGTCGGATAGACATACATTAAAATTATGATTGCACTGAAAATTAAATAAACAGAATTATCATTTTGTGGGAGACAATTAGTCAAATATTTTCTTAAAAGAAAACTTAAGCAGAAAACAACTAAGCATCATCCAATCCAAAAAATCATGAAAAAATATATTAGAGCAACAACTAATATTTTTTATTTACAGAAATAGGTTGTTCTGTTATATAAATTAGAGAAATGATCTAATACAGAACAGGAAAATTTTTAAATATAATTAAAACAAAAAAGTTATCATTTATTTTTTTAAGAAGGAAATAACGGTTTATAATAAATTGTTATTACGAATTATATATGTTAGTGACAATTCCTTAAGAAAAACAGAAAAATGTAAAAATGTATTCATATTTCAATGAGCTCCATTTTGGAAAATGTAATTAAATAAGCTTTAATTTAAGAAAAGGTACACTGTAGAGAAATACTAGGTGTAATCTTTATTTTGCTTCTGATTTATAAGCAATTTCAAAAGGCAATATCTTATCTTATGACTAAAAATATTTTTTGAAATGTACCATTATGTTTTTAGATAAGCAGAATGAAAGCCTCGTTATTTAAGGTTCAAAAAATATTTATTGGTCATTTTTACTGCTTTTAAAATTTGTTGTTACAATTATCTATTTTATTTTGGGGCATCTTTTTATATTAATATAGTTTAGTTCAGCATATTAGTATATTTGTTAATTTTTCATGAATTCTTGAAGAAATTTTGACGAAACGGATAATATTTGCCTGTGATTTTCAACTCTTTCATCATACTGGTAATTTAATTGCATTCTCTTCCCTAATTTCAGTAATTCACTGAAAAATGTATGAATATTAATTTTAAAAATTTCTTGTGGTACATATGTATTAGCTGACAAAGTTTCCAAGGTTTTACAATTATTTAATAAACGCTCTATTCAGAACGAGGTTATTTTATACTGACCATCTCCAATATCTCTATTTTTGAAAACATTCATTTTATATAATTTTAATTATAAAAAGTGTTAAATATTAAGTTTAAATATTAAATGGGAGCAAAATTGTCTTAAATTTTTGAATTCCATCATTGTAACTTTTTGAGCAGTCTCATGATGGGTTGTCATAATTTTATTAATTCAATAAATATATATTTATTTTAGGTATCTAAAAATTTTATAGACATAAAAATAAATTGTCTTAAATTTTTAAATTCCAACATTGTAACTTTTTGAACAGTCTCATGAAGGCTTGTCATAATTTTATTAATTCAATAAATATATATTTATTTTAAGTATCTAAAAATTTTATAAAAATTCAGTAATTTGATCTTTAGTATTAGGTAGAGAAACGATCTTTAAAATTTAAGTTGATTCATTAAAGAACGATACTTCCAGGATAGATAGTCTTCATTATGACCATAGATGTTCGCAAATATTACTTTATGAAAACTTGACCCACCGGCAGAGCAGGTATCCACTTCCGGAACTGAATTTATTATATTAATAATTTCAAAGAGTTAAAGTTTGAAACTTACCATGTCGAGAATTGGTCATTTACCTATCAATTTAAACATATACATATGGTTGCCTCTGAAAATTATGATCGAACTTGTTTGTAACCCATATCTATTTTTCTTGCAGTTACAATCTGTACCAAGCTAAACTATTTAATTTGCTTCTTTCTTATACTAATAAAAAAATAGGTTTCCATCTCTACATTGATCGTAAAAACTCACAATCTACTAAGAACAGAATTATTCAGGAAAGAGTGTGAATTTAAATTATTCTCTTTTTACTGAAAATCTCAATGCAGTGAGAATGAAACGAATTCATAAAGTGTTTAATTGAGTCGGAAATGGTGATTTAGACTTCATAATGACTCCTGGATACTGCAAGAAGTCAATGACTGGAAACAGAGTCGCCTTAGTCAGGACTGAAAAAGAGAGCAGAGTATTAGTACCATGGAGTGGGTTGCTTATTTGCTTAATGCAAATCTTATTGAAAATGTATGGAGTTTAATGCAAATGAAAAGAAAGCAACTAAGTATGGAAATACATAGAATATGGAGACAACCTGGTAAAGAAGAATACATTATGGCTCCTTGTAGAACTAGAGCTATTTTGTAGAGCAGCGTTTCCCAAGAGATGGTTCTCAAGCTTCAAAGGTTTCGCGAGCTTTATAAATGCGGTTCGCAAAAAAAATATTGTAATTGCGAATTTTAGAATAAATATCGCAACAGGCAACAATCAGTAAGGCGGCGAGTCGCTACATTGCTGGCAATGCGAGTACATTCTCGAATGAGTCGATAGCTTCTACTTCGGCGAACAAAGACTTTTCCCAAATGGGTACGAAAGAATAACGTCTGCCGATATAATGATGCCACAATCATATATATATGGAAGAATAGAGTTGAACTGAATCACACGATGAGCTTAAAAACTTCGAGTGATTTTAAAAATATGAATGAATTAGTAGTTAATGCATAGTGCGTACATAAATATTAGTAGTGTATACTAGTTTGGTGATTTCTTTTTGGATAAATAAATTACAATAAATAAACAAGCTTTACAAACTGCACGTACGCACGTCGAGCATGAAAGTAAATAATTATTTCTCCGTAAATGTATGATGAATCGTTAGTTTTAAAAACGGGTAGTTTTGTAAGTATGACAGAAAGCTAGACGAGCAGTCAATTGCTTCTTTTACTTCATTCCCAAATTTGAATCAAACATAGGTTGACAGTTATAGTGAACTACCGTCTCGCCAGAGTGAAAGCAAATCAAAAATAAGCGAACAAAGTGAGAAAAAAAAGGAAAGGAACGAAAATGGGTTTTTATATTATCGGGAGGAGTTAGAACCTAAAACTTATAGTGTCATCTGTAATAAAATCCTGGCCAACATAAGTTTAAAACTATCTCTTCTTCGTAGACACCTTGAAAAAAAAAACATCCGGATCAGAAGGATAAACCTGTTGAGTATTTTAAAGAGCAGTCAATTGCTTCTTTTACCTCATTCCCTAATTTGAAACAAACATAAGTTGACGGTTATTGTGAACTACCGTCTCGCCAGAGTAAAAGCAAATCAAAAATAAGCGAACAAATTGAGAAAAAAAAATGGAAAGGAACGAAAATGGGTTTTTATATTATCAGGAGGAGTTACAACCTAAAACTTATAGTGTAATCTGTAATAAAATCCTGGCCAACATAAGTTTAAAACTATCTCTTCTTCGTAGACACCTTGAAAAAAAGACATCGGGATCAGAAGGATAAATCCTGTCAAATATTTTAAAATAAAATTGAAAGGTAATAAAAAGTCTTGTGTTTTTTCTTTTCTAACAGATTTAAAGGAAGATAATAAAATGATTATCGAGGCATCATTTTGAATCAGTTACACAAATGTAAGATCTAGACTCCCGTGTGTTCCATGCACTTTGTTAGAACTTTGGAAGTTTCCACGTTTCTTTATTACTTTATACAAAATTTAGATTTTTCTTGACAAGATTTTGACCTGCATGTTTGAATTGAAGTCCGAACTTGAAGCATTTCTTGGTCATCAAATTTCATCTGTCCCTTTTGTGTAGCTGATATTCTATGGCTGCAGAAAATTTGCATACTTAGCCGACATTGTTTCCAAAATAATTGATTTAAATCTGATTTTACAAGGTCCAGGTATCACCATTTTTAATGTTCATGATAGAATAGCAGCCATGCTAAAGAAGTTCACCTTTTGGCATCAGGTGAATGAATACGAATGTCTTGGTTCTCTCAGTACAATTTTATTAGAAAGTGAAATTTAACTTAATGAAAAAAAATATTTAAAGGGATATTACTGACATCTCAAACAACTTCAATGAATGTTAAAATAAACCTATAATATCTGGATCGGACAATTAGAAACGTAATCCTTTTCAAGGAGATATAACTTCGGATACTTCTTTAACTTTATTGGAAAATGAAAAGCTCACTGACTTATTCTGTGACAATCACTCTTTAATTGTTTATTAGCTCAATGTAAGAAATGAGTATACTGTTATGGCAGAAAAAGCCATTAATTTTTCACTGTTCTTTTGCACAACATATAAATATAAGAAAGGATTTTCAACGTACACTTACCTGAAATATAAGTACAGAAACAGGTTCTATGCAGCACCGGATCTAAGACTTTCAGACATTGAATCAAATTTTGAATTTGTTCAACCAAATAAGCACAAATATCCCATTCAGGGTATTTTTCAAATTTTGTATCATTCTATTCATTTTGTAATAATTCTCTTTTGTAGTTTAAACTATTACTTTAGTTTTAATAATGTTTGTCAGTAAATGTTTTACGATTAAGTTTTAGCTTTTCGATATGAACTGTTATTCAACATGAAAAATAAATTTTAATAACCCAATCATGTTGTTTCATTTACTATTCCTGCTAACTACATAGGGGGTTCGCCAATTTATTCCGGTTTATAGAAGGGGTTTGCAAGAAAAAAAGGTTGGCAATCGCTGTTGTAGAGTGACCAGGCCGACGATTAAGGTCACTACTAAGAAATGAGTGAAGGACACACAAGTCCCAATAATGTAGATACAACATAGCGAGCAAGAAATTTTAACTAATGAAACCAGATCTACATATTAAAATTGTAACTGTTTTGTTAAAACCATACTAATTTGATAAAAACTAATTTTTTTTTTTAAATTTTGTGAGACAAAAGGCTTCAAGGAAGCTACCTCGCCTGTTATAAAGATAGAAGAATAAAACTGGTTCACATGAGATTTTAACTAATAAAACCAAATATTAAAAACTTTTGTAAATTATTTCTGACTAGCTTAGGTGTCGCTTATCTTCAAGAACGGAAAATTCAACTACTGTAACTATTTATATGGTGATGAAGAACTAGGAAAATTTTTTGATGCTTCCTTGTAGAAATATTATTTTGATGCGAAGAATTATCGTTTTCATAATGCAGTAAATGAAATATTATATATCGATGAACCTTCATAATTTTTCATGTTTCTAGTAGAGCTCGTATTCTCATATATCCTAGTGAATTCTGTAGGGATATGAATAGGGATTGGATAAACATAGTTTAGTTTGTATTTAACTGTGAAATTGTTAAGTAGTTCATAAAGGGTTGTTATATAGTAGTGGAAATTGTTGTATTCTATTCGAACCCAGTGAGAAAATAAAGAGAAAAAATATTCATGTATTTTTACTGCTTTTCAAAAAAATCTTTATATTGCTAATTAAAATAACTCTTCAATATTTTGAGAAAAAAAAATTTAACCAAATTATATCACGTGAAATGTTAATTTCGCTTCAATAATATTTATTCCTTAGCTCCTTTTGTATAAAGCTCTATTGTCAAACTATCGATAAAAAAATTTGGCTATATAATGTTTTAACCAAACAATTACGCTATTATATTTCTCCATTTGCTTTACGATTTTGCCTAAAATTACTGCCTTCGAAACATTTATCATGGATTTATTAATGACCCTGTATTGGTATCGTTCTCTTATTTCCCCAAATCAACAATTTACGAAGAAACTAGTATTTTATGTTTAAAATATTAATAAAGAGGCAATAAATTCTAATCTTCTTATAAATGTTATCATATTGCGCCTCTAAAATACTACTACCTATTTAGCCATAGGTATTTAAGTGAAATTAGTTATCTTAAGCTCTAATGATACACTGTCAGAGAGTAGGGGTGGCAAATCAAGTGCGCCACTGCATCGAAAGCTAGGCTAAATGCAGAAGCCTTCGACGATGTTGTTAGGAACTAGCTTTCAACTTTATTCGGCAGCAAGCACTACGAAACAAAGAAATATACAAAAGTAAGCAGCAGGTAGTCTAAATAAAACTCGGTCGTAGTTTGTTATAATAAAATATTTAATTAAAAAGTTAAATGGTAGCCTAGTTGTATTAAAATTGCAAATCAAACTCGTTGTATATAATAGATGGTAGATTATATCGCAACGCCTTACATCAATAAAGTAAGTTTAAAGTTAATAAAATTATTATTGAGCTATTAATAAAAATCTGCTAATACAAAAGTTTGCCTGTGAAATGGTGAGTCGGCCAGTTCAATTTTTCAGCTTAACGGCGTAGGCATCAACAATTGAACCTTGAGTTAGATATCAGTACAATATGCCACGAAGGTGGATTTACAGAAAACCAGTAATAATTTAATCCCTAGGGTGGATAACACTCACAGTATGCTCAGAAGGTAGATGCATGTAGGGTGGACAACAGCAACAAAAAAAGTACCCTGAGGGTGAATCCTACAATAAAGGCAGGGCCTAAGATAGCGTTTAGAGATAAGCTAGAGCAAGTAAATTTATTAACTACCGCCAATCTGTCAAGAAATATTTAAATTTAAAATTATAAACTCACTGTATATTCCGAAAAAAGAGCAACAATTATCAAAGGTAATCTTTCAGTTAATAGAGAAGGAAATTTCAAAACCAGTTAGCAAAATTAGATAAAACATTACTATGGAGTAGTCACTTGCTCTAACTATTGAGTTCGAGTGGCATAAGAATAAATAATATGATAAAATGCTAAAGCAAAATTACCAGTCTGACTCCAGTTATTTACCAAAATATTCAAGTAAAAGTATAACAAAAGATTTATTAAACAAAATAAATGCTTACTAAAAAAAGTTAACCGTCATATAATTGAAATAGATCTCAGATCACTGAATGCTTGGTTCTATAACAATAAATAATTTAGCTTAAATATGGTTAAAACAAAACTCAGTTTTAGCCACAAGGAAAAAACAATAGAAACAAAATATTCTCAAAATATAATCATATTAATATCACCCCACTATGTGAAATACCCAGGTCTGGTATTAACCCTTTAATTAAATAAATTTAAATGAGCTGAAAGAATTTATAATTTCACTTTATAAGCCAGTCTCTAGTAATTAAATATTGTAGTGAAACACACAAAAAAATACTGCTGGAATCGAACTAGAAGTTAACGTGGCCATGAACATATCACGATGCTAAATAATTCTCAATTCTCCATTAAAAAAAAAACAAAATGGGGCCTTGAGATTACATATAATACAAAATACTTAAATATTAGTACTAATATATTAATTTGAAAATTGCGAACACCGTGATAAGTCCAGGGGGCAAATACATAGCAAAATATAGTGCATAATACAATTTAGAAAAAGTTCTCCCAAAATTAACTCTTACTGTTAACAGAAGGAAGGCACTGCAAGGTAACTGATATTCAAAACTAAGAAAATTACAAAAATTATTAATCGATTATCATAAAAAAAAAGCAACAATCGACCCTAAAACCCCAAAATACATCTTAATAATATTCTATATTGGTCAATTTTCGATTTAAATGAGAATTTGAATAGCAAACTATAGTTGGTTTTAACTTATGTTCTAATTTCAATCGGTAAAAATCAATTTTGAGTTGAAATCTTACAAAAATTTAAAAATTCATGAAGAATTGTTTTAATAAATGGTAATTTAATATTCCTTACCCGATTTCCTGGGACCTAGACTGATTTCTTGTTAGAAACGTGCTCGAGACTGACAAAACAACCGCTATTTCCAGGTTTTGTTTCCGTAACGTCAAAAAAACGCCAAGCAGCCGAAAAACTCAAATCAGATGATACTAAAGTAATACCAGAACAAAGTAACTAACACTCTAAACCCCAAAACGAACAGTATACTGCAAATCCAGGGGGATGGAAGTCCTCAGTCTTGTTTTATCGATTCTATCAGAAAAAAGTGAAAATGGGGACAAAAATGGTTCCATTTTATAGGTAAGCCCCAAGTTTGCCCGACACGCTATTTCCTTTAAGTATCAAAAGACAGGGATACCAACTTTACAGAAATAGTAGTACAAAATTGACCTAGAGCAACTCGAAATAAGAACAGGCTGAAACAGATTTGTTAGTTTATTAATCATTTGCACTTTCGGCTTTAAATCAAACATTCATTCTTTATTTTTTTATTTCTATGTATTTTCTGCTAGCCATTAGCAACACGGTATTAGTTGCCCGTCCAAAATTCCTTCAAAAATTATAAAACAGAACGCACAGTCCAACACACTACTGCCTAAAATAATGAAAATTTGCCTATATGTCAACTCGAAACGGCACACTAGACAGTGCCGAATAACCTAACTTGAACAAAGTGTCAACAAAGTCTACGCAATTATTTAAAATAAAAATCAGGGAAAACTACCATAAGAATGGATAAATGTAAGAACTTCACTTGAATAACCAGCAAGAAAACGATATCTAACAAAATAATGGTAAACTCAAATTCCTAAATATAAACAACCTAGTACAGTGTCGTAGAGTTAACGACCGATGAATCTAGTTAGAAATAAAAATTAAATTTAGGCTGTATTTCTTATAGGCAAATTACAAAATGATAAAGAAAATAATCGAGTTGGGAAGAAAATTTGCAAGGAAGGAAAATTAGGATAGCACGGGATATAGTAAAACTAAAAATGCAACGATTTATATGCTGTTATACAAAGGATATATGAGCAATGCTTAATGAAAATGACATTGTGTTGCCCAAAACGTAAATATTTGCAAAATAAGGTAAAATTAACCAAATCAACCAGAATAAACTTAAAATGAAATTTTAACCGTTACACTAACCATGTACCTTTATTCTTATTACTAAACTGTATTTAAGATGGGGTCCTTCCTAATAATATCATTTTGACATAGTTAATATGTCTTTAAATTACTTCTAATGTTTAAAAGTTAATTAGAAAGTTCATATAAAATATGATAAATGCTTTAAAAAAAAAAACAGCAAAGGGCTATCAACCTGATAAATAACAAAGTTATTTAAACTTAAGAATTTCTGAAAGTTAAACACAAAAAAGTTGTATATCCTCTCGATCATATCATCAATGGTGAAAATAAGCAGGATATTGAAAATATTCTTTCAAAAGTTTTCGAAGTTTTTTCAGGTTTAAGAATCCTTTTATTAAAGAAACTTTTTATAATCTAGAAGTTTAAATATTCATGACCTTAGATTTAAAAATCAACTTTTTTCTTTGAAGTAGTTCGCTTGAATAAGGCATACTGAAAGTTTTTTTCAGAAAAGTCTCTTATCGGACAATAGTACGAAATCGGATAACCGCTTCTTGAGGAAGTAATTTCCCGCTTAGTTAGAAATGCTGAAAAGTTCTTAAGGAAAACCTATTAAATAATATATCTTTTTAAAGAAACATAGTGTGTTTTACTAAGGTATGGAGAATATTTTATGACTTCTATACACAACAAATCAACGAATAGATGGAATAGGTCTATGAAATTTAGTTAAAATCTTTAAACTGTATAATTGACATAGCAACGCTGCTCCAAGCTGTTAGAGATTGATTCATGAAATTTTGGAGACGGGTTTTTAACACTATGTGGATACTAATTAAAATGTAATTTTTTAAAATTCACACCCGAAAAGGGTAACAAAAAGTAAATTGTTATTTGATAAATGTATATTTCTTGATCAAACAGTGACATGGACCCGATTTTGGTTTCAAAAGAAATCTCAAAACAATGTTTAAGAAGTGATCTTTTTAATTTTCGGGGAAAAAGGGGTAAGACATCGCTTTTACGGTTGTTCATTAAAGAGTAATTGTCTATACAAAAAATTACAACAAGAACATGATTTCTGGGTTTGCATATTATGCATATGACTATTTAAAAAGTAATTTCTGCATTTTTCGAAATTTCTTTTATAATGCTGAAAATGGTTAAAATTTGTTTTTACTATCTTGCCACGTAACGTTAAGACTATTGCAAATATTTTGTTCAAACTTTATTAGTACGGGCCGGCAATTTGCAATAATACTATAATATTTATTTAAAATTGATATATTTTATAGAAGCGGAATAATACCGAAATGACAATATTAATCATTGCGAAGTAACGTGTTAGCTTCCCAAAACCGTTTTCCACTGCCCCTCTCCTTTCTAGATAGCTGAGACAAAAATATCAGCTATTTCGGATATAGATTGTAATCTGCGTTAATTCGCGTACATGAAATCCCGGAGGGCCTAAGGACTAATTAATTTTATTGAACAAAGGTAGTTCATTACTTGTGCAATTTATCAATAATCTAAGAAATATAATAATGTATAGTGAAGTGAATATATGAAAAGTGAATTGATTAATGATTATAGTGAATTTTGGATGATGCTATTTGGATCATTTTTGCGTTTATTTATTTACGTTTGTTTGATATTTAAGGAAATATGCTAAACGGGGTCCAATGGAAGTTCTAAAAGCTTCAACACAAATAAACACCATGAAGTTAATTGTCTTTATGTTATGTTCCTTTTAAGCAGAAAAAATGGAATAAATATACAGAAGTAGTATATTTCCTGCAGATAAATTTCTGAACCACCTCATGGTTCCGTCAGTGGAGAGCAGCATTCGTAAAAAACAACTGCCATATAAAATATAAATTCGGAGATATATCTGCAAGATATTAAAAACCTAACGACTTCGATGTCAGACTAAAAAATTTCACCAGTTGAAACGACATGTATACATTCATCGGAGTAGTCCGAAATTTTAAATATCAAAATTTCATTAAGAAATAAAATTAATTTATCTGCCGTGTTTAAATACTGCCCTATACGTTATTCTTCTTTGAAGCAAAGGAAAAGGAAACAATATACAGCAACAGTTCGTTTCTTGCAAATACAACTCTGGTCCTCTCTCCATACGCGTTTCGACCACCTCATGGTTTAGTCAGTTGAGCTGTATCGAATAAAAAGCAACATTCGCAGAGAACAACTTCTATATAAAATATAAATTCTGAGACATGTCGGCAGGATATTAAAACCTACAGAATTCGATGTCAGACTGAAAAATATCGTCAGTCGTAACGACATCTATACATTGATCGGAGTAGTGTGAAATTTTAAAAATCAAAATTTCAGTAAGAAATAAAATAAATCTATCTATTGTATCTAAATACTTGCCTAGATGTTATTGTACTTTTAGGGAGAGAAAATGGAAAAAAATATACAGCAATAGTTTATTTCCTACAAATACAACTCTCTTCCTCTCTCCATACATGTCTCGACCACCTCATGGTCTCGTGAGTGGAGCTTATCGAACCGCAACATTCAACTGGCGATATTGTCCAATCTGACACCGAAGTCGATACGTTTTTAATATCTTGCCGACATATCTCGGAATTTATATTTTATATAGACAATTGTTTCCTGCGAATGTTGCTATCGGTTCGATATAGCTCCACTAACGAGACCATAAGACGATCGAAACTCGTATAGCCCTGACGTAACAACAGGAACACATAGGATGCAACTCAAGAGACAACAGCCACAAGTTAGCCAACTGCAGAACAACCAGCATTGTTATACCCGTTAGGGTGGATACCAGTGATCATATCAATCAGTAGAGTGGGCCCCGTTGTTTTGGGGACTATACGAGTTCCTTGTTAAAGACGCATGAAGACTGTCAAAATGCCTGTTTCCATGTTATCTCGGTAAAACTTCAAAAAAACGCCAAGACGGAAAAAAAATACTAAAATCCACAAAACTACACAGTTATCGGGACAATCCAAACGAGATTCCAGCCTCAAGTCCATTAGGATGATGTAAATTAAACGGGATGGGAATCTTTAGTCTTATTTGGCAGATTCTAACACAGAAATGTGAAAATTAAGTCAAATTTGGCTCTCATTTTATATAAAAGCCCCAAGCTTGCGAAACTTACTTGTTCTTTCCAATCGTCAAAGAGAATTTTAGAGGGGTCTCAACTTAACAGAAATAAAGTACAAAATTGATCGGAGGAACATGACCTGATGCAACAAGAATAGGCTGAAATAGATTTATTACGTAACTTAATTCACCAATCGTTAACATTTTCGGTTCAACATCAACATAGAAAGCCGTTGATTATTTTTATGTTCAAATTCAGAAATATATACATTCTGCTAGCCACTACCGACAGAGAATAAATTACCCGTCCAAACTTCCTCTCAAATAGCATAACCTAATCATAATAATATTGACATTTACGTAAATATTCAAAATAATTTCAGGAAAACTGCCCTAAGAAGGGATAAAAATAAAATTACACTAGAATGGTTGACAGCAAAAACCGAGATCTATCTAAAAAAAGGTAATGGTAAATTCATTATTTAGAGTAATAAGGAACCTAGGTCAGTGCAGTAGAATATTGACATAATGATCAAACTAAAAATAAAATTAACTTTAACCATATTTGCAGTGCAAGAGTAAAGGGAAACTTCAGAAATATAAAGAAAACAATCGAGTTGGGGGGAAAATATCCTTCAAACATAGGGGAGTAAGTTATAAGCACCAAGCTAAAACATACGTTAGGTCTTACTCTAGCGCAACGCATACCCTAACAACAAGCAAAAAAAATTAAATGGAGTGTTCCACATGGTGTCACTACCACTGACCTGTTGCGACAGACGAATCAACCGAGCTGAGGCCGAACACAGTAACTTGCCCCTCCCCTGGCCTGTTGACCAGCCAACAGTGATTTAACCTAAAATGAAAATAGGTCCCAGGGGCTCAACACTTCCAACTGATTCTCCTCCTGGAAAACCGGAGGACGCTAAGCGGCATCCAGTAGCACCCAATATCAGGCAGCCTGTGATAATAAAAAAAGGGCTGCTAGGTAAAATATAATAAAACGAAAAGGCAAATCAGTCATAATCGGTAATTCCGAGGAACGTCTAAATAAGCAGATACCAGGATAAAAGCCATAATCGAGAAATTCAAGGAAAAAAATGATAGTTCAACAAGAAACTCAAAATAAACATCCTGACGGATAAAAGGTAAAGGCGAAACTAGAAAAATAAACGCCCTGGCGCACAAGATAAATATCATAATCAAAATAAACGTCCTTGCAGACAAAGGATAAAAACAAGACAATAAACTCAAAATGAATCGAGGTATAAACGTCTTTACGAACAAAATAGGAGTCATAATCAGGCATTTTCAAAATAGACGACCAGATTGACAAAAGACATTTTTACTCCCTGACTGGAGAGTATGACTCTAATCGGTTTTACGCCAAGTCGGCAACACACAACCGGCCAAACACTACTAAGCTCCAGGTAATAAATCGTCAATTGAGACAGTTAAAAGTAGCATGAGAAGATAAAGAAAAAGACAAGAAAACCAATTGAATTAATACGACGAGAAGAAAAAGGAAAAAAATTCTAAATGCAGTAACTAAGTAACAAAATTAAAGATACTAAAGGTAACTTTACCACAACATTTGGAGGACTTTTACCTTTACCAGGACTCGTTGCAAGATTATTCTTTACCATCTGAATATGAACCTCCGAACGAGTTTCACGCCAAGTCGGCGACCCATACTTAACCAGTTGCCCATCTTACAGAGCAGAAAAAAAAGAGACAGAGATAGAAAACTAAAATACGAAAAGGTAAGCAATTTAGATAAGGAGAAAGTTATACAATAAAGCTAATATTAACGAAGGATTATTTACTCAGATTCAGTCGCATTAGGATCAGATGGATTGTATGGTTTGATGTCTTGTACGTGCCAGTTGCGTTTGTTTTCCCCCATTGGGTCTTACAGTTCGTAAGTACATGAACCTGTTTTCTTTTCTATACGAATATGATCTACATTAGCGGGAAGTAATTTGACACTGAAAAAGTTGACGGCGTCAGACGGGACTTTGTTCTCACGCCACACAGTTTGTCCTGGCGAATATTCAGTAGGTTCGTTCTTGGAATAAATGAAAAGTATCTTTGTTCCAACTACATGGTACACACAGTCTTTGAAATAGAACCTATCCCTTCCTAACGTAGTCTTTTGGCCCAAATCAGTAGTAGGAATTTCTTCAGCATGGTCTTGACCGTACAACTTATGTTTCTGCAAAATTTAGGTAAAAAGTTAATCTAATTTTTTTATAACAAGAAGTTCCCACTGTGCAATATATGGTGGCTAAAGGTTCGTCCTAAGTCCGATGATTACTACCTTGTGGGTAAGATCTTAACATGGTTTTCACGACTCGGTTATCACGCTGCGTAGGATCAGCTCGTCGGTTATAATAGACCGTATAGACTATTTTGATTTTACAGCGTCTACAGATTGCTTAAAATTCCTTGGACTTCATTTGCGTTCCATTGTCACACATTACCGATTGAGTGACTCCAAACATCGAGAAAACAACTTCTTCTACCTGCTTTGTAAAAGACAGATGCTGTTGCTCGAGAAGGAAACAAAAGTGTGAAAAATAGTCATTCACCCCAAAATGTAGCTGTTTCCTGATCCTGATCGTCGTAATAGTCTTATATAATCCAAGCTGATACACTGCCAAGGCTTATTTACAACACGTTGATTTCTCATTAATCCTGCTGTAGGTTTTTGTTCTACCTTTTGTTGAGAGCAAACTTGATATGATTTCATATATTTTGCAATGTCGCACTTCATTTTCGGCCAGTAATAAGCAAACTTTCCAAAAGGTCACTATTTTCCACGCACTTTGTGAAGCAATAATATTTTCTTTTCCAGCACGATGCACGAGGGTAAAATTGTAGGATTGAAGACGCAATGCCCATTGCGCTAAGAGACCTTAAGAATCCTTAAGCTTATGTAGCCACAGTAAAGAAATATAATTGGTAATTATCTAGAAATATAATACTTCTAAGTAGAATTTTAAATTCTCTATACTCCAAATAACTGCTAGGCATTTCTTTTCTGTTAGAGTGATATTCATTTATCGTTTAATGAATGAAATTGACAGGTAATATTATTTTCCCGCCGTCATCGAAATTTTAAGTCAAGATAGCGCCAGCTTTTATTTTCAGAACAAAAGAACGGTTGAAGTGATATTGGTGCGGAAACCAGAGACTCTTTAGTAGATTTAAAAGCTCTGTTACAGTCGGAAGTTTATGACTTGTTAACATTCTTCTTGGTAAGATTGGTAAGTGGAGCTATTGTAGATGAGAAATTTGGTATGAAGCTGCTATACGATGAGGCTATAACTACAAATCGGAATATTAACATTACGAGGAGGAAGTATATTCACGATGACTTTTACTTTTTCTGAACCTGATTGAAGTCCTTGTTTATTCACCAAGTAGCCCAGGTATCTTAAATCTCACTGGAAAGAATTGCATTTATCTAAAGAAATAGCCAACCTAGCTTCAACCAGCCTATCAAAAATTAAGTTCAAAAGTCATAGATGTTCATTAAAATTCAGAGAAATTAAGATCTTTTCCAGGTAAACCATCAGTGAAGGTTCAAGATCAGCGCCGAGAAAACAGTGTCCATTATGCGCTGCCAAGTAGCTGGGGCATTTGACAAGCCACACGGCATACGCTGAAACTGATTTATATCAGTTCTGGGGCAGTGAATGCTGTGTATTCATCTGAGGCCTCGCTTAAGGAAACGGTCCAGGAAGCAGATTTCATGAAAATGGAAATTAAATATTTGGCATCTCTAAGTCGATCTAAGATAGCTGAGATGTAGAGTATGGGATAGGCGTGTTTCTTAGTTATTTCATTAATTTTTCCGTAGTCCACGCAAAATCTAAAGCTGTCATATTTTTTATGCACTGGGTACACTGGGCTAGATCAAGTACTCTTTAAACATTCGATGACTCCTTCTTCCAATATTTTCTTTAGCTCTTTATCTCTAAACCTTTGTTTGAATGAAGACACGGGGTAATATCCTTGCTTAATTAGCCCAGTTCCTGGTTCTACTTCTATCAGTTCCTCAGCTACTTTATAATATCTAAAGCCGAAATCCATTCTATCTAGTTTTTTATCAGGCTGTCCAGTGCCTTGCCTTGTTCGTTAGGAATCGTGGATTTATCCTAAATGCTTCCTAGATACATAGTAGTTAGCTCAACTGCAAAATGCCAAACAGCTTGCTTCTGGGACGATTTGCATGGTTTTCAAAAAATCAACGCTTAGTATAAGTGGGTGAGGAAGTTCCAGGAGATTCAGAACGTCGGTAAGGCGGGTTTTACCCATAAAATTAAAAAAAAAATACGTATGTCCAGTAGAGGTGCGTTGGCTACTGTACAATTTATTGGTTCCTTAATTAGTTTTAGGCCCAATTGCTGTAGCGTTTCATATCTAGGCAGTCCAACAATCGTACGAGTAGCGCTGGAATCCATTAACCCTCGAATGGGTACATCTAGAACTGAAACTTCCAAATATGAACGCTGGTCTCCTTGCGCATATCTATAACGTATTCTAGTAAAATTTTCCCAGAAAAACTTGAGTTATCGGTCGATTTAGAGGCAAGACTGGGAGATATCTCTCGATCTTTTACAGATTTTCCAGGGACACGTTTCCCGAATTCGAACACTTTGGGCAATATATCTTTGTACCATTAGGAGTACCACAACGAAAAGAGTATGTTTTCTTAGGACTAGGGCAATCTCTATGAGGATGGCCAGGCTTCTGACAGTTCCAACAAGTGACCTCTCTTTAACTAGTAAATTGAGGTTGGTGTTTGCATCTGGCTTCACTGACAAGAGGATCACTAGGAAGAGTCTCTTCTGACTCAACAACAAAGAAAAAGTCTGGTTCCACAAAAGCTTGTCGTTTTCTAGATGGTGGGACATAATGTTCTGTTCTGTACTTCTTAGTTTATAATTTCAACCAGGTTCTTCCAACTCTCCAGTAAGTTAACCGACGGAAATTGAATAGTGTAAAACAAAGCTAATTTTCTAGATACAATTTCCAATTTATTGTCCTCCATCATAGAGCCATAACGACGCAACAAGGCCTGCATGCTGGACATGTAGTCCACTATATTCTCTGAAGTGTTTTGAGTACGATCCAAAATTTTTTTTGAATAATGAAGAACGATAATCTGGAGGCCCAAAGAGTGTGCATATAAGTTGAGATCAACTGTGCCTATCATGTACTCTGGTACGATTAGCACGGTACCAATTTAAAGCTTTTCCAGCAAAAGGATCTATTGCTGAGTCAAACAGTTCTTTATCGGTGACATTACGTGCAACTTTCAACTCGGCAACTCTTTTTAAAAAACAATGAACAGATAAAGATTTCTGTTCATCGGTGAACTTAATTCTCCTCTTTTCAATAAGCTGGATTTTCACTTAAATGTTCCGTACTTGAAATGTAAGAAAACTTGGACGAACTTCATCTTCAGAAGAAGATTTCTCTGATTTGGAAGCTTCAGTATGTTTACCAATGCACTCAAATTAGGGTCTTGTTTACAGAGCGTCTCCAAGCTATCCAATGCTGAGAGAATCTCCCCGATTAACTTCGCCCTAGTCTCAACATCTTGAGGGGTTGTAGATATTACAAATTCTGTTTGGGCTTTTTCTCCTGAAACAGTCTGGATGGAGTGTATTGTTTTCTTCAAAGTATACTGGATGTATCGTATTTCTTCACTGTCATCAGGGTTGTAGGGAGGGTAGGTCAAAGTTCTTTTCGATTTGAATCAAAGGGGCGTCCGTCGCGCATGTCATCCCCTATACTCGATCCATCTGTCAGTATTCCGCAAACTTTTGATTCATAAACAAGCATTTCTTTTTTAAGATTATAAACTCTTAACCGGTAATCCATCTTTATGTTAAGCGATAAAAAAGATCAGTAAACGGAAAATATATATAACCGAAAAAAATAATTAATACTCAAAGGTAAACAAAAATTATCAAAAAGATAAGGCAATGTTAATAAATAAGTACTTAAAGGTAAGCAGAATTATTAAAACAGTAATATCAGTAAAAATAATAAAAAAATATCAGTCAAATAAATTCACACAAGTAAGAAAGTCTATAAAACCTATTGAAAATAGTAAAAAATTAACTCAATTCGATAAATAAAAACGTGAGTTACCCGATCCCACAATGCTTCTTGCTTTTCGATCCAGTTAGATCTACTATAATGGGGCTAATTTGCTACACTGGTATTTACGGACGCAACATCTCAAAATATGGTCAAAATTAAAATTAATTAATTTTCTCAAATCAACGGAGTATAGTGAATAGCACCAGCGACTAAAAATGCCGAGGTAACCCCTATGTGGTTTATTCAGAGCGCCACTGCATTAAAAGCTAGGCTGAACGCAGAAAACTTCCACGATGTTGTTAGGAACTAGCTTTCAACTCTACTTCCTAATTATTAGAATTAAACAATAAAAAAAATACAAACGCAAATAGCATGTGGGATAAATAAAACTGGATAGAGAAAGTAACAGTAAAAATCTTTATTTAAAAAATTGAGCTGTCGATTAAGTTAGATGTAATATGCTAATAGATAAAAAAATTGAACCTGAATAAAATTACAAAAAAAAATAAATCTAATCAATTAATATATAACACGCAATATAGCCTACTGGCGTTAAAAATATAAAGTAAACCCGTTTATTCTGTGATCACAGATTTATGAGTCGAATTATTATATAACGCCTTAAAATAAAAAGGAATAAATTTCTGAGAAGTAGTTATTAATAAATAAAAGTAAGAGTAAAGTTTGCCTAAGAAAGAGTGCCTTTACCAGTTGTTTAATTTCTCTGTTGACAGCGTAGGCTGTAACGAAACAACAGGAACAAGCAGGGCGTAACTCAAGAGGCAACAGCCACTAGACAACCAACTGCAGAACAACTAGCAGTGTTATGTCCGGTACGGTGGATATCAGTGTTTATACAACCAGTTGAGTGGACCCCATTATTTTGGAAATCAGACGAATTCCTTTTTAAAAACCTGTGAAGGCTATAAAAATTCCTGCTTCCAAGTTATCCCGGTAAAACTTCAAAAAAATGCCAAGACGGCAAAAAAATACTAAAATCCAACAAAACTAGCCCCAAGTCCAGCAGGATAATGCAAATCAAATGGGATGGAAATCTTCAGTCTTCTTCGGCAGATTTTAATGGGAAAAAGTGAAAATGAAGCCTTTATTTTATATTTAAGTCCCAAGCTTGCGCTACATGTTTCTTCTTTCCAAATATCAGAAGAAATTTTAAAGGGGTACTTACTTAATAGTAATAACAGTACAAAATTGAGTCAAATAGAGTGCGCTGAAATAGATTGGCTACATAACCCAATTCATTATTTGTTAACATTTTCAATTCA
Source organism: Diaprepes abbreviatus (assembly GCA_034092305.1). Classification (NCBI taxonomy): domain Eukaryota; kingdom Metazoa; phylum Arthropoda; class Insecta; order Coleoptera; family Curculionidae; genus Diaprepes; species Diaprepes abbreviatus. The sequence continues at coordinate 1,810,710 of JASJET010000050.1, forward strand.
ACATCTAAAGAAACCCAGGCGATAAACTGTTTATTTTCCTTAAATTTATTTTTACTTACTTAATTTTTACAAGGATAATTTAATGTTTTTATTGATGGTTTAACCGTATAATCTTAATGTTTTTTTTTGTTTTTGAAAAAGACTTATTTATTACTATATATTATTTTTTGTTCTTATATACATTTCATAACATATAGATAAATTTACATGTATCTCATATGAATACTAAATTTGTGTTAGCAATTTTTTTTTCTTCGCAAAGCCACCTTGTGGGTAAAGATTACGATGTTGTAAGGGTAACAGAAATTTATTTGAAGCCTGTTGCAGATGAGGCTTATATGGTTATGGAGAAGGAGTTGGTATAAATGTCAAGGTTGTTATTGATATCTCAGTTTAGCTTTTATTATGGGCGGATATTATTGAGTGCTTGTGGCTAAATATTAAATTATTTAATAATTTAAAAATAATTGGTAATATATATATATATATATATATATATATATATATATATATATATATATATATATATATATATATATATATGTATATATGTATATATATATATATATATATATATATATATATATATATACATATATATATATATATATATATATATATATATATATATATATATATATATATATATATATATATATATGTATATATACAGGGTGTCCAAGATAAGGATCCTAACCATGGGGATCTCGGAAACAGTTGGAGATACGAGGTCGGTTAAATTAGAGAAAAGTTGCGCAATTTAGTGCCAAATTAAACGCAATTTAAAAATCTTAAAAATTCAAAATACTTCCGGAGATTTCCGGAAAAAACCTAATTTTGGCAAAATCGTTTTTAATTTTTGTAGGCTTTATTTAAAGAGATATCAAAAAATAAAAGGTAGATTCTTCTTGCCACTTTTTATTTTTTATAATTTGGTCTAAACAAAATTTAAATCCGACGTTTCGTTTCTGAGATACCATCATGAACTTTCATTTTTTATATGGAACAAAAAAAAGTATCCCATGTATTTGATAGCATTTTTTATTACAAATTCAACGGTGTATCACACTTGCATATCAAGTGTGTAGTTCATTGGCTTTTATAAAACTGATATACCTTTCTCTCTCGCTCTCATGGAGCTCTTATGGAAAGTACTTGAACTACGTATTCGATATGCAAGGGTGATACATCGTTGAATTTGTAATAAAAAATGCTATCAAATACATGGGATACTTTTTTTTGTTCCATATAAAAAATGAAAGTTCATGATGGTATCTCAGAAACGAAACGTCGGATTTAAATTTTGTTTAGACCATATTATAAAAAATAAAAAGTGGCAATGAGAATCTACCTTTTATTTTCTGATATCTCTTTAAATAAAGCCTGCAAAAATTAAAAACGATTTTGCCAAATTTCGTTTTTTTCCGGAAATCTCCGGAAGTGTTTGAAATTTTTAAATTTTTTTAACTGCGTTTAATTTAGCACTAAATTGCGCAACTTTTCTCTAATTTAACCGACCTCGTATCTCCAACTGTTTCCGAGATCCCCATGCTTAGGATCCTTATCTTGGACACCCTGTATATATATATATATATATATATATATATATATATATATATATATATATATATACGTATATATATATATATATATATATATATATATATATATATATATATATATATATATATATATAGATCGCCTAGTTTAAATATATCTCAATTTTTAAATTACCTTGAAGATACCCTGTCTAATCTTTGCTCTGAATTTAAATACATAAAAAGTATGAGCAATTTTAATAATATTGATATACTTCATACAAACTCAAATAACACTTAGCAGTTTAAGTCTATTTTTTCTACTTTTAATATGCATCAAGTAATAAAGGAACCCACCCATATATCTTTCCATAAAATGTCTCTCTTTGATTTATTGTTCACAAATATAGATAATATAGCTGACTCCGGGGGTGATTGATGGGGAAGTTGCGACCATTTTTTAATTTGCATGAAAGTAAAAATTGAAAACATGAACTCTAATGGTACGGTAAGCTTTTTTTTATGAATTTATAAAAAGTATTGATTTGGAGCAATTTGAACTTGACCTGCAGTAGACTGACTGGGAACATATTCGTAGTATTAATGAGAAACTGGAATATTTCAATTCAGTCATCTTGGAAGTTTTTAATTTTCATTCCGCAGTTAGTCAATATAGAAAATAAGAATTACAACTATGCACCTTAGGTTACAGAAAATATTAAACTTATGCAGATGTTAGGAAATAAATCACGTAAAAAATTTAAAAAACAAAACTCTCAGTACACTATGAGTGATATACACAACTAAAAAATTATATGCTATACTTTTAGAAAAAAATAAACTATCTAACAAAATTTCAAAACTCTTCTAACAAAGAAAAGTGGCAAGAATTAGGGAAACTATGGTTACTAAAATTGACCTTCTAATTTGAGCATACCGAATAACATAAACAAGTTTTTTATAAATTCTCTGAACCATAATAATAATCTAAATCCAAAAATTTTGGAATTTTTTAATAATAATATTATTATCAAAATAAATATCAATCAATTAATTTCAAATTGGCTAAAAATTTTGAACCTAACCCAAAAAGGGGTTAAAAATATTTTTTTAATTTTCTGTGAATTTTTCAGATTTTTTGATGCAAAATTGCGATCGTAAAAAAAGAAAAACGAAAAAAGTGGACATAATCTCTTTAGACCGTTATAGGATATATGGGGGGCTGAAAATTTGCACAGAGACATCTTTTGAGTTTTGTTATCGAACATTGTACTGGCCGTAGTGAATCGCAGATTTGACTATTTTATCCTGCTATAGCATTTAGTGCTCTCTTATAGTTCCTTATATTGCCCACATAATTAATGAATGCATATCGGCCTCTTATTTTCCGAAAGGATGGAAACTGGCGATTGTTATATCTTTGCCTAAAGTAAAAAATTCTATTGAGTATAGGCATCTGCGTTGAATAAGTATTTTGTCAGCACTTTCAAAAGTATTTGAAGGAATCCTTGAAAAATAAATAAGGTCATTTTAAAACTAATTTGACATTTTAGCTGAGACACAACTTGGGTTTAGAAAGAACTATAATTTTGAGACACTTATCAGATAATTTCTTTAGAGCTAGGGGTGAAAACAAGATCACTTCAGTGATGTCCCTTAATTTTAACAAAGCATTTCAAATGCCGAAAGATAAAATTATGTTATCAATTCTCCAGTTAATACGTTTAGAAAATAATGCACGTTGTTTAATAAAATCTTTTCTGTCCGACAGAATTTAAAGGGACGTTTATAAAAGTAACATTCAAAACCGCTATTTGTCACCACTAGTGTATCACTGGGTAGCATTTTAAAACCTCTTCCTTATACTCTATATACTAGTTAATTTTCAGAGGGTATTAAGACCTGAAATTTTCATTTTAACGCCGACGACACATAATTATATGTCTCATTTCGTAAAAAAAATGTTGAACAAACTGGAAATCTAATAAATTCTGACCTCTCTTAATTTTAATTTACACACACACACACACACACACACACACACATATATATATATATATATATATATATATATATATATATATATATATATATATATATATATATATATATATACATGTATACATATATATATATATATATATATATACATATATATACATATATACATATATATATATATATATATACATGTATACATATATATATATATATATATATATATATATATATATATATACATATATATATATATATATATATATATATATATATATATATATATATATATATATATATATATATATATGAAGTAAAAAACAAACAGTAAATGCAAACTCCTCTCCATAATATCCTTTCTGTGTTAAAGGTTGCACAGTTAGAACAAATTGTTATAAAACGCAATTTATCCTATTCCACCACCATCGAGATGATGGCCTACCTGTACCACCATACCGAGAAGAAAGTCAAAACTTACCCTCCCCGCTACAGTGATACGGCAGAGGTACATGTTTCGTCTCTACTAGACTCATCAGGGTACCGACATGCACCTGACTGTGCAAAGGACACATCGGAAGGAAGCATGCAAATACTGAACGCGACCTCTCCGACCTCCCGCCGGATGGCGTATATATGTTTATGCGGATTTCACGGATTCCTCCGTGTGAGATGCAATAGCAGTGGATATATCCACATAATGCCGTTGTAGTGCTGAAATCACATTCAGCAAATGTACAACTATATGCAGCTCCGCGTATGAATGAAGTAAAAAGCGAACAGTAAATGCAAACTTCTCTCCATAATATCCTTTCTGTGTTAGAGGTTGCACAGTTAGAACAAATTGTTATAAAACGCAATTTATCCTATTCCACCACCATCGAGATGATGGCCTACCTGTACCACCATACCGAGAAGAAAGTCAAAACGTACCCTCCCCGCCACAGTGATACGGCAAAGGTACATGTTTCGTCTCTACTAGACTCATCAGGGTACCGACATGCACCTGGCTGTGCAAAGGACAGATCGGAAGGAAGCATCCAAATACTGAACGCGGCCTCTCCGACCTCCCGCCGGATGGCGTATATATGTTTATGCGGATTTTACGGGGAGGGTAAGTTTTGACTTTCTTCTCGGTATGGTGGTACAGGTAGGCCATCATCTCGATGGTGGTGGAATAAGATAAATTGCGTTTTATAACAATTTGTTCTAACTGTGCAACCTCTAACACAGAAAGGATATTATGGAGAGAAGTTTGCATTTACTGTTCGCTTTTTACTTCATTCATACGCGGAGCTGCATATAGTTGTACGTTTGCTGAATGTGATTTCAGCCCTACAACGCTATTGCATCTCACACGGAGGAATCCGTGAAATCCGCATAAACATATATATATATATATATATATATATATATATATATATATATATATATATATATATATATATATATATATATATATGATTCTCGTAAAAGCCTAACCTTGATTATTGATTCAAAATTAAGATTTATTAACATGTTACGTCAAAACTACGTTTAGCTTATAGTAGAATAAAAGTTATATGTACTCATCGGTACATAGTTCTACAAGACAAATTATTATTTAAAGCGCTTGTACTTAGTCAAGTTAATAACTGCAAAGTACAAAATTTCCTTGTCCCAATGTTTCTGATCAGTACGGAATAAAGAAGATTTAAATTCATATTTAGGACTTATTTACGGTGTGCAGAGAAGAATTCACATAACACCTTACTTTATTAAATCTAGTTGGTTAAATAAGATTAACAGATATAAATTACACAGGTACGGTTTTGGCATTAAAATTTTAAAACATAAAAGGCTCTTTTACCTTTTTGAGAAAAAGACTGAGATTCATAATTTAAATTTACGCAGACGCCATACTTTAATTGTGCCTCAATATGGAAAAGAACTATCCAAGAGTTATATTATTGCTTAACAGCTTCAATTGTTTATGTAACTTTTGCGTTCATCATTAAAATTTATCTTTATCCTTCCATTAATTAATATTAGTCGTATAGTTTAAGTTAAGACATGAATTCAATTTTATTTAAAATCGGAATTCTGCACTTTTCTAAGGCCCATTGTAGCGACTATAAATACTTATGATATAAATTGTAAATTGTATATATTACACCGCAGGATGTGAAATTTGTGCAAATAATAATAGTCATTTCTTGTAGATTTTGGGCCGCTGAATTCGAATCCGAATTGCTCCATCATTTCAGGTTTTTAAATATCTTAACCTAAGAATGCAAAAAACATGATTTTGGTCTACATTTGAGCTTTTGACATTTTTTTTCTCAAAAACTAAGAACATCTTAAAATATAAGTCTAACCCTTTAAACAAGTTATTGCAAAATTCATTGTTCTTTAATTAAATGCTTCCATTGCATTTTACAAAGACAAATACACTAATTATTTTAATTCCGTTTTAGGCCATTTTTTTTAAATGGATGCCCTGTATTGACTGAGCAATAAACGTAAAATCTAATACGTACCAAACATGCCGTAGAACAAAGTAAATCATGGCCACTTTTTCATTCATAACATGCTTTCTGGCTTTCAAATCAAGTAAATGTTACGTGTTATTATTATTTTTATTATTACTACTAATAATAATAATGATTTTTTTATTACTAGGCAATCTACAAAAGAGAATCGTATAGAACGGCAAAGCACCTATCGAGATTATACTTCATATGAAAAGCCATAATTGGTTTATATCCTCTAGAAGTCGCAACCCATAGATAAAAATTGACCACTTTTTGTTTAAATAGCATTTTTTAAGAAAACTATTAAAGTTGAAGGCAAATATGTCAATATCAGTTCAAAGATGAATAGATATTTTAATACATGCCACTAGATACAGAGTGTTTTATTTAAAAAAATGGCGTAACATAAAATTGAAAATAGTAATATTTATGAACAATCGTGGACACCCTTTATAAAAAGTATTGTACCATTGTGACATAAAATGATATCAGCTAAGACTTCCCAAAACTTTTTACAAAAAAGTAAAAACGGTGATGTACGTATTAAAATTTAAGTGAAAACTGATTTTGATCAGAAAATATTTAAAAATGTAATCAGGTGGCAACGTCAATCTTAGTCCCTTCCATGTAATATATTCTAGCTATTTTTGCTGCGAGAAGTTCGAAATATATCTACAGTTAACCTGATCTCTGTATTACTGTGACAGATGATTGTATAAATAAATAAATCAACGTTGAATATAGGAGAGTTTTACATGAATATTAATTTAAACATAAATAAATAAAAAATAAAATTTATTTACTGTAACAATCCATAACACAGCACGACGCGAATTTTATACGTTGAATAAGAATAGTCACTTCTTATAGATTTTGGGTCGAATAATTCAAACCCTTTCTTAGTCCATCAGCTCAGGTTTTTTTTAAATATCCTAACCTAATTTTATATTATTGCGACTTTTTTTTTTCAAAAAACTATCAACAACTCTTTCAAATGTCGTTGAGTGTGAGTGACTACGACTCCTTTAAACGTATTTATTTTTGCAATATGCACTGGAAGCATTTATTTAAAAAATAATGAATGTTGCAATAAATTGTTTAAATAAATTATTTAAACGAATTTATTTTGTACAACTAATAATTAATTTGAGTTGAGCGATGCTTTGATAGCTTTAAAACGTCCATGCTTTATCAGAATCGGCTACAAAAGGTGAAGGTTTCTAAAACTTGAAAATTCACACAAATTAAAATTTTCAAAATTAAATATCTTGAAGAAACAGTAAGATATTTGTACAAACTCAACGATATTTGAAAGAAATGTATATAATTTTTTGAGAAAAAATGTTGCAATAATACATAACGTCAAATATAGACCAAAATCGCTTTTTTGTCCTTTTACGTTAGGATATTTAAAAAACCTGATCTGATGGACTAAGAACGTGTTTGAATTCTTCGAACTAAAATCTATAGGAAATAACTATTCTTATTCAATGTACAAAATTCGCGTCATGCTGTGTTATGGATTGTTACAATAAATGAATTTTATTATTTATTTACTTATTTATGTATAAATTAATATTCATCAAAAATTCTCCTATATTCAACGTAGACTTATTTATTTATACAATCATAACAATCATCTGTCACAGTAATACAGAGATCGGGCTAATTGTAGATATATTTCGAACTTCTCACAGTAAGAATAGCTAGAATATATTATACACATATTGTCATGGAAGAGACTAAGATTGTCGTTGCCACCTGATTAAATTTTTAAATATTTTCTGATCAAAATCAGTTTTTCACTTTAATTTTAATACGCGCATCACCGTTTTTACTTTGTTGTAAAAAGTTTTGGAAAGTCTTAGCTGATATCATTTTATGTCATAACAGTACAATATTTTTATACAGGAATTGTTTATAAATATTTTCATTTTCAATTTTATTTCACGCCATTTTTTAAATAGAACACTCTGTATCTAGTGGTAGATATATTTGCCTTTATCTGCGTTATGACTTAAAGAGGATATACAATTCTCTTTTTGTGGATTGCCTAGTAATACAAAAATCATTATTATTAATAGTAGCAAAAATAAAAAATAATAATTACCCCTAACATTTACTTCATTTGAGAGTCAGAAAGCATGTGATGAATGAAAAAGTGACCTTGATTTACTTTATTCTACCACATGTTTGGTTTGTATTAGATTTGACGTTTATTACTCAGTCAATACAGGGTGTCTCATTTCAAAAAAAGATCGAAAACGGAATTAAAATAATTAGTGTTTCAACAATTTTGGACACTCTGTATAATAAAACTAAAAGTTATGCTATTGTGAGACGAAATGTATCCAGTTTAAACGTCTTGCAAATTTTTACACAAAAGTCAAGAACCATGGCGTGGTTATTTATTAAGTAAAAACAAATTGCCACCGAAAAATATTATAAAATGAAGAGCTCGATTTTGAAAACAAAATGCTTAATGAAATGTTTAGCAAAACATTTTTCCAAATAAAAAAAAAATATACATACTCTATATTATATTTATGATTCAACAAAAAAACGGCAGCGCAGATTATGGTCTCCCCTGCACTATACCTCATATAGGCAGCATTTCAAATCCAGTAGTATTTACAAAATTTACTTTATTCCAGTATTAAAATATAACATTTGTTTTATGGTATAATTTCGTTGATTAGGAATTTAAAAAATTTCTAAAAGATATAATTAACATTTTGATATTTGTATTATGGATTCCTAAGAAATGTTTATTTTAATCATCGTATTAGGATTAATTTAATAATGTCCATGCTTATATTACTTTTATTCAAAGGTGTTAGAGATTTATTTTTACGACTGCGGCAAACCATACATATTAACTTTAATCCAAATTGATAATTATGAATTTAAAAAAACTCATGAAATGTTGATTTCTAAGTGACTAAATTTTGGTCATTATTGCTCCACGGTTTTTAAAGTTGCCTTGTGTTCTAGAAAATAAAGAACACTATTTAAAGGGCAAGACAAGGTGAAAATTACCTGAAAAATACTTGTCTTTGCTTCAAATACCTATGATTAGTTCTTTAATAAAAATTGTAATGTCAATATCGATCAGTTGTTTAATTTAAATAAATTTTCTATTTGAAAAAGTATGCCAAGCAAATATTTAGCACAAGAATTAAAATTTCACTTAAATCAACAGTATTTCTTTCTACAGTAAGATCAAAGCGACTTTCATATGTAATGATGTACTGAATTTGAAAATGATCATTAAATTTCCTTTAATAAGAATATTAATTCTGGGAAATGTTTTTTTTTTATTATTTTTGGGGTAACGAATTTCAACTAAAAAAGTTTACATATTTCTTATACAATGTTATTTTGAAAATAAATGTTGCCAAAAAGATCTTGATAATAAAATTGTATTAATTCAAAACAAGCTTTAAAGAGTTAGAATGTCTAAGTACTCAGAAGTACTATAATTTTAATGATAAAATATATTTCATAGAGCCTACATTTACTACTACTTTCTTGCTATGGAAACTGAAGTTTGGAAGCCTTAAATGTATTTATTTTTTAGAAAACACTACCAGAAAAGAATAAATTATCATCTCATAAGCTAGTCTTATTATTTAGCTCTAAATATATCTATAAAAAGAATCAATGGTTGTTCCTCAAAATTCCACTGTTTTATTTCCAATATTTCCCGACGAAAAAGTAATTTCTCAGTACAAAAATGGTTTAAAAGCTAATAACAATAGAAGTCCCCAGGTAATGAGTTACAGTGACATAATTTGTATGGAATCACCAGTTTGCAATGCGAACGTTATCAGCACTTCAAATACTGCCTTTTGTGTTTGACAATAAACAATTGCTCGATTGTTAATAGGCAGCTTGCTAACGCGATTAATCGGAGTGTATATGTATGTCATTGGATAATCGAAATATGAGTAAATTAGGTTTAACCTGTCGATTTTGGATGTATTTTTATTGGTTGGTTTTCAGTAAAAAATGATGAGTAAATAATTGATTAAAAGAGGATTTGTATATAATTGTTTAAATGCTTAAGCCTTTCGTTGATTGATGGTTTTATTTGATTATACTATGCCAAGGCCTTTTTTTGATTATACGCTTTCTAATTTACTCTTAAGTGATCATTTAGTCCATAAACTTTAATATTTTTCGAATAAACTTGAACAAATATAAGACCCAACCATATTCAACTATTTCATTAGAAATCAATGATAAATTAATTAACCTATCAATGCTCACATAGAGTCTTGGAGGATTAAGCTGACAATTACCACTGGAAATAAGATGAGACCATAAAGTGTGTGAAAATATGCAAAGAGAATTTTTTTTTCAATTGTTTTAACAATAATTGTTCAGGCAAATTTTCAAAATTAATTTTTTTTTGAAAATCAATCCTTTGGTAAAAATAATGTAAGTATCCATAGTTTTTTTGCCTAAAAATCTCATATTTGCGTTACAAAATGATTAAAAATACAAAATACTCGGTAACCACGAATCCCACTAATGCTCAGGCAGATTTAGAAGACTAGGCTGAGAATCACAATTAGAAATAGAATAGAACAATAATTGTCGGTTCATACTTCCAAAAATTATCAATAACCACTAAAAATTTCCAATAAACCAACCCTTGCATTACGGAATAAACATGCTTGGTTCATACTTCAAAATTTAACAATTAGGAAAAATTAAGGATTACTAATCAAAATTGTCCATAAATATTCTAACCTAAAATCAAACGTAATTTTTTTGCTTTGCAACTGCGGTTGTTTAACTAAATTTATTCTAAAGAGTTTCGACTATTTTATGACACAGTTTATTTGTTTATAATTTATTTTTATTGTTACGTACCTGTCAAATTTCCCTCCAGCAAAAGACATCCAAAAGTGAGACTTTTAAAATTAAAAGTTGGCCAACTTTTTAGTTGATAATTGATAGTTTTTAAATTTTACTGGCAACTATGAAAAGATGAAAGTAAAATGTATCATTTAACTTGTAAGTGACAGTTGAAAGTACAATTCTTAGTTGTAGTTGCAACACGGGACCACAAAATCAAATCGAAAAAGCTCTCCGATCAAACCAAGTGATCTACATACAGAGATGTTATTTTTTTAACCTCAGATTCTGAAAAAGCGGAAAATTTTAAGTTGAAATATAGTTTGACTCACGAAGTTCACCTTTAGAGGTCACATGAAGATCAAAAATATTCGTCAGAACTTCTGAACTTAGTAGCTTGCCATGGTTTGTGAATATCGAGGTAAACACCTTTATAAAATACGATTTTTAGCGCGCTGATCACAAATCTGTAACCTCTTTGACCTCGACATGTCAGAATGAAGGTCAGTTGAAGGTTAGATTTGTAATTTCGAAAGATATCATTTTTTTGATTCTGAAAGAGCGAAAAATTTCACGTTCAGACCTAGTTTGACCCACGAATTTCTGTAAGTTCTAGAGATCAAATCAAGGTTAAAAACATTCTCCAGAACTTTTGAACCTAGTAGCTTGTCATGGTTTGCGAATATTGAAGTAACGACCCTTACAAAATACGCTTTTGGACGCGCTGATTACGAATGTTTTCTGTGTTGTTATATTTTGAAAATCTTCAAATTCGACTACACTGGCTTATCCCAGATTTATCCCAGCAAGTCAGGGTCAGAAAATACTGCATTTTATATTGAAGGGAAAAATACAAAAGAAGAAAATTATGATACTAACATATTTTTGGGGTAGCGGAATCCGGATCGAAAATTCTTTTTTACCCCATTTGATAAAAGTCAAGTTAAATTCTAAGATCGCGTAACACGGCAGACAAAAGACTATGTAGATAAAATAAATTCTATATCGCGTAATTGTAGCCTGATACAGAATAAAGATCTATACAAAAGTTATTAGGGGCAATCGAAATATATAGAAATTTTTACAGGCAAAATATCCAAATACCTCATATGACGTTGTGTTTAAATTATAGGTCTTTTAGATTCGTGGCGCCTCCTCCTCACCCGATAACCGCGCAGCTTTGTCGGCGCAAGCGTAAGCTCTAACCGCGCGACCTCTTCGCGTTAGAGAGCGAGCCGGTCAATTCGTGTTTAACAACCCTCGCGAGTGCCTCCTCACTTTTTTTATTTTGTCTTACCTGGGGCATGTATCTAATTTCGCTAAATATGTTTTACTTACACCTAGTGGCTTATACCGTCACTGCACCTTAATCCTAGCCTCCCCCATCTTAAACTGCCAACATTTATTTTTTTTTCTGCCTGTGTATTAAAGTTTCTAATTATAAGGTACTCAAATTGAACTCGCTTTTCATTGTACAACGATTTTAAAGTTTTTTTTTTATGGTTTACCCATAGAAATAAAGGTTTTGATATTTTTATACATATAGAGACTTTCAGGTTATGTGAATATTGTCTAGTATTATTTTATGTCCTCTGTCTAAAACTTAGTATTTTTTTCATGACTTCAAAGACACTTATAACACCTATAAATTGTTGAAACATAGTTGTAAATATATCTCTGAATTTTGGTGAGCACAAAGGTTCAGTAGTTGTGAAATTAATGAAGATCAACAAGTAGACAGGGTCCAAATGACCCTGAGCGTAAGCGATGATCGAAAAAATAGCTGTGTACTTGAAGATTTAAGTGCTCAACACTATGAAGAGACCAGCAATAGCCCGACATCATACTTACGTCCCAGTAATTTTGGTATTTTCTTTCGATATCCTTGAAGTCTTGGTGAAAACTCCCACCTTGCTCCCCGCTGAAGTCGCCCAAATTTTTAGGAAAGTAATCGATATGGAATGAAAAAAATAAATCTTTAAATTCATTAAATATGTCGTTTCTCTAAACTTGCTTAACTTTCTATTCACGGTATTTTTGTAATCAACATTTTTATTGTTTCCTAAAAATTTTTGTTGAACTTCTCCGAAACTTTGCCATGCTACTCACTTCTTATTTTAGCATTTTCCTTTCAAATTATTCATCCTGTAACAATTTTCTGGGCCACCGAAGACTCCTTCATGATCTTAGCTTCAGAAAGTTTTTGGGAATTTCTTAAAGATATACATAAAGGCATCACTTCCTTCTGGTAAGCTCTTCATTGCTTTGATTAACTGTTTAACCAAATGTAGCTTAATTTATAGAGGTGGAAGGACGACTTTACGTACAGGGATAAGACTTTAGTGTATAATATTCTTAATTCCTTGAGTTAAATTTTGTCTCAGTGGCCAGCCTTTTTTCACATAATGTTGGTTTCGGTTTCGACCGTTCCAGTCAAAAATAAAGCACGGATGTTTTGTTGACTTAACAATATTTTTGTTATTTTCAAATTTTCGACCAATTGCCAGTCGTAAGATAGAATGACCGACTGACTGGTGTAGGGGTCTATATATTGCCATTATAAAGCAAAATATGTTTTTAACTTCTTGTCAAAGATCTATAAATAAACGTCATACACTAGCTTCATATTTAACGCACATATTCATTTATTAGTCCTTCAACATCGTTACAATATACCAAATTCAATTAATGGAAAAAAAATCCTAAATGGTTGATCCCGATTTGGATAGAAGGTTATATAAGTTACAGGAGCTAGAACTCTTTTTTAACCTAGATGCTACAAGCCTGGAAGATTCTTTCGATAGTATTGCGTTTTAAACCAAGTGACTCAAATCATCTTTTGTGAACACATTAGAACTTGTATGTTAATCATCATCATTCATTTTTTCCGATTCATCCATAAAACTGTCATCGTGTTTGTATCTTAATTCTTCAACCTGCATTTCAATATTTTTAGGATCTACATATATCAGAAGAATCTTTATTAGTCGATATTTCAACTTCTCTTATAACATAATCAACGGTGATGAGGACAGAAAGAGTCACAGACTGAAAAGATGCATAAGATATAAGCGATATGTTTTTACGGTTGTACCCAGATGTATAAGTTAGCAAAAACAGCAATTCGTTTCATGATCTGTCGGATTTCGGAGATCATTGGTAAAGAAAATATTTTTTTCCTCTTATTCTAAAGTTGCAATCTACAATTAATGCACATAGTTTTCGGAGTCAAAAATTGTACCTTCCTCTAATACTTAAACTAAAGAAATGTCTGCAATATTCTTTTGATCTATCTGTAAATAATTATCTTTCAAAATTGATGACGTATTTCCCAAAAACAACACAAAAGATATCAATACGCGTATTGCACGGAATCATTTCTATTCATGTCTACAGAGGCCAAGTTACCTACCAATGCAGAGCGGCGATTACATGATGATGATGATTGTTTGCTCCCTCTAACCAATCGCCGATACTGGAGTTCTAAATCCCTGCATCGTACTTTTTTTGTGCCAGCTATGACGACTTCACCCAGCGATTTCGCCAGTGACCTGTTGCCCGCCGTCACCACGTGGGGGTGTCTTGGGGGCCAACACAAGATATATTCAGACGACATACTGCATTTTATTGCAATCAAAATTCATAAGCTGATTACAGGGTAACAGTATTCTAACGCTCAATATTATTTTTCGCGTTTGCATGTCTGAATTCATGATTTTTTGATAGCGATGTTTAATACCATAAGTTATATAGTTACATGGTCTAAATTAGTTGATCTTGGAATTAAATTTAACTTTAACCAGATAGGGTCACATAGATGGTCGATCTGAATTAAGCGACTGTAAAAATGTATTAATGTGATGATTTCATTTGTTTATATTTTTCCCTCAACATAAACTTCGGCCTTTTCTGATCTTGGCATGCTGGGATAAATCTGGGATAAGCCAATGCAGTCAAATTTAAAGATTTTCAAAACATAACAGAATAGAACACATTCACGATCAGAGCGCCCAAAAACGTGTTTTGTAAGGATCATTACTTCGATATTCTCACTCCATGAGAAGCTGCTAGGCTCAGAAGATCTAAAGAATGTTTTGACGTTACTAATACAGTGAATTGAGCAGCTTGTTTGGTACAATTATATAATATATTTTGGTAGAATCATATAAAGTTGTACTACCTCATTATATCGGTTTTGCATTAAACAAATTTTGTGTTGATATAATATAATTTTTTGTTGTTCCTGAAATAAAATTACAAACTTTTTTAAATGGATCCTAAATCTTTGAAATTTAACAAAATTTAATTTGTTGAAATGAAAAAGACTTCTATTTTAAAACATAACTTTTAAAGTACGTACATTTTTAGTACCGTGTTTGTAAGCTCACTTATTAAAAGTTTTAAGGCAAGGAATTTCTTTTATAGATAGTTTATTTGAATATTTAAGTATAAAATTTATCGAGCAGTTATTATTTGCAGTTACATTTTAGCTGGACAATAAAATTTTATTGCAAATTCGCTATAACTAAAATTTTATTTCTCTGCATTTGGGTGAAGTTAGCTGTTAAAATAAACATTAGAAACATAAGGATGGTGTAAAAGGATAGTACTAACATAAATTCTCCCCCTGCTAATTTTTGAGGAAAGCGTAATCGCGATGACGGATAAAATCAAAATTAAATACCGTGTATAATATTTTACCACTAAAAACTAAAATTTGTCTTATAAGGAAATGATCCAATAAAAAAATATTTTTTTAGGGTTCATAGTACTTTAAACGCTTGAAAAAAAGATAATTTTTGTGATTTTTTCTAAGAATTTCTACTATTTGCCGGGTGCGCGTAGAGCAATGCGTCGCCTCGTGACTAGTAAGTGTCAATTTTATCGAAAAAAGTTGGAAACTTAGCAGGCAAAGCATATGATGTACTGGAAAAATGTATTGCTTTAGTTTTTTGCCAGAAGTCGAAAGCATATTCGAAGATAGTAGAATGAAAAATGGAAATAATCTGAGTGATGCATATCATATTTCTAAACTCAAAAAGATCCAGATGCAGTGACGGCTCACCCGATAGTGCCATGGAACTACTTAATTTTTTTTTAGAATACTCTTTCCTTCCCAAATTAAAAATTTAGAAGTCTGGCAACAGAAAATCAACTTTAAATACACGGATTTTCTATGATTGATAACATAGGATTGTGTGACAAAACGAAGATTTAATGTGAACGAGGAAAATAGCAGCTATAAAAAATTTGTGTCAGGTGCTAAATGGCTGAGATGCTGTTAAATAAATTGAGTAAAGACTGCACTTTTTAGCAAGTGAGATGTAATATTAGATTTTTATTTTGATGTTTGTATTTGTATGTATGCAAGAATAAAGAGAGAGTTATGAATTAGAGACGCATCAACTGCGTCTTTTAGCGTCCTTTTTTTTCTCCTTATTTATTTATTCAATTTAGATTTGATTGTGTAGGCAGTAATTTTTATGAATGAAATTACCTTGGCGATATTAGGGTTTCAAAAAATGTTTTAGTGGGGTAAGATTTTCGGTTAAGTTAAAAAGGCAAATTTTGCGATCATTGTGGTGGAAAAATTTCTGGATTATGTATGCCAGTATTGTTGAGTAGTGGCAAGGATCAGCTTTAGTGTTATCAGGTATTCAGGTGTGACGTGGAACCCATAGAAATAATAGGGATAGATTCTCGATAAGGGAACATTTTAAGAAGGTTTTGACCTCCCGCGCTAAAGGGTGTTTGGGATAATATAATATAATACGAGTTGAAACAATCGGGAACTATGAGTCACTTAGTGTTAGAAGAGTTCAAACAACATTGGACGGCTTTGAGCATTGCAAATGTTTCTGTAGTAAGGATGTTTGTTGATTTATCTAAGTAAAATGTCTTTCAGCATTTTTTGTATAGTAAACCCCCCCCCCACATCTTTCTCGGGGCTATTTGTAAATATTGGTTCATAACCGTTAAATTTGGATGGATAATTTGGCGATAGCGTGACTGGATCTTCTATTTTATTTAGTAAAGAGCGCTCAGTGTTATAGCTGACAGGAGATAATTCCAGATAGAGAACAAATAAATATTCATATTTTCTATAGGAGGACGAAAAAATGAAGGGAAGAATTGGTCGAGCAAAAACAGCTTTCATTAAATTTAGGAATCTTCTGCTTTACAGAAATATGCAACTACACACCCGAATACGTGCCGACTACTGCCCATCTCTTGGACTCTTCACATAACGAATGATGAAGTTCTACGAGGAGCTGGCGTAGAATGACAACTAATGAACAACAACAAAAAGTGACATATCTAGGACATATACTAAGAGGACCGTGCTACTTCATACCAAGGCTAATACTACAGGGAAAAATTGAAGACAGACGGGGGCCAGGTCGAAAACAACAATCTTGGCTCCGTAATATAAGAAACTGGTGTGGTATATCAGACGCCGCAACCATATTTAGACAGGATGAGGAGGGCACTCTAGTTGTAATGTGACCATGAGACGGACAAATTATCGCCGACGTGTGGCATAGCACATGGCACCCGAAGAAGATAAGGGAAAATGAATAATTGATTTTTGATCTAAATACAAATAAACATGGATAAAGGAAGGATATCTTTTTAAGGGATATTGGGGAGTTCGAAGAATTATTTATAGTGTGTAATACATGGGCAAAAATGTAATAAATTCATATAGTTTAGTGTAAGTTATAGCATTTTCTACTCAAGGGATGGGGTTTCAGATGTAGAATATATACCAGGGGCTTGACTGGTATAAAGTGGCCGATTAATAGTCTTATAAAATCGTTATTTATGGGGTTTAATTTTTTGTGGTACAATTGAGAAGCTAATAGTAGCTTTCATAGTAAATTTTCGATAGTTAGTAATTTGTATGTTTTTAGCCGGGATGTTCTATCTGAACCCTATCGATTCTTGGCTAACATACTGATGATGTTTAGGTCTTTGACATTATCGAATGCTTTGGTTATATCTAGAAAGACTGCAGTTATGTGTGAATTTTGATCAAAGCAATCATGAATTAAACCAGGTGATCAGTAGTTGATGTGTCTCATCTGAAGCCCATTTATTTTGGATTGAAGCGTTTTTGTTTTTCTAGATACCAGATAAGTATAAAATTAATCATTCTCTCTAATATTGTTTTAAGATGGCTGGTTAGAGTTATCGGTCTATAGTTATCTGAGAGCGTTTTTGGTATTTTGGCTAATGTATTGGAATCAGAATGGAGTCTGCCAATTGTGGTGGCAATAGACCGTTGTTTCATGTTAAATTATAGATATTAGTTCGTGAGTTGAGACCTGATGTACCAAGCTGTTGCTTGCTGTAAATATCAAGAGGTGTAGTTTCTCCAGTCCGGCGGAGTTATCTCTACATTTGCTTAATGTATAATGTAATTATTCTTGGATGAAAGGAAGGTTGTACGGAAGAATCGGAGACTCAAGAACCTAGGAGAGTGGCGGGGGGTATTTTTGTTCGTGAATATCGTAGAAACATGTGTATTTGATATATCTATGTAGAGTTTGTTTCCAATTTGTGATTGTTTAGGATCTCTCTTATAGAGCAATCTAGTGGACTTGTAAATCTATCAATTTTATTCCAGAGTTCGGTGTTAGAAATGTTGGAGTTCATGGATTGTATTAATTAAACGTTTAGCTCGCGCTGTAGCTCGTTTACAGAAAATTAGATTAGTGGCTGCGGGGTGATATTTAAAACTGTTAGGCACGGCCTTCTCATCCTGTATTGATAGGTGGCACTATTCGTTCCACGGAGATATGGAGGTTTATCAACAGAGGATGGACTTGCTGGATCAATGGAGAGCATCAAGGCTTCCAGAATTATAGTCTCATGCGATTCGGACCCTTCATAATCACGAAAATTACTAGCATTGTCAAGGCTCTTCATGACTGTCAAGCTCCGGGTCCTGATCATGTCCAAAACTACTGGCTTAAAAAGTTTTGGAGTAAGCCTAAACAACTAAATGTTCTGATAAATAATGTTTTGCTTGATTCAGAGCAAATGCCAGTGTTTCTTAGACAAAGAATCACGTATCTCTTACCAAAATATGGACCATCATCTCCTTTCCACTCTGTATAAGGTGATCATATCCTGTTTAACACAACGTTTGTATGCACACTGCAAGCAAAACAACATTAATGCGATTTAGCAAAAAACATGTGCCAGTAGCGCAGTGGATTATAAAGAAAACCTTATTATCGAGTTGATAATCTGTAATCAGACTCAATTAACCTTTTCGCCGTCTGTGTGGACTATCACTAAGCATACGACTCAGTACCACATGACTAGGTCGCAGCTATAATGAGAATATGTAGAGTACATATTGTGTATTTTTTAGAACACCAGCAACAAGATAAAAAGAGACATAATCCCAATACGAATAAGAATATTTCAGAGAGATCCGTTGATAAAATAATGTGACATTAAAATCAAAAATTAAAATTAAAAATGTCTAAATTGTCCACAAAAATATATTGGAATGACAACACAATATCTAGACAGCAGATTGAACGGACATAAATACACAAAAAACGCAACGACAGCATTACACAAACACGAGACAAATTTTAAACATGAATTTGATTTTTCAAACACAAAGATTCTACCCCAGGAAAGAAACTACCATAAACTCCAAATAAAGGAAATGCTACATATAAAAAAAGAAAAACAAGCAATCAATGACAAACAAGATATCAAAAAGCTGAGCCAAATATATATTTATATAGAACGATGGTTTAAGAAAAAATTTAGAAAATTAAATGGTTACGTATATATATATATATATATATATATATATATATATATATATATATATATATATATATATATATATATATATATATATATTGTCTACTAACACATACGTAGGAAATTACGTTTATTTAAGAAGTAAATAAGTACTGGACAAAATGAGCCAGACAAAAATAACCATATATAAAAGAATACTGTTCAATCCCGAAATAATTAAAGCCCTACGACACGCCATAAGCTTATTAACTAATTTTTGCCGAAATTAATTATTATATTAATTAAAAAAACTAAAAATACATATTAGTGGGAACAATTATAGAAAGAGTCAACATAAAAGGATTGAATGATGAGTAAGGGATAGGAGTGGAAGGAAGGGTAAGTCGTAGAAGCAGCGTAAAGGAGTAGTAATAGCTACAGTAAATTTGAAATGCGCAGAAACGAGAATACTGCAAAAGAAAGAAATGCCTTTTTAGTAATTTTTTCAAGGTTTTGTTAGAAAGACGAAAGTCAATGTTATCTAAAGAATATGATAGCCGGTATATTATATGCGAACACTAGTAATATAGAATGATCATATAATAATCAAAAAAATGAATGCAACGAGTTATGCACCATACGGTGGTAAACACTGAACAGCAAGAACACTGAATTTCACTGTCGCCGATATGAAAATTACGCGCTCGGTATATAATTGGTTTTCTTGCCAAACTTTCCAAATTTGTATCGACATATGTAGTTGAACGGAACGGATAATAGAAAAGGATAAAACATAATAGTAATACGTTTTAAATCGACACGACAGATCCAGGTCGTATCAACTGATTATAATATCTGGATGTTTTCGCTATACTATCGGTCAGTCATAAAAATATATAGATTATGAAAATTTATCTTGAACTAAAATCCCGATTAAGATATTATTTTTTTTTTGTTACAAATAACTTGCGCTGCCTATTCGTGCATATCCTTAGTTGTCACGAATATTTTCTGTTCGCAATTTATGAACTTTATTGCGTAATACTTCAATATTTTCCTGGAAAAACTGATCAATCATGATCGCTTTAGCGGACGCCTTCATGCTGTCTATATCGCCCTTAGTTATCGCAATTCTAAACTATCATTTTTCATAATGGAATAAAAAATAAAACATTTTAACCACCACAGAATAACTCATAAAACCTAATAAAAACAGTATTATTATTAAATGCTAATTTAAATAGTAGAAATTTGTTTAAGGTGCTCAACACGTATGCTTGCTCTGCTCTGAGCTATTCTTTTGGAATTGTAAAATAGAGCGGGACGAACATCCAAAACCTGCAAAGAAAAATAAGGACATTCCTAACAAAAGCACAAAAACATCACCCTCGCAGTGCTATTGAACATACAATGCTTCCAAGACACCAAGAAGGTGTGTATTTCCACAGGTTAACGGACTCTTCCACACTACATCGAGCAATATGCGAGGCAGACGATTTAACGCCGCTACAGTTGAGGGAACAAGATATTACTTCTCACCACCAAACAGACCAAGAGAAGTTACAAACCTGGCTACAGAAGCCACTTCATGGACGACGTCCAAATGAGGTCAATCAGGACAATGTTAGCTATCCAAGACCAGGTTATTCCGATGAAGAACTACCGAAAGTTCATCATTAGAGATCCCTCAATAGAAAATGACCAATGCAGATATGGCTGTCGAACATCGGAGACAATTCAGCACATAACTGGAGGATGCCAAGCGTTTGCCGCAACCGAGTATAAGGAAAGACACGACTCAGCCGCTAAGATACTCCACCAAGAGTTATCAGAAAAGTTAAACCTATTACAGGTAGGAAAAGAGCCTTATTACAAGTACAATGCGGAGTCTATTCTTGAGAACAACCAGTTCAAGTTATATTGGGACCGAACGGTTCTGACGGATCAGACAGTAGCTCATAATAGACTAGACATTATACTAATAGATAAAATTTCTAGGCAAACTACACTAATCGACACTGCTGTACCTAACAACAACAACCTATGGTCAAAATACAATGAGAAGATCGCCAAATACAGAGATCTGGAGGTACAAATCCGAAGACAATGGGCAATGAACAGCGTCCAAACGATTCCCATAATACTGTCAACAATTGGAGTGATACCAAAGAACCTCGTGCAGAATATCAAGGGACTGAGCCTTAGGGAGCATCTGTATAAACCTATGCAGAAAGCAGTTCTTCTTGCAACCGCGAGAACTGTCCAAAATTTCATAGGAAATACAGCAGACAACGTTACCTAGGACCCGATAACATGGAAAGGGTTCCCACACAGCTTCATGTTTTTGATGTCTTTGTATGCCTGGTATGAGTGAATAATCCCTGGGGGGAGTGCGAAGCTGTTTGGCATGTAAATCATAATTTAAATACTAGAACAAATCACACAGAAGATGTTAAATGAAATAATGGCAAAAACGCAAACGAACGAAAGGCTATATACAAAAGAAAATCAAATAATAAACAACTTTGCTTTTAAGGGATAAAACATACAAAAAGTATATTTTTTTAACAGGGCGATATTTATATTTTTTTACACTTGTTAGCTGCAGACTATTGGAGATGGTACCATACATTATTTACCAAAAGAAATAATTTACTAGTTTTATACAATCGGGTATTATCCTTTGTATTTTCTATATTTATATATTGATGGAATAATAAAGGAATAATTAACCGAAATGTGAAAATGGGACGTTGATCATTTCATTTTGTCGACGTATTTATGACAACGCCATTGATTTACAGGACTTTAATTTGGTAAATATATTACCGTATTCAATTCGGAAAAGGCCATTAGATGTAATCAGCACACTAGCTATGTATAAATTGGTATAAACGCAAATAACAATGCGTATTTCCAAATATTTGCTAGAGCGCGAAATCTCTACACAAAACATCGCTTATATTCTATCGCGTTTACACAATAGAGTGTTAATATATTGAATAAAACTAACAAAACCAATAAAAATAGTTCGCAAATCGATATGATAATAAAAAAAATTATATATATATATATATATATATATATATATATATATATATATATATATATATATATATATATATATATATGTATATATATATATATATATATATATATATATATATATATATATATATATATATATATATATATATATATATAAATAGATCACTTTTTGTCCGTGTAATTTAAAATAAAATAGAATCAAATATTGGCGAAGCGGACGTGAAAATTTTGTCAATCTACATGATTCTCGTGTTAAAAAGTGCGGAGCACTCCACAATATGGAAAAACTCCGGGACCGATAGATGGCGACAGCGCTGTTTCATCCTAATATGGGACTCGTCAGGCCACTGCATTCGGTACAAACCATCATCTCGCCTTTGCATCCTGTAAAGCTGAGTTTAAAATCAAAAAACAGCAAACAAGACGACGAAGGCGACATCTCGATGGTCCACTTGATAATACAAGAACCACACAGATTAACAAAGTTTGTAAATAACTGCCATATGGTGGCGCGACAGTGAATTAAAACAGAAATATGTAAAATCGAGTACACGAAACGCGCTGCCAGCAGGGCCATGTCACTAGAATATGAGTGTACGGCAACATCGAATTTGAGGGGGCGCGCGCCCACTTCAGCGGCGGGAAAAAATCGATATCATCTATGACGTTTCAAACTCTAGGCTTCAAACACTAGAAATTTTCTTTTTATAACTAATAATAGAATTTTTTAGCCCATAACGATATTTACAAATATTACATCAATAATATTGTGTTTTCTGTAATAAATTATCAAATAAGTGATCTGTTTTTTTATAAAAATGCCAAGAAAAAACATTTATAAAAATTAATTCTATGTTGGCAACAATATGTGACGTTGTGTCAGTTGTCTCCGAGACAGGTGTTGGGGTTTTGCTTCGAGTGTTTTATGAAATTTTCACCGTTTTTCAGTATTTTTCCCAAAATTTTTGGTAAGTAAAGACAGAATTCTTTTATACTTTTCCAATCACTTACTTAATAGTTCCTATTTTGTTGTAGAAGACGCATGGTAATTCATACGTGGCCCCAAATTTTTGTATCGTGTTTTCATGCTTGGGTGGCGAAAGGCAGGTATTGTAAGTATGATCTGTAAGTTAATTTTTAACTAGTAATGAATATAACTTGTAATAACAATCATCCGCGTAAAAATCTTGCTCTGTTTTGTTTTTATTTTTGCTCGCATAATGCGATACAAAACAAAAAATGTAGATTTAAAGTTAGAAATACTAATGCTTTTCAATTTTTATTAAATAAATTATAAACTTATATATTAAATTTGAACTTTGGTGAGGTACAATGAATTATAAATATTTACTTTGTTTGGTGGTTTTCGTAGATGACTCTGTAGAGTAATGGTTTCTAATCAGTTATAGGAGTTTCAAATTTTGCCTCTAGAGTTTATTTTATTTTTTTGTGTTTAGTAATATATGAGCCCCAATTCACCTTATCTGAAACAGTATGAACATGAGAAAAACTAGTTGATGGTATTTTACAGTCGTAATTTTAGAAAAGTAACATAATTTTAGTCTATATGAGACTTGTCACGATAAATAGTAGTAGAGAAATTTATTCTTTCTTTGATAAAATCATCTTGTTTTCTTCTCCTAATTTTTAAGTCGGAGGAATTTATTTTAGAATTAAAGTAAAAAATCAGTACCTTTTCCAAAAGCTGCTTTTTTAGAGAAATTGCAATGTCAATGTTCATTATATTTTGAATTTTATTCTGTGTAAATAAATATTGTTTAATGCTATTGTTATGTTTTTTTTACTTACAAACAAACTTAGTCAACTAAGATGAATTTAGGTTCGTAATGTGTCTTTTTTTAAAGTGTTACACATATAGTTAAATTTTAATATGAACATTTAAAAAATATACTCTGAACAAGATAAATTTTTATTATTTTAGACATAAAAGTGTGACTTTTGAATGTGAAATGTTGCTAGTATAACTATTATTCATGAGTCTCAGTAGCCCAATAGGAAGGGTACCAGCCCTGAGCATGAGCATGTTTGTTCGAGTCCCAGCTAAAATGAAAAACTTAATTTACCTTACCTAAATGTTCTCAATGTAATAACAAAATTTTTTCTCCTGATACTTATAGTGAACATCTATTTGTCAAGTTTAAAGAGTATAATATCACCTGTTTAAAGTACGCGAGTCAAAATTTAATAGATATGACAGATAACGTCTGTAAAATGCTTGCATCTTTTTTTTTATGTTTACGTTTATCTATTTTAAAGTTTTGTAAAGATAGAAAAAAGTTTTAGAGTTTTCTAAGGGACATTCAAAAAAAGGAATAGATTTAAAACGCAGAAATTAAGTTTATGATGATTTAGTTTTAGTAATATATCAGTAGCATAATTCTAACAGATCATCTCCCTCAAAATATTTAGAGCCGTTTTCTCTCAATAGTATTAGTGTAAAAGTTTGAAGCTTTAATCTTTATAAAATATGATGGATGACAACTAAGTTATTGATTTTTGTACTGGCAGATTTTAAATAATGAATAATTTTCTTTTCACGTTTTAATTTATAATATGATTTGGTTATATTGTGAATAATGATTGTATATTTTTATGAAGTATCAATAATTTTGCTTTTTGTCTGTATATATAATTTATAAGCCATTCTTTAATTATAAGATCATTTCTTTTTTCTTTTTAGATTCTTCAAGCTGTTGTATTTTTTTGTAATCTTTATTCTTTAAAAATGATATTTCAGGACCTTCCAACTGAGAAAAAGTCGTCGTGTAGAAAATCACTCTTTTTACTGTTTAAATTGTTGAATATGTATTGTAAGTAATGTATAAATTATTTTAATTTTTAAACTTGTTATAGAACCTTTTATATTAATGGCTGAAGTTTACTACTGTCATTTTTTAGTTTAAAATGATTTGTAGTAACATTCAGCCAATAATAAAATTATCTTGAATATCTCAAGTAATTATTACAGTTAGTTTCAAGTGTAAAAAGGTATTTTAGGGGTAGGGAGAGTATAAAAGAAAACAAAATTTTTCATTTCCATCTATTTAAAAACAAAATATTTTTTCAATTAATATATAGAAAAGTGTTAATTTAAATCCGTACCCCCTAATTCATTAAGATAGTGTAACTGTAAAACCGGTCTAAACTCGCAATAGAAAGTTGGAACTGACGAGAATAACAATCAGTCAAACAAGTTTTGAACCTTAAAAATAATTTTATTTTTGTACTGAACCTGCAAAAATGGAGAATTTTATCATTTTCGGACACAACTATTTCTCTTAGATATTTCAAGGTTTTATCGCTAGGTTTTTATTCTTGATCTCCCTATATAAGTGTTGTATTTGTTGAAATATGTAATATAAATTATGACAGAACCATAAACAAAAGAAAATTGGTCTACTCGATCCAAGTTCTGTGGGTCTAAATCTTAAACCTTCTTAGTGAATCTAGCTGTTAGCAGTTTAGACTGGGTTTAAATTTAATTCACCCTGGTAAATCACAGTTTCAATTTTTATTGATATACTTTTTTTTACAGGTATAATATGGAAATGATCAAGTATTGCAGCTTGGTTATAAAGCTCTACTAAATTTAATATTAATATATTATATGTATATTATTATTTCAGTAATATAAATAAATAACTTTGGGTACTTATGTTATTTTTTGACATTGCTGACTTTGAATAGAAAAGGATATTATTTTCAATTCGTTAAGCTGTATTATTAGTTTTAAAAAGAGGAAATATTAGGTATTTATAAATATTACATAGTTGCAACTTTAGAAGAACTAGCAGAATTCTCTAATTTTTTATGAAATTACTATTTAAAATGAAATTTTCACGATAACAAAAATCAATTAGTAATTATTCATATAAAATTGTTCAAAGGAGAATTAGGTATTTTTAGTTAGTTTTAAATAATAAATTCAAAGATTTGTAATAAATTTGAATATTTTTAGCACCTTCAAGGAAAAAACTTGTTTAATAGAATATTTTGTTCAAAGAAACTTCACTAAAGAATGGAAATGAAATATAAACCATACTTTAAAAGTAAATATGGTTTTTATGTATTCCTTTTTTTAGTATAATGTTTTTTTGATATGTATTCTTTTAAATGGGTTTTTTCTTGGAAGTTGCTGAACGTATTTAAATTTATTACAAAGCCTTAAATAATTACTTAGTCTAGCTGCTAGGAGAGGGCGCTGTTATCTAAGTATTTCTAGCTGCTACGAGAGGGCGCTACTATCTACAGGGTTCTCTATTAGGTGTTATATTAGGCAATTTCAATACACACTTCAGCAAGCGGGATCGCCCACTTCATCAAGGGATGGCCTTGTGTGACGTTTCAAGTACATGGTTGCGACATTTCTCTAACATTCTTGTTCTGGGGCTGCCAGTACCGAAAAATGCGACCCCTATCTTTTGGGCAGCGCGTTTATGATAACTTTGGGATGAAATTTTTAGGCCGTCGATTAGCCAGTGCGATCACCAGATCTGTCTCCACTTAACTTTTTTCTCAAGGGGTTACTTAAAAAGTAAAGTGTATGCGCTGAAAATTTAGATGAACTTCGTATTGTTGAAAAGGCTGGTTTGAGTACTCGAACGTTATTTTAGGCGCGACTTCATCATTTTGTGATCGTTTAATGTAGAGTCAAATTAAAAATGGTGGACAATTCGAACATAAATTCTAAAACATTACTTAACAATAAAACTCTTTTTTTTTAAGTTTAGACTTATTTGAATTCATTACGTTTTGTTTTTATAAAAATAAAAAAGAAAAGTTCTAATAGGTAGATTTAAAGACAAACAAGTTCTTAAAGAAGAAAAATTAAGAACAGTTAAAAAACTAAAAAAAGTTTCGATTTCGTTACAAAATTAATAGAACACTACTATAAATAATAGAATAGAAAAATTAAAAAAAAATAGAAAGTAATAAATGGAGTCAATAATAGACACGTCCTTGTCGTGACTCTGATTTTAATGAGTTCAGCTAGAAATATTTATACATTGCGGTCTGTGAGTTTGGAGTTTGTTAGTTTGGGATTTATGGGTTTGGGTCAAGGTCAAATACACATCTGAGCCTAAAATTTTTAGTCTTTCCTTTTTCCAATAAGAAGGGGTTTTAATTAAAAAAAAAATAAATTGGTCTTGAAATACCCTTAACAAATTATGTTGGAGCCAAAGTTAAAATCATCAATGTATTCCTTGGAACATACCTTAATAATTTCGCCATAATACGACAGACTTCAAGATTCATCGTTACGTTTAAATAGCGCCTTCTAATTAAGCTCAGAGTAACTTTGATCCAAGGTCATATACACATCTGAAAGTAAAATTTAGAATAGCGAATGATACAATAAAGATGACAATGCTTAAATAATAATGTAGATAGAAAGAAATTTATGGCATGAAAAACTCAAAAAAAAAAAAATGATAATAAACAGAAAAATAGAATTTTGGCAACCATAAATATATTATATTGCAATGTAATATTTTGAACATCTCTCGACAAAAAAATGAAATTCCCAGGCAAATTTACAAAAATTAATTTTTATTGCAAATCTTGTTATTTTGGTTTGACAAAAATTATTCAGTTATTTATAAAAATTACGTTCATAGAGTTGTTTATTGAATATTTTACTCAACGGATGTCACAAAATATTAAATTTTAAAACTTGACGAAAACTGGATTTTATCAATATGTCAGTAACGGTTCATAATTTTGTATTATCAAGATTCATCGATACCTTTAAATATGGCCTTCAAATGATTCCCAGGGTAATTTTCATTCAAGGTCAAATACACATCTGAAAATACGTTTTTTCGTTAATTGGATTGCAGGTATGAAAAAATGCAGTTTCCGTTAGAAAATACAATTTAACCTACAAATGACCTTCAACGTAAGCTTCAACATTAAATCTAAGGTAACCATCAAATTCCTGGTTAAAATCTTCCTAGGACTCAGCCTTGCTTATTTTTTTTATCACTGATCCAATTAAATTTCTAGGGATTTCCATAAAAGCATATTTTGACCTTTAGCTGACCCGTAGATGTCATGTGAACCTTAGACTTTAATACGTATTGGAACGTAGAATTTCCCCGTATCATCGAAATATCTGTGAAATCAAAAGTCTGGTTGAGATATGTCGATGATACCTTCATCGTATGGAAGGGCAATGATGAAGAATTTAATTATTTCTTGAAACATTTAAACCGACCAAACGAGAGTATTAAAACTTCAGTATACGGGAAGCCAAACATATCTTAATAATAGTTCTAATCATTCTGTTGTAACAAAACGGGTAATTATACTCAACCTCTATAATTGCGCTATAATTATAAGCAATAATTCCGATTTATTGAAAAAACAGGTAGCAAACGTTAAATCCGATTTACAGCAGAATGATTATCCTTTAAAATGAATTGACGTTGTAATAAATGACTTAAGACCAAAGATAATTGGACAGCAAGAAAGACATTCCTTCTTCACAATTTAAGGGAAGCTCAAAGAAAATAAAATGAATTGCCAGCAGTTATAATACAAAAATGGCCTTTAAATCAGGAAATACACTTAGAGGTCATTTAACAAAAACAAAACAAAAAACTACTATTAAGAAAGAAAGTGTTTAGAAAGTCCCATGTGAGCGTGGTGAAATGTATATTGGAGAAACCAAGCGACCACTTGAAGTTAGAATTAAGGAACATAAAACTCATTCACAAAAAGGCGAAACGTCGAGCTCAAGTATTGCAGGACACGCCTGGGATGAACAACATCATATAAAAATAGTCTGAAGGTGTTGCAATATAGATGGAACCCAACATGAAAAAGGAAAATTTATTGAAGCAGCTTACATTAAAAATATTAATGGAATCTTCAGTAAACCCAGTGTTGAGATGCCTAATTTTTGGCAACCATTACTGTGTAACATTAAATTATTGAAGTTTGTACAGTGAAGCGAAACTTTGCGTTTTAATGAACATAGTCCATATATAAGTTCGTAGCCTTACCACAGAACATTCAGTTTATACTTGATAACGATAAGAGATACAACCTAATGGAAACGTCGTAAAAATAAACAAAAATAAAGACAATGCGATAAGTCCGACAACCACATTTTAGTCAAGAAATATATTGGTGATAACTTGTAGTTTACCAATATTTTTAGGACATGTCCATAAAGAGGAAATTTTTGGGTTTTTCTTATAAACTGTATAAAATGTAATAGTATAATTAAATATAGTTCATACAAGTAGTTATATAGTATATTATATAATACATATCATAAACGTTACATTAAATTCAGATTTTCGCTCTCTCTCTCTCCCTCCCTCTCTCTCTCTCTCTCTCTCTCTCTCTATATATATATATATATATATATATATATATATATATATATATATATATATATATATATATATATATATATATATATATATATATATATAAATACATCCTAGTACTTGTGAATCAATAGGCTACAAGCAGCTTGTCTGGATATCAAATAACAAACTTTCACTTTCTAATACACTATCACAAAATGAAGAAATTAAAATTCAATTCAATTTAAAGTTAATTAAAAAAATCAAACTTACACCTATTGAAAGAGAAACGCTACCTATATACATATCAAATCAAAGATATTAACATAAAAAACAATATCTCGAATCATCTCCATTTCGAATACTAATTTAATAATTGTACTGTATAAACAATCTAATGTTCGTTTGCTTTTATCCACTTAGATATTCTCACGCAAAAATAATATACATTTACAATAGATTTTATTTCTAAAGGTATGAAATTAAATAACTTTGTACCGATATACATAATATGCCTTTGCGAAGCCGTATATAATGCCACAGGAAAGGTAAGGCCTCCACTGTGAGCAGATCTAGTATGAACATTGTGCATAATCGGACTTTTATATTTATCACACTTGTTCATAAATTTTAGAACATTTTTAAAATACAATTGTCTGATAGTTAGATCAGCTTGTTCAAATAGTAAGTTCGATGGACACCTCCTTGATTTATTTTAGAATAGTTTTATTATATACTTTTGAGTAACAGTTAACGGGTAAACGATGCTACCACACGCACTGCCCCAAACATTCAAACAATATGTAAGGACTCATTCAATTAAAGCCTGATAAATCATTCCCAACAGTTTCACAAACAGAAATTCTCTCAGTTGGTAGAACATGTATATAGTCTTTCCAAGTATTTTAGTGATATAGTTTGTCAATGAACATTCCCAAGTATTTAACCTTGTCTGTCACTGCCACAGACTAAATACATCCGCACTGTTTCTCACCCATAATACATTCAAAATCATGTACTAAAAGATTAGGATATAGAGTATGAACTCTATTATTCATAGAAAAAGCTATGAGGACAGTTTTTCTCCCATTAATAGACAGAAGATTCTGATCCAGCCACAATCTTACCCTCGAAAAGTAATTATATATATATATATATATATATATATATATATATATATATATATATATATATATATATATATATATTCCAGATTCTTGAACAATAGATTATATCATTTTCTTTTTGTTTTGATTTTTCTTGGGTTTAGGTTCTTTCTTTAACAAAAAATCAAAAACAATTTGACGTTTCGCCCTTTATTTTAGGCAACTTCAAAAATTCTTTTTTTTTTATTTATTAATCTTCCCAAAAATATTTTTTATATAATTAAAAACATTCATACACAAACATAATTATAATATTAAAAAACAAACACTTTAAAAACTAGTCAACTTTCCAAAAAAAACTATTTAATTTTACTAGTACATACCCAGACATTTGAACTGTTTCTCAAATCACACAAAAACCCATAGTGTTATAATCGGTCTGTCTGATCGTGCCATCTCTCTAACGTCTCCAGAATTTCGACCAAAAATACTAAAAAAAGTGAAAAATACGCTAATAAATAATAATTCCAATGAAAAGACTATCGCCGAAATAATTAATAAACGAACATATAAATTTTATAATAACCTAATAACAAGAAATATAGAACATAAACAACAAAAATATGTAGCACTACCTTACATTAGTGAACTTTCAGAAAAAATAAAACACATTTTAAAAAAGCATGATATTATCGTATGTCACAGATCTCGTAATAAATTACACTATTTACTAGTTTTAAAAGTAAAACTCCTCTCATGAATAAGTCAAATATAATATATTCGATCCGTTGCTCAAATTGTCCCAAAAAATATATAGGCATGACAAGCCAATTGCTGAAGAACAGATTGAATGGCCATAAATATATGAAAAACGCCTCAACAGCATTAAACAAACACCAGGATGAAAAACATACCTTCGATTATAACAATACCATAATTAAAAACAAAGATATGAATTATCAAAAATTGCAGATAAAGAAAATGATAGAAATTAAAAAAAGATAAAAACACTGTTAATGACAAAACGGATATAGGAAATTTGAGCCACATATACACAAGCCTAATTTAAAGAAAATATTAAGTATTTGATCCTCTTAATAAGTCAAAAATTGAATATCCTCTTAAACATAAAATTAAATATATATGCTTTCTTTCGGTTTTTTGGTCAATTGTTAAAATATAAAAAATAAAACACACTCGCATTTCATGTGTCCTAATAAAAGATGTAAAATTTCACTTCATTATTAATAAATAAACGAAATGTCAAGGTATGTACTGGTAAAATTAAATACTTTTTTTTTGGAAATTTGACTAGTTTTTAAATTGTTTGTTTTTTTTTTAAATTATAATTATGTTCGTGTATGAATCTTTTTAATTATATAAAAAATATTTTTAGGAAGATTAATAAATAAAAAAAAAACAAAGAATTTTTGAAGATGCCTAAAATAAAGGGCGAAAAGTCAAATTGTTTTTGATTTTTCGTTAAATATATATATATATATATATATATATATATATATATATATATATATATATATATATATATATATATATATATATATATATATATATATATAATAATTAATTAATTAGTATAATTTCAAAATACGAAAGGTCACTGTTTTTAGAGATCTAAGATTTGATGTGAACGATCATGCAATGTTGCCCAACACTTCGACTCCATTTTAATGCTGGTTAATCCTAAATTTAATGCCAGTTCTTTTGAGTTTAAAATTCTATTATTTTAATAAATACAATTATTAATACAATGACTCTGAATAATATAAAATTAAGCCAAAATGGTTTTCTTAAAACGATGGGAAAATTTCGCACAGAAAAAAATTAAGAATATTGATGTTTATTTTATGCTAGATTGTAACACTTTTTGCAAAATATTCTCGATAAAATAATACAGATAATGACTGTTTCGTGTGTACGAATTTTTGCTAAATGAACGTAAAACTACGAGTTTCTATTTTTACGTTTTTGGTAAACTATGAAGTTTCATTTTATTTCAAAAACTTTTTAATTTTTCACTAAACTTTTCTAATTTTTGAGAAAAAATGCGAAGAAGTATCTAAATTGTTTTTTTATGAAAATTTATTCATAAAAAATTCGAATGTTATAGGATTTTTGTCCGGTGTAAATGTTTCTTGATCTTAACAAGCAAAATTTGTGACACTATGAGCTGGATAACTCAATCTTTGTGTGAAAATTCCTGGAAAAACTACGTTAACTAGTCCTGAATATCATCACTACTGTAATCCAGACTTTTATTGATCTACGAATAAAAAGTCACTGAGGTCCCCTTTGTTTAGAAGTATCTTTACTTTCAACCTTATACACATATGGCTATGACATATACTGTTATTTTATAAAGGGAGAAACCATCAGAACTTAATTAAAAACATATTAAAGCTCAGTTTTTTGGTCTTCAGAAAATTGCTAGTTTTCACATAGCTGTGTACAAGTGCTTGATCTACTAGGAGAACGCCAACAATTTAAATTGTGTCGGGGTGTTATAGTTGAACTTTCCGAGTTTTCCCCCTCCAATATTTTTTCTCTTTATGAAGCCCCATCTCCGATTTCTTGACTTTAGTTAAAATCAACTTTGTCGTACACCTGTGAATGGCTGGATTCGTCAAGTTCTCGATAAAAGGATTCGACAAAAATTTTTTAATGAATATTTGTGCAATCTTTGACTTGAAAAAGCAGATATACAATTTGAGGGCTGGTTCAATTCTTCTGGCTTGAAAACCAAGAAAGAGTAACTATGACTTGAGAAATTCAGACAAAATCAACCCGATAACTGAATAAATCTTCTTTCTTGATACTGAATAACGAATAATTTATTTCTGTGACTTGAAGAAGTCAAGCAGAAATAATGAAATTTTTTAGCTTGGGGGTAGGGATTGCAACTCAGTTGTTGACCTTGAGAACTTATCTTTTAGAAAAAGTCTTCAGAAGATCTTTTCAAATTTACTGTTCAAAGACTGCAAAAGAAATTAATACCCCTGCAGAATCCGCAGGATTAATTTAGAGCGTCAGTTTTGCTCAACAAGCTCCGCTCACTTTTTCCTGCAGTGGTGCAGATTTTCGCTTAGATTTTTGTTTAATTGGGATTAAGTGTTGTTAAATGTTTCATATATTTATTTAAATATTTAATTAGTTTTTATAAAACATTATTATCTATTTACAACAGATCAATATCCCTTGAGGAGTCAAACAAAATTCAATTTTTATAGAAGTCGATTAAGGATATAAACAAGAAAATCTAATACACAGAAAGCAAATTTTTGAATTAAATAACAATATAACATAAACTTAAATTTTCCTACAGAAAAATGTCTTTTCAAATAAATTGTAATCTCAATTTAAACATATTGATGACACCCCCTTAAAATTGGAGAAAAATATATTTATGTTCCAATAAGCTAAACCTGTTATTTTATTTAGAATGACAAATGGTACAATAAAGATTATAATACTTGAAAAATATTTTATATTTAATATTTTTTTGAAGTTGAAGAATTACAAACTCTTGAAAAAAAATGATAATAAACGGAAAAACAAAATTTTAGCAACCAAAAATATATTATTTTGCAGTGTAATATTTTGAATATCGCTCAACCATCAAACTAAAAAATATTTTAACGTGAAAAACAAGTGAAATTCCCATGCGAATTTACAAAAATTAGTTTTCATTGCGAATTTTGCTATTTTTGTTTGACAAAAATTAATTCGGTTATTTTTAAAAATTACCTTGAACAAGTTGTTTATTGGATATTCTACTCAACGGATGTTACAAAATATTAAATTTTAAAAGTGCACTAAAACTGGATTTTTTCAATATGTGTTAATAACGATTCATAATTTTGTATTATCAAATAAAGTAATAAAAATTACAAAAGAATCTTCTTAAAAGATGAGTAGTGACAGGAAAATAATATAGAACAAACTTTTATAAAAAACAGCAGCGTTTAAAAAATCAGAAGTTAAAATTAGTTAAGATGTAAAACGAAACAATAAAGGACAAAAACAGTAGGGCGCAAATTATGTCTTAATATAATGAAGGACATAAATCTAAATAGGTAACAGGGCGTCTCAGCAGAGATAATATCTAATATTTTGAAAAGTCTCAGAACACTGAAAATTTCGCACGAAAACCGGGACAAGGATGTAACACGTGTACACCAGCATCTGAGTGTCGTTTTTTAACCGACTTCTAAAAGAAGGAGGTTCCCAATTCGCAGACTATGTATTCTTTTTTTATGTATGTACACCGTTCAGGAAGTTGCTGAGGTGTTCCCATATTTTTCTAGTTGAAATTGGTGCAGTCAATTCCAAGATGGCGCTTACAATATAGCGGCCATAAGAATTAATTTTGTCCGATTTTCTCCAAAATTGGTATGGAGGAATTTTCGGCGTTGTACCCAACGAATCGAAAATAGGCACGAGGTCTCTCGTCAAGAAATAAATAATATTTTTTCTTACTGTAAATATTCTAGGTGTATCATACATGATATACTACCTTAGCGTTTTTGTAGTGTAATCATTTTACCTAATTTCTGTTGACACAGGGCTCTTGGATCCACGCAATCCCTAGCTAGTTTTTATAAACGTTACCGCTCAGGCACTTTAGCAGTTGAGCGATGTTGTTGCTTGCCATTTCCCTGTTATTAGGTGAGAGTGTCGTTTACTCCTTTGGGGTTATTGTTCCTATTACCATTCCTTTAAATTTCTTCGTTCTCCGATATTATTTTATCGGATAGTGGTATTCCAAGACAAATGTTGGAGATGTGGAAACTCCCCACACTCTCCTCGTCGTTGTCTTTAAAAATAATGGAACTCACTTCCTCCATTTCCTTCTCATTCTTTCGGTCCTTTTAGAGACCATACAAGGAAAATTTCTCAAACCGATAGTGGATGGCGTTCTGGGTCCCCCTGATTTTCTAACAGGATATGGCGTCGATTTGTACCTTTAGTATATGTCCTTTATCTTCATCCTTGAGGTTAATAACTTTCAATTAAGGTATTTTTATCCCATAGTTTTTGGCTTATATTAGCTCTAGAAAGTTCTCTGCTGCTGTTTCTTGGTTTCTGGGGAAAAGAATAGACACTGTGTGAGCTTTTGCGATGTTGTCTCCCTCGCACACCATTAGTTCTATTCTCTTTTAGCCTTTCAGTTTTAGTACTTTCGCTCAAAGCTATTTTGCCGACTCTGATGTTTCCCAGTCGGTCAGGATCATACTTGGAGGAAAATGGATGCCTCCGAAATAGTACTTATGCTCCCATCTTTCGTACGTCTCTTCTACTAATGCCCCCTCTAATAAAATCTACTAGTTCGCACTGTGGTTTTAGGAACGCTTCCTGGTTTCCTCCCTTCATTAAGGTGGCGCAGGTACCACTTTACTCCTATAAGTAAATTTGTCTTTTTCTACCATTCTTTTTGTGTTTGACAGGGGGTTCTGTTTCTCCTTCCTTATTTCTTTGTCCTACAAATCACTCGTTCTTTCCTTGTGAGGCTGGCTCACTTGGGAGAGCGAGTAAGTTTTCTGAGATGTCTGAATGGCATGATCCCTTCTTTGTTATTCAGTTTTCTTATCCAAGGTTGATCCCACAAATAGCTAAGGAATGAAAGGTAGACTCCTGCAGAGCTCGTATGCAGGAGTCAAGATAGTGAAACTGAAGGTTCTTAGGTATCCAGACCAATCGCGTCTGGGTCGAAGAAGCCTCTTAAAATTTCAAGTATTTTCAAAAATTATAAAAGTCGTCGATTAGAATATGCCAAAATACATGTTTGCGAACAATATTATATTCACGAATAAAACTAGAATCAAATTATGATAACTGTATGGATATTTATCAAGCAGTTGGCAAACGTTACGCCAGGTCCAATTTCACATGAAGCGTTAGTATTGAAGGTATTAGTTGGTAGAGAAGCACCGAACTCGTGGCAGTGAGTGGACGAATAGCAGGTGCCAGTTATTGGTCGAGTGAAATTTCTCCACTGCTCGAGACTGATCTTAGCTCCCTTACTTAACCTTGATCGTGATGATTGTAGAATATTTTAACTTTGAGTTTGTCTAGTATAGTGTCTCTATGAAATGTGAAAAATATGTGGCATTGAACGATAACTGAAACTTCAAAGACGTTTAATAATACCGTAACTTTGAATCAGACGTTGAATTAAAGTAAGAGCTTCACTTGGATTGATATCTTTGCTTTGATCTTGACTATTAAAATTCAGTACAACACACTTTGACTCTTGTTCTCTGCATTGCTTCTGGTTGAGAGGTATATATTGTACCAAGTAGAATTCGTATCATGATTCATTGATAAATTTGGTGGGAACTAATTAATAAGGAGTGATAAGTACAGATTAGATGTGTGAAAATTGTGGTACCAAATTTACTATTGATATAATGTAACATAAAAAATCTTGTACGGCTTGATTATTCTCTTGGAGGAAATCGACTTGGAAGCAATCATGGAGCATTAACATTATCGCAGAAGACGTATTCTACATGCTAGCCAAAAGTGCCAGGAAATCCCATGTTATCTCATCAAACATCACTGTCGGAGCAACATAAAGTTTAAAGTATAAAGTTTAGTGAATAATGTTCTAGCCACGCATTATGTCTTAAAACTTAAATAAATAATTAAGCTAATATACAATTTGTTATTTCTAAAAATACAATACAATTAGTTATTTCTAAAAATAAATAATAAACTTGTTGCCCAGCATAGTAGAATCCTTTTTAGGATACTCTATGAAGCACAATGCCGCTAAAATACTTATACTATAGGTGAAGTATAAAGGAAAGCCGCAACAAGAATATACACCTACTGATAGCTTGCTTTTAAACGTATTAGTATTCTTGATTTTTAGGAGTGTAGGGGCAAAGGTTACAGTAGTGAATACCAGCCTAAATGCCAACTTGAATTGCTCTAGGTAAACTCTACTAGAAAATAGACCAAGTTTGGAGGATTGAGTACCGGCTATATTACCGTTATATAACGAGCTCAGAAAATATGCCTCCCAAGACCATCTTTTGAGTTGTTGAGGAAGCTTGAAAGACTACGACTGTAAATATTTGAAATATGATGAATTTTGAAACAAATAAAGTGATACCCTTAATAAATAGGAAATATGATTTCATGTTCTATACCAAGAAAAAGAAAAAAAAAATAGAAGAAGGACACACCTTAAATTTTAATATACTGAGTCTGTCTGGAATAAGAATACCTAATTAAAAGCATACAATGCTTGAATCTGATCATGGGGTTTAAAGAAATCTTACAAGATAAATATACAACAAAAAATGTATTACTTTAATGGGAAGTTTTAACGAAAAAATAGGGAGCAATACATCTCACATATAATAAGTTGTGGAATAGTTACAAATGAGAGGAAACTATGCTAAATTATCTTCGAAATAACAAAAAATATAAAATTGCAAAGCCAAATAACATAGAAAAATCGAGATTCACAGACCAAAAATGCTAACTATATAAGACCATCCAAGACGTAAATAAATTTTAGTTAGGCAATGATCTTTGACCAATTAAAGCTCAAGTTAAAGTTCGGACATGCGCACACAGGAAAAACTCGTATAGCTCATCATCAATGAGAAATATTAAATTTTAATACAAAACTAAAACATGAAGAAAATATAAAAGTCATGGAAACAAATGACTTCGAAAATAAAATACAATTGTAAATAAAGAACATGAGTGAAAGAAGATGAAAGAGAAATGACTAAAGAAGAATATGTTGGAAAAGGTTATAACATATTTAAAAATTTATTTCAACTTTTTCTATAAAATAAAATTCATTTAGTGACTTTGTTCCTTCAAACAACAAAAATTCTTTTTAGGATAACATATATATATATATATATATATATATATATATATATATATATATATATATATATATATATATATGTTTATGCGGCTTTCACGGATTCCTCCATGTGAGATGCAATAGCAGTGGATATATCCACATTATGCCATTGTAGTGCTGAAATCACATTCAGCAAACATACAACTATATGCAGCTTCGTGTTTGAATGAAGTAAAATGCGAACAGTAAATGCAAACTTCCCTCCATCACATCCTTTCTGTGTAAAAGGTTGCACAGTTAGAATAAATTGTAATAAAACGCAATTTATCCTATTCCACCACCACAGCCAGGTGCATGTCGGTACCCTGATGAGTCTAGTAGAGACGAAACATGTACCTCTACCGTATCACTGTGGCGGGGAGGGTAAGTTTTGACATTCTTCTCGGTATGGTGGTACAGGTGGGCCATCATCTCGTTGGTGGTGGAATAGGATAAATTGCGTTTTATTACAATTTATTCTAACTGTGCAACCTCTAACACAGAAAGGATGTGATGGAGGGAAGTCTGCATTTACTGTTCGCATTTTACTTCATATATATATATATATATATATATATATATATATATATATATATATATAGCTTGTAGAACACGTAAAGAAAAATCAATTTGTCAAAAATCGTTCATATAAAAGTTGGCAAATAAAGAAATTATTAAAAATTATATAAAAAAGTTAAAAACTGCAATGCAAACTTTACTTCATTATATTTTCAACCACTGCATTATAAAAACTTTGTTTACTACACTGAACAGACTACATTTTGCTCTACAAAAAGTGCTTAAAAGTGTCACCATTTATTCGGTTAAAGCAAGGTTTTGCTCGACATATCCATAAGTGACTACACGCATCAAAAATAAAATCCCCGTCTCCACAGACAACATTTTCCATATTCTGTTGTAGTTCTGTCACAATATTCATGTCCTCATCCCGATAAACTAACTGTTTTAGACAACTCCACAGAAAAAAATCGCCAGGATTTAGATCTGGGGAACGTGCAAGCCAAGAAATGGGTCCATTTTACCGTATCCATCTATTAGGAAAACAAGAAAATATTCGTGAACTTCTTATCTGAAACGTGGCGGAGTTCCATCATGAGAAAGCTTCATATTCTGTCTTACATTTAAAGGAACATATTCTAATAATTGTGGCTGATTGCTTTAAAGAAAGGCTAAATAATTTTCACCTGTCAGTCGAT
Source organism: Diaprepes abbreviatus (assembly GCA_034092305.1). NCBI lineage: Eukaryota > Metazoa > Arthropoda > Insecta > Coleoptera > Curculionidae > Diaprepes > Diaprepes abbreviatus. The sequence goes on from JASJET010000050.1 coordinate 1,850,993, forward strand.
TTGGAAAAAAAGTAAGTATGCCATTTACGATGCCAACCCAAACATTTAGTGAAAATCTATATTGAAAATGACTTCCTTTCACTGCATGCGGATTTCCTATTGCCTAAACATGGTTGTTGTGGAAATTATTTACTCCATTTCGTGTAAACGTGTCATCGGTAGCCAAAATAAATTTGGTAAAACTGTCATTTACTGATGTAAGAGCCAGAGACAAAATTCAACTTTTCTAGGATAATCTTCTGGTTGCAATGCTTGTACCCGTTGATAATGATACGGATAAAGTTGTCTTTGCCACAAACTTTTCTGCACTTTACTAAGAACAACTTATACTTGATCTGCTATGAATCTAGTGCTCGTTGTTGGGTCGTTTTCGACAATTTCTAATATTTCTTCTTTGATGTCCAACATTTTGGGTGGAGGAGGTCTTCCAGTGTGACATCCTTGTTGTTCTTTTAAAAACTCGGTATCGCGAACTAAATTTACAAACATCCGCGGAGACGGATGGTTTTGTAAAGAAAATCTCTCCGTGCAAAAACGACATGTTGCGACTGCATTTTATTGGCACTCCCCGTAAGTTAATATTACGTCCACTAGTTCATTATATTCATAAATATGTACTATTTTTATTGCAGAAAAGACCCCCAAATGAGAAATAATATCGCGCACAGCTGTACGAATTATTTAGCACTGGTCAAATCGAAAATCGCACTCAAAACCATGTAACAATTACATATAAAAACAGACATACCTAGTATCAGTAGTAAACACAAATTTACAATATAGTTGTTGAAAATATCATGAAATAAAGTTTGTATTACAGTTTTTAAATTTTTTAAATGGTTATTAATAATTTATTTCTTTGCCCAACTTTTATATAAACGATTTTTGGTAAATCGATTTCTCTTTACGAGTTTTGAAAGCTGTTAAAATAAATGAATCAACTCTGAGAACACCCTATATATATATATATATATATATATATATATATATATATATATATATATATATATCATTCTTCTTAATTTTGTATTTTCTTGGGTTTAGGTTCTATAATTAATAAAACTCAAAACGATTGACGTTTCGCCCTTTATTCAAGGCATTTTCAAAATTTATTCCTTGACATTTTGCTGTTCTGTTTCTAAAATGAATTTTGAATTTTAGAAACAGAACAGCAAAATGTCAAGGAATAAATTTTGAAAATGCCTTGAATAAAGGGCGAAACGTCAATCGTTTTGTGTTTTATTAATTATAGAACCTAAAACCAAGAAAATACAAAATTAAGAAAAATGATATAATCTATGGTTCAAGAATCAAGAAAATAAATATATATATATATATATATATATATATATATATATATATATATATATATATATATATACATATATACAACTGTGGAAAATCCAAACCGGAACGTGAACGTTTCTTAAGTAAAATAAAGAAAATATATTAATAACCAAATCAGAGTAAAACAGAATATAAGCATTGTAAGCATTGATATACGTGCCTAAATTTAATAAATTAGCAGCCTAGCCCTGAGGTGAGGGGTAATCAAATACTGGCACATTGAAAACGGGCGGCACATACGGCAGCAAAACAAGAGGGTTCCAAGTTATTTGCTTTATTTTTATTCACACCGCCGAAGCGTAAGTACTGAGTATTGGTATTTCTGTGTTTTGAGCCAAATTTTTTTATGTAAAATGGTATTTTATTCCACGGAACAAAACGTTTAGGTTATTAAGTGGTACTATTCTGGTAAAGGTATGGAAGAGATAATCGGCATCTTTGCATTTACGTACGAAAATCATCGTATTCCTTCAAAATCTAGAATTTCGGAAATTATTAAAAAATTTGAGACCACTAAAAAAATGTAAAAAATCTATTGGAAATAATGAGGAGCAACCGGTTCCTCAAATTACTGACGAATGAGTAAATCGAGAGATCGACGTCTGTAGTTTAGCGGAAATTAATTTTCCTCGCAATAGTACCGCAATTGCCGAAGAACTTGATATGAACGTTCGAATAGTTCGAAATATTTTAAAGCATAACAAATATTGCTGTTAGAAATTGCGAACAACTCATGAGATTTTTCTTCAAGACCAGGAAAAACGTACGGTGTTTTGTGCGAACATGATGGAAAGAGCTAAAAGGGACGACAGGTTTATCGGCAACATTTTGTTTACTGATGAATCTTCATTTTCCTTGCACAGCTGTCACAATCCTTTTATCCCCGTAGGATACTCTAGAGAAAATCAACATCTGAATGTCCCTCAGAGAAAATATACCCTCAAAAGTTTAATATATGGGATGATAAGTTAGGGGATTTTGTCGTTGAATCCTCTTTTATTAATGGGAACCTAACTGCCAACAAATACTTGGACCTACTGCGAAATCACATCATTCCAGCTATTCGAGCACTGATTAATATTAGCAGGATGGTTATTCTGCTCATAATGTCACGAAAGTGCAACAGTTTTTGCTAACTATATTTCCAGAGTGCCTCATAAGCACAAGGGGAACCAGTCAATTGCAACCCAGATCTCTCAATCTGGCCCCAAACGATTTTTTTCTTTGAGACCACGTTTCTCAAAAAATTTATTGGCACAGATATGAAGGTTCTAATTATTTGGATGAACTAAGACCAAAAATTAATGAAGTTCTTATAAATATAACCTCTGAAGTTTTGGCAAATGGGCGAATCGCATTTTACAATAGACTGGGTTATTGTCTCGCTTAAAGTGGAGGCCTATTTGAACACCTCTAGTAGGTGTTTTTGTTGAATTAAATAGAATTTAATTATTTGATTATTTATTTGCAATTACTGAATCTGTTACTTTTATTTTTTACCAGAATCAAATTTTATTTTTAAGAACGATTTTTAATTTCATAGTGGTTTATTAACTTATTTACTTAGAAATTACAGTTTTCATTAGTATTTTTATTAGAATCAATGTCTATTTTGTAACAAAAATACCAGTTTTCTTTTTGCCCAACGGCAAATAAAAAATAATAATTTGTGTTTCGACTATTTGATGTATTTAAAACAATAAATGCATCAAATAGTCATTAAATATTCCAAATTTTGTCGATTACGTTATAAGTTTAGACGGAAAGCAATACACACTATCATTCGTTTAAAGCTACTCTTCGTTTTTCGTGTCACACCGAAGTTCCAGGGGGTAATATACCGCCTAGGCGTTCCCCGACAATCGTCTGTCACTAACTCGAAAGGCTTTGCAGGGGTCAGAGCTGATAAAATGTTGCCAAAATAAAAGAAAAAAATTCCTAGTCAAGAAATTTAAACTAGAAGGTTGGCTATAGTAATGTTTCTATTAAATCTCAGTAATTCTAAGGTTTCGTTTCAGGTCAAAGGCAGCATTCTTGTGAGAGCAGCGCACCCAGTTAGTAGGTCGAAAACATTTTTGCGTTGTTCAAGTCAATTATTTCTGGTTTGCGTATTTCGATCTCTACATTCTAAAATAGAGGCTCCTTTAGGAGGTATGTACTTAATTAAAAATCGCTATTTAATTATTTTAATAACTTTAATACTAAAAGTTAAACAAATTATCTCAAAATGCAATGACAATTCAATTATAGGTTACGATTTCCACGCAATTCCGCTGAATCTCCAGTTTTTTGCTTACTGGCAATGAAGGTGTCGCTCTTCTATCCGACATTGGATTGTCGAGAGACAAATATCGACGATTACGAAATTGGGCTAAAAAGGCAGTAATATAGTTCCGCCGTACTCTGATGCGTAAAATACAAAAAAAGCATACTATCCACATGACGATAATAAATCAAAAGCGGAGATTAAATTGCAAGGCTTACTGGATCACGTAGTGGATCGAATTACATTGCTTCAATTAGACGCCCTTGAACAAACTGATAAATTGGATTTGCAAATATGAGTTTCATTTGCAAATGGGGCTCCGATGGAACGTCAGGTCAAAGCCAGTACAAAATGAAATACCCTGATCCAAATATTTCTGATACAAAATTATTCCTCACCTCTGTTGTTCCATTTCAATTAGCAGATGTTAATCGCAAACTCAACAAGAATAGGTTTTGTTGTCCAATGTAAAAGTCTCCTCTACTATGAATTACAGGCCTCTGAAATTGAAATTTATTAAGGAAGCCGAACAAGCGTCTTTAAGGAAAAAATAAAATTATGGACTCGAACTAAACAACTTGCACCATATAAAAGAGTTCTCTTTGCCACCCCAGCTTCAGTACAGTACAACTTATCTATGACGATGATAGACGGCTAAGTGAATGCTGTAGCTGGAACGAAATCAGTCCAACATTCTTGAAAGACAAAGAGGTGAAAGCATAAACAAAGGTCGTCATCCAACAGGCCTTTAAGAAAAGAGATTAGGACTTCATGTTGACATGCCAAAGAAAGGGTTAGGAAGCACTAACGATAGCAACACAGCCCGACGTTTTTTCGAGAAGGGTGATGAGTCAGGTATTATAACAAGAGTAAAGTGGAAACTGATCCTCCGGTTTCACTTTATTATGCAAACTATTTGAAACGGACATTAAACTGCAATAGAGAATACATACTTCAAACAGCAAGGTTGTTTTTTAAAGAATATTAATCAACATCTCAACAGGAATTGTCAAATTACTTATTATAGACCAAACATCATAGCATTTGCAATATTACCGAAAGGCAAACTATCGAAAGATGCACAAAAATCAACGAACAAGTTGATAAGAAACTATCGCCTAGACTTTATCCGAAAATCTTCTTGAGAAAAAAATATGGAGGATGTGTTCCAAAACTTTTGGCGTCGACGTATCCTTACATTATTTTTTGACATCGTAAGGATTCGGATAATAATTCGTACGTACTGGAGATTGAGAAAAGAGCTGTTGACATGGAAGGCAATTACTGAAAAGATCTTTTTATTATCTTTATTATAGTCGTATTATTTATTGATTAATATTAATCAATAAATATTATCTAAGTTACAAATTGCTTGTATTGGTATTTTTTAAGAAGTCTTAGGCGTACAGAAAAAAGTACTTTCGCCTTTTTAATGATTATCGATATCGTATTTAATTTTAAAATGCACCTTGAGCTCAAGCGCAATATTCTATTCATAGAAATACAATTATACCTTTTATTTTGGTTTTAAATTGCATATTTAACATCTATTGAACCAAACTAGACGTTTTTCGAATTTATTTTCATGATTCTAAAGATTTAGTCTGTTATGGCGTCTCAATATTAAATCCATGCTCAGCCACGTGCAATTTCGTTTGTACCTATTTTCGTCCATTTCGAACCACTGTGTTTGCTGGAACTAAGCTACGATATAACGGTTATACTTTATTTAGCTTTTTCTAGAGAGCTATATGGGTTATCCGTTTCTGTCTGTTACATTGTCGTTATTTACATGTTCTCTTTTTGATTTTCCACACACATATATAGCTTGTTTTGAATGTATTTGCCTTAGAAGTGGGTTTCCACAAAATCATTTAAGTTCAGTTATTTCTCTTTCCTTTAATTTCTAAATTCCCTCCAGGTTTATATATATTTATACAATAAAAACAATTTTTGTGCTTTAAAACCATTTTACCATATCAATATATACAGGGTGAGTCAACGATTGGATGAAGTAGGTTTGTGCCTTTTCGGTGAAATTAACAAAGAAACTATATTTATTGTTTGATACAGTTTATTTTTACGCAGATTTTAAAAATATTTAGGACTCTACAGGGTGAGCCAAAAAACTAGGACAGCATAAAGTTGTATTTTTTTAAATAGAACACCCTATATACGAATCGTATTTTCGATTTAGCTTATAATTTTAAATCTTTTTTATTAAGGGTTTACTATAACAAAACTTTATAGTTTCTGAGATAATTAAGTTTAAAGAAAAAAAGTCACATTTTCAAGCATCAATTCAATCCTAAATAACGTTTTTAATTTTGTGACAAATATATTCAAATTTGGAATTTAGCAAGGCCAAGGACAAGTTAACATAATTTTTACCTAATATTTGCAATAAAAGCTACAGGGTGTTGAACACATCGGCTCAAATTTGAACAAGTTTAAATGAATAAATATCTTTTTTTTTTAATGGTACACCCTGTATATTTTCATGTTATTTAATAGAGTAATAAAAACCCTAAAAGTTTTGTTTAATATATCCTATACCTATTTATAATAGTTTTTGAGATATTTCAGTTTTTCTTATTTTCCAAACTTTTTTACAGAAGTCTTCATTATCATAGTAGCCATGGCAAAAACAATGTAAAAGAACATTTTTCTGTGTGTCAAATTTATAACTGCAATCGCTTCTTTTGGTTTTTATGTAGTGTATTTTGTTTTTTTTTTGCATTCATCTTATATTGTAAAATGAATTTTCCAAAGAATGAGTTAATAGATATGATTTATACAATAGGGAGCCTCTCCTATTGTATAAAAATTGCCTTCTTGCTCAAAGAATTTACAAAATGAAGTATCCTGATCGACGCCAGCCTAATACCCATACTTTTCAAAACTTAATGCAAAGATTTGATTCTTCTGGTCCTGTTGATTATCCAAAACGTAAAGTGGTCAACAAACCAGTAACTAATGAAGAAGAAGAACTACAAGTATTGTTAAATGTTCAGGAAAATCCTTATATTGGTAGCCGTCAGTTAGCAACATTATGTGAAACATCACAATCCACCACTAATCGTACTACCAACAAATATAGGTATCATCCATATCACATGGAATTACACCAAGAATTGCATGGACAGGATTTTGAAAGTCGTGTAAACTTTTGTCGTACAATAAATGCGGAGATTCAATTAAATCCAAATTTATTATGCAAGGTAATGTTTAGTGATGAAGCTACTTTTAGAAGTAACGGTGCCGTAAATAGACGCAACATGCATTATTATGCCACAGAAAACCCATTTTGGATTAGAGAGGTGCAACATCAAAACCACTGGTCATTAAATATTTGGTGTGGTATTCATCATAATCGAATTATTGGACCCCACTTTTTTAATGAACCACTAAATGGCCATAATTACCTGAACTTTCTATAAGAAGAACTACCCCAACTGCTTCAAGGTCTCGATAGGGATGAGCTCGACAATATGTGGTTCCAGCACGATGGTGCGCCTCCGCATTACCATCGTGAAGTTCGTGCGTTTTTGGACCAACGATATCCGCAAAAATGGATTGGACGTGGGGGTTTCATTGAGTGGCCACCAAGGTCTTGCGACATCACCCCATTAGATTTCTTCCTATGGGGTTATATTAAAAATAAGGTGTATGTTAATCCACCAACAACAGTGGAAGATATGCGAAACAAGATTAGGGATACCTGTAGAACAATAACGCCACTAATTTTGTCCAGGGTCCGAGGAAATCTGCAAAAAAGACTAAATTTGTGCATTGCACAAGAGGATCGTTTATTCGAACACTTATTAAAAAGAAATAATTAATCTTAGTATTTAGTAAGTAATTTTTTTTTTCAATTTAGTATAAAAGTAAATATGTATGTGCCTTGTCGTTATTGTTGTGTTAATTTTTTCACATTATGTTTAATTAAACTATTGCCGTTGTAATATAACGAATAATGTATTTCATCATATTTAGTCACATTCTGTTTGTTTCTGTAGTTTCTTTTTATTATTTTACATGGTTACTTTGATAATGAAGACTATTTCTGTAAAAAAGTATGGAAAATAAGAAAAACTGAAATATCTCAAAAACTATTATAAATAGTTATAGGATATATTGAACAAAACTTTTAGGGTTTTTATTACTCTATTAAATAACATGAAAATATACAGGGTGTACCATTTAAAAAAAAAGATATTTATTCATTTAAACTTGTTCAAATTTGAGCCGATGTGTTCAACACCCTGTAGCTTTTATTGCAAATATTAGGTAAAAATTATGTTAACTTGTCCTTGGCCTTGCCAAATTCCAAATTTGAATATATTTGTCACAAAATTGAAAACGTTATTTAGGATTGAATTGATGCTTGAAAATGTGACTTTTTTTCTTTAAACTTAATTATCTCAGAAACTATAAAGTTTTGTTATAGTAAACTCTTAATAAAAAAGATTTAAAATTATAAGCTAAATCGAAAATACGATTCGTAAATAGGATGTTCCATTTAAAAAAATACAACTTTATGCTGTCCTAGTTTTTTGGCTCACCCTGTAGAGTCCTAAATATTTTTAAAATCTGCGTAAAAATAAACTGTATCAAACGATAAATATAGTTTCTTTGTTAATTTCACCGAAAAGGCACAAACCTACTTCATCCAATCGTTGACTCACCCTGTACATGTTAATCAAGAAACTACCGGCCAGCTTAATTTAATAATAAGTTTATATTTCAAATATCCTTTTTGTGTTTTTGCTCCACTAATCAAACACTCTTTTATATAAAATATTAAAAGGGGGGTAATATTTTGTGAACAAATTTTGTTATGTTCTTTTAAACCAATTTAAATATCGCTAGATTATATCTAATGGCATTTTGCGAATTGAATACCGTAATATATTTACCAAATTAAAGCCCTGTAAATCAATGACTTTGTCATAAATACGTCGACAGAATGAAATGATCAACGCCCCATTTTCGCATTTCAGTTAATAATTTCTCGTTCGTTCCACAAATTTACAAATATAGGACACATTAGGGCAATAGCCATTAACGTTATTGTAACAAACGATTGTGTTCGTTATCAGATTAGAATTTTTTTACAACTTCGTTAAGAAATTACTATATAATTTTTAACTACAGTAAGACATTTTTTTTTAATTTAAAAAATATATGTATTTATTGAATTGGGTTCAACTCTCTTAGTGAAGTGAAAAAAAAATAATCTTAGATCTTTTCATTATTTTAAAAACATGAAATCTTATTTCACATACACAAGACTGAAACAAATTTGTCGTTGCACATATATACAGATTTTGATAATATATTTTTTATTAACAATGATGTAATTTTAACATAAAAACTGATTGGAATGTTCTAATACTTTTTCTAACTAAAATATATTTTTTATTATCAAACAAACTTTCAATCAAATTAGCCAATTATATAATATTTGAGTGTATTTAATTTTGCATTTTTCTGAATACATAAGCTTAATTATTGTTGTTAAATTAATATGGGATTCAAATCTATTTTTAAACAGGAAAATTCTTGTACTAGTAAGGCTTTATTTCATATATATATATATATATATATATATATATATATATATATATATATATATATATATATATATATATATATATATATATATATATATATATATATATATATATGGTAACTTCTTTGGATTAGGTTTCAAGATTAATACTACTATTCTGTACTTGAAGTTTCGCCCAGTGTAGTGGGTTTTTTCAAAAGTATAATCTAAAATAAAAGCAAAATACATCTGATATGGTCACAAACGCACACTCCATGACTTGGAAATTAACATTCAAACCATACAACGATACAATTTACCTTTGTCATGCTTCTTAGTGAAATATTTGACGATTTCTTCAGTTACTATCAACTTATTATTTTTTTATTTGGAGGACTTTTTACTCAGTTTTTCTGATTTATAAATAAATTTTATCAATATCAACTATACAGTGTGTTGCAAAACAATAAGGGATACAATAGGTGGTTTAATTTATTAGGTTAAAATATATTTGGCTTAGGTTTTTGATGTCCTGCTTGTCATTGATTACTTGTTTTTAATTTTTTATATGTAGCATTTCCTTTATTTGAAGTTTATGGTAGTTTCTTTCCTGGGTTAGAATCTTTGTCTTTAAAAAATCAAATTTATCTTTAAAATTTGTCTCATGTTTGTGTAATGATGTCGGTGCGTGTTTTGTGTATTTATATCTATTCAATCTGTGGTCTAGATATTGCGTTGTCATTCCAATATATTTCTGTGGACAATATGGTACAGAATAGATTACGTTAGATTTCTTTTTATGGGTCACCTTACTTTTTAACTTTGTAAACAGTGGTGACAAGTGGTTATATATTTTGTTGGCAAACTATAATATCGTGCTGTTTGAGGATGTGTGTACTTTTTCTGACAATGAACTTATGTATGGTATTGCAACATATGTTTTTGGGTTGTTATTATTATTATTTTGTGTAAGGACGTTCTTATTATACAGTTTTTAAGTTCGTTGTTTTATTATTTTGTTTGTGAGTTTTTCGGGGAAATTATTATCACCTAGGTTTTGTCTGACTTTCTTTAAAGCTTCTTGACGATATTTAGGAGAACTAGAACTTAGGGTTAAAGCTCTATCAGCCAAACCTATTATTACGCTGATCTTTTGGGATTACAGATAATGTGATTGATAGTTGAGGTAACATCCCGACCATGTATCTTTTGTGTACCACATCGTCTCGATCTTTTTATTTTCATAATTTCGGAATATATATATATATATATATATATATATATATATATATATATATATATATATATATATATATATATATATATATATGTTTATATATGTGCGTGGAGTGCCAAAATTTTAGTTTCGTCAGAATTTGATGAGGAAGCTTTATTTATTAGATGAGCACAAATTGAAATTTTTATTTTTATATACTAAATAAAAATATTATCAACGATTAAATTTATTACATACTATTTTACGATCTGGCGATCTTCACATATTTTTAAAGCATAAATATAATTGAGAGGACTTTATTTCTTTGATTGAATTATCTGACTACAACTGATGAAATGTGTAGCGAATAAAAATATTAACTGCGTTTACTGTGTGACGTGTGACTTTTATCAACAGAATATATTTTAGATCACACCTACTGTTCTCAAGTATTATTTGTGCCGCATTCTGATTAGGAAGTATTTGTTTCATCGACGAAAATACCTGACTATAGCTGATTAAATGAATGTCGAACAAAAATATTAAATTCTATTACATTAAATACCTACATACTCTTGGGGAACTGACAATATTTCCCAAAGGAATATGATGTTTTGTAGTTCACCTGACAACTTGAAATTCTGGTCGAATCGAAATCGGATACGGAATATATATTTCATTGAGAGATATGTCGTTATAATAATAAGGATTTCTAAAATATATAAATATATTCCTCAGTTAAATAAAATTATATATAAATATAAGAAAATTTGCTCATAAAACTTTGGTTTTAATTTAAAATTTAAGAAAGTAATTTTCTGTTTATTTGGAAATTATAAATTTCGAACTACGATAAAAATTTTGAACAGATTTTCAATATTACCGCCGCCTTGTGAAAGTTTGAAAACTGCCCTTTGTTAAATTTCTATATCTCAAAAGTTGTACGGTGGCAGTTAATAAAAATTAATATTTTTAAAATGTACACTCCTTAGCTCAAAATGTTTCTAAGAATATTCATTTTCAATCGTGCGTGGTTTGTTTCTTTGAAATTTTTTAAAATATCGGCTTTAAAACCGCCCTATTTCCATACGCAGGATAATCAACATAATTCGCTCCTACACACATAATATATTCTCGTGCATGTAATTACTGCTGTGTTTGTAAGATGTACCTAATAAATAAATAAATAATTTAATGGCTTTGAACTATAGGTCTCGAGGCATAAAATATTCCCAGGAATCCATACATTCAAATTTCATTTGGCCCGTTTAAATTTATAAAAATGACCATTTTAAAATGGAGCGGGTTTTAGCGAATTCACAGGTTTATCAGAAAAATGAGGCTGCCAAAAAATATAAATGATTCCGAGACACAAAATATTCACTTTCAAACGTCGTTGAATAATCATTGTTAAATAATATTGTCTTCAGTAAACTTATGCAAAGGTGAAACATTATTAGCCAAACCTTCTACGAATATTCTATAGTACGTGCATAACCCGAAAAAGTTTCTCAATTTATGTTTGTCACGTGGTTGGGGCCAACCTTTTTTTGTTTGAATTTTTCTTCGACCATGTGGATTCCCTCTGGCGATACTACATTTCCAAGAAATTCTCTTTTTGGTAAGCACTTCTTGAGGTAAAGTCAAAAGTTAGAATTTTGAATTCTTGCAAAAATATCACATAGATTCTGCAAGTATTCATTTATGGTTTTTCCCATAATCATGACACATCAAGCTAGACTAGACTTATTTTTCATATAAGATCTCGCAATATTATTTCCATTAGTGTCTAAAAGGTGGCAGGAGCATTGCAGAGTCCGAATAGCATAACGTTAAAGTGATACAAACCAGAACCAGTAAAAAAAGCAATATTTTCTTTATCTTTATCTTGGATGCTTACTTGCCAATATCCACTTTTTAGTGGGGGAAGTATGTGGACCAACATGTTCAAAGTATCGTCAGTTATATGAAGTAAATAGCTGTCTTTTCTGGTAACGTCACGAAGCTTCCTCAATATTCCAGTTCTTTGACAAGAATACATTCTTCGGTGCCTAACTTTAGGGTGTTTAGCTTGTCGAAGAAAAATCCATGTTGATAATTCAAACCCATATTCAGAATTAACTTGTCTCTGTCAGCAACTTAGACCAAATGGTTAAATTTTATCCTTTCAAGTTAAAGCTCCACATATATTTCTCCAACAACATCTCCTGATTTTCCAGTTACAGCTCTCAACCTTAGTTTTATGGACAATGGTAGGATTTTAAATTTATCAATATGGTTTGATTTTACCAGATATACTGCTGCACCAGTGTCAACAGTTTTGCTAATAGACATAACATTGACTTTTCCTTCAATCATAAAACCGTCGACGCTTTGCTACGAATAGCAACAATTCGAGGGGTCTTCGTGATATTGGTCCACATCTGCCCCAAAATGTTGACTAATAGTAGTTTTTCTAGTTCTCTTCTATGTGGTCTCTGAAAGGTAAACAAGACCTATGCACTCTATCTGGTTTCTTCCATAACGTGACGTCTCACTTCTTGCGCTTAGTTTGTTAAGGATTTCACATAATATTTTCACCACTACCTCTATGGTAACGGCTTTTGTTTTTGGCCATGACACGTTATAGACTGCTTCAATTTACAAAGCACTGTCCATCGTTTCATCGTGCCATCTTCGTAGTTCTAATTATTTGACGTATCGGCAGCTTAAATTTGTGTTTCTACATTAACAGATTGCTGCTAAATAGGAGTAAGACAGAAAGAGTGATTTTTTCGCTAAAGTTATGAATGATCATGTTTGTTTCTTAGAGTTCTTATTGATCCAAAATCACATAGGAAAGTGCATGTAGAGGCGGTAGCCTCAAAACCAGACAAAAATTTGTATTTGCTACGTTTCCTTGCGGAAAATGTATCCTGTAAAGCCCTAAAAGCAGCCTACTTTGCAACATTTCATGCGCAGCTTTCTTATGCCGTACTTGTGTGGGGCCATGCTTGGGGTACTCAGAGTTTATTTAGACTGCAGAGGAAGGCAGTTAGGGTCAGGCGCTGATCCAAGGGGGGTCGGTGAGGGCGATCATCCCTACTAGAGCTTTGAGTTCAGGAAAATAGACCCGATTTTGTCTCTTATACTAGGAATGTGTAGACTGCTGACATCTTCTTCCCCCGTCGACAACTCGTTTGTTTTTATTCCAAATCTCAGTAAGAAGTAAAGAAATCTTTCTGCCGTATTTAAATAGTTTTTATATATGTTATTCTCCTTTCAGGCAGATAATATTACAAATCTATATAAAAACAGTTTATTTCCTACAAATATCACTCTGGTTCTCTCTCCATACCCGTTTTGATCATCTCATGATCTCGGCAGTGTAACTGTATCGGACTGAAAGCAACATTGGCAGGAAATAACTAATATATGAAATATAAATATCAAGGTATGTCGCCAGGATATTGCACCTGCCATCTACCGACCTCGATATCAGACTGAAAAATATCGCCAGTCGAACGACATCTATGAATCATTGGAGTAATGTGAAATTTTATAAAAAATCAAAATTTCAGTAAGAAATAAAGACATCTTTCTGCCGTATTTAAATAGTTTGTTATATATGTAATTCTCCTTTTAGGCAGAGAATATGACAAAAATATATACAAACAGTTTATTTCCTGCAAATATCGCTCTGGTCCTCTCTCCATACGCGTTTTGATCATCTCATGATCTCGTCAGTGGAGCTGTTTGTATATATATTTGTAATATTCTCTGCCTGAAAGGAGAATTACATATATAACAAACTATTTAAATATGGCAGAAAGATTTCTTTATTTCTTACTGAAATTTTTTTTTTTTTTTTAAAAGTTCACATGACTCCAATGATTCATAAATATCGTTCGACTAGTGATATTTTTCAGTCTGACATCGAGGTTGGTAGATAGCAGGTGCAATATCCTGCCAACATACTTTGAAATTTATATTTCATATATCGGTTATTTCCTGCTAATGTTGCTCTCGGTCCGATACAGCTCCACTGACCAGATCATGATGTGATCGAAACGCGTCTGGAGAGAGGACCAGAGCGATATTTGCAGGAAATAATTTGTTTGTATACATATTTGTCATATTATTTGCCTGAAAGGAGAACAACATATATAACAAACTTGTTTTTTCTGGCAATCGCCCCCCCTCCGAGTTTTGAATTCAGAAAAATAGACCCGACCCTTCCTTTTATACTAGAAATGGGAATATTGTTGGTGCCTCCCTCCCCGTCGACAACTTGCTTTCGTTTGCCATACTGTACTTTTGTGACATGACCACCTCCCCCCCTCAAAGAGAGAGGCTGGGTTCGCCGCTAGTTAGGGTGGTGGATGGCCTTCCCAGAAAAATGTTCATATGTTTGTGACTCACGCGAACGTAAATTCCCACCGGACAAAAAATTGGGATTACTTAATACCAGCGTACTGGCAAATAAAGAGATATCAAAACGGCCCATACTACTAGACAACAAGATATTTTAATGTGCTACTAGAAACAAGTAGTGAATTACCAATAAACGCCTTCAAGGCAAATATTAAACTGTTTCTAATTTATTTTATTCCAATGAAGAATTTTTGTAAATGATTTGTAATAACTTTTGGTGACTATTTCATTTTAATTGGAAAGCGCCGAGGGCCTGTGGTTCTATTCTATGTGTTAATTTAAACGTTTTTTGTTTATCCAGTTAATTTGTAACATTATTTTTTAATTTTATTATATCTTTTTTTTAAATTTATATACAGGGTGAGTCAACGATTGGATGAAGTAGGTTTGTGCCTTTTCGGTGAAATTAACAAAGAAACTATATTTATTGTTTGATACAGTTTATTTTTACGCAGATTTTAAAAATATTTAGGACTCTACAGGGTGAGCCAAAAAACTAGGACAACATAAAGTTGTATTTTTTTAAATAGAACACCCTATATACGAATCGTATTTTCGATTTAGCTTATAATTATAAATATTTTTTATTAAGGGTTTACTATAACAAAACTTTATAGTTTCTGAGATAATTAAGTTTAAAGAAAAAAAGTCACATTTTCAAGCATTAATTCAATCCTAAATAACGTTTTCAATTTTGTGACAAATATATTCAAATTTGGAATTTAGCAAGGCCAAGGACAAGTTAACATAATTTTTACCTAATATTTGCAATAAATGCTACAGGGTGTTGAACACATCGGCTCAAATTTGAACAAGTTTAAATGAATAAATATCTTTTTTTTTAAATGGTACACCCTGTATATTTTCATGTTATTTAATAGAGTAATAAAAACCCTAAAAATTTTGTTCAATATATCCTATACCTATTTATAATATTTTTTGAGATATTTCAGTTTTTCTTATTTTCCATACTTTTTTACAGAAATAGTCTTCATTATCATAGTAGCCATGTAAAATAATAAAAAGAAACTACAGAAACAAACAGAATGTGGTTAAATATGATGAAATACATTATTCGTTATATTACAACGGCAATAGTTTAATTAAACATAATGTGAAAAAATTAACACAACAATAACGACAAGGCAAATACATATTTACTTTTATACTAAATTGAAACAAAAAAATTACCTATTAAATACTGAGATTAATTATTTCTTTTTAATAAGTGTTCGAATAAACGACCCTCTTGTGCAATGCACAAATTTAGTCTTTTTTGCAGATTTTCTCGGACCCTGGACAAAATTAGTGGCGTTATTGTTCTACAGGTATCCCTAATCCTGTTTCGCATATCTTCCACTGTTGTTGGTGGATTAACATACACCTTATTTTTAATATAACCCCATAGGAAGAAATCTAATGGGGTGATGTCGCAAGACCTTGGTGGCCACTCAATGAAACCCTCACGTCCAATCCATTTTTGCGGATATCGTTGGGCCAAAAACGCACGAACTTCACGATGGTAATGAGGAGGCGCACCATCGTGCTGGAACCACATACTGTCGAGCTCATCCCTATCGAGACCTTGAAGCAGTTGGGGTAGTTCTTCTTGTAGAAAGTTCAGGTAACTATGGCCATTTAGTGGTTCTTTAAAAAAGTGGGGTCCAATAATTCGATTATGATGAATACCACACCAAACATTTAATGACCAGTGGTTTTGATGTTGCACCTCTCTAATCCAAAATGGGTTTTCTGTGGCATAATAATTCATGTTGCGTCTATTTACGGCACCGTTACTTCTAAAAGTAGCTTCATCACTAAACATTACCTTGCATAATAAATTTGGATTTAATTGAATCTCCGCATTTATTGTACGACAAAAGTTTACACGACTTTCAAAATCCTGTCCATGCAATTCTTGTTGTAATTCCATGTGATATGGATGATACCTATATTTCTTGGTAGTACGATTAGCGGTGGATTGTGATGTTTCACATAATGCTGCTAACTGACGGCTACCAATATAAGGATTTTCCTGAACATTTAACAATACTTGTAGTTCTTTTTCTTCATTAGTTACTGGTTTGTTGACCACTTTACGTTTTGGATAATCAACAGTACCAGAAGAATCAAATCTTTGCATTAAGTTTTGAAAAGTATGGGTATTAGGCTGGCGTCGATCAGGATACTTCATTTTGTAAATTCTTTGAGCAAGAAGGCAATTTTTTTGAGCCTCTCCTATTGTATAAATCATATCTATTAACTCATTCTTTGGAAAATTCATTTTACAATATAAGATGAATGCAAAAAAAACCAAACTACACATACATAAAAACCAAAAGAAGCGATTGCGGTTATAAATTTGACACACAGAAAAATGTTCTTTTACATTGTTTTTGCCATGGCTACTATGATAATGAAGACTATTTCTGTAAAAAAGTATGGAAAATAAGAAAAACTGAAATATCTCAAAAACTATTATAAATAGGTATAGGATATATTGAACAAAACTTTTAGGGTTTTTATTACTCTATTAAATAACATGAAAATATACAGGGTGTACCATTTAAAAAAAAGATATTTATTCATTTAAACTTGTTCAAATTTGAGCCGATGTGTTCAACACCCTGTAGCTTTTATTGCAAATATTAGGTAAAAATTATGTTAACTTGTCCTTGGCCTTGCTAAATTCCAAATTTGAATATATTTGTCATAAAATTGAAAACGTTATTTAGGATTGAATTGATGCTTGAAAATGTGACTTTTTTTCTTTAAACTTAATTATCTCAGAAACTACAAAGTTTTGTTATAGTAAACCCTTAATAAAAAAGATTTAAAATTATAAGCTAAATCGAAAATACGATTAGTATATAGGGTGTTCTATTTAAAAAAATACAACTTTATGCTGTCCTAGTTTTTTGGCTCAACCTGTAGAGTCCTAAATATTTTTAAAATCTGCGTAAAAATAAACTGTATCAAACAATAACTATAGTTTCTTTGTTAATTTCATCGAAAAGGCACAAACCTACTTCATCCAATCGTTGACTCACCCTGTACATTACTGTCTTGTAATTCTGACATGAATAAATAGAATTGAATTGAACTAAGATGTCTTACCTTCGTAAATTGGTGTTTCATATTCTGCGCGGTGGTTATTCCTTTATCAGATGAGCCAATGCTTCTTTATTTTATTGATTTCTGAAGGTTCTTTATATTTTTTGTTATCCCAGTATAATTTTATCGAATTTTTGCTGTTTTTCTCCAATCACTTTTTATCCATTGTATTTTGATCTTTTTAACTGCATTCTTTTTTTGCTTTAAGCGATGTTTTTCTTCTGTTTTTTTTTGGCGACGTCCCTTTTCCCGTTTTCCTTTCACACGCCTTTTCAGCGACATTCTTTTTCTTGTTTTTTATTTCATTTTGGTGACATGCTTTTTCTTCCTGTTTTTTGTTCAATTGACATTATTCTTCTTTTAATTTTTCTTTTTGGCGACCTGCTCTTTCTTTGTCTCCTTGTTTGTCGTTGAGGCGACGTTCTTCTATACGTTACATAAATTACTTGACTTAATTGCTCTATTTCTACTGTTTGTTGTTTAGTATTTATTATAGAAACTTCTAAAATGTTGTTGAAAAATCGATTTTAAACTCCTTTCTTGATGCTAATTTTGATGGTGACTTAATTTTTTGTTATTTCTTCAAATAGAATGTTCTAGAACTTTGTCAAAATTCGGTTCTAAGCTTCTTTATTGATGACAAATTCAATGATGAAATTAGATTTCCTTTATCTTTTCTGGTTTACGAATAGAATTTCCTGGAGATCCGGTGATATTCCTCAGCTCTGATGCCAACTGTTACGATTTCTCTATCTTTATATTTACTCAATGAGTTCAAATAATATCACCACTTTTCGCCAATTACTCTCAATTCTTTAAAACCCCCTTTATTAGTTGACAACTGACTTCTAGCTCATAACCTGACTACATATATACACCTATAAAACACACTAGAATAAATGTCTAGAATAGACATAATTTGTATGTAGTCTCTTATCTAAGTACACCTATCATAACCCCCACTGTTTACAAAAAAATCAAGGAAATGAAAAACTTTTCAAGCCTTTTCTCTTTACGTTTTACTTACGTTTTCTTCGCTGATATTCAAACATCGTTCGTTATGAATATTTCATAGGTCGTATATTTTACGTATTCACATAAAAACAGCAAACATTGATTTCCTTTTGAAAAGTATTTACCTTTAACTGAGAATAATAGAAATTCAATCGTTTCTTAACTGCCAATATGGAAAAGTTGATATTATTTTTCAACGTTTTCATATTTTGTGGAAACTGTTTACTTAGAGGAATAAAGTTATAAATAGTCTTTAATATCAATTATTTTTGTATTTTATTTAAAATATTGTTAAATGTATGCTAAAACAAGTTTTGCCATATTAGTCTTTAAGGCTTTAAATCTATTTATATATTGAAATGGATGCACATATGTAAGACTATGTGTATTTTTCAGTATTCAAACACTAATACTGACATGTGTTTATTTGAAACCCCAAGTTCGACATGAAAGAAAATTAATAGATTGATCGACTTACCTGTAAGGATGATCGATCTGAATTATTCGAGCTGTTGTCCGAAATGATTATTACACACTGTAGTATGCATCGTCATGCCTAGGTCAGCACAATTTGAAAAAATCCTGACTCGTGTTATCGTTTGGTGAACAACTTCATCTTCATTGTTTTTGTTTAATAAATTAGATCGTAACGGAATAAAATGGGACGGGAGGGTTGTAATAATCATTTCGGACAATAGCTCGAATAATTCAGATCGATCATCCTTACAGGTAAGTCAATTAATTATTGTTCGCTGTTGTCCTTCATGATTATTACACACTGTAGATGTTCAAAGCATAAATGCACGATCTAATTAACAATTATTTTATTTATAATCGAAATCATAACTTGGCAAATGCCTATAAAAATAATAATAATTATATTACGTAGTATAACATTTAAACAGTTTTAACTCACCTAATAACTTATTTTATTACATGCGTATATATGGAAATGTATAAATTAGACACTGTGGTCCCTATCCATCATCATCTATACTATAATAATGTAAATAACATCCCTTAGTGGGATAAACAATTTGAATGATAGAAATCATGTAACAGAGCAAATCAATTGATCCAAAGGGTAAAAATATCCCATGGAGCTGAGTATTTGATATAATAAAGATAAAGCTACTTTATAGGTATTCAAAATCTAAAAAATATTGTTAAACTATTTTCAAATTATGATCATATTGTTTTATGGATCTCTCACACAAGGATGAATAAAATAGTCATTACTATTTAAAATGAGTATTCTGAAGATCTTAAAGGTAAAAAAAAAAGAAAAAATCACCAAAAAGTCAGATATAAGTAATTCTTTAATACGACGACACCAGTATTGACTAGGTCAGTCTGGTACTACTATTATCCTAAGGCTCCATCATGCTCCATTATGGCTAACCCACTCCAGAACGTTTTCTATTAATGAGGAGTGCGGAAATATAAAAAAGTAAAATGTATTCCAATTTATAGTGAACTCTACACATGTTGATCTTTGATCAGGATGAGATATTTTTTATTCTATTAGTTTACAAATAAAGTAATATCTGAATTGGCAATTGTACATCCTGGATTAGCAATCGTACGTAAGTATAGTTTTTCTGTGTGATTCCGAATCAATCATGTTGTTCTCTGAAGAACTTAAATAATATGCTTGTGCAAGGGTATTTTTCATTCACACGAGCTACTAATCTTGTGAGAAATTTCATTAAGATCTAGATTTCTATCTTGTGAAGCTCGATATATTTATAACAGTATATGTTCTACACCAATATTTTATTAAATAATGGTACGAGCTTAAAAGCTATTGCTAATTGCGATGAATTTATGTGGAACACTTTTTCGTTCTAGTTCCAAAAACTCATGTATTTTAGAACATTTGCAACTTGCACCGCATGCAGTTTGTTTTCCATGAAACAATTTGCTGCTACCAAAAAATAAAAGTAAGACAAACGTCAATTACTTTTTAAGAAATCATTGTTGCTAGTATTTTCAACCTAGTTTTTGCAATTTTTATTTATTTCGTCAATTTTCTGCAACATTTCAATTACTTTCTAAGAATTCATTGTTACTGATCTTTTCAGCCTAGTTTTTTCCTTCTTTTGCGTATTTTGTCAACTTTCGCAACAAGCAGTAAAAATTTCAGTAGGACATTACGTCAATTACTGAAACTGTTTTTTATGCCACAGTTTGAAGTTATCAAAAAATAAAAGTAAGACATACGTCAATTACTTTTTAGAAATTATGGTTGCTAGTACTTTCAGCCTGGTTTTTGCAATCTTTGAGAATTTCGTCAATTTTTCTCAACATTTAGAAAAAATTTCAGTAAGACATTACGTCAATTAATGAAAAATAAAATTAAAGTAATACATACGTAAATTACTTTTTAAAAAATCGTTGTTGTTAGTATGTTCAGCCTGATCGTCGCAACCTTTGCGATTTTCGTGAATTTTCTACAACATCTACAAAAAATTTCAGTAAGGCATTAAGTCAATTACTGAAAAATAAAATTAAAGTAACACATACGTCAATTACTTTTTAAGAAATCGTTATTGCTGGTATGAAAATGGCGGAAATGCATAGAAGTAAAAAACATTCCAATTAATAGTGAACGCATATCCATACATATTGAGGATGCCAATATATAAATTTCGGACATTTCTTATTCTGAAAGCTAGCAAATAAATCAATATCCGGATTACCAAATTTACAAAAAATTTCTTGAGAAACCTTATGGTTTAGTTCATATTCCGTGAATCTATTTTTTCTACGTGATTTCGAATCACCTATGTTTTCTGAAGAACTTAAATAAGATGCTTGCACAAATATATCTTTTCCTACATACCGGCTCCAGATCTTTGGGTTCTTATATTTGATGCTTCTCATTTTGTTAATGCCTGCTAACTGAAATATTATCTATCCTTAATAATGTATTTTTTATTAAATATGTTGTTAGTAAATAATCACATGGCATTAAAGACGGCTACAAATTTCAAATAATTTATATGGAATAATTTCTCGTCTTTGTAAACTCAGTGTCATCTCCAAATTATTAATTGTAAAACCCAAATATACTATTTCCGGCTTGGGAATTAATTCGTTTTTAGCTAAATTTAAAATAAAGCCTAATTCTGGTAGTAAATTGCAAGCATTCTTTACATTTTTAATGTACCCCTGCTTAGTTCTTGTCATAATTAAAAAGTTTTCTAGATATGAAAAACAAATTATATTTCTTTCTCTCAAATATTTTAGTACGGGTCTGGTTATTTTGGTAAAAACGAAACTAAAATTTTCTATACATTTTCTAAAAAATAGGAATTTCTTAAGCTTAACATACATTTATATTCTGATTTGGTCCGATTCTATTGTAATTGTTTGGAACTGTTCTTTTCCTCGAGTTGTAGGCGCTAAAAGTTTAAATATTGTTTACTTCGAGTCCTCCTGTTTAATTTGTCCGACTGGATTGACGTTTTTTTTTACCTAAAAGATGTTCATCAATAGTACAATCACTAAAAATCTTCCTTTTATCTTCTTTTAAAAATGATTCAATTCAAAATCGCGTGTGATTTTTTCATCGCTTTTATTGAAATTATTTCGTCTGTATCAATTTTCTGTCGGTTCTTTAGTATGCCTGATATTAATCGTACAATTGTTAACCTGTAGCTGCAGAATAAAATGACTTTGGTTCTTATCATCCCGATTGAGGTATTTCCCTAAATCGTGATTTAATTTGGAAGCTTAAATAAGTTGCAGTTATCTGGAATTGAATATTTGTTAACCAATTCGCTAATTATATTTCGATGAATTCCATTTTCAAAATAATTTTCCCACCTTACGTGCACTGCCTTATGACCATCCTCCTTCACTTTTTTGTTACTAGGAATTGGATTTTTACCTAGCGCCATTAAGATTTTTCTTATTGCTATCGTGCTCCGTATTTTCCGTTTGGTTTTCGCGTTCAATTTCTGCAGCGACCAGAAAAAAAAAGTTAGTAAGACATTATATCAATTACTGCAACAACCAGTGAAAAAGTCAGTAAGACTGCAATTTTTTCACAACAAGACAGACCTCAATTGTTACTAATTAGCTGTTACAAAAAAAAAAATAAAAGAAAGACATACGTCACTTACTTATGAATTTATTAATATGCCTACCTTGAATGAGCTCACTGTCACTGTTTTCACTGGTTTGTATGTCACTACAATTTTCACGTTAAATACCCCGTAATTTTGAGAATACAAATCATATTTTTTATTATTCTCTTACTTTGTGACTTAGAGGTCAATTGAATACTTTTTCTAACCACTTTGAGCATTTTTCCCGTTAATTTTGGAAATATATTTATTACACTAATAAAAAGACATATGCTGACCGGCACAAACAAATACAATGAAGATGAAGTGTGCCACGTCGCGGGAGAGAAAAGGAATTAAAATGAAAATGAATGAATGCAAATTAAATATTGAATGCTTCGGTACAGGTGGTTATTTTTTTTAGTGTTGATCGCTCCTTCTTTTAGGGCAGTGCCTAGGCTAGCATGCCGGAGATTAGGGGGGGGGGGGTTATATAAATTAAAAGCGCCACCTGTTTTAGGCCCGTCGGTAAGAAGAAGCGATGATCTTATCGAAAACAGGAAACAACTGGATCCAAAAATAAAACACACCGATTCCAAAAACAATTAAAATCTATATTTAACAATAAAAAAAGGGATTTTGAATTACAGTTTTAAACTAAAGAAATATGTGACTATTTGCTAAATGGATCATAACAAAAAAAAACAAAGAAACAATGAATAACCCTACTACAAGTATGACGTCATCTGCGCCATACGCCAAGTCGGTTTAGATGTAGGTCCAGCTTTAATTTTTACTATCGGCTGAACTGAATAACCTTACTTTTTCTAGTAGGCCGATTAAGTCTAAAATCATGTTTACTTAAGCCTAATTAAAAGTGTTGGACTATTAATATGTGAAGTGATGTTTTAAATTACCTAGTGTATACGTATACCTTCGGTTTACAAGGTATTTTAAATGAAATTTAAAAATAAAGTGTCCTGTAATTGCTCGCATAAAGTCTTATTAGTTCCCAATCACAGGGGAAAAAGGAAAGTATACATTAAAACCGGTAATTTCACTGTTTATTACGGAGTTCTAATACCTGAAAGGCTGTTTTGTCATTAAATCCAAACACTTTCGGCAAGCTGGATAGCCGGTGGCCTCTATGGAGCAGTGCTGTGTAATATGTTGGCTCTGGTAGGCAATTCTAATTTTAAACAGGATGGCAAAGTCCCGGTATAATAAGAACTGTTTGTGGCATGTACCTGATTGTCTTTAAGGGTGCACCAAGTATTTAAAGTCACAATGATGGTGTTTTAACTTCTTAGGTGAGATCACTTTCACTAAACTGTACTTAACGAAAAACGAATACAATAAAAACTTTGTTTATCCTCAATTTCTGGCAAATGATGCCTTAACGCACTAAACTATGATTTTAGCTGCAAACAGGAATAAAAGTAGTATTGTACTCTGAGAAAATCAGCAAAAAATCTGCTTTCTGGGTTTATGCCAGTTTTCACAACCAAGGCTTGGCCCAGACTCTCCCTACTGACACTCAAGAGCGCCAAGAAAAAAACAAAAGATTAACTAACTACACCCTTGATGAAAGTGGCAAAAGTGGAGTGTTTGATACATTTCTAGGCACACTTGATTTTTTTTACAAAACCGGTTTTTGGTGTGACAGTGACAAAAACTTTTAGTTTTTATTTTATATGTATTAAAGAGGCTACTTGATGAAAATAAGAATATAATTTATGGTGAGTATTGGCTTGATTGTTGGTATTTTGGTAAAATTATTTATAGTTTTGTTCATGAAATAACAAAACTGTAACACACCTCCCCTCCCTGGAGAAAAGTTTCTTCGAAACTTTTATTTAAAAAAAAAATAAGGAATAAAAAAGAAATCTTACACTATTTTGACAACTAAATTAAAAATATGGAATATCAGGTTGTTAATTGTCATTATCCGGTGGGTGTGCTTTTAGGTCTTTAGCATGCCAAACGCCTAAATTTCTTCCTGACTCATCAGAAATCTCGTAGGACCATGGTGATAAAATTTTAGTGATGGTAAAGGGTCCAGCAAATTTAGGTGCAAGTTTAGCAGTAAACTGATTAGCCTGATTAGACACAACGTAATTTCTCTTCCAAACTTTTTGGTTTAAACAAAAACGATCATCACGACGTCGCAGATTGTACCGAGGCTGAGCTTTCTCGTACGCCTTGCGTAGTCGCTTGTGAACGTCAGAGGATACTTGTTCTAATGCTTGAGATCTATTGTGAAGATCACATCCTGTAGCATCGTCACCTGCCGGTAAGGGAGAACCTGAAGAAAACTGAATTTCACGTCCAAAGACCACAAAATTGGGAGTCAGACCGGTGACCTCATGTTTAGCAGATCTAAGGGCACAGGCTGCCTTAGGAAGAAGCTTATCCCAATTCCGGTGATCTTCATTCACGTAGCTCGATAAGATAGTTTTAAGGACACGATGGACTCGTTCAACGGGATTGGCCTGAGGGTGATAATTGGCCGTATATTGAATTTTGATGCCATATCGTTCCATAGTGTCCTGGAAAATTTTACTTCGGAATTGCACTCCGTTATCAGCGATAATTTTATCAGGTCTACCATAAATCAGAATGTCGTGATCTTCCAGCCACCGAAGTATATTAGGTGAAGTAGCGGCACGTAATGGGAAAAAGAGAGTGTATTTACTGAACACGTCCAGAACCGAGAATATGTAGGAATAGCCAGACTTTGAACGTGGAAGGGGTCCAACTATGTCAATACTAATAATTTGCCAAGGTCGAGTAGCGGTAGGTTGTGCACTGAGCATGTGCCCTGCGGGAGCTTGTTGGATAGGTTTAGCTCGAAGACATGTATAGCAGCGACGAATATATTTTGCCACATCAGCTCTCATTCTCGGCCAGTAATATCTCTGACTAATCCTGGAGAGGGTTTTAAAAACACCAAGATGACCGCAGGTAGGTGGATCATGATGGGACTTGATGATTGCAGAACGCTGCTCACGAAGAACGACAATACGCCATGTATCTTCGGGTTCGGCTAGTGAAGGATAATGAAGTCTATGTCGTTTGTACAATGTGCCGTTTTCAAACCACCACAAAGGATACTGAGAAGGGCGTTCTTCAACTTTTTTGATCATTTCCTGGTACCATCGATCAGAAGATGAAGAGGACCGATCTATTGGCACAGGACTGACAGATTGTTCTATTGTCGCATCAATAATTGGCACTGAACGAGAAAGAGCATCTGGGACGACGTTCTCTTTACCTTTTCGATGGACGATATCAAAATCGTACTGTTGCAACCTTACGGCCCATCGCGCTATTCGACCGACAGGATCTTTTATCGAATTTAACCATTTTAAACTGTAGTGGTCCGTAATGACTGTAAAATGGGTACCCTCAATATATGGTCGAAGCTTATCGATTGCATATAGTACGGCTAAACACTCCTTCTCGGTGGTACTAAACTTCCGTTCGTTTTTAGTTAGTGAGCGGCTTAGATAGCAAATAACATTTTCTTGACCATCGATGACCTGGGAAAGAACAGCACCTAGACCAAAATCTGAGGCATCGCATTGAATTGTGAAGGGCTTTTCAAAATCAGGACAAGAGAGTACTGGAGCCTTAATAAGATGTTCTTTTACTAACTTAAAAGCGGCCTCACAATTTTCATCCCAAATAAATTTAACGTTTTTCCTGGTCAGGGCAGTAAGTGGCGATACAACAGATGAAAAATTTGGTACGAACCTTCGGTACCACGACGCAAGTCCAATGACTCTTCGCACCTCAGAAACATTTTTGGGAGTTGGGATGCGTACAACAGCGTCTATTTTCTCTGGGTCAACTGAAAGTCCAGACGAATTAACAACATAACCTAGATATTTCAGCTCGGATTTGCAGAAATTACATTTTTCGCGATTGAGTGTTAGACCAGCACGTAGTATGCGCGCAATGATTTCACGTAATACTCTAATATGTTCGTCAAACGTTGGCGTGCATATAACAACGTCATCTAAATACACAAAAACATATTGCTCTAGATCGACACCAACGACGCGATCAATAAGTCTTTGCCACACCGCAGGGGCATTGGTAAGTCCGAAAGGCATACGCTTAAATTGAAAAAGACCTCGTGATGGTACAGTAAAGGCAGTTAGTGGTCTAGACTCTTTGGAGATGGGAATCTGCCAATAAGCTGATTTAATATCTAGCGTTGTAAGAAATTGAGCGTCTCGCAGTTTATCTAGAGTGGTAGATACGTATGGAATAGGATAGGCATCTGGAACGGTGACTTTATTAAGCGCGCGATAATCTACACAAAAGCGCCAGCCGTTACTCTTCTTTTTGATCATAACTATGGGAGATGACCATGGAGAGTCAGATGGTTCAATAATATCGTCAGCTAACATCTGCGCTAACTCTTTGTTGACTTCGTTTTGAAGTGCTCGCGATAACGGGTAATACCGTTGTTTTAGAGGCGGTGAGTCCGTTTTGATAACTAGTTCCACTAGATTTGTGCAACCAAGACCGTTGCCCATAGTGGAAAATGTTTCGTCTATCAGTGCATCTAGTGTTTGCTTTTGTTGAGGTGAAAGCATTTCTACCGACTGAATTGCAGAAAATTGTGGCGTTTGAGTTTCTTCAGTCCTAAAGGACCATTCTCCGGCGTAAAGATCAGGAACAATTTCCATCCGTGTCCAAAAATCAATTCCCAATATAAGCGTGTGGGGTAACGCGGGGATTACTAAAGTCTCTACCAAAATCACACGGTCACGCAACTGAATAGGTAACTGTACCACACCTAAAACTGGACAGGATTGACCATTAGCCACAATACACTCGGAAGTTGGCGATGGATTAAGTTTGCTTAAGGATTGCAATAAGTTCCATCCGGTAGAGCCAAGGATAGTTCGAGAGGCTCCACTATCAAGAAGACCTAGAAACGATTTACCATAAATTTGCACATTCAAAAAGGGACGCTGATCACCCTTAGCATGCGCTAACACATAATTTAATACAGCATTTCGAGATAGAATGGCCGTAGAGTTCTGGCAAGGAGTACGGCCTATGACCTTGCCAAGAGGCCGTTTTTTGAACAAGATGGGCAGTTCTTGCTGGTAGCTTCCTTTTTGCCACATCGGAAACAAAACGTCTTACGAGCTTTATCGCAATGACGAAATCGGTGTCCTTTTCCATCACAATTCCAGCAACTAAGTGGACTCGTTGCATCATTTGCATTCACTGTCGTAGTTGCAGAACATTCAGCATGAAAATCAGGGGATGACTGCATTGACGAGTCTAGAGGAGTTAGGTTTGGGCATTCCATTGAGGCAGCATGATGGGTAGGCTTATGGTATGCTAATTCAGGTTCCAAAAGGTGCCTGTAATTAGTAGGTGGTGGAGCGAAGCGTTGAAGAGATAACTCTGTTTCCTCGATAGCTCGACTAATTCGGGTTAATTCAGATAATGAAGATATTTGGTGAGTAGCCAGACGGCTCTGAATATATGGCAGAAGGTTTCGGCGGACCAGTTGAAGCTGTACTGCTTCAGAAGGAGGTTCGGGTAATTTACGGAATAAATTTTGCAGAGCAACCACAAAATTGAGGACACGTTCCTGAGATCCCTGAGTTCTTTTACGAATCTCATCCCAAAGACTAAACTCGTAATCATAAGGTTGAAAAGCTTCTCGTAATTGAGAGGTTAAATCATCCCAGTCATTAAATGAACGGGTTCGATACCACAAGAGTGCATCGCGGGTGAGTAATTCGGGTGCTGCACGCAGTAAATGATCTTTAGATACATCTCTTGATAATCTTAGCTCCTCAACTCTTTCCAGAAAATTAGTAACGCTAGACTGGCCATCATATGTTAAGTTCCAACGACTGATGTCGTAAAACTGAGGTGGAGTCGCATAAGTAGGCAAATCATTACGGTTAAATTCACGCAGAGGGGAAAACTCAAGATTGTAAAATCGATTGGTTAGATCGATAAGGGGCATGGACTGAGAAGGGATCTCTGAAGGTCTGGTTGAGTTTACATTGGCTTTATTGGGGGCAAAGGAATCAAAAACGTTCATTCTGATTTGTGATGAGCCACACTCATTATTAGGCAAAGGACGGTCATGCGCTCTCAAATTTCTGCTAGGAGAATCAAAATTTCGCAACTGCTCAGCAGTTGAATATACTGACGGAATCACTTGAGGCTGAGTAACATTCATGTTTGACCTAGACTGAATTGTCGTCATGGGCTGGTTGTGAAATTGAACATTATGAGTGTTACCAGGCGTAGCCTGTAAGCGAGAACTAGTCAGTGACGGGGTAATAGATGATTGAGGAACCATTGGTCTATCGGAACGTCGAAATTCGTCACAGGACGGGTACACGTTTTGCGGAAGGCTCTCAGTAACGGGCTGCCGAAACTGTTCAATGTAGTGATGTGGGGGTAGGACAGTATTAAGTCTTTCGGACTGTAACTGATCCAAATGTTGTGAGGGAAAGGCTGGTTGTCTAGTTACTGGATTGACTTGTGACTGAGAGGTATTTTGAACTATATTCACTACGGGATGGTGAGGATTGTGCTCGATAAATGGCATATGATCTCCAAGTAATGTTTGACTTCGAAAATGCACTGGCTTGTTATGAGTGCTAAGATCTAAAGGACTTGAACTCGTAAAAGCAACAGGAGCTGAAGGGGCAGTAGAAGCAGCAATTTCACGGTCTAATAACGACTCCGTAAAATTAGCGCTATATGGGGAAAATTCAGATATTGTGGGCTGTGTATTACGAGCATTATGAAAATATATGGTTGGAGCTGGTACCTCACTATGAAAGTTTATTAAGTCAAACTGACAGTTTTGATCAACATATGCATGATTAGTGATAGATGATGTTGTGTTGGTCTTTGGTAAACTTTGTTGATTAACAGGGTTACCATTAAAATTATTATTATCACTCAAATCTATTAAGTCATACGAAACCGGTGTCTGGTGAATCTGGGGTTCTGGTGTATCTTGTGCTACCGAAATACTTACTGGAGTTTGAAGACATTCTCTGGATAAAGAGCCTTTCTCGTAAGTCACAGTAAGTTCCCTGACTAAATTAGCGCAACGTGTAATAAGATCGTTCTTCAGGACCTGATCTGCTTCGGACGCTACACGAATTCGCTTAATTCTAAAAGAGACATGAACTAAAAGAGTGTTTAATTTCTTAAACTCATTGTCACGGTTTCCAAAATCAAAGGTCTGTACGTCACGCTCTAATGAATAAAGTTTGCCTCTGCAGAGACATAACTCACTCTCTGCATCAAACGCCGAAATACAAGAAGGTTCGGTTTCAGACTCACGCTCCAGACGCAACGCATTTCGTAGGTCTGCCCGTTTTTGCGCAAAAGTACCGGTAAGAGGTAAGCCACGAATATATAGTTCGTACTTTAGCTCTTCATTGCCTAAGTAGTTTACATTCATTTTAACCAAAAATGTCTATAGGCAAGCCAATATGCACTAAAATTAATAATAAAACTATTGGGAGTTTATCTGTGACACGAAACCCGTCCTCTACTAATAAAAAAAAAATAAAAAAAAAGAACCACAGGTTCTTCTAGGCCAAAAAGAATTCCTAAAAATACGTTTAGCCACCTATTATTTCAAAAATTTACTTAATCTACAAGAAACTAATTAAGGAATCTAAAATGTTCATCTGAAAAATTCGTTTTTGTTTTGCGCGTACCCGGTAGCTTAATTTTCAACAAAAATGAAAATTTTATAATATAGTTAGAAATTCAAAACGATTGTTAGGCTAACTAAAAATCACCAAAAATGTACTGCACAAAACAAAACAATACTTTTCTTACCTTAAAGAAGCACAGTGCAAATGTCACTTTAGCAATAATAAAATACGTGTTAGCTACAGATGACACTCAGATTTGTTGTTAAAATCTCAAGCAGCATTGTTCATTGTCACGATAAATTAAGTGCAGTGAAAAAAAACTGTCAAAAAGTAAACAAATAGTCACATAAAAGTTGTCAAGAAACAACCCTTAACACGTTTAGGGCGCCAAATTTTGCCACGTCGCGGGAGAGAAAAGGAATTAAAATGAAAATGAATGAATGCAAATTAAATATTGAATGCTTCGGTACAGGTGGTTATTTTTTTTAGTGTTGATCGCTCCTTCTTTTAGGGCAGTGCCTAGGCTAGCATGCCGGAGATTAGGGGGGGGGGTTATATAAATTAAAAGCGCCACCTGTTTTAGGCCCGTCGGTAAGAAGAAGCGATGATCTTATCGAAAACAGGAAACAACTGGATCCAAAAATAAAACACACCGATTCCAAAAACAATTAAAATCTATATTTAACAATAAAAAAAGGGATTTTGAATTACAGTTTTAAACTAAAGAAATATGTGACTATTTGCTAAATGGATCATAACAAAAAAAAAACAAAGAAACAATGAATAACCCTACTACAAGTATGACGTCATCTGCGCCATACGCCAAGTCGGTTTAGATGTAGGTCCAGCTTTAATTTTTACTATCGGCTGAACTGAATAACCTTACTTTTTCTAGTAGGCCGATTAAGTCTAAAATTATGTTTACTTAAGCCTAATTAAAAGTGTTGGACTATTAATATGTGAAGTGATGTTTTAAATTACCTAGTGTATACGTATACCTTCGGTTTACAAGGTATTTTAAATGAAATTTAAAAATAAAGTGTCCTGTAATTGCTCGCATAAAGTCTTATTAGTTCCCAATCACAGGGGAAAAAGGAAAGTATACATTAAAACCGGTAATTTCACTGTTTATTACGGAGTTCTAATACCTGAAAGGCTGTTTTGTCATTAAATCCAAACACTTTCGGCAAGCTGGATAGCCGGTGGCCTCTATGGAGCAGTGCTGTGTAATATGTTGGCTCTGGTAGGCAATTCTAATTTTAAACAGGATGGCAAAGTCCCGGTATAATAAGAACTGTTTGTGGCATGTACCTGATTGTCTTTAAGGGTGCACCAAGTATTTAAAGTCACAATGATGGTGTTTTAACTTCTTAGGTGAGATCACTTTCACTAAACTGTACTTAACGAAAAACGAATACAATAAAAACTTTGTTTATCCTCAATTTCTGGCAAATGATGCCTTAACGCACTAAACTATGATTTTAGCTGCAAACAGGAATAAAAGTAGTATTGTACTCTGAGAAAATCAGCAAAAAATCTGCTTTCTGGGTTTATGCCAGTTTTCACAACCAAGGCTTGGCCCAGACTCTCCCTACTGACACTCAAGAGCGCCAAGAAAAAAACAAAAGATTAACCAACTACACCCTTGATGAAAGTGGCAAAAGTGGAGTGTTTGATACATTTCTAGGCACACTTGATTTTTTTTACAAAACCGGTTTTTGGTGTGACAGTGACAAAAACTTTTAGTTTTTATTTTATATGTATTAAAGAGGCTACTTGATGAAAATAAGAATATAATTTATGGTGAGTATTGGCTTGATTGTTGGTATTTTGGTAAAATTATTTATAGTTTTGTTCATGAAATAACAAAACTGTAACAAGTGGGTCACCAAACGATAACACGAGTCAGGATTTTTTGTTTATCTTTCAAATTGAGCTGACCTAGGCATGACGATGCATACTACAGTGTGTAATAATCATGAAGGACAACAGCGAAGAATAATTTATTTTTCTGTGTATGTCTACTCAATACCCTGAGTCGATTGGTCTGGTTTTAATGATTTTCTTTTTAAGGATTTGGAGTAAAGCTGGAGTATTTTTTTGCTCCACATAATGCAGTCGAAAACAGCGAATTTTAGATACGACCCTTTTCATTTGGAGAAAAATTGATAGTTGTTCTTTTGGGAGTGTAGGTTATGAATGGATACTTAGTGTAGTCCATGTGTGAGGTGAGAACGAAAACTTTCACGGCTTTGGTCAACTTGAAAATCATTGCTCTTTGGTTCAGACCGTGTCAAATTCGAATTATTTATACCCGACTGGTATTTAGAGAACCGTGATCTAGCGTTACAATCGATTTCCACGTATGACATAGACTGTAACCTGCATCACTAATAATATTATTTGATAGACACCGATGCTAGCACCATTTTCCTTTTACATTAAAAGTGTCACCTGAGCAATGCTGGTGTTCAGCTACTGCAGATTGTATAATTTGTTCCTTAAGCCTAGTGGATGTAGACCGTCCTGTTTCACCTACATGCACTTTACCACAAGAGCAAGGTATCTCGTAAACGCCTTCTGTTTGAAATTGAATTGCATCCTTTGGAGACTTCAAATAAATCCGTTGCCTCTCAGAGCATTAGTCAGTTCTTCTGTTTCGGATTTCAGTGATTGTTCATCATATATTGAAAGTGCTCTATTTACCAAAGCGTCTATGATGGATTGTTTTTGAGAAAGATAATAGTGTGACGTTGCATTGCGATATCGATTTGTATGTGTTGGTTTTCTGTACACAGAATGTCCTAATTCATCATTCTCTTTTCCTTGTAATAATACCTGAAGAAAGGGAAGGGTAACATTTGATTCAGATTCCATAGTAAATTTTATGCTAGGATGTTGTTGATTTAGATGATCCGGGAAATTATAGAAGTTATGTGCACCATGCGGCCAAACTACCAACGTATCATCTATATATCTACACCAAAATTTAGGTTTTAGAGGAACATAAGACAAGGCGTTTTCTTCGAAAGCTCCCACGAAGATGTTAGCTACCACAGCTTCTGCTCCTCTAAAACCTAAATTTTGGTGCAGATACGTAGATGATACGTTCGTAGTTTGGCCGCATGGCTTAGGTAACCTCCACAATTTCCTGGATCATCTAAATCAGCAGCATAAAATTCACTATGGAAACTGGTGCCCTTCCCTTTCTTGATGTATTAGTACAAACGAAAAAGAATGGCAAATTAGGGAATTCTGTGAACAGATTGAAAGATTCGGACAATTTCCAACACTTGTAAGAAAGTTGGACAATATTTGAAGTCTTCAATCAAAATTTGTAAATATCTAAATAATATTAATAGAGATACAGATTACAATCTAGATCACACGTGGAAATCGATTATAATGCTAGCCAGCAGTTCGCTGAGCACCAGTCAGGTATAAATACTGGGCTGTTGCTCCTCGACAGTCATTCAGTGTTTCTAATCTCGTGGCATAAATATCTCTGAAGATGTCTCGTGCAATCGTAGGCGAAACGTCGGATAATAATTCCAATTTGACACGGTCTAAACCCAAGAACCAAGATTTTCGACCTCAGTCCGTAATTGTTACTACTCCGGAAGACATCGAATTGGTGGCGAAATTTATTTTGACTGATCAATGCCCAATGGCGATGGTAAGGGCTTCACACATTGGCGTTTTGAAAAATAAAGTCACTTTTTTTAATTTTCCTTCTTTCTGAGTTAAGTTGAGGTTCTCTAAATAGCACTGGATAATTATATTTAAAAAAAAAAATCTAACTAGCTAACATCTTTTTGAGCGCGATTTCGATTTAAATTAGTTTTTAAAAGTTGTTAAAAATATTACAGTTACAGTAATTATTTGAAAAAGTTGGATTCGTAAAATAATACTAATAACAAAAAAATGCAAAATACTAGAAATAGTAAATAAAAGAATAGCAAACATTTTGAAACTATTATATAGGTCCATACGAATATCTCCTCTCTAATATATTTTCTAGAAAATTATTTAAGACAAAATTTATAGGGTTCGAAAATGGACATCTAACATCTGATATTGACCTTTTAGTCAATTTCAGTGTAAAATCAGATGGTATCTTGGAAATTGAGAGCGTCCAAAAAATGTAAGAATATAAACGAATCATTTCAAGGTAAAATTAAAGTTGGTCTTGTGAGTGTTTCTTGAAGCCATTTCTATATTGATTTTTAAGAATTTTTGTGAAAAATACCTCAGGTTTGTAGTTACAGTGTGTCTATAAGTAAATGGGCTTGCACCTTTCTTCAAGTTAAGTTAGTATTAAACTTTGACCTAATAACTGTATTTTTTTGGTTTTGTACTTTTAATATATTTATAGTATTTTTTTTTTAATATTACTTTTGAAGTTTATACTTTATAAGTCATTCTTAGGTGTAAACTTGTATCATACCCATTAAATTTCCGATAATGTTTTGATTCAAAATCTTCGTATGATTTCTTCAAGGTTTAAATGGAACTTTAAAATACACTAAAAAGGAATGTGATAAAAAAGTCACTTGGACTCGTCACTTTCATTTTTTTGAAATACATTTGTTTAAATGAAAATATGATATAGGGTGGATCAGGAAAGTACTGCGTGTATCAATTAAAATTTTTTTAATACAAACCATTATACATCAATATATTTCTACTTACTATCAATTCCAGAGATTTTCCTTCAAATATGAATCAGAATTATCTTAAACTGTCTTCGAGATACTTACATACACTATAGGTTTTTAAAACAAGATCTGGAAACAACAGAATATGAAAAATAATTGTTTCAAAAGATGTTGAAAATCTCTTCTAGCCACTGTCCTACACTAGACCAATCGGTCTAAACATCATTTTTACATATTTTGTACTACTTCTGGCGAAATTTCTTTTACTGGTCGAATCGATTCCTTGAACATACCTACAGTGTCGGGTTTAGGTTTTTAAACTAATTTTTGGCGAGGCCCTATGAAAAAAGTCCAGCTGGATAAGATGGCGAACTGGGTGGCCATTCTATTGCCTACATTTTCCTGCCTCCGGAAAAATTGTATTTTCGTACTTTGTATTATAAACAGTATAATGCGGACAAGCACTGTCCTGTTGAAATCATAAATTGAAAATTGGTAAATTCGAATACCTTTCACTTGGAAATATAGTTGTTAGAGCTGGAAACAAATGACTTTGAGAAAAAAATATAAATATATTTTTCTAGTAAGGCTTTTATCAAGGAAAAGTGGTCCGATTGCCCTTTCTGTAAGAATACCTGACCAAAACGTATAATTTTCGTTATACTGGGTGTGATCTTTGTCGATCCAGAGAGGATTTTCCTGTGGGCATTAATAATTGTTTTGTATGTTTATTTGATTGTTTAAAGAAAAGTTACCTTCATCTAAAAACAAATTCTTTGAACACATTTAACGTTATTGTCTCTTAGCCCTATCATTATTTCGCAAAAGTACCCTTGCCTGTTAAGATCACCTTCCAAAAATTTTCTGAGAAATAGTGCTTGATAGGGACAATATTTTTTTTTTAATTATTATGGGTGGTGTAATGAATATCCTTCGACGTCCGACTTAAGTACTAGACCTACGACGATCTTCCTGTAGTGAATGTAGATTTGAATTGCAAGCTTTCCTTGTCTTTCTACAGTACTTAGACCTATAACATCTTTTGTACATTTCTTTGATCTAATATAAGCCCGGAATATTTAGACTTGTCATGAAGTCTATTATTCTTCTGGGAGGTAAGTGCTTTTCTTCTTCGGGCTTCAAGATGATACCTTCAACGAATTTAAGTCTGAAGAACAGTGCTATGCATTCACATAGCAGCTGTGCTGTGCGATCGTAGGAACGGCAAACATCACTCTCAGCTTTGTACATTTTTTCGTGATAATGTCTCAGAGGGCAGTGATCTGTGGAAATGATTCTTATTACCCAAATATCTTATTTTGGGAGATTAAGAAGCATTTTTGCGTTCTTTGGCGATGGATTTATGAATTTTTTTGTTTATCTGAAACAAGACCACTTTAATTTTATCTGTTCTTGTTCCCAGCTTCGAAGTTCCTCCTTTATATGGCTTTTTGGTAGTTTTTAGAAAGGTTCCTAGCCAAGAAAAGCAGTTTTTGCCTTTTCTTTTGCGAAGCTTTCTGCTTCCTAATTTCCCTTGATTCCCTTGAAATCGGAATAAATTAATACTAGGGCCGAACAATATTGTTGCTCGTAGCTTGTCATGAGAACTTTGGTAGAGCTACTTACATCCTTTTATTTCATGTTCTCTGTTGATCTAGGGCTCTTGTATTAGCCCTATTTTATATATTCTTCGAAAAGGTGTAAAATTTTAATTGTCATTGTTTGAAAGGATTGTGGGGCTTCTTATGTTCCCCGTTTTTCCCCTTGAATAATACAGGTTCCTGAAGGGGGGCATTTTACTACGCCCATTGTCTTTAGGAAAGTAAGGTCCTCTTGTCCAGCCACTAAAGGTTTTTTAATCCTTAGAGTGACTTCGTGGATATGCTGAGGCCGTTATTTGAATTTGAGCCTCATTCTCCTTCGAGGTGGTTGTGGCCAAACTGACTTTTCCTCTTAAGTACCGTAGGTCCGAATTTGTAATTAATAACACACTCTTCAATATGCTCCATTGATGGATGGTCAACAAAGAGCGTCATTTCTTTGACTGGGTAATCTTAGAATTTTTGCATGCTTCTCCAAGCCTTAGGAATAAGGCTTTCATTCTTTGAAATAAGGATTCTCTCGGAGTATCACCGGCCATTTAAAAGGCACGCCACCAAAATCTCTGAATAAGAAATTTCTGTATCCTCTACTACCCTTAGCGAGACACCCTCCCAAGGTGCTTGCGATGATATCTCTGTGTTAATGTACTCTTACTCTGTTATGAGAGCTTAAGATTTTTGGCCGAGTACTTGCCAATTTCCTTTGCTCCAGGATCTTCTCTAAGATTGCCTCTCTTGTGGCTTTCATTTGCTTTATTGTTGGAGGGTTCTCCTGAACATTCTCTGGTACAATACCGACTAATTTTTCCAGCGATCGGGCTGAATTTTGGCCGGAGTTGGGCAAGAGGGAGGAATGGTTATGTTATTTGGCAGTCTTTGAACTTCTTTAAGCTCTGTGTTTCTAGGTTATTCCTCTATGACTGAACCAATTTTAATGCTTTTGCAGAAAAGATGTTGATTTGCTTTTGAACCTGAAGCCATGCTTCCTATTCAGAAACGCCTTTTTGTAAGATGTTCACCGCCCCTTTATTTTATTTCTTGATCTTTCATACATATAGTCCCACGAGAAGCTAGAGAAAGGGTGGTCACCTACGACAGAGCACCTCATACCGTACGAGGA
Source organism: Diaprepes abbreviatus (assembly GCA_034092305.1). Lineage (NCBI taxonomy): Eukaryota > Metazoa > Arthropoda > Insecta > Coleoptera > Curculionidae > Diaprepes > Diaprepes abbreviatus. The sequence goes on from JASJET010000050.1 coordinate 1,889,042, forward strand.
CTATTTAAACCGGAGTGTGCCATGTGCTCCAGAGTTCTCAAAAAAAAGACTAGACTCTCCTTTAATCATGCAACCTTCTGCCTTTGCTTTATTGTGGTTCCAACTAAGGCAAGAACACGGTTTATCCCAGGCAGGTATCCAAGAAGAAGTGGCGCTCTCACTCGCTGACCCCCGCTCCAGACCTAAAAGGCCGGCTGCGCCAGTATTCAGACGAAAGCTTGATCCCTCCTATACGCAATATGTCCTGGTATTGTTTTTTAGGCTGTTTTTCGGCTCCACCGTCCACGTTATACCTTTCAAGATGGGGGATGGGAGCTATTACTAATCTCCTCCACTGACAGAAAAGTCTCAAAGCATCTAGGAGGGTTTCTTGTAATGATAATGATATGTTTAATTTTTTACCTCTTGGCATACCACAATGACCACACAATTTTTAACTGAACGGGAAGATCTTCACTTTATTGTTATGCTGTTGATTGACTAATAGGTAAGCGATGTGGGTTTTTATCATTAAACATATTACGGACTTCACTATTATTCTAATTTTATCTTCAAAACTTTACATATTCAAAATTTGTGTAGGTTAATTTTTAACGAAGTGCATTTGGATGTCGTAAGTACAAAGAAAAAAAAAATTGAGTAACAATTTGATGGCAAATACTGATAAATCCATAAATGATTTTCAAAGCCAATAGTGTAGATATTTTTTAAACAATGGAAAAAATATCTAAAATTTATTGTGGAATCTAAGAGTATAATGATATAAAGTGAAATTCATTTAATAAATTTGAGTTCACGAACCTAGCACCTTTCTGATCCACTCTGTATAATATATTCTTTGCTAAAAAATGCATTGAAAAAAATAAAATTGACAATTTGTAAAAATTTTTCATCAAATATGCGGTGCTCTGTATCAAAGTGAATGTATACAGTAGAATATTAGTGGTGATTCACAAACCAAAAATATTTCAGTAATATGGATGCCCGTTAAGCTAGAATATAGCATGCGCATTTCTCTTTAGTAAAAATACCATATACAAACTACCTTAAGGTAAAGTACTAACGCATTTTATTAAATACCAATTGACTAAACTCCTTTTAATTCATCTAAGGTAAAGGACATTGCGGAATTGAAACAAAAAGTTAGATTTTATATTTTTTGCATAACAACACAATTTTTGGAATCAGTAGTAACAAGTGAATTTAAAAAATGTTTTCTTATTAGGTACACAGGATGGGATATTTATCTTGGGACAACGAAATATCTCGGTGGGATCAGATTTTTTCAAAAAATGTTCTATACAAAAATTATAGGTTGGCAAGGGAGCTAACTAGTAGTGACCTTGAAAACGTCCTTGATTTCAATGTCATTTGAAGATTAACTTCAGAATTTTAAATGGGACCCCCAATTTCGACCACGGAAATGAAGGGGCGGGAAATTCTACCATCAGATATGACTTCAACCTCAAGGTGACGGTTAACGATCAACATCATTTCAAGGTCAGAATAAAAATATTGCACTTTTTCTTGAAATGTTTCGTACAAAAGTTGTTGGGTGGCATGGCGACTAAGTGAAGTCAAAATAACCTTAACCTTCCAGATCATTTGAAGCTCAAATTTAAAATTTCAAAAGTAGACCCCCAATACGACTCCTGGAAATGGAAGGACCGTTCAGTTCCACATTAATTTCATTATCCAATATGACCTTGACTTCAAGGTTCACGTCTAATGTCAAGGTCATTTTGAGATCAAACGAAGACCTTTCCTGTCATTATTTTATAAAATGTTTCATATTGAAGTTGTAAGATTGCAAAGATGCTATAACATTACTGTGATCTCGATCTTCAAGACTATTTGAAGAAATTCATTCGTTCGACTTATTAGTAAAAACTGTACTTAGTACGACTATGTGCATGATTAACTACTTTTAGCACTACCCAAGAACAACGACGTGGAAGTAGTAGATTTTGTTCTCTTCGGTATGCTTATTTTCGGTAAGTCCTCTCGCCTATTACAATCGTTGTGATTGTTTTCGGTAAGTCTTCTCTCCTCTCACGAAACCAAAATTTTACGAAATACCTCAATCTTTTTGTTTTTGTCTTGAAATTAACTTGACATTTGATCTTCAAGGTAAAGGTCTTATCCGATTTCCCGCCTTTATCATTCTCGGAATCGAAATTAGGGGGTCCCACTTAAAATTCGGAAGTTGACCGTCAAATGACTAAAAAGACAAGGTCAAGGTGATTTTCAATGTCACTACTAGTTAGTCTCGCTGCCACCTTATAATGTTTGTGTAAAATAATTTCGAAAAAATGTACTCCCATCGAGATATTCCGTTGTCTCTAGATAAATGCCGCACCCTGTATATCAACTAAGTTTGTGTTCAAAAATAAAGTTCATATTCTGTTTAGTCTTATTTTATTAAACCTTTTTGGTATATCCTGAGGTGCTTTAAGTAGTAGGAATAGGACTTACCTACCATTATCATTATCTCTTTATTTATCTTTGTTATTCACCGGAATCTTTAAAAAGGACCATCTGCGAGATAGTTATGTTAAATATGTTTGCGAGTATAGATTTTAATTTAAAAGAATGATTTCTAAAAACAAAACTATTAGGCCAGACTGCGTAGCTGTAAAGCAGGGGTAAGAAAAAATTCGTTACAGCAAACTGGAAGCGGAATATTGTAGATAATATCATAACTAATGATGGAAAAATAATCCGAACCACCGACAACCCACTGGGGTGAAATGGGGGTGATTTTTAGGAATGAAAAACAGTTTTTTGCCATTTCCGGCTGAACTACGCAAAAATGATTGGATTAAGCTCAAACAGAGAGAGAGAGTATACCTTTTGATGCCCCAAGTAAGTTATATTTTGTGCAAAAATATTCAACCGTCGCGGTTTTATTTCACTTTAATAAAAAAAAGTGAAATTTTCAATCGTATTTCCTCTTAAAATTTAAGTTCGGACTAGGCTCGCTATTTTCGTCTTTATTTCTACTTTTAATAAATGTAAATATATACATATATATATATATATATATATATATATATATATATATATATATATATATATACCAGGTGTCAACGAATCTATTAGACAAGTCATAATTTCTAGAGTATTATGTGTATCAAAATGAGAATTGGTACAGGTAAATGTTATGTGAAGAGGAGAGTTTTCGCATATTTTCCACTTTCCAGTCACTTCCGGTTTCACCGGAAATGGCCCCGGTTTTGAATTCTTAAATAGAACACCCTTTACAACTTTTAAAATTGCATCTAGGTGGCCATGATCGAACGCTAACTAATGTAACGGTCTTAGGTGATGTCAAAAAAATTCAATCGCAAAGTTTTAGTTACTCCATAGTAAACCCTTTCTTTAACATATCCCCAGACAAAGAAATCGAGCACAGTAAGATCCGGTGAGCGGGCTGGCCACCGTACCGGATCATTGGTTGCAATAATTCGATTATTAAAATGCTCTATTAAATAATTAAGAACTTCTATAGTATTGTGAGGCGGTGCTCCATCTTGTTGAAAGTAAATTCGCCGTAAAACTGCTAAAGGTATATCATTGAGATGATTTTCGATTTCATTTTGAAGAAAACCTAAGTATCTAACCCCTGTTAACTGACCTTGAAACAATATTGGCCCAATTATTCTGTTTCCAACGATACCAGCCCAGACATTGACGCCAAATCTTTCTTGAAAATTGCCTTCTCTCATTTCATGTTGATTTTGTTGGGTCCAGTACCAAATATTTTGCTTACTGAACATACCCTTATTTGTAAATCGGGATTCGTCGTAAAACAGAATAAAATCGATAAAATTTGGGTTAACTCTATGATTTTGAAGCAGCCAATCACAAAACACTACCCGTCTATCGCCATCCTCAGTATACAAATGTTGATGTAACTGATATTTAAATGCTCGATATCCATGCTTTTTCAGTATTTTTCTTGCTGATTCATAACTTATCTGCAGTTCTTGACTAATTTTTCTTAACGAAAATGTTTTATCAACGTCAACCATAGCAAGTACGTTAATCTCAGTCTCTTCATTTATGATAAACCTCTGTTCCGCCTCTTGATTTCCTATTTGCCTGAAACGAGTCTCGACATACGGAAAATACTGATGGGCTGGATGTTGCCGATTCGGATATCTATGAGCATACAACTCGGCAGCATTCCTTGAATTTCTATGACACTCTCCAAATATTAATAACATATCCACTTTTTCACTTTGAGTATACATTATTTTAACGAAAATTTAAACTAAACTTAACGAAAATTAAGAAACTTTTACGTCTGTTCTTAGAGCGTATGTCACTGTCATTATCTACTTAAGTGAGTGCTTTGTTTTCCAAAGAAGACTTGATAAAAACAGTTGCCAATTATTATGCATCATGGCTGTCCATGGCGCACTTGTCATAAGTAAATAAATTATCCAGTATTTTGTCTAATAATATTTAATTTCTGTTCTTATGTCTAATCCAATCGCAAATAAATTAGTACCGTTAGATTCGTCAAAGAATGCTTTTTTCGAAAAGTAGTTGTCAAAAAGGGGTCGCCATTTGAAAATTAATAGTTAGAAATGTAAACATAATTTTGTCAACTTGTCTTATTCCTGTCTTTCATCACCTAAGGCCGTTAGATTAGTTTGCGTCCGATCATGGTCACCTAGATGCAATTTTAAAAGTGGCTCTAAAAAAATGAAGTAGACGTAAAAAGTTGTTAAAATGTCACATTCTGATCTAGAATTGTCTCAGAAATCCAAAGATGTTAAAATATACAGGGTGTTCCATTTAAAAATTCAAAACCGGGGCCATTTCCGGTGAAACCGGAAGTGGCCGGAAAGTGGAAAATAAGCGAAAACTCTCCCCTTCACATACCATTTACCTATACCAATTCTCATTTTGATACACATAGTACTCTAGAAATTATGACTTGTCTAATAGATTCGTTGACACCCGGTATATATATATATATATATATATATATATATATATATATATATATATATATATATATATATATATATATATATATATAGTACAATGGAACAAATTGCCGAAAAATCTAAAAAGCCAAAAAAATTACTTTTTTCGATATGAGTTGTACGATTATTGTCAATAATTTGTTGTTATTTTTTAAAATTATTATAATGTCATTGGTTACTACAATGAGCAACAAAATTTGTAAATTCGTTACATCGCTCAACTACGTTTAAATTAGATGCATTATACAAAAATAGAATGATCACACAAACAACTGACATGATTTTTTTCTTTTTTCACAAAGTCCAAGATCGTGTCTCACTGACAGCTCGGTTTCGACCTAGTATGAGACCCATCAGGCCATTGCATTCGATACAATCCATCTCACCTCACATATGTGTCCTATGAATAGATTTTACGTTTGGGAACTAGTAAATAAGACACAGTGGCGACATCTCGATGGCTAACTTAATAACACAAGAACAATACAAACCAACAATGTTGTATAAAACCGCCATGTGGTGGCTCAACTGTAAATTAAAAAAGGAATATATCAAAACTTGACACACGAAACGTGCTACTCTAAGGATAGAGGTTGCATTATCCGACATCGGCAACTAAAGCAACTACGAATTCCGTAGTTTAAGTAAAGGACGATAACTACTCTTTTTTTATATTTGTTGGCTTAAAAAATACGCAACAGCTCTCTTAGGGAGATCGTTCGTGCGAGACGGTACTTAAACTACGGAATTAGTAACTGGTTTGGTTGTCAATGACGGATAATGCGACTTCTATCCTTAGAGTAGCACGTTGCGTGTGTAGAGTTCTGATATATTTCTTTTTTAATTTACCGTCGCGCCACCACATGGCGGTCTTATACAACTAATATCAAGTGAGCCATAAAGATGTCGCCACTGTGACTTATTTACTATTTTTCAACTGTGAAATCTGTCTATCGGACACAGATGCGAAGTGATGATTTGTATCGTATACAACGGACTGATGAGCGCTTCGGGTCCGGAGTTTTTCCATGATCTTAGGGTTCTCCATCCGCATTGCCGAGAAGTTCCTACTTTATTATATATATATATATATATATATATATATATATATATATATATATATATATATGAAGTAAAATGCGAAAAGTAAGTGCAAACTGCGTCCCAACCATATCTTTTCCGTGTTAGAGGTTGCACAGTTCGAACAAATTGCTAAGGAACACAATTTATCCTGTTCCACCACCATCGAGATGATGGCCTACCTGTACCATCAAACCAAGAAGGTCAAAATCAAAACTTACCTTCCTGGCCACAGTGATACGGCAGAGGTACATGTTTCGTCTCTACTAGACTCATCATATATATATATATATATATATATATATATATATATATATATATGGGGTATCCGTTAAGTACCTCTTATTTCTCGGGAGCATACAGAATAGGTCAAAAACTTTGTATTTAGCATTAGTAACTTTTGGGTGTTTCGCACAAAAAACATTTTATCTCGAAAACAGCCACTTTTATCGAAATTATTTAAGGAAACCTTTTCTGAGGAAGAATGACCAAAGTATTTGAAAAATCAGTTTTCAGCTCTGCAAAATGGCACCTGTCAAAAATTAAGCCGAACGAGATTGGCTGCAAGTCCGTTCTTGACTTCTCTGGTGATCTAAAACATGTACTGTGGTATGGTTTAATGAGTCTTTATGGCCTCTATAAAATATCTTTAAAATATACAAGTCGGTTCAAAACTTGCTGGGTACCCATTTTGGGCTCTGTATCTCCTTGAATTGCTGAGTAGAAAACTTATATCCAGATCTATGTATTGATATCAACAAGTCGCATGCAGTTATTAGTATAAATAAAAAATTTAAGCCTAATAACTCTTTCCGGTGGATAACTTAAAACTATCTTCCAAGATTCGTAATTAAGAATTTAATCAGAGTAGCATACACACTTCACATCTAATGCATAGGGCTACTCTGATTAAATTTTTAATTACGAATCTTGCACGTTAGTTTTAAGTTATTAACCGAAAAAGGTTACTAAGCTAAAATTTGTTATTTAAACTGATAATTACATACGATTTGTTGATATCAATACATAAATCTAGATATCAGTTATCGTAAATTCGCAAGAAATATTTATGCTAATTTTTTTAATGATAGTTGCGTGATATACTGTTTACAGTTCGTTGGTAGATTATTATATTTTATTGTGTATTAGTTTTTTATATGTTTATAGTAAATGTAAAGCTGTTTTCCTTTGTTTGTGAACCTTTGTGATTTGTATTTAGATTCTAATAAATTAATAAAATTGTTAGATATTTGAAAAATAATTAGTAGTAAATATAATAAATTCAAATTAACGATTTATTATCTAATGTCCAGAAAACTAACAAACAATCGTTTCTGTAAAGAAAACAAAGTTAATAATGATTAAAGTATCGCCTAATGTTTTTAAGTCGATTTAATAAGACAATAATAAATATTAAATAAAACAAATAAGCAGTAAATTAAATGTGCTTATTAAATTCATATTGTTTCTTGACAAAATCTTCCTTCATTAATTTCTTCTATTTGTTATACTTCCTTGTTTTTGTCTCATTGAAGCTTCTTTGCTAAATCTATTAATTGTCCATATTCGCAAGGCCAGTAAAATTTGCAGCTTTAATCTTTTTTAATAAGTTAAGAAATTTGATACAACCCACTAGTATTAACTTTAACATTTCTTTATTATCTTTCGTTTCTTCTTTCGAAAATGTTTTACTTTCAGGTTATAGAGGAGAGAGTCGAATATCACTGAACTTTTTGTTTACCCTATTTGTTTTATTTTGACTTTTGAAATATATTTTTAAGACTAATTTCAAAAGTTTTTGGCTAAGATATCTTATTTTAAATTTCAGTATGATTTTCTATTCGTTACTGCCTGTAATAAGGGTTAAATATTAAGAAAATATTCTGAACGCATAAGTTTAACTATAAATTTAATTAAAATGACAATCATTTGTTACTTTCGACTATATGAAAGTAACAAATGATTGTCATTTTAAATATAAATTTATAGTTAAACTTATGCGTTCAGAATATTTTCTTAATATTTAACCCTTATTACACAACTCTTTTTAAATTATTGCACACTCCATATAGCAAGACAGTAAATTGTTTAAAGAAATTTATACAATTTTTATACTCCTAAAGTAATAATTATTTTGTAGTCTCTCATAACAGATAAAATTAAGGTAGTTTGGTATCAGATAAACAAAAAAATTAATAAGGCCGATGCCAAAGAACGCAAATATGTTTCTTGATCTCCCAAAAATTTTATTCAGGTAATAACAAATATCCTCAGAGGATACTGTCATCTGAGATACTATTTCGAAAAAATAGGCAAAACTGAGAGTTATATTGCCGTTTCTGCGATCGATCAGCCGAAATTGCAGCACACCTGCCATGTGAATGCATAACACTCTTATGCAGTTTTAAATTTGTTGAAGAAGTAACTTTGAAGCTTGAAGAAACAAAGCAGTTATCTCCCAGAAGAATAATAGACTTCATGAAAAGTCTAAACATTCCGGGCTTATATTAGATCAGGGTAATGTATTCCCAACATTAACAAATTAAGAAACAATTGATATCCCTGTAAAGCACTATTTATACAAGAATTTTTAGAAGGTGATTCTGACAGGCGGGAGTATTTTTATGAAATAATAGTAGAGCTAAGAGATAATAACGTAAGATTTGTCTAAAGAATTTGTTTCATAACAGGCCACGTTTTCTTTAAATGGTCAGGTAAATAGAAAAAACTGGGCGTAGAAAAATCCTCTCTGGATCGACAAAAATCACACCCAATATTATTGAAAGTATATGTTTTGGTCAGGCACTGACAAAATATATCTATATTTTTTTCAAACTGATCTTGTTCCAGCTCTAACAATTCTTCTTCCAGATGATACGTATCCTAATTTACCAATTTTTACCTTATTGTTTCAACATGACCGTGCTTCTCCACATTATACTGCTTATGAAAAAAATACTAAAATACATTTTTTCCGAAGCCAGGGATTGGTAGACCAGTGACAGTAGAGTTGTCACCCAATTCGCCCGATCTTAACCCGCTAGATTTTTTTTCTTGCGGTCTCGTCAACAATTTAGTTTACAAATCTAAACCCGACAAGTAAAAGAAATTTCGCAACAAGTAATACAAAACATTTAAAAATAATTGTTAAACCGATCGATCTACTGCAGGACAGTTGCTGGAAGAGATTTCTTTTAAAATATCTTTTTTTATAATGTGTTGTTTACCTATTTTGTTTTAAAAACCAATGGTGTATGTGCATAAGTATTTTGAAGATAGTTGGAGATAATTATAAGTCATATTTGAAGAAAAATATCTGGAATTTATAGTACAATCTAAAAATGTATAGATATATAATGTGTTTTATTAAAAAATTTTGTGATATTTTCTCATTCACCCTGTATAATATTTCCATTTGAAAAATCTATACCAAAAAAATTGACGAGTGTGAAACTAAGATTTTCAATTGAAACATTATCGGAAACTTTAAATCGGAATGATACAAGTGCAGACTTAAGAATTTCTTAGAAATAATAGATTATAAACTTCCAAAGTACTTTTTAAAAGATACTATAAATAAATTAAAAATACAGAACCCAAAAAAATACCGTAATTAAGTCAAAGTTTAATACCAACTTAACTTGAAGAAGGTGCAAGTTAAATGAATTGCATACAAATTGTAACTATAAATCTACAAATTTGTAAATTTGTTATTTTCATTTTGATTAAATATCCTTTTTTTTCAGAAAAACATTAATCCACACCAATCTCACATTGAAATGACTCCAAGAAATACTCACCAGACTAACTCTAATATAGGGTAAGGCATCTGTTAGTTTCTTTTTTAACTATTAATATGGAAATATCAAGTAAAAAATTTCATGATGGTATGTTTTGATATGTGTCAAGCGAAAATCACGGCAAATTTGGTCATGGATTTCTTAACAACACAAGAGCGCATTTTAATAATCGAGACTTATTTCAAAAATGGATGGTCTGTAAAAGTTAAACTTCGTGAACATTTCGGTAAATATAGACGTCCTACAGAACACGAAATTCGCAAAATTGTTCAATATTTCAAGGAAAATTGCTCGATAGAGGGTCGTAGAGTATACTAACATGCTTGGGCAGTTCGTACTAGTCAAAACATAGCCGCAGTAAGTGAAAGTGTTCTTGAAATGCCATCAACATCATCCAGGTATCACAAAAATTAAACATTCACCGAACCACTTAACATCGCATTTTGCATATTGATTTTCATCCATACAAGATCTAATTGACTCAGGAATTGAACCACAAGACTATCATCAACGCCGTACTTTCGTGAATTGGATGCTTGAGGGAGAAGAGGGTTTTTCTTCAAAAAATATTTTCTCTGATCAAGTACATTTTTATTTAAATGGACATTCACACACAAAACGGTCGCCTTTGCGGCTCGAAATTACCTCACATGATTCATGAAGAACTACTTCATGCCCAAAAGGTTACTGCCTGGTGCGGATGATGGGCTGGAGAAGTTATTGGACACTTTTTCTTCGAAGATGAACGTAAAAGGCCATGAGAGTGAATTTTGAACGTTATCGGGGCATGCTGACGGACTATTTTTGGCCAAAATTGGGTGAATTGAATGTGAATTATTTTTGATTTTCACAGTGGGTTTATTGAGATCAAAAATCGGTGAACGTTTAATTTCCCCTAATTCTGATGTAAATTGGCCTGCAAGATCATGTGATTTGACAACCTTAGACTATTTTTTTTTGATTTTTTTTTTGAAAAGTAAAGTTTATGCCAATGCCCCATGAACAATTCAAGACCTTAAACGTAACATTCAATATAAAATAGAGGTCATTGAACTCCTATTACCTGCAAAAGTAATTGAAAATTTTGATATTCAGATACAAGCCTGACAAAGCAGCCGTGGTGATCATATGAACGATATTATTCTTCATATATAATTTCCACAGATACACCTTTAATTTTCAATAAAGATTCGCGAATTTAGTTATTAAAATGTATGCTTAATTTTAACTAAAAACAACAGCTAGCACACCATTTATCACCTTAAAATGATTCATTTATATTCTTACAATTTTTGTACTTAATAATTTTTTAACGCTCTTAGTTTCCAAGTTACCACCTGATTTTATACTGAAATTGCCTCAAATATCAGTCTTAAAGTCAAGGTCACTGTTGGATGTCCTTGTTTGAACCTTATAAATTTGGTTGGAAACAATTTTCTGGAAAATGTATTACAGAGCAGTTGTTCGTGTGGATTTATTAAAATAACTCAACCTGTATAAAAGTTTAATAATGATTGCTATTCTTTCATTTGTTATTTCTAATATTTTGTATTTTTTTTATTGGTATAAATATAGGAATCATTTTTTCCAAGTAATACCTTAAAGCCAGTAACAGTATCAGAAGTAGTGTTATAATTATTTATCTGTTGACAACTAATTTATTTTTTTTTCAATTTCTAAACAGATATATATAAAAGAAATAAATATATTTATAACTATAGTTATTTTAACAACTTTTAAGAAACTAATTTAAATCGAAATTGAGCTCAAAAAATTGTTAACTAGTTAGACTTTTGAAATATAATTATGTAGTGCTGTCCAGAAATTCTTAGCTTAACTTAGAATTTGTCTATCGGTATTTTTTTAAATTTAGGTAGCTTTATACTGAAAGACTTACCTCTAAAATGAGTAAAATAAACCAAGGATCTTGGAGTTTTATTTACTGTAAGCTCACCATGAAATCACATGAACATTTCTGGTAAGTGTTCGTAAATGTTGAGGTGTCTGGTGATAACGTGCAGGTGGGGTAATTAAAAATATTTATTTTGCAGATTGAATTATAAATGTGTTTTCTGATAAAACATTTAAGATTCGTGAACTGTATAGAAAGTGGTGGCTGCAATGTGGTTGATGTTACAAATAGATAGCAACTGAGAACTATTTTGTCACTAGAAACTAGAAGGATCAAATGCCCCCAAACTACTTTCGCAGGTTTCTCAAGACGTTCTCTCTGGGAATATCAGAAAAAATTTTTATTGTATTTCATGGATTCTATAGTGGATTCTTTATGGGACACTGAATATTGCTCTACATATGTTTCCCCTTTTTTTTTAAACATTTTCAAGAATACTTGAACCACTCTACAGTTAAAAACAGTTTCGTTTGAAAAATTCTACTTAGTTTTATGGCTTGTGACGAACTGTTTTTTATTAAGATCTGTTGGTATTTCCAGCTGTTTGTAAGTATTTGTATATAATTATAATTTTTATTAAGTTAATTGAACAGCGCCACTTTAAATGTAAAATCTCCGGGTGAGCTAGATTGAGTTCACATTTCAACTTTTATTTTCAATTATTTATATGGTTCTTGTCTCCTTCAATACATTCAAAACCTTGTGATTCGTAGATTATCCTATTACTGTGTTATCATTAAAACTCTGTTAAGTATTACCCATAAATAATTTTACACTAAGTACTTCTAAATAAAAGTTAGGAAGACTTTAAACTGGTAATTAGTATTTGAGTATTGAAACAATTTGCATCCCAAATTTTCAAAATACATAGACAAATTTTTTTTTCTGAGAGAATTTCCAAATTAGCGAATGAATTGCTAAAGAAATAATAAATCGGGTTCGCTAGAAAAAAAAAAATTAAAATTCTAAAGGTATCGCATCTCCACAAAGCTCTAAATAATCCAGTATAAGTCATTAGAGTCCTTAGTATTTCATTAAAAAGCAATATTTTATTTAAAGTCAAACATTATCCAAAACCCTAAAAGAATTTTTTTTGTCTTATTATAAAGTTTCCGCTTACTAAGGTAAATAACTCCGAAAAGCCAGTTAATTAAACTTCTCAGCTGGTCGTTCCGAAACCTTTCTTCTTAAGCTAATAGAGCCTTTAAACTCGTTTGTACAATGTTTTTCCTTTAACTTTAACACACAAGCTTTACTAAAATAAGATATTTTCATTTACTAAATAATATTTAGTTAACCTATTCATACCATAAAAATTATTTTGAAGTACTCATATAGTCCAAGCCATAGGTAAAAGTTAGTGCTGTTTTTGACGTAAATTCCGAGATTGATGTCCAGGGATGTTGGGGGCAATGTAAGAACAAACCCTACATGTAACAGCAAAAAAAGGTTGGGGCCAAGAGGGAGGGGGTCAAATGTGGCTGAAACAGGTTTTTTGAATCTATTAGCCAAAGAACACATTTTGGAAAAAAAGTTGTAAATAAAAGTTGTTGAGATTTTAAAAACCTACAATATGAGCTTTTGTGCGATCATTTTTTCTTCAACTTTTTATTGTAAAAATGCCAAATAACCCTTAATATTGGCCATTTTTAGCATATCAAATATTCATTGCAAATTTTTTTTCTTGTACTTTTTTGATTTTAAAGGAAATCCAGCATCATTTTGAACAAAACTATATTTTATACTAGTAAATCGGATAACCTGTTTGCTGAGATATTTCTATTTGTTTATCTCAATACGTAAAATGTTGATTGCAATAACTTTTTTTTGGGTGAATATTTTGACCTCCACAAAGGCTCAATCTCTTCGTGAAGGCTTAGATTTTCATATCTTGTTAGGGGAAAATGAAAAAAATATTTTTCAGCCGCTTAAATATCCTTATAAAAAAGGAAAGGAAAATTTCATAATTCTTCGAATTGCCCCAAATAAAAAAAAATACCGATATTGGTCCATTCGTTGCTGAAATAGGGAGAATTTTTCCAAGCGCTGCTGATTTGAAGCTGCGAGTTCAATTTTCTCGCTTGCGAGAATTCTATTTCTTTATCAAAAAACATCTATTTTTTCTAAGGGATATTTAAGGGATTGAAAAATAATTTTTTTATTTGCCACTGACAATATATGAAAGTTTCACGAAGTCATAGAACCTTTTGAAGGACAAAATGTTCACTCAAAAAAAAAGTTATAGCAACCGACATTTTGCGTCTCGGGATAAACAATTAGCAATATCTTAGCAACAAATTATCCAATTTACGATTACAAAATATCATTTTTTTCAAAAAGACTAGCAAAAGAGTGAAAAAAACATAATTTTTCAATAAACAATTGATATGAAAAATAGACGATTTTGAAAGTTTTTTGGTCTTTTTGCAATAAAAAAATTACAAAAATGATCAAATGTAGGTTTATAAAATCTCTACAACTTTTATTTGAAACTTTTTTCCATAATGTGTTCCTTGCCTTGTAGATTAAAAAAACCTGTTTTAGCCAACGTTGACCTCCGTATTTTGGCTCCAACCTATTTTTTGCTTTTACATTTTATGTAGAGTTTGTTCTTATATTGCCCCCAACATCCTTGAGTAAATCTCATCTATCTCGAAATTTATGTCACTATATTTACCAACGACTTGGACTAATAATTTAATTCCATGCTACAGCTAATTTCGAACCAATAAAGAAAAGAGTTGCTGTACATTAGGAGAACCTCCTATTTACCTAAACAAATTCCGACATATAATGCAATTAAAATAAACTGGTTAGCTCTCTTAGTAAAAAATTTGGATTAGTAAATTTTTCGTAAATATCGAGGTAAAGTTTGCTATATCGTAAAATTATATTGTCAGATACACAAGGTTCTACTAGATAGCGCCGTGACCGAGCAGCTGTCATCGGGACTTATTCCATTTCTAAGTTAGATCCGGTCAAGAGAAAATAATAGAACATATTTCTACACTAAATAAATTAGTATACAATTTTACACCAAAGAATTTATAAAAAGGAAAGGTATTGGTGTAAAACAGTGCATATTTTGAATATCAGCTTTCAGTGTTAATTAGACCATACCCAGAATACATTCCTGCGCACAGCGCAAAGTGCACACTTCAATTCAGCTATTTGGAGAGCAACCTCCAACAGCAGCGTAGCTTCCGCACAGATCAACGAAGGTCACATATTTATGGTAATCCTTGTGTTCACGCTGTTTTAATTGTATTGATTTTAAATATTATCATTAATTAATTTTAATTGTTGTTTTGACTTGTACTATGTGGAAGCTATGCTGGCTTTGGAGGCTGCTCTCCCAATGGCGCTAGGTAGATATTCAAAATATACACTGTTATAGAAAAACACCTTTCATTTTCATATTTTGACGTTGCCACTAATAATATTTTGAAGTACAAAAGCAGAAAAATGAAGAAATAATGTAATTTTTTGGTAGTTAGATTTCTTGGCGAATCGTTTTCCTGAAAAATTAAAATTTTTTATATCATATTAGGTTATGTCACGCTTGTACAATAATTGGATGGAAATTGTTGATTATTAATTCTGTAAATTAGTTTAGATATATTTTCATTATATTTTTGGCGACATCAGCTTGAAATGATAAAAAAAATTATTCGCACTTTTATGATTTTAGTCCGACATTGAAGTTAAATCGCGAATATTTTGGCACTAATTAACAAAAAGTTTTATTATCTATTATCATGAAATCAGGTATTTACCTCTTAATTTCAGACCAAACAGTCTAAGAAATAGGTACAAATGTAGCTGTTATCCATAATATGGGATTTTTCTATTGTAATATGTTCATTCAATACCGGTTTTCACATTCGCAGACGGAAAAGAGCCTATTTTTATGGAAAATTGTCGGCATCGGTAATACTCTTGAAAATTTGCCAATTCAAAGTTCTTGATATAATTAAACAGAATCCCAAAGAGCGGACACGTGGATGGGTACAAAGGGGCGCGGTGGACAGGGGTAAAGGGGGTGAAAATTTCGACAAAAAATCACCATCAACCACGTAATATTGGACCCTTGAGGAGTTTAAATTCAAAAGAGCGGAGAATTAAGTGGATACAGTGGGCCGTAAAACTAGGTCAAATGTATCACTTACCTAGAGCGCTCATTTCATATGTGGACTCTCGTATTTCGATTACAACTCGATCTACTCAATTTTGACTTAGAAGGTTTTGTTTCTTTTTGTTTTAACATACTGATTCAGAATTCATTAAAAATTTATCGATAGATTGATAAAAGTCGGTTTTATCGTAAACTTTTCGATTATTTACCTCATATTTTTTTTTAATTGGAAAATGTGTTTATTTAGCGAACAGCTGCCTCAATTTTGACCTCACACATATAAATATTTTTGTTTTTAATTGGCGACGAATTTTCTGTATTTATTCTCTAGTTATTTTTAATAATTTAATGTAAAGTTACGTTTTTAAAAATTATGAGAAACTATATTTTAGGTACACTACTTTTTCAGTCTGGATTCAAAATCCTAATTTTTTATGTTCAGTTATTTAAAACATGGATAATATATTTTGCAAATATATTCTGTATTACCGTCATTTTAAATAATGGAACATAAAAAAGTAGAAACTAGGTAATGAAACGAATGGTTTTAGAACATCATGTATCCTGAATTCCATACTTTATAATATGGCCTAAAACTAGCTTAACAATCTAAAATAGTAAACAACAACAACAAACCCAGATAAATAGTATGGAGGGTAAAAGTGTGTATGTGCACTGTTCATGGCATCGCGTAATAATTGCGAGGTAGTGGTACGGTAAACGCCTCGTACCAACAATTCGAGATGCTATTTACGGTGCCTCGTATTATTCGACCGGCGGCGGTATGTTATGTCTTAACTATAAAACCAGAATCCATCGGAGGTAAGCGATGTCTTGGTACGCGGCGATCCTCTACGCAGCGGCAATAACGGGCTGCGGTAGTTGTTATGCGCTTAGTGACGAACATCAGTCAGGCACCTGACTGTAAAACACGTTCTTTACCATTACGGAACTAACAAAATTTTACTGATGACATGTACTGCGTGTGTGTATAGGTGACAGTAGGATGAAAAAAAAAGTAACCGACACTGTCCGTTCTTATAAGGGTCCTCGGCAGTGTCAGTAGGATGTGCTTATAAAAGCCTCAACAATATCGACCAATAACGGTTGGATATAAGGTATGGAACCGACGTTGCCCATGCTTACGGGGCTCCTCGACAGTATCGGTAGGATGGAACAACATTGTCTCTTCTTATGTAAGGGTTCCGGTCAATGTTAGTCACTAGCGGTAGGATGTAAGGAAAGCAATGAATGGTGAAACACCATATTCACCCAAGCCTTGCCTCACCTACAATGCAAGACCAGAAAGGTGCGATCTAGCAGGTGACCCGAGCGATCTAATTGGATTCATCATCCGGGTGGAGTACATACATAAATCAACTTTTTTTTAAGGAGGCGAAATCTTGCATAGACACCAACACGAAGTGTAAATGAAGCGCCAGACTCCTACCGGCTAAAACCCTCCTTGGACTTAAGGTCGTCGGGATTCTATTTCCGTTAACTTTAGTAAAGCTACAATCAACAGAAATTCGCAGTGAATGTCCTTCGATTTCCGGGTCTTAGCCTATACAAACCTCCAATCATCATAGCATTAGTGTTTTCGCTCCAGTTGGCGGTGCCTTACATTACACATACTATCTAAAGTTGTCTTCTCTTGTCTTCATATTTCATATCTTACATGAAAAAGAAGTTCTGGACCTAGGTGCTTACGCCCCTAGTTGCAGACCTAGGAACTTGCTGCAATGACGTAACCCGTCGGATCTGTGTCATGGTCTTGCAAACTTCTGTCTTCTACTACCTTCAACATATTCGAATGGAATTGCAGAGTCAACACATATATAGTAGGGCACTAAATGCCCTTTTTTGTTTGATCTTCTCGTTTTTTCTCTTAGTTATATTACCTTTTGTGGTTATGTTTTCGCCCTAAGTACATATGCGCCCTAATAAACTATACCGCCCAGTGGGGGATTACCGCATCTGAATCTACGTCACGTCGTTATTTTCTTCTCTCTTCCTTCTTTTGTGATAATACCGAAACCATTTTATCTTGTCTCTTCTTCTTTTTGTGGGTACCCAGCTACATCGATCTCTCCTCCCCGGTTGCCGGAGTGCAACTCTCTGTAAATTAACAGCGAGCTCGGTCTTAAATTGTTTTGTCGAGCGGCGGTCGGCCGTTCGGTCGCTTTCGTGGTAGCACCACGCCGACGACTGACGGCGTGGGGAAACCGCACATACAGTGCTGCGGTATATGGCTTAGTATTACCATATACGAATGCTCTGAAAAAACATCGGAAAATTTTATATCCCGGTATGGCGCGGCAAATCTAATTAGAGACAGGTAATATGAAGTATAATAAATAAGATACATTCCGGTAAACATGGTCATGCAACAAAAACTCAGTAACTTCGTTACAATGCTCCACGCTTTTTTGGGCCACCTAAATTATTTTTTTTTGAGACAGATGAATTATTTTTTAATGTACCCCATTTAACCCCATCAACATTACATATGTCAAATATCGGAGTATTAAATAAACACCCTGTATACAACTGAGAATCATCAACCATATTAAGCCAGTTTTCAAAACAATAAAAATTAATTTATATTACATTCATAGAGAGAAAATAATGATATTTTCAAGAAAATACCTGTCAAAGAAACTTAGATTGCAATTATCACAATAATATAGTAAGAATACTCTCAAAACATTAATTAAATTAGAAAATCTTGGGTTTTGATCTTATTTTTAGAATTATCTTTCGACGGGCTGCGTACGTTTACATGACCCTCACCCTACGAGACTTTAATACTGAATTTATTCAGAAAATAGTTATAAAATGACACTACTTTCTTTTAAACCAAACATCTTCAAAATTACATAAAAAATGTTCAGTTGCATGAAGTTACCTATTTTGTTTGGGTTTAGGAAAAATTAGTCAATCAATCTGTGGTGTTGATAGGCAACGAGATCAGTATGAAGAACGATCCCATTTCCTCTAGTCTAGACGAGGCGCGCATGAGATAAACTAAGAATTTTTATTAAAGGTGAAGGAAAACTTATAAAAACTGTTGATAGTTCTTTAGAAGTTAATGTCATAATGTTGCTAGCATATCAAGCAAGCTCATATTGCAGGTCAAAAATATAATAAAATTTTAAAATGTGATAAATTTTAAAAATGAATGAACTGTTTAGGTAAAAATCTCAGAACTATCTCAAATTCAACGATATTTTAATCGATAAGTAGATTTGAAAAATGACAGTAATAACAAGCCAAAATATTATAATTTTGTCATTATCAGCACAGATTTTTTTCAATTTTAAATCGTTCGACTATTTTGCTTATATTAAAATAGTAGTCCAGTAACTATATCTTAAGCTGTTATTTGTTTTACTGCCAAAAAGAATTATTCATATTTTCATTGTCAATGTTATTCTAGAGACCAAAGAATTCTATAAAAACTAGTGTGGATATTGAACATCATTTTTCTTTTCTTAACATAATTTGCTATAACTACTGGATGCATATTCTGTGATTGCTGCATTCCATGGTAGAGTAAAAAGCCTAACAATATTTTTACAAATGGTTAAATTTTAGTTCGATATTCCCAGAACTTGAAAATGAAACTTATATTAGATATGGAACTGTCCCAGTTTCACCTTTAAATTTTTCTGAGATTCCTATAATATTTTTTTTTTCTGAAGAGATCTGAAACTCGTCTTCTTTTGAAGGAGGGTATGAGTCTAAGTTGACTGGAAACTGTAAATAAGCTATTTGCTAAAATCGCAAGGTAATCTTGATGTGTATTCAGGAGATAAAGAAATTGAAGGAAATTAATGAATGCTCCCATTCATAGTCTGCAACCTCACTGTAATTCAAAAAGTCTCCCAATGAGAAAAAATTACAGCTGAAAACAAATCAGATAAAAATGCAATGCAGTAATACCACAACGCGTAATATAATCAAAGAGATGACTAATTCTATCGGTAAAGAATGCAAAAGAGCTTTCTGAACTCTCTTAAGGATGTCATATTTAAAAAATAGGTAAAGCTATTTTACAATAACGTAACGGAAAAAGAGGTACATGGACTCTCTAAACATATGATCTATATACCTAAATAACCTTCCTATGATCTGTGATCTATAGTTTAAGTAACTGAGTACAAAATGTGAACTGAAACATATTTTTCATGAGATTTCTGCTATTTTTTTTTTCAAAAAATCCTTTTAACCTCGTCGGATCATGATCTTGAAGTACTGTCGAGACAAGATTAGATTATGTTATTACGAGACGTAAGGTGAGGACAAATTTTAGCTAGTCTCGTGGCATATTTAAATATCAGAAGCAACTTAGGATTTCCATGCATCCTGGTGCATCAAAAATTATCTATCAAGAGTCAAGTTTTAATTTTTTTCCTGTTTAAGTAGAACTTCATTTTTTTTTAGTTTGATTACTCCAAAATATTTGGTTCGTCCCAAAAATCTCGGAAGGGGATAATTGTAGTATTTGTTTGCCATATCATATGTAATAAGGTTTGCTTTATATTCAGAAAAACATCTTTAATAGCCACCCTACTATGTTAATATACTATTAAAAAATTTTAAGTTGTTACAGGCATATAGCATAAAATGCATAAAATATAAACAATTTAATATTTCTCTAGTTAATTGTTTAAACTTAAA
This sequence comes from Diaprepes abbreviatus, assembly GCA_034092305.1. Taxonomy (NCBI): domain Eukaryota; kingdom Metazoa; phylum Arthropoda; class Insecta; order Coleoptera; family Curculionidae; genus Diaprepes; species Diaprepes abbreviatus. The sequence continues at coordinate 1,909,652 of JASJET010000050.1, forward strand.
TCTTTGTTTATAATAACCGAAAGTTACTTTCACTTAGTTTTTACTGACAGAAACTAAAATATATGGAGTGTATTTAGTTACTTTACATGTAAAGTTCATTCAGAAAAACTTTAAGTGAAACTTTTGCAAAAGTTTTTCGCAAAAGACAAGGCATTCTTAAACCTTCACTGGTTTAAATGTATTTTTGAGCAGCGAGAATGATACATTACTTTTATGTGAAATATTACACCTTAACTATGTTATGATGCACTATTTTTAAAGGATTCCACACTTTATATCAAAACTTGGATAAAATGTTATTTTGCACTATGTAAAAATGTTAATATCGCAGTTGTGGCTTGACAGGTGAGACACTATTTTATTTATAATTTTTAAATAAACATTTTTCAATATTTTGAGTTTTCTTTATTTTTAATACTCCAGAATAACCTAAAAAAGGTTTCATTTTTGAAATATAGGCAAGAGGCGTGAAGTTCTGTAACAAAAATAAGGAAAAAGAGAATGGGGAAAGAAAAAGAGAAAGAACTTTTTTCTCTTTAAATGTTTATGCTCTACACAAAATTCTCTTTCGTATCGTAATATGTAGGTCATGTTCGCATATGGATTTTATATTTTATTTTCTGGATGTTAAGTCAACTCTCTTATCTATGAAACAAACCTAAATATATCTAAAAATGTTAGTAACAACAAACTTACATCACTGTTTCTTACCATGGATAATTTTACAAATATTGTTTATCGAGCTAAATCCAAGTTAGTGGCAATTCTCACTGGATAAATTAATGGGTTGTATAAACAAGTTTGCGGTCCATCTTCTTTTAATGTTGAGGAATCGTCGCAAATTATCTCTAATTTCGAAAATTTTTGAAAAGGTCTAAATGCTCAAGGGTCTCTATAAGCAACAATAGACAACAACAAAAAAAATATCTCTTCAAAAGTGAAAACCTTTTATTATCAGAATGTACGAGGCCTTAGGACCAAGACTGTGGAAATATTGGTAGAAATTAGTGCTAGTAATTATGACTTTCTTGCTTTGACCGGGTCCTGGCTATGTGAGGAAATCAGTAGCAGTGAAATATTTCCTTCGAATCATCAGGTTTTTCGTTGGGATAGGGATTATGCAAAACTGGCCGTAAGAGAGGCGGAGGAGTGGTGATTGCCGCTTTGGATGATTTTATGTCTGAAAGAGTAAGGGACGGGGCAAATGAATATTTTGAAGAGCTCAAATACTATTATGATCGGTGCAGCTTATTTTTTTCCAAATTCACCACCCGAGGCTTACACATCTTTTATCGAGTCCGTGGAATATATTTGCAACACTTACTACTACACTACGGCTAAAATGCTTATTTCTGGCGATTACAATTTACCTATGCTTCAGTGGTCATGGGAAGATGGAGTGCTGGTTCCTGTTGAGATTCTTGGTTCAGCAGCGGAAATCCTGGGGGGAATGTGTTCTATTTGGAGCTGGGGCGGATAAATATTATTAAAAACCATTTCAACAGAACCCTGGATCTGATCCTTTCGGACGAGTTTAGTAGTTTGAGTCAGTCGGACTTCTCCGCTCTCTAAATTGGATGGATATCATCCGGTTCTCGAAATTAGTTTTAACCTGAGCACACTTTCGTTCATGCCCTAAAAAACAAATGTGAACATATTTTTATTTGATAAAACTGACTAAGATAAATTTAATACATTTTTGTTAGATGCGGACTGGAAATTTTTTGATATTGTGGAGGTGGTAGATGTGATGGTTGACAAATTTTACGAAGTAATATATTCTGTCATCAATAGTTTTGCATCTTCTGGGAAAGTTTCGGATAACAGATAGCCAGGATGATATAGCCCAGAACTTAAAAGGCTGAGTAACAAGAAGAACGGATTATGTCATAAGTTTAAACGATCTGGGCTTCAGTGAGATTATGAACGTTTTTCTGCTGTGCGTCGTGAGATTAAGGTTCAAATTGACATTTGCTATTTGAAGTTTGTTTTTAATGCTGAAATAATGATTCCAAATAACATAAAACATTTCTGGTCCTACGTTAACAGTTTACAAAAGGACAACGGCATTCCACGATAAATGTAATATGACAACAAGCAGCTGAATACGCGACATGGTATCGTCGCAGCCTTTGCTCAGCATTTTCAGTCGTGATATTCTGATCACAGTAACGTTAATTCTTTTGACATCAACTCAATAGACGAGGTTGTATATTTGTAATTTCCCCCTGTTTTCGAACAAGTTCACACCTAATGTGTGATTATGTTTTTTTTTTGTTGTAATGCGTTATAATTTCTGTTGATGAGTGTGATTGATTTTATGTAATCTTGATGTAAAGTAAGTAAAAAAAAATAGTAAAAATGGCAGAGTTTACAAATGTTGAAATGTCAGATATGAATTTTGTTTATGATCGTGCTAATGGATATGCATTAGAATCTTAACGGATTTATTATATCCACAATGCCTTTGCTCAGCATTTTCAGTCGTGCTATTCTGATCACAGTAACGTTAATTCTTTTGACATCAACTCAATAGACGAGGTTGTATATTTGTAATCCCATATGTTTACTGTGGGCGAAATTTGGAACAAGATTGACTCATTCGACTGTAACAAGAATATAAGAGCCGATGGAATATCGCCACATTTTATCAAGAAGTATATGGTTTCTCTTGCATCTCATCTATGTCGCATTTACTAGAAATCTTTTAATAATGGAATTTTCTCTTCGAGATGGAAACAGTCTACCTTGTTCCCTATCTTCAAGTCTGGTGATCGTAATTGTGTCAAAAACTATCGGGGCATATCATTGCTGTCTAGTATGGGAAAGATGTTCGAGTCGATAACAGCTGATTGTTCAATGTTTTTAAAACTTACATCGGCCCAGAAAAACATAGTTTTTTCCAAGCAATGTTAACGGTTACCAATCTAGCTATTTATCAAGATTTTTTTGTTCGGGGTGTGGAGGCAGGATATCAAGTGGACTGTATATACACGGATTTGTTTTGTCTTTGGCTTTTGATAATGTTTGCCACAAGTTGCTGGTATAAGCTCGAGTGTCTCGGTTTGTGTAATCCATATTTAAAACATCTAGCCTCGTATCTCTTCACGTGTGCAGTGTGTTAAATTGTGTGGTGAAATATCGAGTGAGATCCTGGTGTTATCTGGAGTCTCCCAGGGGTCTCATTTAGGTCCAATTTTATTTTTAGTGTTTATTAATGATGTTATAAATGTTTTTAAATTTTGTCGTTGCCTTCTGTATGCTGATGATTTAAAATTATTTGCAATTGTTTTCTCGTTGGATGATTTATATTCAATTGGAGCTAGATTTACTAGTCCGATGGTGTAATAATAATTTTTTAACTCTGAACGTAAACAAATGTAAAGCTATGAGATTTTTTAAATGTTTTTCGCCTGTGATAAATTTTTATCATGTAAATGATTTCGATTTGGAGTGTGTGCCATTTTGTAATGATCTCGGGGTTATCTTCGGTAAAGAATTAAGTTTTAATATGCACCTTGACAATATTGTACTAAAGAGTTTTAAGATGTTGGGTTTTATAAAGAGAAACTGTAGGCATATCGAAAACACAAGGGCTATCCAAACACTTTATAACAATTTGGTGCTTAGTATTTTGGAGTGTGCTTGTATCATTTGGGCACCTATATATCATGGTCTCACAGATAGACTTAAGAGAGTACTATCAAAATTTGTAAAATTCTTACCATATAAATACCGATTCCCGTATGAGAATTTATCGCACGAAATTCGTTTAATGTTGGTAGGTCTTTCAAGTTTAGAAATGCGTAGAAGAAACCATTATTTATTTTTTTTTATACAAGGTTAATGGTTTGATAAATTGTGACAAACTTCTTGGCCAGCTTAATTTTAAAGTGTCCAGCAGACATACTCGACAAAGTCAATTATTTGCTAGAACAGTATACCGCAAAAATTATGGTTCGAGAGCTTTCGTCGATTACTTAACCACAATTTATAATCAGCACTTTCTAAATGTAGATAGTTTTTATGCAAGTTTGTATCAATTGAAAATAATTACTGGGTAGCCGTATATCTGTATTAGCAATTATGTTTTTGTATTAATTTTGAAGGATCTATGTAATATTTGGGCTGTTTTGTAATGTACATGTAAATATAAATAAATAAGTAATACTAATATAAATTCCTGTATATATATATATATATATATATATATATATATATATATATATATATATATATATATATATATATATATACAGGGTGATTCAAAAATCGATCACGAAACTTAAGGGGGTGATTCTACTTGACAAAATAAGGGTAGAGCTTCATATAATTTTTTTTCAAAATGTCATTCGTTTTCGAGTTACAAGCCGTCCAAGTTCAAGTTTTTATTTTTTGTTTTTTGAATTACTCGCTTACAGGAAAACCGATTTGACTAATATTTGAAAGATAGGCTAAGTCTTCTGCGCTTCATCATTTTAGTAACAATTAGATAGCCGAGTAGATAAAATCTATAACAACAATCAGCCAACAAAAAGCAATGTTCCATCAACCCAAAAATACATATCATTGCCGTATATACCAGAAATTACTAATCCCATTAAAAAAGTGCTAAAACCATATGATATCCAAATAGCTGAAAAACCTTCGAATAATTTCAAAAACCTTTACACAAAACTTAAACCTGATATCCCTAAAGACGAACAAACAAATGTCATTTACAAGATCAATTGCTTAGATTGCAACCAAACATATGTCGGTCAAACCAAACAGTATTTAAAAAATAGAATACAAAATCACAAATACAGCATTAGACATCACAATAACGATAATAAAACCGCCTTAGCCAAACATGCAATTGATAACATGCACAACATCGATTTTAACAACGTGGAGATTTTAGACAAAGAAATTAATTACAAAAAAAGAACAATTAAAGAAAAGATCCAAATTAAAAGAACACCCGGTACAATGAATTTCAGAACGGACACAAATGACCTGAGTAATGTATATACGAATCTAATAGGGCAATAAAATTGCAGATGGTCCAGAAACTTTCAAACCCTTTGGCAGTACTCTGTCAAAAGCACAACAAACCAGATGTGGAAAAGGAAAAAAAAATGCATCAAAAAATAATAGTTTTCTATATTTATATTTATATTAAATAAGAAGTGTTTAATTATATTATATTAAAGTAATAAAATAGTTAAATGTAAATTTTTCAAGTGAACCACCTGTTAACATTAGGTAAGAAAGTAAAATTTTCAGTTTATATAGCATAAATTTACATATTCCTTTTCATATTTACAGTAATTCTCTGAAGATGGTTTAATCAATAAAATAAACCGAAATGTCAGAAAAAAACATGTGTTAATTTTTATAAAGTAATAATATGACCGAAACCCAAAAAAGTAAAAACTAATTAATAACTACACGGTCAACAAATAGAAACAAAACTTAAATTCAACGAATACTGGCTGTTTATTTAATGTACATAGTCACCTTAAAAAGTAATGATCAGACTTTAAATTTAATATATGATTGCATTTAATTTACTACAATACATTAATTTAGATTAATGTAAAAAATATGAAATTTAATGCTTTACATTAATTGAATTTAAGAAATGGTTTATGAAATTTTCTTCCAGCACATTTACCTTAAATTTAATGCATTTCCTTTTTACAGTTTATTGCAGTGTCGTTAACGGACGTCTTCTGACTGGTCTGGTTTTGGTCCCTGGTCTTATACAACTCCTCTTTCGAACTTAGTGGTCAGGAGATGAAGTTTTGCAGTAATAAATAGAGTATTAGTGAGCTGTTGTGTTCACCGTTTCAAGGTTCATGGATACTGACTTTCTGCAATTACTTGTATGGGGGATATATTCCAATAGACGTCGGCATATAGCTTTGTGTATATGAGTTACTGTTTTTCTTGATTTATTTTATCTTTTTTATATATTAAACTACTGTCTAATTTGCTTTGCTGTTTAACAGTTCTATAGTACCTATTTAAGATAATTTTGTGTTCTCTATTTATACCTGATTTCTTGACTTGCATTACCTGGTTGTTAAGTAATATAAAATACATATTATTCAGGGAAAGACCAAATATTTTAATGGTTGTCAACGATTTTACAGCAACAACGATAACAATAACAATGTTGATTTGACGTGTATTAGGATTATCAACAAAATAAATAATTAAAATTTTATTGTTACCACAACTATTTTGTTCTCACAATGGCAACGAGCACACTACAGACATTTTTAGTTTGAAAGCTTAATTTCGATGTCATTCATTTTACCTTATGAAATTCGTGAGATAATCTCAATCCCAGAAATATTTCTATTATTTAAACTTCATAAGTTAACTTGAAATAGCATAGAAAATGACTAAAGATTGAATAATTAATAATTATATTTTGGTATTAACGCAAACTTCTTGCAAAACACTTTCTCGCTTATAGACTATTACATTTTGTAATCTACATGTTACCAAAAATTTTATTTAAAAAACCTAAAAATAATGAAGGGATGAACTGAAAAGCCAAAGCCAGTAATTTACTTAGATGACGTTTTGCTGGCTATTTGCTTAAAACTAACAAACGTTTTTGAGGATTCTACTAACTAATAACGTGGAATACTGAGTTTGACGATTTTATTTGATCTACCCATTTCCCAAACCCTTTTTGATCACACCTAATTAAATACAAACAACGACGAATAACTTCGAAATTCCTTTCTCATTTCAATAATATCAGCCCATTATTAAATTCATCATGGAGAAATAAGTACAAAATATATTACTTTTTAAGATGTTTTGGTTAAATGAAATTACAGACAACATTCGAACCTCTTACAGCAAATTCACAAACACACGACAATACCTAAACTAATCATCGAATCACTCCAATACAAAGAATTATAAGAAATCTTGTAGATAGAGCCTTGACTCTTTGCAACCCTAACCAACGAGAACCTGATGAAAGAGATAGATCACTTTAAAAATGACCTGAGAGAAAATGGATACCCTGTATATCTGGTGGATAAAATTTTGGAACAATGCAGAAATAGGACAAGATCGTTAACGAACTAAGAACGAAAAATTCCCTATGTTGGAGGAATTTTGGGAAAAAGTTAGAAGAATAGGAAAACGATATAAAATAAACATAGTTTTGAGTTCAAATAACTCTCTGAGAAGCCGGCTCACTAGGGTCAAACCAAAAATTTAAAGGAACATGAAGAACTGTGTGTATCAGATACCATGTGAATGTGGCAACTCCTACGTTGGCGAAACAAAGAGACCCCTTGAAGTACCCCAAAAATACACATCTCGTGAAGAAATAGAAAAATCTGATACCGCCAACCACGCCTGGACTCATGGACACCACATAAAATGGTCAGAAGCTAAAATTCTACACCGAAAACAACACTGGAGAAAACATAATTTCAAATCAGCCACAGATATACATCAGAACAGGAGTTGCTTTAGTAAACCATCTTTATATATATCAGAGAATTGTGGAAACCACTTCTCAATAATTGTAAATTTACAAACAATGCATTATTAGATGGGAAATTCAAAACAATAATGTGAAAGCTACTCTCTCAGCGTTCTTTTTATTTTAGAAAATTAATTTTATTTTTATACAATTTTTTTATTTATTTATCTTCCTTGAACTGACATTTCAAATCCATTCAGTTTGTTGAAGTAAAAACCTTTAAAAAATATTTTTAAAATTATTTTTTTAAGTTATTCTTGTCTCTTTTTCCCTCTTCCTTCATTTCAATTTTCTAAGAATTAAAAAGAAACTAAAATAAGGATAATCAGTATAATATTTTACAAAGCTCTTAGTAAATTGTTAAATATTTACTTTCCCATTGTAAAGTAATTTTAATTTGTTTTATTAAACTTTCTTTAAGGAAAACAATGTTGAACCCATTAGTGATTCCTAAGTGTATTTTTAAATAATTTAAAATTCTTTCGGTCCTTCTATTTTCGTAAAGTAGCATTTAAATAGTTCGAAAGAATTTATTGTATTTTAATGGAGACAGCGTAATAATATAACGATTTTGACATAAAAAAGTATTGCATCTATTTACTATATTTTTTTTGCTACGAAAAATATAGTGAAAAACTAGATCAGTTGATTTTGTATGGATCCAGTGAAATATAAGAAACTCTTAAAATATAGTTTAGTTGAAAAAGGGTCATATTCCTATCGGACATTCAATGTTAGGTTTTCTTGGCATTTTTAGATATTTGGTGTATCAAGGAAGATTAAATTTTAAACATTTTTTTTTACTCTATAATTTAGTAATCGTATGAATTTTGCTAAAAATATGTATTTAGTGATGTAGAAAACTAAAGAGAAGCATAATAAAATCTCAGATTTATATCAAAAACAAATTAATACATAATTTAATATGAAAAATTTAAAGTTTAAATATAAACCGATATAAAGATTTTACTGTAAAATTGATAAATAAAAAACAAAACACTGGGAAATTGTGGTTAAAAATAGTTAAAACGTATAATTAGTGCACAATCAAACCCAATAGAAGTAAGTGAACAGATGCGCTGAGTTCCTGGAAACACGATATATAAACTGCGCATACCCAGTGCCAGACGTTGCTATAGAGCGAGATGGAAAGAAAATTGAGAGCTGTATTCTCCTCTCGTTCTAAGAGGCGGAGCATAGAACTACATGACCCAAATGTGGATAAATACCTTGTCTGATTCTACACTCCGTCCATTAGAAGGAGAACATAACTCGATTTACAAGCGTCTTTCTCTTTTGCACTGTGGCACCGGCTGACATTGCAGATGAACAGTCTATATATCCTAAAACTATGGTTAAAAATCAACGCTTTTATATCAAGAAGCCCTGCACCATATATTAAATAATGTAGTGATAGGTAGGCCACTAATTTCTGTAACTGCGTTCTGCTTCCTACCCTGAGATGTTTGCACACTAGCAACTATGTAGGAAAAAACTAATTGACCCATTTTTATGATGTAATGTAAAAAAATTATATGATATAGGCAGAGATGGGTAAAAATCAGCTGGTTTTCGCCCCACATAAACACATAAAAAAAAAGTTATTTAAGACATTTTCTTTGTTTATATTTGATTCAGTTTTTAACTTAATATCTAGGTAAAAATTGTATGAAAATTAGTCTTGTAAATCGTAGGGATAATTCGTCCAACGTACACTGTGTTGTAATCTTTTACGAATTTTAACGTTTTTTCTAATTTTTAACCGACTTCTAAAAGAAGGAGGTTGTCAATTCGTCAGCTACTTATGTTTTTTTTTTATGTATGTACACCGATTACTCCAGAACGGCCGCACCGATTTGAATAAAATTTGTTACGTTATGTTCAGGAAGTTGCTGTGGTGGTCCCATATTTTTTTGGACGAAATTGAATCAGCACAATCCAAGATGGCGCTGACAATATAGCGGCCAAAAAAATTAATTTTGTCCGATTTTTTCGAAAATTTGCATGGAAAAATTTTCGGGATTGTACATAAAGTATCTGAAATTATGTTTAAAAAATTCAATATGGCTGATCCAATATGGCGGACAAAAGGAATTGTCCGATTTTCTTCAAAATTAGTACAGGGGAGTTTTGGGGTCGCACATAACGAACTTATAATTATTTTTAAAAAATTAAATATGGCGGATCCAATATGGCGTACAAAGAAATCAGTTTTGTCAGATTTTCTCCAAAATTGGTACAGGGGAGTTTTTGGGGTCGCACATAACGGATCTAAAATTATTTTAAAAAAATTTAATATGGCGTATCCAATATGGAGGACAAAAAATTAATTTTGTTTGATTCTTTTAAAAATTCTTATGTGGGAGATTTTGGGATCGCATATTACGAATCTGAAATTATTTTTAAAAAATTAAATATGGTGGATCTAAGATGGCAGATTAAATATTCTGCATGTCTCGATTTTGTCTAAAATCAGTATTGGGGGATTTTTGTTAGTGTTAATTACGAATTTAAAATATTTTTTGAAAACCCAAATCTGACGGATTTAATATGACGTCCCAAAAATATTACATTTTTCGATATTCTCCAAAACTGATATAGAGGATTCTTCAGGGTGTAAATTATGAATTTAAAAGTATATTTTCAGGATTCAATATGGCAAATCCACTATGGCGGACTAAAAATTTTACATTTTTCGATTTTATTCAAAGGACTGAATCGTTTTGAGGATGTAAATGTAATGTAAATAGCGAATATAAAATTATTTTAAGAAAATTTAATGTCAGGTGCAATATGCGAAATTTCAAATTTCCGGATTGCATCCAAAATGCCACAATGAATTCAAAACTAAAAATCCAAAAATAAAATTTTTATAAAAAAAATTGGATCGACTTCTAAAAGTGCGCTAAAAAGTGAAAAATAACTAACTTTTCTATGAAATTGATATTTTTGAAGTCGGCGCCAAATTATTTATCAATAAAATTACAAATAAAGTGCTTTTAATCTGTTTATGCGAATCACATTTTGTCAGGTATTAGTTTGGTGGCGACTTAAAAAATTTCAATTTCATAGAATAATTTATAGTTATTTTTCACTTTTTAGCTCACTTTTAGAAGTCGGTTGAATTTTTTTTATTAAAATTTTATTATTGATTATATTATTGTGGAGAACTCAATGAACTGAAATATTGCTTTTGTTTTGTAATACAGTTTGAAGACTTTTGGGTACATAATTGTTTATTTTGAGTCATCGAGAGCACCAATGTCATGAAAATAGGAAAGTTGGATTTAACAAATATTAAAAAATCTCAAAACATGCTTTTTTAAATGACTTACACGAATACTTTCAGTATAATTTTTATAGAACTGATAAGTTACAAACTTGAAGTAAATGCAAAGACAAAAAAATGGCTTAAATTAAAGTTTTTATATTTATGACTGAGAGTTTAAAAGACAGCTGATTTCCTTTTAAATTCTGGGAAATGTTAATCTAATTCCAATATCGTATCTCCTTAAAATTTATTAAAACTTAAAATATTTTGTAGGCAATCACAAGGCTAGATTCGATTTGTTTGGATAAGTGACCTAGAATGATTTTAAATTTTGAAAGTTTTTACAAATGCTATTTCAATATCCTATTTATTTTATAGCCCGAGATATAACTTTAAATATTCCATAACATTCACGTTATTTTAGCAGCTCATCAAATGCCTCGTTGCTGGAAGTAGGTTTTATCTAGCATTTTTTATATTTACCTTTGTAAAATGATTTATATATAGAGAATTAAGATATTAATTGAAGATATTTTTTATGGAAGTATAAACATTAACACAACTTAAAATGCTTATATCAAATAGTTTAACAAAGAGTAAAAATTTACTTTAGGTTGAAGGAATACTCGAAAGAATAGTTAAAATCTATAAATAATATGATATTTCAAATCACAAAATGTACAGGAAAGCTAAACTTTTTTAATAAGTTTCAAATGCCACTTAATTTTAATATATATATATATATATATATATATATATATATATATATATATATAGTTACAAAAATAATGTAGCTTATGTTGGATGAGTGTTTTTTTCATCCTTTTCGTAGATTTTCTATAAAATTTTTACATTTACTAAATTTCAGAAGAAAAACAACACCCATTATTAAAAAATATCTACTGTTTAGAATATATGCAGACATAATATATGACAAATAAAAAACTTATCTTTTTTTAAAAGTAAAATTTCTGTGACAATATTTTAAGGCACACTAATGTCTTTAGTGTCATAAAGTTATATATTTTTTTAATACCTTTTTAAATTTTTACATAAAACAGGAAGAACCATGAAAAATATACATAATTATAAAAATTTTACTGACAAATATGGACTGATGTTTTCAGTCTAGATCTGAAATTATATGCAGGTATTTTTGTTCTACTTTCACAGAATGTGTATGAAATAAACAGTTTCCTTACATTTCCTGCATAAACCTCTCACAACAAATAATAAAGCATGATCATATATTACTCCATTTTCCACATCCGCAAGCTGGTCTTCATGTTTATCATAAACAACATTACGCAATAATAATATTTCATGAGGTACCAACATGCACAGAAATGTTTTTAGTTAAAAATTTGTTGTTTGTCTAAATTTTGCGTTAGGAAACCATAGATACCAACACCAATTTATATATCTTATCAATTTCCCTCTGGATGGTGAATGGAACAATTCTGCCATAAAACGACAGCCACTGGTACAGAGCTAGCGCCAAAAGATTTATTTCTACGGTAAAATAGAAGAGTTAACAATCTTATGACTCAACTATCTGAAATAAAACTCCGATTGTGATCTTAACTGATCAATAATTTCCCCCCAATTTCAATTTTAATTTAAATGATATTGCACGTTGACAACAAACAGAAACATAATGACTATGTTCCACACTCCTTCTATACCTTAAAAGTTAATTGGCTTGACGTGATATTTATTTTATTTATAAAAACCAAACTTCATAAACTCTAAATATAATTATTTTTTGCTTTTATTAAGTCATTTTTCTGTATTTTCTGAACATCTCTTATTAGACCAAAAATTATGTGGTGTCAAAACATTTTTAGTAATGAAATTTTCTTAAAAATCAATAATCAAAAGTTCTTCATGAGGCCAAAAATTAAAGACAATATTTTTAAAATAGATGTGACATGACGACGTGTTACATACCTTCATATAGTGGGTGTAGTTCATATCTCCCGAACCTACTTAGTAGTAGTGGTTACACAAATGTTTAACATGAGAATAGCATCATATTGAAAGGTAGAAGTTATATCCCTAGTTTTGTTCTCCTTGTCAAACGGTAATGGCTGGGTTAGAAAGAGTATTTTAGTACATAAAACTTTAAACTCTAGTTGCTTCTTATAAAACTGTTCGCTTATGGACACAGCTTAAAACAATCGGGAACAAATGTCTACAACTCATTTGTTCTTACTGGTAAATTCTCTCTCTTTCCACACCGTCAATAACACCAAAAGAGCAACCCGTAATGTCCTTAATCTTACAGCTGACTTTTCGAATTTAAAGCAGTAGTGACGTCGCGCTCTGAATTCAGGGAAGCACTGAGTCAAAGTGCCGCCACCGCGCCGTTTAATGTCTCAGGTTCTCCATTTCGGAATTTGAAGAATTGTATTTTTAGCATTGTATGTGATAGTATTTATATTATTTAATTTATTTAAGGAGTTTTTGGCAATATTAAACCTGAAATTTGATATTTTGTCGTAAAATAAGAGCAGATTCGCAACCAATGGCCAATGTTAGTAATTTTAATACACATGGTTTAACTTTTATCATCCTCACTAAAATATTGATTGCATATACTATAACTTGTATTGGCTAGAATAAAATTTAGCGTCAATAACTTGGGACTGCTATACAGAAGATTCCACTTACCAACTCTCTTTTCATGATTTTCAAGATGAGAAAAATAATTTCTGGTGAAAATGGAATTAATGCAATCAGGGCACAACAGTTCCTATATCTGCTCATATTTGTTCTTTTTACAGCAAAACTAAATATATATAATAATTTAAAAATATATAAAAGCGAGCTTAATCTTATTAAAGGGAAGCACAGATTTGAGATGTTAATATATATAGAGAAAAAATTAATAATATATGTCGTTTCGATCAATGTACCCTTCATGAAGAATTATATTTACTTACCAATTTCTTCAGTATGATTTTTATAAACAATGCACAATAAGTTATATAAGTATATAACCTAGGTAAATTGTCAATAACACATGCTAAGGGTGGCCGAAATGAAAACACTGAGAACAATAGTGGGGAAAACAAGAAGAGACAGAGTAAGAAACACAGATATCAGAGAACAATGCGGGATACAAGACATTGTGAGATGGGGAAGACAACGTAAGAGGCAGTGGTACAACCACGTAAGACGGATGGACGAGAACAGACTTCCGAAAATAGTCCTAGAAAATAACCCGCCCGGCTCAAAACCTCCCGGGAGGCCCCCTAAAAGGTGGAAAGAGAGTTGGCAATCTACCTCTCAGGAAAAGATGCAGAGGCAGCTTCAGAATTAACAGATCGACAGATCTCCAAGAAGTAGAAGAAGAAGAAGAAGAAGAAGAAGTAAATTGTCAATAATTTAATCATTTAAGATTCGTCTAAACACGAAAACAACGAAATAAATTTCACAAATCTCCAAAATCAATCGCTATATTTAAATAAAATGGCGAAACCTTTCAGATAATAAGTCGGTAAATTGAAGTCCTACTTTATTGGCACCCTAGCGTCATCTACTAAGATGTTCGCAAACTTAAATCTCTGTCTCACTTCTTCCATAAAGATTGCCCAGACTTGGCCTCATACGATCTGCACCTCCTAAAATATAAAATTATTTTGCCCAGCGCATTTACCAAAAGTCACACTTTTAAAATAGAGCACCAATTGAAAGAAACTTTAGCTCCTTATATTTCGAGAATGGAACGGTTAAATAAAAAATAATACATAAATTATTTAATTGCATTTTTTAAATCATATATAAAGTTACTCCATTTGATCGGATAAATAATTAAGATGTACTAATTATATTAAATTAGTAGAAGTAATTTATCCGCAATAATTTTCTCTCTCCATATTTAGTAGAAGCTTTTATAGAAAACTATGTCATATTTTTAAAATTTACTGTTAGAAAATTTTAGGGGGGGACATATAAAAAGCCAATTTCTATGCTCATATTTCTTTAAAAAAATACACCAATCGATGAAGTAAACATTTTTTTCCATTCCTATTTTTTACTTAGAGGGAAGTATCGTATTTTATTACGATTTCGTCTCAGGTTTGTTTTTTAACGGATGAAATTATTTTTTGCTCGACATATCGACGGACACACAGGCGGACAGACAGATCGGTGGACGGAGTAAAATGGCCAAACTACAAGAGTCCCAAGAACATTACGAAATGCTAAAAATTAGTTTGATGACAGAAGAGATACAATCACTTGTAACCATGTCTCGGCGGGCGTTTTTTTTCCAGGAATCCGGTGCTGATACGTTGTCGGAATATGCTGTATTTTATTTGATAACATTTTGTTACGTTAGACCACACGTTCCGTAGTTAATTTGTAATGACGTGTTTATAGCACCTTTGGCAAGAGAAATTTTAAGGTATTTTGTTTTTTGGGCCCTTTGTGACGAGCAAAGAAAGTAATAAAATTAACCTACAACAGACTGAAAAACATTTTGGAAGAAATTATTGACGATGGGCTTGAAATGGGCGAAAATAAGTCTAGGCTAATTCTAATTCAGAAATGAGACAATATTTTAGGGATGATAATTGCGACGAAAGCTGCCAGGGGTGTAACAAGTAAAGGTGATAAGGAAAATATGATTATATTACAAAATATACATTCAGTGATGCCAAATACGGATCATGTAAAGCAAATTCCGAGTTCAGAGGTGAAAACTATTCTTTTTATTAGAAATCCTGCATTACTGTACCAAACACAAACAGTTGAGTATGCCAACAACACTCCGACGAGATCCTATATATTAACAGACAAGGTAAGTAGGCATAGGGGCACCGTAAACCGACCAGACGTCTCCAGACGGTTTTCCCGGAAGCGGCTTGATTGACACGTGCCGGGAGTCCTTTAGCACGTGTCATCGAGGTCGTTATGTATGAATGAATGATTTTCTACGAATAATGGTACTTTGAACCAGACATCACCGATTACGTTTCCCAGTACCGCCTTTATTGACCCGTGCCGACGGTCTTTAGACACTTGTCACTTATGAAATAATGTATGTTATTTCAAATAATTGTACGTTGAACCGCCATACATCGATAATTGGTTTCTTCGGAAGCTGCTTTTTTGACCGGCACCGACAATCCTTTATTACTTGTCATCGAGGTCGGTACGTACGAAATAAAGTATTTTTCCACGAATAGTGGCACTTTGAACTGCCAGACATCGCTCACTGCGTTCTTCGGAAGAAGCTTTATTGCCCGGCGCCGACAATCCTTTGGCACGTGTCGTCGGGGTCATTACGTATGAAATAAGGTATTTTTCCACGAATAATTCTGTAAATTTAGTCCTATTATTTTTAATTATTACTTACAGGGTGATTTATGTAGGTTTTTATTCACACATGCATTGTGGTTAGATTCATTTCTATTTTTTGACCGTGCAGTTATTAATTAGATTTTACTTTTTGAGTTTCGGTTATAGTATTACTTTATAAGAAATTAATACATGAGTAGTATACTGGCAAAAGCTACATATATAACAGATGTGTAAAAAATGTATTAAAAAAAAACAATATCAATTTTCTATATTTATATTTGTATTAAAATAACAAAAAAGTTAAATGTAAGTTAATTAAGTGAACCGCCTGTTAACATTAGTATTTCTCTGAAGATGGTTTAATCAATAAAATAAACCGAAACGTCAGAAAAACATGTGTTAATTTCTTATAAAGTAATATTATGTCCGAAATCAAAAAGTAAAATCTAATTGTGGTTATACTCATCGTCTACCCGAGCATCATAAATTATCCTTTAACCCCTGGTGCTCGAGTTTTTTTTTGTCGGGTGCCATCGGCTGGCCCCGCCAGATATCGCCACTTGTCGTCAGGGGTTACATATGAAATAAAGTATTTTCCCACTAATAATTTTGTAGATTTATCCCCATTATTTTTAAATATTACTTAAAGTGTAATTTATGTGAGTTTTTATTCGTGTATGCATTGTGATTAGGCTCATCCGTCTATTCGACGACAATGTCAATATACTCTAAACCTAACAACAGGCTACAGCTTAAGATGTATTACCACCGATCTGGAGGTTACTGTCGCAGTCGATTGCAGCATAAATACAATATATTTGATATGTGAAATGTGACCGTTACAAATAAAGATATTTTAAAATGAATAAATGTCTATTCAGGCATCGTAAATTATCTTTTGTCTTCTGATGGTCGGGGTATCTTTTTGTCGCGTGCCACTAGCAGGATAGGTCTGCTTTTTCCAGGAGGTAATAAATGTTATATTCTAGGTTTATTTTCTATGAAAAGATTTAAGCTTGTTATTCTTATACGGTAATTACTTGTAATTTCGGCTGGATTACTTTTAGGCCTAGATTGTTGTTTTAATATACGATATTTCGAAAATGATGTTTAGATTATAATTGTTCAGATTTTTAACGAAGTGGTTGTAGAGCCGCTGAATGATATAAGTTTAGAAAGAAAAACATGCGTGTACTTTTCAACTCGGGGTTGATGTAATTTTTTTTAAAAAACAACTTTATTGCAAGAATGGGATACAAACTGTATAAGACTAACTAACATTATGCATGCTGGGTATATTTATAAGTTTAAATATGCTGAGCCTGCATGGGAACAGACACTTTAAGAATCTGAGAATTGCTTATGCAAGGTTGCGTAATATTGCGACATAAACCGTTCTCACGGGAATGTAACTCCTCCGCGCTGAAGTTGAAAACTTATACTTCGTATATGTTTTCAAAATATTTGGTTACTATCTTGTTCGTGACTTATCTCGTTTTTTAAAGCGTTCTTAGATTCTTTTACAATTTTATAATAGATAAAATATATAATAATAATTCCAATAATGATATACAATAATATTGTCCAAATACTGGACTTATCAGTATAAATTGGTACATTGATTTCTTCCAATTTTCTTCTTTCTTCTTCCAACTTGGTCTTGATATCTTTGGTTGCCTTGAGGTTTATGAAATTGAGGTCCATCGTGGGTGGTTCGTAATTTATCGATTTTTGCTGATTAATATAGCTCCAATTCAATACTGGTAGATTGACTTTGGAGAAATCCAATTGACTTGTTTTATAGGTTTCGAATATTATTGATTTTATTCGAATTTTACATTCGGCTGTGGATTCTAGTAGGTAGGATCCAAATAAGGGTTGGTTATTTTCTGTCTTTCGGCAATTTACTGTGCTAATTAAATTGGTGGGTACTGTAATTAACCATTTCCCATCAATGATTTTTGTTACTTGAATTTCGTGTAGCTGAACTTCAAAGGGGTGGCAAGACGTAATGTTCTTCTCGTGTTTGATTAGTTGAACAGCACAGGAAGGGTTGTTTTCTATATGAGACGTGTGGACTTCCTTACAGAGGTAACTTTCTGGCTGGATTTCGGAACAACTTTGGTCCATATATGCATATTTTTCAGTGCTAAGTGCCAGGTATGGTTTAAAGGGGATGTTTACAAGGAATGATTTATTATTGGGGACTGGTACTGGGAACAATTTGAAATATTGATATATATTTTCTTCGACAAGTGGAAGTTCTATTATAAAGATTATATTGAAGTCCTCTAGAAAACTTTTAATTGTTAAGATTTTTTCAAAATCTAATAAATTTTCAGAAGTACCGTCTAAGGGTAGTTTATCTGTGCTTAGATAGTTATTTAGTTTTTGTATTTCCTTTAGTAGTTCTTCCGGTTTAATGATTGAATTATGAAGAACGTTAATTTTTGCGAAAGTTATTGATACTTCGATTTTTTCGAGAATATCGTAAATAGATTGATAGAGTAATGTAATTTGGTTTATTACATTATATATTAAATAATTTTGTTCAAACTTAGCTTGTTGAAGTTCAACCTTTTTTATTATTGTTTCCGTTTGTAAAATGTGCGATTTTAACACGTATTCGTTATGCGTGATATTTGCTATCATTGTTTCGAATTTACCGATTGTAGAATCTAGAATTGTAATTTGGTTGCTAATACTTGTTTTTAATTTATTTTGGTTTTCTTGTAGATTTTTGATTTTCGCGTTAATTTGTTCCGCGTCATTTTGATCTAGATTTCCCGTAATGCTTTTCAGAAATGTTCCTAATGGGTTAAATAGGCCTCTTTTATTTCTGTGTGTATATTTAAACGGAATTATTTGTTCGATTAGATTTACTATTCTTCGTTCGAATGTCTTTAAGGAGATAAGTGAATTAAAATATGTTTCGTGGTAATTGGTATTATTTTGGATATTAGTGGTAACGCTTTTCGCATGGTTTTTTAGGGTTTCAAATTTTGTGATTAAAGGGGCAAGATTAATTTTTTGAATAAAAGTCCAATGGTTAGACTTGATTTGTACCGTTCCTAATCTATAAGGTAGTATTCCTGGGTGATCATTCAGGTTGTGGAATTTTACTGCGTTTGTGTTGGTCCAGCTCCATCTGGAACAATGGGTATTATTTTAGTTTCGTTTATGTGGATAATTTCTTTCGTTTTTGTTTTCGGGTTTTCGATTTCGATCTTATTGTTTTCTAGTATTTTCGTTAAGGTGAAGGGTCCGGAAAATTTATTTTTTATTTTACTCGACCTATCAGTGGATTTCTTGTAAACTTGGGAACCTATAATTAAATCTTTCGATTTTTTATTTTCGTTAATCTTATCGATAATTTTTTGTTTCATTTCTTTAGTCTCTTGGGTGATTTTGTCATATAAAATTTGAGTGTTATTTTTATGATTGGCTATATATTCGGTGAATACGTGGGATGGTATTAGATTCATAGGGTCTCTGGAATCCGTATGTCCTAAAACAAGTTCGTAAGGTGCAAAATTCGTACTTGAATGTATCGTGTTATTATAGGCAATAATTGCGTAAGGCATAAGATTAATAATATCCGCGTTGGGGTCTGATTCCTTTAAAATTCTAATATGTTCAATTAAGGTAGAATGGAGTCTTTCTACTGGAGAATTCGATTCGTGATGATAGGGTGTAGTGAAATGTATTTTTATATTATGTGCTTTTAGTAATCCGTTGACCGTTTCGTTTTTGAATTCCGATCCGTTATCAGAAACTATTTGCTTTGGAATACGTAAAAATGAAAAATATTTTATTAGTTGTTCGCAACAAGATATAGCGTTTCCGTCATAAGGTAATGCTTGAGCATATTTTGAAAATTTATCTATAATAGTAAGAAATTTTTGTTTTCCGATAATGAATGTGTCTATATGGACTATTTCAAAGGGTTTGCTTGGTGTCTCTGTTAATATTAGGGGTTGATCTGGTGGTTTTCTGTTGTATTTTGCTCTTTGGCAAATCTCGCAATTGTTAATGTATTTTACGATATCAGATTTTAACGATTTCCAATAGTAATTTTGTTTTAGAAAATTTCGAGTTTCCTCAATTCCGCGATGGTTTGTTTTACCTTCGTGTCTATATTTTATCATTAATTCTCTTTCATCTGGTTTAACATTATTAATGAGCTTTGTGCACTCTATTAATTTTAGATTTTTGAAAAGATTACTCATTGATTGTTGAAAATAAGGCCGTAATTCCTTTGAAAAGAAATAAACGTGAGTAGTTTTATTAGTTAAAAATTCTTTTAGAAATTTATTTATTGTTGACATGTTCGTTGGTAAAGTTGCGTGAATAATTTGGTTTCCGTCAAAGTTTTCGCGTTCTGTTTTGATATAAGTATCATAGGGTGATTTTTTGATTATAAATTGATGAGGTTTATTATTGATTATTTCGTCTAATAAAGTCATGTTAGAATAATTTTCCGTCGCATTAGTACTATGTACTGTGTTAGTTTCTTGAGAATTATTTGGGGGTCTTATTTGAATGTTTTGAAGGATTCTAATTTTGGGTTTTTGATTTTTTATTGGTTCGATTGGTTGTTCGCGAGTTTGATTAATATTTCTACTTGCGTCGTCTGGGTCTAAATTTTCGGGATTGAATTGACTATAACTTTCGTCTAAAAATTTATCGATTTCTTGACTGATGTCGCCAGGGTTATTTAAAATTGAGTCTGATTCTAACGTGTTTAATGATATTCGACTAAGTGCGTCAGCATTGGTGTTTTGTTTTCCTTTCTTGTAGATTATTTCATAATCGTATTCCTCAAGTTTAAGTCGCCATCTTATTAATTTTGAGTTGGGTTCTTTAAGGTTAAATAGCCAAACAAGGGGTCGATGATCCGTATAAATCTTAAATTTTCGTCCAAAAAGGTATGGTCTGAAATATTTACATGCCCATACTATCCCTAAAAGTTCTTTTTCTATGGTAGAGTATTTTTGTTCCGTTTCGTTTAGCGTTCGTGATGCGAATGCAACAGGATTGTCATTGGGTGGATTTCCTTGTGATAAAACGGCGCCAAGGGCTACGTTTGAGGCGTCGGTTGTAAGTACAAAAGGTTTTTCGAAATCTGGATATTTTAAAATAGGAGAGTTTATTAATAGGTTTTTTAAATTGTTAAAAGACTGAATGAACATTGGTGAATGTTCGACTTTTGCGCCCTTTTTCAAACATCGTGTTAGGGGTTTAGTAATTTTTGCAAAATCTTTGATGAATCTTCGGTAATAACCGGCTAGTCCTAGAAAGGATTTGATTTCTTTTTGAGTTTTGGGAATAGGAAAATTTTTTACTGCGTTTACTTTATCAGGGTTTGGTTTGACACCTTCATTTGTAATTTTGTGTCCTAGATAGGCAACTTCTTTGTGTAAAAATTCTGACTTGTCTAATTGTATTTTAAAGTTTGCTTCTCTTAGTCGATTAAAGACTTTTTTCAATCGGTCAATATGTTCTTGGAGTGATGTGGAAAATATAATTATATCGTCAAGGTAAACTGAGCATATTTCGTTTTGAAGACCACGGAGGACATTATTCATGACTCTTTGAAAGGTTGAAGGGGCGTTTTTTAGTCCAAAGGGCATTCTTTTGAATTCGTAATGACCTGTGTCTGTAGAGAAGGCTGTTTTGGGAATATCGGTGGTGTCCATCTCTATTTGATGAAAACCTGTCGCGAGGTCTAGGGTTGAGAAATATTGTGCTTTCCCTAGCTTATCGAGGATATCCGATATGTTGGGTAAGGGAAATTTGTCATCTATCGATTTTAAATTCAATTTCCTATAATCAATTACAATTCTCCACTTGCGCTGTCCGCTCGCGTCTAATTTTTTTGGTACTACCCATATTGGGCTGCTCCATGGTGAATTTGAGTTTTGAATAATACCGTTTTCAAGCATTTTGTTAATTTGCGTTTTTACCTCTTGTTTATGAACTTCTGGGTACCTGTATGTTTTAGTAAAAATCGGCGTTTCGTCTGTTAAATTGATTTTATGTTTAATCTGATTAGTAAAGGTGAGAGGGGTACCTTCTGTATAAAAGATGTCTCGATATTCATAACAAAGTTTTCTAATCGCTAGATATTCTTCTTTGTTACAGTGTGCTAAACGTAAGTTTTTTAAATTTTGTTTTTGTAAGCCGTCGATATACTCGTTAATTTCCGTGTCTGTTTCCATTTTTTCGATAAAATTTATTTCGTTTTCGTTCACGATTTCGATGTTTAAAGGTTCGTTAAAGGTAATTTTTATTGGACTATCGCGTGTATTTGTTACGAGGGTTGTAGCAAATGAGTCACTGACTTGTACTAAGGCTTCTGGCATTTCGGCTTCTCCGAAATTTGTGTATTTTAAAATACCGATACCGTTCGATTGATTGACTGGTATTTTGACTTTTTGACGAGTACGTGGTGGTATTATTAATTCAATTGTTTCAAAATTGTGTAACGTTTCCTCGAGTTTGTATTGTATGGGTAAAGTAACATTTCGCGTTTTTAAGACATGATTTTTAAAACTTATCTCTGCTTTAGTAGCTTCTAGAAAATCGACACCTAAAAGTCCGTCGAATCTAAGTGAAAAGTCGAAAAGATAGAATTTGTGATTTTCTGCGATTTTGAAAGAGGGGAATATTGGGATATCTGCTACTTCATTATGTATTGAAATTGCATGGGCTGTTTTTACAGTGAATGTTTCTGGAAATATGGAGTTCGGATAATTTGAGTAAGCAAGGTCGGGTTTGATAAAGCTTTTGCCGCTACCTGTATCTATGAGGAATTTTGCATTTAATTCGGGAATATAGATAGTTGGTAGATCGACGTTGGTATGGTTATGTAGATATATTAAGGTGGGTTGTTGAGGGTAAAACTGTCTGGAAAATTTCCGTCACAATAATTATTTTGATTTTCGAAATCAAGATAATTTTGGTTTTCGTGTGAATTTTCATGTGACCTTTCGTCATCATAGTAATTTTGGTTTTCATATGGGTTTTCCTCGTCATAATAATAGTTTCCTAAGGAAGTATTCTCATCGTATTGAGGGTGATTTATTTTGTCATTATTTAGGGGGATATTTTCGTTATTATTCGCGGTTTCAACTGCTTGGTTGAATAGTTCTTCGGCTATCCATTTCGGTTTGTTTTGTAAAATTTGTGGTTTCTGATTTATTTTGGAATTCGCTGAGGACGTGTCCATTGGTTCAGGTTTTCGATGGGACGTAAAACGTGAAATTCCCGAAGTCGAGGGTCTTGGAATATTTTGAGGGTTAATATTTGGACGTGAATAAAAATTGGGTTGTTGTCCAGAATTATTTTGATTTGAGGGGTTGTAACGCCACTGGCCAAATCCTAGAAATTGAGGTCTGTTATTAAAAGGTGGGGGTGATTTTTGATGATAATAAGGGTTTAAGGGTTGCACATTAACAGGATAATGTGGTCTGGGTGTATAAGCAGGATAATGCGAATTATTTGGTTTTGGTTTATTTGTTGTATTGGGATTTGTAGTTGTTTTATTTAAAGAATTGTTGCGGTTTTTATAGTACAGAAAATTTTCTTCTTCGGAAGTGAAATTCATGGCTTGTTCTAAGGTCTGGGGGTTTTTTAACCTTACTACTAGTTGCATGTGGTAGTTTAAGCCGTTTATAAATGTTTTTAAAACTAGATTGCCGTATTCTGCGATTTTTAATAATTTTATTTCTCGCGTGTCGTTCGACGAATTTATTTTTGAAAAAAGAAGACTTCTTGCGTCTTGTAGTCTTAAGCCAAAATCATGAGGGGTTTCATTTTTTTCTGGTTTAAGGGTAATTATGTCCTGAACTACGCAATCTATCGATCTTTGATCCGCAAATGTGGTAATAATCGCGTCTTTAACTAAAGGCCACGAGGTTAATTCTATGCGCGAGGCAATTAGATCTGCTGCTCTGCCTACAAGTTTGCTTAGTATTGTATCGAAAAGACAAATGTTTATAGGTGCATTAGCATTTGTTTCATTTTTATGATTTTTGTAAAAGTTATCACAAGCACTGATAAACCTGTTTATTTGTTTAGAATTACCATCAAACAGAGGGATGTTGTCTGCTTGAAATCTTATTAATTGGTAATCTGGGTTTGCCATTATACAGTTATTAATATTACTATTACTAATATTACTAAAATTAAAAGATTTCTAAAGTCTATGATTAATTATTTCAGTGTTTAATATAACAATTAAACTTTTATAATACGTTGATATAACAATCAACAGTATTTTAATTATTTGATTGATGAGCTTATTAATTAGTAATGTGTTCGATATAACAATCAAACAATTCGTTTGTTTATCAATATTTCAATGGGGTTTTGTGGAAGGAATGAATGGATTGCACTTACAGTGTAATTCCGATGAGGGTGATGATTACTGGTTTCATTTGATTCTTTTCTTGTTTTCTTAGCCTAGGTTCCAATAGGATGAGCGATGCTTGTCTCCTCCCTGGAGTCTATTTATGAGAAGTAGGACGATGCTTGTTCCTCTCTTCTCGCACCAATAGGACATAGAACTTCGTCTTCTCCCTGGTCGGTGAGCCACACAATCTTGCACACACTCTGCAATTCTGGGGTTGACACTAGCCACTTTCTCTTGCTCGATGCAGTTTACTAATGGTTTGATTATTTTTCTTCCCAGGTTGTTTTTTCTTGATCGATTCACTAGTTAATTGTTAAGACAAAAACTTTTCTTCGATTTTCGTTCGATGAGCCGCCTAGTGAATCCTACCGACTGCGCCACTTTTCAACTCGGGGTTGATGTAATTTTTTTTAAAAAACAACTTTATTGCAAGAATGGGATACAAACTGTATAAGACTAACTAACATTATGCATGCTGGGTATATTTATAAGTTTAAATATGCTGAGCCTGCATGGGAACAGACACTTTAAGAATCTGAGAATTGCTTATGCAAGGTTGCGTAATATTGCGACATAAACCGTTCTCACGGGAATGTAACTGTGTTCGTACGTATGTATGTATGTATATTTGTGTAAAGTACATGTTTCTCTGTCGTTATGGTGGATTAAGTGATGGATTCGTCTGTTACCTTGTGACAATATGGCATTTTTTTTCAAATGTAATATAAACAAGACATATAGGTATACTTACTTAGTTATTTGTCATATATATTGAAATATTTTGTCATTACTGTTGTTTTATAGTAACAACTAAATCTTCAGACGCTATGATTTACTAAGTTAGTGGATATACATATAAGCACAGGATAACACATGGTGCATAACTATTTCAATTTTTACATAACCCGCTATATTCTCGGTGTTTTTTTCTAGTCTTGGACCTAAGAAAGATAATCTAATTTATTGGTTTACAATATCCTTAATAACGAGGAATTTCCCAGCTCCAGCCGCGTGTAGAGAGCTTTTTAGATAATGTCTATAGGTCAAGTTATAGGAAGGAAGAAATATAATTTTCTAGAAAAAAATAAAATAACTTTCAGGCCCTACCGCTCATTTTAATAAATATACAAAAAACATATATCGGTGGTAGCTTGAAAGAAAAATTTTAAAATTGATAAGGGAATAGGCGACTTAAATTATTGATTATTTTTTAGATATTCCCTATATGAAAAGTCTGCAGAACCCGAGCATCATAAATTATCCTTTAACCCCTGGTGCTCGAGTTTTTTTTGTCGGGTGCCATCGGCTGGCCCCGCCAGATATCGCCACGAAGGTATAAAAGTTGATTTTAGTATAATTTTTTCGATTAAATACATAAATTTAGAGGTTCACACTGTTCGTACTAATCATTTTTATTAAATAAATATAAGAAAATACATGCATTGACGTTAAATTGAGAGAAAAAAATTAAAAATTGCAAAGGGATAAGTAAATTAAAATATTGATTGCCCTTTTTAAGGTATTATTTATACAATAGGTTTTTAAACATGTTTTCTTTGGATGACCACAAAGGTAGATGTGAAGGCGATTTGAATAGGTTTTTCTAAAAAACATGTTATATTAAACGTAAGAAATAAAATCGAGGCACTATTTTCTTGGAGCTAACCTGAGGCTTGGTTTTCTGTGAAACAATGGTCTTAATATTCAAGGTACGGATAGCCGTTTTTTTTGTAAAGGGTAAATTTTATTGTTTTAAACAAGGCCTATGTTTTCTTTTTCTAAAGAATGGAACTAACCTGAGCCCTGCTTCCTTTGGTATGTGTCTGTGTGGGTCATGGTGTTTGTGTGTGCATGTGTGTGTGTGTGTCTTAATGTTCACGGTATAGGTAGCTATTGATTTATGAAGGTTAGGTTCTACTGTCGGAATTTGTATTATTTGAATGGGTATAAAGCATGCATATCGATATTAGATTTCCTATTATGTATTTAGGTTTTATCGGGATTTTTATTACCGGAACAGGCATAAATTATTGTACTAATATTAAAATCAGGATTGTTTAACTTCTTTCTTCCTACTTTGTCCATCATTTCGAATGCTCTTTATGTTGTCCTTTTATTGTCCTGATGTGTTTTATGCGATTTATTGTTTGACTTGTTTAAAGCGTCACGGTGACGGTCGCATTAAATCAACACTTTGTTACTTGTATGGAAGGATGCTAAAGTCAGAGAAGACTCTGTAGAGTTATACAATGAGAGATAATTATTGAATAAGTAACTAAGACTGGTTTATATTTTCTGAAAATGGTGCCGTCGCGGTTTAAGTAGTAAATAATATAATTTTAATTAATTATATAACCTACTTTATTTAAAATTTTGTTAAAAACAGTGATACATGACATATTTTACAAACTTAGTACTAAAATTAGGACAGTATCCCTTAGAGCTTAATAAAATATGCCTTGTCCTATTTTAGATTACCCATTTTTAAAAGTATACATGTAGTAATGTTTACGAATAGGAAGTTGCCGTGTAGGTACAAATTCAGGTGGTTCATTTGGAAAAATCCCTGGCGAGTTCTATGAAGACTTTCTTCTAATAATTGATGTTGAAAAGTCTATTCTAGCAGAAGAATAGTTAAACTATGAATGAGAATATAGGTAGTGAATTTAATGTCACTCTTCTTAAAGATCTTCAATAAAAGTCAGTTAGTTTAAAAATGACAGCTTAATTTCTTACTCTGTTTTTGTTTCTTTAGTAGATTTGTTTTGTTATTGCAGGGGTGTCGATGTGTTATTTCTGTATTATCAATGTGTTGTGCTTTGTTATTACCGTGTTTTGTTGCCTTTCATTATATTATGTTGTACTGCATTAACAAACAGATTATAAACGCTAAAAATCGACTAGAATAAGGGGTGGAAAACCTCAGAAGCACAAACGTGCAGGTTAACATTATTTTTTCACAAGAATAAAGAAAATACATTTAAAGAAAACCTCTGATTTTTATTCTGAAAGTGAAATTTTGGCTTTAGAAAAACAATCGAAATCGCCTATTCAATGATTATTTCGCTTTTAGCACCATAATCTCCTTCCTTTTCTGGAGAAGTTCTAACAAAAGTACCGGAAATATAGGTTTTCCAAAATATTGTTCCAAATAAAATTAATAATTTTAGAGAAATTTCCATATTTAAATATTTTGAATATAGAGGGTTAAATAAAGTCTAAATATGCGAGAAATTCTTATTTCTATGGTTATTTTGCCTTTAGCACTATAATATCCTTGTTTTCCTAGAAAAATTCGAAGAGACAGGTTATTCGAAATAAATAAAATACAAAACAAAAGTAATAGTTTTAGAGAAATTTCCTTATTTTCCTATAACATGAATTTCGGGAGGCAAATTTGATACCAGTCACTCGTTCTTGGCTTTTTTATCTAAAATCATGATCAAGATCTTGTACTTTTTTACAAAAAGGAAGAAATACGGGAAATTTCTTTCCTTATGGGCGAATATGACGGTACGACTACGAAAATCTCCAAAAGTTGTGATTATTTATTATATTTTGAATATAGAACAGGATTATAGAGTAAATAAATTTGGAACATGGTCAAAATTTCTTATTTCTATGATTTTTCGCCTTTTGCATTATATTCTTCTTGTTTGCCTAGAGAAGTGTTGACAAAGGTATGGAAGGTATAAGTTATCTGAAATAAGTATTATACAAAATAAAACTAATGGTCTTAAGGGAATTCCCTTATTGTCCTTTAACATGGATTTCGAGAGAGGAATTGATACCAATCGTCGTTCTTGGCTTTCTTTCTTAAATCATGTCAAGATCTTGTATTTTTTTTACAAAAAGGAAAAAGTAGGGGAAATTTGTTTCCTTATGGGAGAATATTTGTATCAAATCATAAAAATTGTCCGAACATATTCAAAAAATGTTCATTTGCTATAAAATTGGTTCTGGAACGGCGATCATATTAAGTTTTTAAAATTAAATATTAATTTCCAAAAGTGTGATTTTTCATTACATTTTGAATATAGGACAGCATTATAGAGTAAATAAATTTGAAAAATAATCGAAATTTCTTATTTCTATGATTATTTCGCCTTTTGGGTTATAGTCTCCTTGCTTGCCTAGAGTAGTACTGAAGAAGGTATCGAAGGTGTAAGTTATCTGAAATAAATATTATACAAAATAAAAGTAACAGTCTTAGAGGAATTCCCTTATTTTCCTATAACACATATTTCGTGAAAGGAATTGATACCAATCACCCATTCTTGGCTTTCTTTCTAAAATCATGTTCAAGATCTTATACCTTTTACAAAAAACAAGAAATAGGGGAAATTTGTTTTCTTATGAGAGAATATTTGTATCCAATCATAAAAATTGTCCGAAGATATTCAAAAAATGTTCATTTGCTATAAAATGGCTTTTGGAACGGCGATCATATTAAGTTTTTAAAATTAAATATTAATTTCTAAGATATGTCGGCAGTATGACTACGAAAATCTCTAAAAGTTGTGATTTTCTATTACATTTTGAATATAGAACAGCATTATAAAGTAAATAAATTTGAAAAATGATCGAAATTTTTTATTTCTAAGATTATTTCGCCTTTTGCATTATAATCTTCTTGTTAGTCTAGAGAAGTACTTGCAAAGGTATCGAAGGTGTATGTTATCTGAAATAAATATTATACAAAATAAAATTAATATCCTTAGAGGAATTTCCTTATTTTCCTACAACATGGATATCGAGAAAGGAATTGATTGCAATCGCCCATTCTTGGCTTTCTTTCTAAAATCATGTTCTAGATCTTGTACTTTTTTACAAAAAGGAAAAAATAGGGGAATTTGGGAGAATATTTGAATCCAATCATAAAAATTGTCTGAAGATATTCAAACGTGTTCATTTGCTATGGAATTGATTTTGTAACGGCGATCATATTAAGTTTTTAAAATTGAATATTAATTTCTAAGATATCTCGGCAGTATGACTACGAAAATCTCCAAAAGTTAGGATTTTCCATTATATTTTGGGTATAGAATAGCATTATAGAGCAAATAAATTTGAAAAATTATCGAAATTTCTTATTTCTATGATTATTTCGCCTTTTGCATTATAATTTCCTTGTTAGCCTAGAGAAGTACTGACAAAGGTATCGAAGGTATATGTTATCTGAAATAAATATTATACAAAATAAAACCGATAACCTTAGGGGAATTTCCTGATTTTCCTTTAACATGGATATAGAGAAAGGGATTGATACCAATAGTCCATTGTTGGCTTTCGTTCTAAAATTATGTTCAAGATCTTGTACTTTTTTACAAGAAGGAAAAAATAGGGAAGATTTGTTTTCTTATGGGAGAATATTTGAATCCAATCATAAAAATTGTCCGAAGATATTCAAAAATGTTTATTTGCTTTAAAATTGGTTTTGGAACGGCGATCATATTAAGTTTTTAAAATTAAATTTTAATTTCTAAGATATTTAGGCAGTATGACTAATAAAATCTCCAATAGTTGTGATTTTCTATTATATTTTGAATATAGAACAGCATTATAGAGTAAATAAATTTGAAAAATGATCGAAATTTCTTATTTCTATGATTATTTCGCCTTTTGTATTATAATCTCCTTGTTTGCCTAGAGAAGTACCGGCGAAGGTATCGAAGGAATTGATACCAATGGTCCATTCTTTGCTTTCTTTCGAAAATCATATTCAAGATCTTGTACTTTCTACAAAAAAAGAAGAAATAGGGAAAATTTGTTTTCTTGTAAAGAATATTTGAATCCAGTCATAAAAATTGTCCGAAGGTATTCAAATTTTAAATTTGCTATAAAATTAGTTTTGGAGCAACGATCATGTTAAAGTTTCTTTTAAATAAAATATTAATTTCTATGATATTTAAGCAGTATGACTATATTTTGAATATAAAACAGCATTTAAATAAATTTGAAAAATGATCGAAAATTCTTATTACTATGATTATTTCGCCTTTTGCAGTATAATCTCCTTGTTTGCCTAGAGAAGTCCTGATAGAGATAGCAAAGGTGTATGTTATCTAAAAAATATTATA
This sequence comes from Diaprepes abbreviatus, assembly GCA_034092305.1. Lineage (NCBI taxonomy): Eukaryota > Metazoa > Arthropoda > Insecta > Coleoptera > Curculionidae > Diaprepes > Diaprepes abbreviatus. The sequence goes on from JASJET010000050.1 coordinate 1,940,233, forward strand.
CAAAATAAATCTTGGAGAAATTTCCTTATTTTCCTATAAAATGAATTCGAGAAATGAATTTGATAGAAATCGCTCCTAGGCTTTTTATCTAAAATCATGTTCAAAATCTTGCTCTGTTCTTACAGAAATGAAGAAATAGAGGAAATTGGTTTTCTTGTGAGAGAATATTTGAATCTAACCATAAAAAGTATCAGAAAATACTGAAAAGTTTTTAATTTGCTATAAAATTAGTTCTACTACGTCGATCATATAAGAATTTTTCGAATTAAATGTTAATATCTAAGATATTTCAGTAATATAATCACGAAAAGTTCCAAAAGTTGTGATTTTCTATTATATTTTGAATATAGACCAGCATTATAGTGTAAATAAAGTTGAAAAATGATTATTTCGCCTTTAGCACTATAATTTCCTCGTTTTCCTAGAGAACTTCTAACAAAAATCTTTAAAATGCAGGTTATTTCAAGTTAATTTCGGGAAGCTAATTTAATACAAACAGCTCCGTTTTCCGCTTTCTATTTGGAGCTATGTCCAAAATCTCCTGCTTTTCTTACAGAAATAAAGAAATAGGGGAAATTCGATTTTTTGTGGGGAGAAATTTGTCCAAAAATATTCAAAAATTGTCCACTTGCTATAAAATCGGTTTTGGAATAGCGACCGTATTAAAGTTTTTAAAATTATAAATAAATAAATTTCTAAGATATTTTAACAGTATGATAACGAAAACCTTCAAAAGTTGTAATTTTGAATACAGAAAGGTACTATAGGGTAAAAGAGTCGAAATATGAACGAAATGTCTAATTTCAATAATTATTTCTTGTTTAACACTATAATCTCCTTGCTCTAGCAGATGTATCGAAAACGCAGGGTTTTTGATATATTATACCAGATAGAATTAATAATCTAAAAAAAAATTCCTTATTTCCTTCTTAAGCGAATTTAACACCAACCGACTATTTTTGTTCTTCCATACATAACAATGTCGAGAATTTTATAGTTTTCTTACAAAAATGAAGGAATAAGGAAAATTTTAAATCTAATCATAATTAATCATCCGAAAATACTAAAAAATTGTTTATTTACCATAAAACTCTTTCGGAGCGATGATCAAGCTTTTCAAATACGGATATTTATATCCATTTCCAAGCTGTTTTTGCAGAATAGCCAGGAAAATACCCAAAAGTTGTGATATTTAATTATATTTTGAATATAGAACAACATTATGGGGCAAAGAAAGTCAAAATATGATCGAAATGTCAAATTTCAATTGGAGAGTTTACCCATTTTTACCAACTTGCAAGTTGTGGATCTTAACGCCTCAGAACGCTTTTGTGTTGTGTAATTAAATACAAAGTCTTACCGAACAAACAAGTGAGTCTGTTTAGGGTCACGAAAGATTTTGATTGTAGTTGCAGTTTTTCATTGCGCTGACTCTATGTCTAGCAGGTATCATAGAGAAAGCTATTTAAGTTTTTATTACATACCGAAAACAGTACACGTAACACACTATAGTATAGATCCACCAAGTTTTCGGTGGCGGAGCTTGCCCGAAAATAAAACAATAATTCTCTACGTTTAATTATATTTATCTCGAACTTTCAAGAGATATATATTATGAAAAAAGCAAGATATGATGTTACGTCATGCCAATATTGGAAGAAACTCCATCACCCCAATGGAAGGCAAGAACTTGAGTATATAAGTTTATGGTATGTACGAATCATGGTCTAAAATCTCAGATATTAATAACCAACATTCAAAGACAGCAGCCAATTTTTAGATTCAGATAAGTAATTTACAACGATGTACGGAATGTTATAAAATATTAACAACAAAAAATATAGAGAGTCCTATGACAAACAAATATTTGTTGATCTCGCTAGCATGAAAGTTATTTCTACTAAAAATGTTTTTTCTTTGGAGAACCAAGAATGATTTTTTGTAACAATATCAATAAAGAAAGTATTTATGTCGCTGATCAGTTAGGCATACGTATTCTTTTGTCAAATTTAGGGAATTTTTGTTCAGATATTTATTGAAATTCAGTGTGTTTTGCCGATTAGCTAATTTTGGCACATTTCAAACAAAATGCATAATTGCTATCTGAAATTGTGCACCACGGAGATGAACTAGTTCTTTGAATGTTTGTTATTAATATCTGAGATTTTAGACCATGATTCGTACATACCATAAACTTATATACTCAAGTTCTTGCCTTCCATTGGGGTGATGGAGTTTCTTCCAATATTGGCATGACGTAACATCATATCTTGCTTTTTTCATAATATATATCTCTTGAAAGTTCGAGATAAATATAATTAAACGTAGAGAATTATTGTTTTATTTTCGGGCAAGCTCCGCCACCGAAAACTTGGTGGATCTATACTATAGTGTGTTACGTGTACTGTTTTCGGTATGTAATAAAAACTTAAATAGCTTTCTCTATGATACCTGCTAGACATAGAGTCAGCGCAATGAAAAACTGCAACTACAATCAAAATCTTTCGTGACCCTAAACAGACTCACTTGTTTGTTCGGTAAGACTTTGTATTTAATTACACAACACAAAAGCGTTCTGAGGCGTTAAGATCCACAACTTGCAAGTTGGTAAAAATGGGTAAACTCTCCAATTGAAATTTGACATTTCGATCATATTTTGACTTTCTTTGCCCCATAGTGTTGTTCTATATTCAAAATATAATTAAATATCACAACTTTTGGGTATTTTCCTGGCTATTCTGCAAAAACAGCTTGGAAATGGATATAAATATCCGTATTTGAAAAGCTTGATCATCGCTCCGAAAGAGTTTTATGGTAAATAAACAATTTTTTAGTATTTTCGGATGATTAATTATGATTAGATTTAAAATTTTCCTTATTCCTTCATTTTTGTAAGAAAACTATAAAATTCTCGACATTGTTATGTATGGAAGAACAAAAATAGTCGGTTGGTGTTAAATTCGCTTTCCGCTTAAGAAGGAAATAAGGAATTTTTTTTTAGATTATTAATTCTATCTGGTATAATATATCAAAAACCCTGCGTTTTCGATACATCTGCTAGAGCAAGGAGATTATAGTGTTAAACAAGAAATAATTATTGAAATTAGACATTTCGTTCATATTTCGACTCTTTTACCCTATAGTACCTTTCTGTATTCAAAATTACAACTTTTGAAGGTTTTCGTTATCATACTGTTAAAATATCTTAGAAATTTATTTATTTATAATTTTAAAAACTTTAATACGGTCGCTATTCCAAAACCGATTTTATAGCAAGTGGACAATTTTTGAATATTTTTGGACAAATTTCTCCCCACAAAAAATCGAATTTCCCCTATTTCTTTATTTCTGTAAGAAAAGCAGGAGATTTTGGACATAGCTCCAAATAGAAAGCGGAAAACGGAGCTGTTTGTATTAAATTAGCTTCCCGAAATTAACTTGAAATAACCTGCATTTTAAAGATTTTTGTTAGAAGTTCTCTAGGAAAACGAGGAAATTATAGTGCTAAAGGCGAAATAATCATTTTTCAACTTTATTTACACTATAATGCTGGTCTATATTCAAAATATAATAGAAAATCACAACTTTTGGAACTTTTCGTGATTATATTACTGAAATATCTTAGATATTAACATTTAATTCGAAAAATTCTTATATGATCGACGTAGTAAAACTAATTTTATAGCAAATTAAAAACTTTTCAGTATTTTCTGATACTTTTTATGGTTAGATTCAAATATTCTCTCACAAGAAAACCAATTTCCTCTATTTCTTCATTTCTGTAAGAACAGAGCAAGATTTTGAACATGATTTTAGATAAAAAGCCTAGGAGCGATTTCTATCAAATTCATTTCTCGAATTCATTTTATAGGAAAATAAGGAAATTTCTCCAAGATTTATTTTGTATAATATTTTTTAGATAACATACACCTTTGCTATCTCTATCAGGACTTCTCTAGGCAAACAAGGAGATTATACTGCAAAAGGCGAAATAATCATAGTAATAAGAATTTTCGATCATTTTTCAAATTTATTTAAATGCTGTTTTATATTCAAAATATAGTCATACTGCTTAAATATCATAGAAATTAATATTTTATTTAAAAGAAACTTTAACATGATCGTTGCTCCAAAACTAATTTTATAGCAAATTTAAAAATTTGAATACCTTCGGACAATTTTTATGACTGGATTCAAATATTCTTTACAAGAAAACAAATTTTCCCTATTTCTTCTTTTTTTGTAGAAAGTACAAGATCTTGAATATGATTTTCGAAAGAAAGCAAAGAATGGACCATTGGTATCAATTCCTTCGATACCTTCGCCGGTACTTCTCTAGGCAAACAAGGAGATTATAATACAAAAGGCGAAATAATCATAGAAATAAGAAATTTCGATCATTTTTCAAATTTATTTACTCTATAATGCTGTTCTATATTCAAAATATAATAGAAAATCACAACTATTGGAGATTTTATTAGTCATACTGCCTAAATATCTTAGAAATTAAAATTTAATTTTAAAAACTTAATATGATCGCCGTTCCAAAACCAATTTTAAAGCAAATAAACATTTTTGAATATCTTCGGACAATTTTTATGATTGGATTCAAATATTCTCCCATAAGAAAACAAATCTTCCCTATTTTTTCCTTCTTGTAAAAAAGTACAAGATCTTGAACATAATTTTAGAACGAAAGCCAACAATGGACTATTGGTATCAATCCCTTTCTCTATATCCATGTTAAAGGAAAATCAGGAAATTCCCCTAAGGTTATCGGTTTTATTTTGTATAATATTTATTTCAGATAACATATACCTTCGATACCTTTGTCAGTACTTCTCTAGGCTAACAAGGAAATTATAATGCAAAAGGCGAAATAATCATAGAAATAAGAAATTTCGATAATTTTTCAAATTTATTTGCTCTATAATGCTATTCTATACCCAAAATATAATGGAAAATCCTAACTTTTGGAGATTTTCGTAGTCATACTGCCGAGATATCTTAGAAATTAATATTCAATTTTAAAAACTTAATATGATCGCCGTTACAAAATCAATTCCATAGCAAATGAACACGTTTGAATATCTTCAGACAATTTTTATGATTGGATTCAAATATTCTCCCAAATTCCCCTATTTTTTCCTTTTTGTAAAAAAGTACAAGATCTAGAACATGATTTTAGAAAGAAAGCCAAGAATGGGCGATTGCAATCAATTCCTTTCTCGATATCCATGTTGTAGGAAAATAAGGAAATTCCTCTAAGGATATTAATTTTATTTTGTATAATATTTATTTCAGATAACATACACCTTCGATACCTTTGCAAGTACTTCTCTAGACTAACAAGAAGATTATAATGCAAAAGGCGAAATAATCTTAGAAATAAAAAATTTCGATCATTTTTCAAATTTATTTACTTTATAATGCTGTTCTATATTCAAAATGTAATAGAAAATCACAACTTTTAGAGATTTTCGTAGTCATACTGCCGACATATCTTAGAAATTAATATTTAATTTTAAAAACTTAATATGATCGCCGTTCCAAAAGCCATTTTATAGCAAATGAACATTTTTTGAATATCTTCGGACAATTTTTATGATTGGATACAAATATTCTCTCATAAGAAAACAAATTTCCCCTATTTCTTGTTTTTTGTAAAAGGTATAAGATCTTGAACATGATTTTAGAAAGAAAGCCAAGAATGGGTGATTGGTATCAATTCCTTTCACGAAATATGTGTTATAGGAAAATAAGGGAATTCCTCTAAGACTGTTACTTTTATTTTGTATAATATTTATTTCAGATAACTTACACCTTCGATACCTTCTTCAGTACTACTCTAGGCAAGCAAGGAGACTATAACCCAAAAGGCGAAATAATCATAGAAATAAGAAATTTCGATTATTTTTCAAATTTATTTACTCTATAATGCTGTCCTATATTCAAAATGTAATGAAAAATCACACTTTTGGAAATTAATATTTAATTTTAAAAACTTAATATGATCGCCGTTCCAGAACCAATTTTATAGCAAATGAACATTTTTTGAATATGTTCGGACAATTTTTATGATTTGATACAAATATTCTCCCATAAGGAAACAAATTTCCCCTACTTTTTCCTTTTTGTAAAAAAAATACAAGATCTTGACATGATTTAAGAAAGAAAGCCAAGAACGACGATTGGTATCAATTCCTCTCTCGAAATCCATGTTAAAGGACAATAAGGGAATTCCCTTAAGACCATTAGTTTTATTTTGTATAATACTTATTTCAGATAACTTATACCTTCCATACCTTTGTCAACACTTCTCTAGGCAAACAAGAAGAATATAATGCAAAAGGCGAAAAATCATAGAAATAAGAAATTTTGACCATGTTCCAAATTTATTTACTCTATAATCCTGTTCTATATTCAAAATATAATAAATAATCACAACTTTTGGAGATTTTCGTAGTCGTACCGTCATATTCGCCCATAAGGAAAGAAATTTCCCGTATTTCTTCCTTTTTGTAAAAAAGTACAAGATCTTGATCATGATTTTAGATAAAAAAGCCAAGAACGAGTGACTGGTATCAAATTTGCCTCCCGAAATTCATGTTATAGGAAAATAAGGAAATTTCTCTAAAACTATTACTTTTGTTTTGTATTTTATTTATTTCGAATAACCTGTCTCTTCGAATTTTTCTAGGAAAACAAGGATATTATAGTGCTAAAGGCAAAATAACCATAGAAATAAGAATTTCTCGCATATTTAGACTTTATTTAACCCTCTATATTCAAAATATTTAAATATGGAAATTTCTCTAAAATTATTAATTTTATTTGGAACAATATTTTGGAAAACCTATATTTCCGGTACTTTTGTTAAAACTTCTCCAGAAAAGGAAGGAGATTATGGTGCTAAAAGCGAAATAATCATTGAATAGGCGATTTCGATTGTTTTTCTAAAGCCAAAATTTCACTTTCAGAATAAAAATCAGAGGTTTTCTTTAAATGTATTTTCTTTATTCTTGTGAAAAAATAATGTTAACCTGCACGTTTGTGCTTCTGAGGTTTTCCGCGCCTTATTCTAGTCGATTTTTAGCGTTTATAATCTGTTTGTTAATGCAGTACAACATAATATAATGAAAGGCAACAAAACACGGTAATAACAAAGCACAACACATTGATAATACAGAAATAACACATCGACACCCCTGCAATAACAAAACAAATCTACTAAAGAAACAAAAACAGAGTAAGAAATTAAGCTGTCATTTTTAAACTAACTGACTTTTATTGAAGATCTTTAAGAAGAGTGACATTAAATTCACTACCTATATTCTCATTCATAGTTTAACTATTCTTCTGCTAGAATAGACTTTTCAACATCAATTATTAGAAGAAAGTCTTCATAGAACTCGCCAGGGATTTTTCCAAATGAACCACCTGAATTTGTACCTACACGGCAACTTCCTATTCGTAAACATTACTACATGTATACTTTTAAAAATGGGTAATCTAAAATAGGACAAGGCATATTTTATTAAGCTCTAAGGGATACTGTCCTAATTTTAGTACTAAGTTTGTAAAATATGTCATGTATCACTGTTTTTAACAAAATTTTAAATAAAGTAGGTTATATAATTAATTAAAATTATATTATTTACTACTTAAACCGCGACGGCACCATTTTCAGAAAATATAAACCAGTCTTAGTTACTTATTCAATAATTATCTCTCATTGTATAACTCTACAGAGTCTTCTCTGACTTTAGCATCCTTCCATACAAGTAACAAAGTGTTGATTTAATGCGACCGTCACCGTGACGCTTTAAACAAGTCAAACAATAAATCGCATAAAACACATCAGGACAATAAAAGGACAACATAAAGAGCATTCGAAATGATGGACAAAGTAGGAAGAAAGAAGTTAAACAATCCTGATTTTAATATTAGTACAATAATTTATGCCTGTTCCGGTAATAAAAATCCCGATAAAACCTAAATACATAATAGGAAATCTAATATCGATATGCATGCTTTATACCCATTCAAATAATACAAATTCCGACAGTAGAACCTAACCTTCATAAATCAATAGCTACCTATACCGTGAACATTAAGACACACACACACACATGCACACACAAACACCATGACCCACACAGACACATACCAAAGGAAGCAGGGCTCAGGTTAGTTCCATTCTTTAGAAAAAGAAAACATAGGCCTTGTTTAAAACAATAAAATTTACCCTTTACAAAAAAAACGGCTATCCGTACCTTGAATATTAAGACCATTGTTTCACAGAAAACCAAGCCTCAGGTTAGCTCCAAGAAAATAGTGCCTCGATTTTATTTCTTACGTTTAATATAACATGTTTTTTAGAAAAACCTATTCAAATCGCCTTCACATCTACCTTTGTGGTCATCCAAAGAAAACATGTTTAAAAACCTATTGTATAAATAATACCTTAAAAAGGGCAATCAATATTTTAATTTACTTATCCCTTTGCAATTTTTAATTTTTTTCTCTCAATTTAACGTCAATGCATGTATTTTCTTATATTTATTTAATAAAAATGATTAGTACGAACAGTGTGAACCTCTAAATTTATGTATTTAATCGAAAAAATTATACTAAAATCAACTTTTATACCTTCGTGGCGATATCTGGCGGGGCCAGCCGATGGCACCCGACAAAAAAAAACTCGAGCACCAGGGGTTAAAGGATAATTTATGATGCTCGGGTTCTGCAGACTTTTCATATAGGGAATATCTAAAAAATAATCAATAATTTAAGTCGCCTATTCCCTTATCAATTTTAAAATTTTTCTTTCAAGCTACCACCGATATATGTTTTTTGTATATTTATTAAAATGAGCGGTAGGGCCTGAAAGTTATTTTATTTTTTTCTAGAAAATTATATTTCTTCCTTCCTATAACTTGACCTATAGACATTATCTAAAAAGCTCTCTACACGCGGCTGGAGCTGGGAAATTCCTCGTTATTAAGGATATTGTAAACCAATAAATTAGATTATCTTTCTTAGGTCCAAGACTAGAAAAAAACACCGAGAATATAGCGGGTTATGTAAAAATTGAAATAGTTATGCACCATGTGTTATCCTGTGCTTATATGTATATCCACTAACTTAGTAAATCATAGCGTCTGAAGATTTAGTTGTTACTATAAAACAACAGTAATGACAAAATATTTCAATATATATGACAAATAACTAAGTAAGTATACCTATATGTCTTGTTTATATTACATTTGAAAAAAAATGCCATATTGTCACAAGGTAACAGACGAATCCATCACTTAATCCACCATAACGACAGAGAAACATGTACTTTACACAAATATACATACATACATACGTACGAACACGCATGTTTTTCTTTCTAAACTTATATCATTCAGCGGCTCTACAACCACTTCGTTAAAAATCTGAACAATTATAATCTAAACATCATTTTCGAAATATCGTATATTAAACAACAATCTAGGCCTAAAAGTAATCCAGCCGAAATTACAAGTAATTACCGTATAAGAATAACAAGCTTAAATCTTTTCATAGAAAATAAACCTAGAATATAACATTTATTACCTCCTGGAAAAAGCAGACCTATCCTGCTAGTGGCACGCGACAAAAAGATACCCCGACCATCAGAAGACAAAAGATAATTTACGATGCCTGAATAGACATTTATTCATTTTAAAATATCTTTATTTGTAACGGTCACATTTCACATATCAAATATATTGTATTTATGCTGCAATCGACTGCGACAGTAACCTCCAGATCGGTGGTAATACATCTTAAGCTGTAGCCTGTTGTTAGGTTTAGAGTATATTGACATTGTCGTCGAATAGACGGATGAGCCTAATCACAATGCATACACGAATAAAAACTCACATAAATTACACTTTAAGTAATATTTAAAAATAATGGGGATAAATCTACAAAATTATTAGTGGGAAAATACTTTATTTCATATGTAACCCCTGACGACAAGTGGCGATATCTGGCGGGGCCAGCCGATGGCACCCGACAAAAAAAAACTCGAGCACCAGGGGTTAAAGGATAATTTATGATGCTCGGGTAGACGATGAGTATAACCACAATTAGATTTTACTTTTTGATTTCGGACATAATATTACTTTATAAGAAATTAACACATGTTTTTCTGACGTTTCGGTTTATTTTATTGATTAAACCATCTTCAGAGAAATACTAATGTTAACAGGCGGTTCACTTAATTAACTTACATTTAACTTTTTTGTTATTTTAATACAAATATAAATATAGAAAATTGATATTGTTTTTTTTTAATACATTTTTTACACATCTGTTATATATGTAGCTTTTGCCAGTATACTACTCATGTATTAATTTCTTATAAAGTAATACTATAACCGAAACTCAAAAAGTAAAATCTAATTAATAACTGCACGGTCAAAAAATAGAAATGAATCTAACCACAATGCATGTGTGAATAAAAACCTACATAAATCACCCTGTAAGTAATAATTAAAAATAATAGGACTAAATTTACAGAATTATTCGTGGAAAAATACCTTATTTCATACGTAATGACCCCGACGACACGTGCCAAAGGATTGTCGGCGCCGGGCAATAAAGCTTCTTCCGAAGAACGCAGTGAGCGATGTCTGGCAGTTCAAAGTGCCACTATTCGTGGAAAAATACTTTATTTCGTACGTACCGACCTCGATGACAAGTAATAAAGGATTGTCGGTGCCGGTCAAAAAAGCAGCTTCCGAAGAAACCAATTATCGATGTATGGCGGTTCAACGTACAATTATTTGAAATAACATACATTATTTCATAAGTGACAAGTGTCTAAAGACCGTCGGCACGGGTCAATAAAGGCGGTACTGGGAAACGTAATCGGTGATGTCTGGTTCAAAGTACCATTATTCGTAGAAAATCATTCATTCATACATAACGACCTCGATGACACGTGCTAAAGGACTCCCGGCACGTGTCAATCAAGCCGCTTCCGGGAAAACCGTCTGGAGACGTCTGGTCGGTTTACGGTGCCCCTATGCCTACTAAGGTATTTATTTTTGACTAATTTCTAAAGTTTACCCATTTTAATAAATAATATTCGATGATATTTATTATATCTTTTTATTTATAAAAGTGTATATTTTAATTTCATTTGGCACCGGCTTTCGTATAGTGATGTAAGAAATTGCAACTATTTATTTACCAAAGTCGTAGTGCACACTACCCACTCAATCCAAATTTTAAATTAGTTATATCGTTATGTTTTGTTGGCCAAACAGCAGCATCGATAGTCTCTTCGACTTACTACCGCGTAATTTCTTTTAAATATATTTTATTTCTGTTCATTTTCTCATTCAGAACTTTTCACGTTATTTTACATATATGTTAAAATCAAATAGAATTTTATAAAATTTAAGGGAACAGTGGAAAGGAATTGTAGAGAATGTTTGGTTAGTGGCAAACATAAAAATATTTGAAAGTGATAACGATTAAAATAAAAATGTTAGAGCAAATCTGCAAAACTCCAAGAGATATCTGATTTTGTCTTACCATTTGTATTTCTGTTGTAATATAGCATTGGTTGATACTAGCGCCAGTAATCAGTGGTTATGCAACGAAACGCATCAAGAGATGATTCTGTTTATCTGAACTCTCCTTGAAACCTATTCCGACCCCTGTAATCGTAACCTGTCGACGTTGTTATGATAGAATATTTCACTAACACCAATAGTATATTATTATTGTTATATGAAATTAGTATCTCCTAGGATAATATTAAAATTTGACAACAGGGTTGCATTTCATCACGTTTGAAATTCAAATTAATTAATTTCTATAAAATAAATAGAGTTTTAATCTCAAGGAGATGAAATTTACGTTTTTTTGTCCTCAGAAAATGTAATAATATAATTACAAACTGTACAGGCAGCGGTTATAATAAATATTTTAACAGAAAATTTACCAACACACACAAGAAAAGCACACTAAATATCTTTACAATTACGTTTATAAAATGGCTTGTTGAGCAAATAAAATACACTTGATAATAATATGCTAAACGAGATGAATGCCAGTTAGTGAATTTGATTTTCTGTGTCGTCTTTTAGACATTTTCCTTCCTTTTAGTTTAACTTCAACATAGCAAAGGCAGGCTCTTTTTCTTCGTTATCGCGACTGAATGCGATTTCAGCGTTAATTAAGCAAAGAACGATAAAAAGATCACAGAAAGTTTGTTTCTACAAGAAAGAACGGGTAGTTAATTTTAATGAGGGAAAAGGAAGTATACGGACGCCGGTTTTATAAAGTTACTGGTTTGGGCTTACTTCTTTTTAAACAAGATTTGGTGGAAAAATTAGGGATTATAAACATTCTTATTTATTTTTTCTGTAACGTAGTTTTACTGCTAATATATAAATATTTCGGATAAAAAAATAGACGTAATTAGCTTAGTTATTTATTTTGATTTATTTATTTTAATGAGTTGCTGACGTCTTTGAAAATGCAAACCAGAAGGAGAAGGTTTATCAGAGACAGTGTGGAAGATTCCGTCAGAAAAGCATTTTTTGGGTTGGAGAACCGGTGCCTCAATTCTCTGTATTTTCATACTTTTTTGTAGGACTTTCGTAAGGACCTCTTAGCACTAATTATTTTTAAAATATATATTTGATAAAAAAAGTTATATTTCTATTACTTTCACTAGCTTTTAGTGCTAGATTCTGCAAATAAGGCTCACATAATAACAAAGAGGTACTTCTTCCAATTGCATTTTAAACATGTTATGTGTCAAAAATATGGATATTCTTGATAGATTGATTTAAATTTATAATACATTAAGTTAATATGGAGATAAGATAAGACAGTGAAAGAAAAAGCTTTTCTTCTAAAATCAATTATTTCAGAAATATATGCAAGTTAAGTTTGTTACAAAAATGGATTGCTTGCGAAGTCCACGGTAATTAATACCTTAACCAACCTAAATAAAAATATGATAATCGACATTATGAGAATAAAAAATGTTTTTTTGTAGTGACGAAATTTCAAATTCCTGGCTAAAACGAAAACATTTTTCTCATAGAAAAATAGAAATCTGTACTTACTATTAATATTACAATTAATTAAAATGCATTAAAATAGTGTGTTCGATAGAGCTTTCAAAACAGCATGTTGGTAAACTAGTGTGTTTTCAAATATAAATTAACAATTTACGTGACATTAGAGGACCAAGGAAAACGTTTTCTATTAATGAAATTTAAAAAATTATAACAAAAGTTATTGCTAAATTTTATCTGAAATGTTTCGCGCTATTACTAGAGTCTAGTTCTTAGAAGATATTTTATTTTTTTTAATGTAAAAAATTAATACTCATATAGAATTGACTACCCCATGTTCTGCACTAACAATTGATCGCACTAACCTTAAAAAGCTCTTCCAAGACGTAACTACTGTTACAGCAGTTTTGGTGGAAGATACTGAATGAGTAACAAACAAAAGTGAAAGTGTGACATCGATAAAAAACTAATTTAGTTTCTAATTAAAAATTGAACTATATAGGTAAAAAATAATGCTAACTGACAGCTCAGAAAATACTGAACCAAACTCATCTAGAAACAGTGTGAGTTGTGGTGATAGTATACACAAAAAAATTAGATATTATAACAATATTAAAATGCTTAAGATCAAGAGACAGAAGACGTCAAAACATTAATAATCAAAGAGGGCAAATTCAATTAAACAGTTTAAAGGCAATGATTATACGTGGACGTTGGCCACGGCAGAAGATCTACAGAGTTTTTCTGAATAAAAAACTCCAACCCTTTACTTTAAAAACACTTATAAAGAGTGAGATGTATGTGTCATCACCTTAACTTAGAATAACAAGTTTAATAGAATAATTTTGACAAACAGACATAACAAGATGTTGCTTACCAAAATATAGAAGACGGACAACTCTCTAAAGTGAACATAGATTTTCTAAATGTGCAATCTTGATCCAGTGGATTGGATTGTGTTGAAATTTTAAAGTCTGGCATTATTGCAACCCTGTTCTGTTTAATAGAGTACTGATTGAAGGAAGAGATAATCGATCGATACAATTTACAAAATTATACCACAAGCTATACTATTTATTTTAAACAGATTTTATCCTGAAGAAATTCGAGCAGAAAGCAATAGAAGGCATTTCTAATGGAACTGTATTTGACATATCTACACTATAAAATGGTTCTTTTGAAAATTTGGTAGGCTTTGTAACTACGAACCTAAACGGAATATCGATGATTTGTAGTGTTATGTGGATAATTAAATATTATTCACATTGGAAGATGTATAATAAATAAGAATTCAGGAGGTCTTTTTGAGTTATTTGACTTAACTATTTATATAAAAACACTTCGAGAGGTTCTAAAAACTATTTGGGGAACATTTAGTCATTTGGAGAGAACTAAATATTTTAAGAAATATCAAAAAGAGAATGTAATTCTAAAAAGATGACAAATAAAAAGCAATAAATAATATAAATCAGGCCTATTGACATTTTTTTTATTTTTACAGGATGTCTTAAACGAATTGTGCAAACCATCTTTCAAGAATTAACAACAGATGGCAACAAAATTGGCTCGTTAAAATATCTAATAACTTTGATCTCAGGAATATTTTTACAGTGAAAACAATTACTCAATATCCATATATATATATATATATATATATATATATATATATATATATATATATATATATATATATATATATATATATATATATATATATATATATATATGGATAGCTCAAATGTGTAAATGTACCTAATGTTAAAGTGCGAATACTTAAGAAGTTTAAACCATAGGACTCCTTAAATAAATTTAATTAGAGTATCAGTTTCCACATCGTAACTGATCATGTGAAAATATTACCTATAAAATAAGACAAATTAGTTTTGTAGTATAAGGATTGAGACGTATATGAACACATTTATACAATATTAGGCAAAATAACCAAGAGGTTTGAGATGCATCGCCAGACACATAACCAAAAATTGTGATAAACCTAGGAATGTCAAAAAAAAAATGGAAGGATTCTGCGAATTACCGAGGTTGGTTAAGTATCAAAGCGACTCAAAGACAATCAAAAAAAGTAAACATACCAGAGAGATCACTAAAGAAAAAGAGTGGAAGTAATAAATCATTTTTTACCCTTTTTTCTGCGCAAACTATCTGGGTTCTTTAGTCCGGTGTCTTTGCCAAAATCTGCTAGACACATATATTTTTCATAATGGGTTAGAAATTTTATAATCAAAAATAGTGGTTTATAATAATGAACTATTTGGGTTGGATAACAATAGATATTTGGAAGCGTGAAGTGTTAAAAAGGATTTTCATCCTCGTCATAGGTGTCGGAAGGAGGTTTATTTTATCACTAAGTATTTGTGGTATAGAATATTATTTCGGTAATAAACTTAAAATAAAAAGTTTTTATAAAATTATTTTATTTCTTATGATTTCCTAATAATTCACATACATTAGAAAATATAAATAATTTTGACATATTTAACACAAATCACAAATGTTTTTATTATTTTTAATTTCGGCATAGAAACCGTTTTATGCACATTCAGACTAAATCGTAGCCTTATTCTCCCAAAGTTATAATCTAAATACTTACAAAATACTCATTGTCAAAAATACAAGAAGTTAAAAATGTGTAAAGAAATAAATTCGTCCATATAATATTTAAATTTTTTTAGGGCTCTCGGTCATTTTATTAATAAATAAAAATATTTTTAGGACATTTGACGTTTCAGTATATTTATTTCTTAAACCATCTACAGAGTTACAATTAAACACTAAAAAGGAATTCAAATGTAATTAATTTTTATATGTTACAGTTAAAATTAGACCTACTTATTTTTATTTCTATTACACCGACATCTTAATTTAATTTACTTTATTTTATGGATATCCCATAGCCTCAAAAAAATAAAATAAACATGTTAATTCTATACGCTTAAGAAAAAGACTCAAATAGAATAATAAAATAATAAAAAAAAGTTACAGCTAATTAGAATTAAATATATATAAAATAAAAATATATAAAAAATAAAAAATAAATAGAAACAACATTAAACCATAAAATAAAACAAAAACAAAATTTTAAATAATAAATTGTGTTTACACTGGTAAACATTACGTATCTAATTCATAATCAAAGTCAGTGAAGCTATCTTCGCTCAAATTAACTATAATTGGTTCCTCTATCTCACCGATCATGAGATCAAGTTTCCACATTTTGTTTTATTTTTTTATTATATTGATTTTCCGCAGTAACTTTATTCAAAAAAATCTTTCAAAAGTTCAGTTAAATTACTAATTTTGTAAAATGTGTTATTTCTAGCAACTTGACCTTTTAGTTGAGAGTTAGAGATCAGATTACCTATCTGGTTTTTCCCAGCAAAAATTAAGTTCTCTGAGCATTTTCCTGAGCTCAGTTAAATCCCGATCTTCATTGATTTTAGTTAGAATTTGGTCGACGAATGGGACCTGCTTCTCATCTCTTCTTCCAACGAAGTTTTTCGTCTGCGTGTGATCGAATGTGGCTTAAGAGTACGACCAATTCCAGTCGTTTTTTTCTCCTTCAGTATTTGGTATATAGTAGATTTTCCAACTCCTGCCATTTTGGAACACATCTCAACAGAGCTTTTAACATTATTATCTAGATATTGATATCTTAAGGCATCATAAACATTAATCATAATAAGTTTTTCGTTGAGGAAAAAATGCCCTGGTTTAACGATTTTAGAATAAATATAGAGGTAGAAGCCATATCTTTTGGGTATCTTACTAATTTCAAATAATATATAAATACAAGCGCAAACAAGATATACTGTAAGGTGTACATTGCGCACTGACAGAAATTAAATTGAACTACCAGAAATTTTATTGCTGCAATAAATTTATAAAAGCTTATAATATTTAAATATTGTTAAATATAATTAGATTCACGGTAGTCCTCAGTTACCAGCGGCACTGGAGCAAGTACGTTGGAGGTTTCGGTAACAGTTTTATTACTCTCTCTAGTTCTTGAATAGAGTATAGGAATGTGTATGCTGGTGATCGCCCCGCATCCCAAGAGCTTTGATTTCAAGAAAATAGAACCGATTCTGGTCTTTTATATTAAGAATGTGTATGCTACTGTCACCCCCCCCCCCCCAACAACAACTTGTTTTTCTTGCAATAGTCCCTCCCCCAAAAGCTCTGAGTTCAGGAAAATAGACCTGATTCTGCCTCTTATATTAGGAATGTATATGCTGCTGGCATCCCCCTTGTCGGCAACTTGTGTTTTCTTGTGATCGGCCCTGCGTCTTCAAGAGCTTGAAATTCAGAAAAATAAACCCGACCATACCTTTTACACTAGAGATGGGAATGTTGCTGGTGTCTCCCCCCCCCCTTCCCGTCAATAACTTGCTTTCGCTTGCCATACTGTACTTTTGTGATATCACCGCCCCCCCCCCCCCCCCCCAAAGAGAGAGACTGAATCCGCGCCTGATAAAGATATTATTTGGTAAATTGACTCGAGAAGATGCGCAGATCAGCAAGCGATATAATAAAAATCGTTAAGAAGAATAGGTAAGAATAGGTTTTACCTTCTTAAAAAAAGTTTTGAGCAGTCTGCTGGTAAACTATTTTATTTAGACGTTGGATCCAAAGATGGCCAAGGAAGAATAATATAGATACTGACCAATGATTTTAACATCATTATGTTGCTTATTTTCATAAATTAAACAAATTAATTAAAAATGAGAATTGTGATCTAATAACCCTTCAATACATAAACCCGTTTGCTATAAAATGGCGATTCTATCACATTTAACATTTTTATGGCAGCTATTTACGTTAAAAAACTGTATTTTATAGGTATTTTTATTTCAAACTTGGATATTTACCGTTTATCTGTTTCTCTATAAACTTTTATTGTTAATAAAATTTAAAAGTTTTGCGTTCAAAAATTATATTTTTTTTTTGAATAGGTTGAAAATAAATGTTTATTTTAGTGTTCCATAAAATTAGAAGCCACTTTAAAAATAAATCTAGTGTTAATTAATTCATAGAGTCATAATCGGTTGCAGAAACTTCCAATGCTTTTCATAGTGATTTCATACAGTCAAAGCTAAATTAGAATAAAATTGAGCAATTTAGTATTTTTTACATAACACGAAAATAACATAATTTCAAATGGATAATTAAGTAACTAATCCAACAATAATGAAAATCGCCATTCTGCTTATTATTATTTCTGATCTTTTTGGAAAAATAATGGAATGACTTTTGACTTTCGGTTATTAAGCTATCAATTTCTAGCTTTTTTTTTTAAATACAAAGCTTTTAGTCCTTAAGTCATAAAAGAAATGTTTTTCACTGCAAACTTCTTACACTAAGGGCTTCCCATCCCCTTCTAACTTATTTCCATACAAAGTTTTAATTTTATTATTAGTTAAAATACCAACCGTAATATATGAATATATTAAAGGCATACTCATTAAAATTTGAAATAAAAAGTCTAGGTCTGTATTTACAAAGGTACATTTAATAATGGTAAGCGAGCACAAAAAGTAAGAGTTAAATCTTCTAGAATAGAAGAAATTGTAATAAGAATTTAATCTTACTTTTACACTACATTTTCATAAGATAAATAAAAAGCAGTGGTGTGAGTAACGTGAACCAAGCAGGGACGTTTTCTTTTTAGTCCCAGCAAAGCTACGAGCGTCTTAAGCTTTTTAACCTGTGTTTGTGCTCAAATGCCAATGGTAAATTGAGCATTGGACATAGCTGGTGATTTTTTTTTCTGTTTTATTTTATTTCAATAGGTACTGCTTTATTTTTATTTACTTTTGGTATCCCCACATCTTTGTGCACTGAACTTTAATAATGAACCGCACAGGGCGATGGCGCCCCCCCCCCCTGGTAATTTATCGGTCGAACTATTTAAAAACAATGAAATTCTTGGTCTGATATTCGTTCGAAAATAGTGATCGAAAAGTAAACAAAGGCTAACTATGTTCCACTTAATGTCCATTTCAATATTGGCAAAGCAAATAGTATAAAAATAGCTAGGGATATATTTAACAGACTTCTAAAAGGAGGTTCTCAATTCCATTCCTATATATTTTTTTATGTATGTACACCGATTACTCCGGAATGGCGGCACCGATTTGAATCAGATTTTTTACGTTATATTCAGGAAATTGCTGCAGTGGTCCCACATTTTTTGGATGAAATTGGTGGAGTGAAATCCAAGATGGTGCTGACAATATGAAGGTCAAAAAAATTATTCCAGAGAATTTTTGGGGTCGTACATAACGAATCCGAAATTATTTTAAAAATTTCAATATTGCGGACAAAAAAATTTAAGTTTATCCGATTTTCCCCAAAATTGGCGTGGGAGAGTTTTCGGGGTCGCCCATAATGAACCCAAAATATTTTTAAGAAATTCAATATGGTGGATGCAATATGGCGGACAAAAATATCAGTTTTGTCAGATTTTCTCCAAAATTGGTACGGGGGAGTTTTCGGGGTCTTACATAACGAATCTAAAATTATTTTTAAAAAATTGAATATGGTGGCTCCAATATGGCGGACGAAAGAATCATTTTTGTCCGGTTTTCTCCAAAACTGGTATGGAGGAGTTTTCGGAGTCGCACATAACGAATCTGAAATTAATTTTAAAAAATTCAGTATGGCGTATCTAATATGACAGAAAAAAAATTAATTTTGTCCGATTTTTTCAAAACTGATATAGGGGAGTTTATGGGATCGTACATTACGAATCTGAAATTATTTAAACAATAATCTAAGATGGCGAATTAAGGATTCTACATCTCTCGATTTTGTCTAAAATCAATATTGGGGAATTTTTGTTAGTGTTAATTACGAGTTTGAAATTTTTTTGAAAAACTCAATGTGGCGGATTTAGTATGGCGTCCTAAAAATTTTGCATTTTTCGATTTTCTCGAAAACTGATATAGGGGGTTCTTGAGGGTGAAAATTATGAATTGAAAAGTATTTTTTTAGGATTCAATATAGCGAATCGAATATAGCGGACTAAAAATTTTTACATTTTTCGAGTTTGTTCAAGGGTTGGACTCAATCGTTTTTCAAAATGTGAATAGCGAATATAAAATTATTTAAAAAAAATCTAATACGTCAAATGCAATATGTCAGTCTAGAAATTTTAAATGTCAGGATTTCATCCAAAATTAGTACTAAGGGGTTTTGAAGCACTTAGATTTAGATTAGATTAAGACGTACAAATTATTTTTTTGAAAGTCAATATGGCGAGTCCAATATGGTGAGTTGAAAATTTCACCTTATTCGCATTTTTTCAAATTTCGCAGAAGGGGGTTTTGGAGATCTTGTATTACGAAGGTGAAGTAATATTGTGGGGTTCTTGGTGCGTATCCAAACTCAATATGCATTATAAAATATATTGGGCTCAGGAATGTACATCTCATGTTCTCTAAAAATTGATATTGGAAGGTTTTGGGGCTTGTATTATGAATCTAAAATTAATTTGAAATTTAAGATAGTGGATTTACTCTGACAGACTAAATATTTGTTTGGCACAATTTCACTGATATTTGGAGAACTCTAGGAATCAAAGAATTTTTATTGCTGCATTTTAGGGTGATTTACAACTTTGGATAAAATGGGTGCTTTTTTGTCATCTTGGAGTCATTCCGAGGTATAATAATCTCGCTTAGTACTTAGTTCAAATAATTTAATAATATCATAATGAATTCAAAACTAAAAATCGAAAAATAAAATTTTTATAAAAAAATTGAACCCACATCTAAAAGTGTGCTGAAAAGTGAAAAATAACTATAAATTTTTATCTGAAATTGAAATTTTTAATGTCGGCCCCAAACTAATATCTGACAAAATGTGATTCGCACAAACCGATTAAAAATACTTTATTTGTAATTGATTTCTTACCATAATTTGTATATATTAGCAGTTATTTATTTCATTTAGAATAATTTTGTTTCTATTTGTTGACCGTGTAGTTATTAATTAGTTTTTACTTTTTTGGGTTTCGGTCATATTATTACTTTATAAAAAAATTAACACATGTTTTTTTCTGATGTTTCGGTTTATTTTATTGATTAAACCATCTTCAGAGAATTACTGTAAATATGAAAAGGAATATGTAAATTTATGCTATATAACCTGAAAATTTTACTTTCTTACCTAATATTAACAGGTGGTTCACTTGAAAAACTTACATTTAACTATTTTATTACTTTAATACAATATAATTAAACACTTCTTATTTAATATAAATATAAATATAGAAAACTATTATTTTTTGATGCATTTTTTTTTTCACATCTGGTTTGTTGTGCTTTTGACAGCACAACAAACCAGATGTGAAAAAAAATGCATCAAAAAATAATAGTTTTCTATATTTATATTTATATTAAATAAGAAGTGTTTAATTATATTGTATTAAAGTAATAAAATAGTTAAATGTAAGTTTTTCAAGTGAACCACCTGTTAACATTAGGTAAGAAAGTAAAATTTTCAGTTTATATAGCATAAATTTACATATTCCTTTTCATATTTACAGTAATTCTCTGAAGATGGTTTAATCAATAAAATAAACCGAAACGTCAGAAAAAAACATGTGTTAATTTTTTATAAAGTAATAATATGACCGAAACCCAAAAAAGTAAAAACTAATTTAGAATAATTTGGTGCCGACGTCAAAAATTTAATTTTTATATAAAAATTTGGAGTTATTTTTCTTTTTTAGAGCACTTTTAGAAGTCTGTTCAATTTTTTTACAAAGCTTTTATTAATCTTTAATTGGCTAATTTTAAATAATTAATAAAGGTTTTAAATAAATTTCAATAGAATGTGTTTGTTCTAAGGCGGTTAAATATTTTGTATTTTTGTAGTATGGATGGAATGGAAGTAGAAATTCTAAATGTCAAAAGACTTAATAGGAAAATAATAAAAACACTTTTAACGGTGTCAGATTACCAAGGTTCATACATTTTTACAATTTGCTATACAAAATCATAGTGCAATTTCCTCTTCTCATGCAGTGTTCTGATGTTTGAGATATGGTCATACACGAACTAATTGCAGATGAAAAGAGCGCTGGTTTAGCTGTGCCGAAATAAAACGTCTTGATGTTGAAGATAAAGATTTTTCATGCATAACAGCATGATTTTTTTTGTAAAGACTCGTTTAAATCTACATCCAAAAACTACCCAGAATACAATAAACAGAAAAACATGAAAAAAATAATGAGCTAAGAAAATTTAACCTTTTTTGAGGTCAGTAAAATGTGTAAGAAAAGATACATACCTAAAAGTGATTTTCTCCTTCCTTTTCTTACGAAGGCCGCCAGTATACCTTATTCCCCAAGTGCCTCGGACTTAACAATGGAGCCATCCGACAAGAGGTCCCTAACTTTCAAATCCTATCTCATTAAGCGTGCCCAACAAACAGCGTCAAGCAATTTGGAACAATTGCCCCCCATAAATATTGAATAAATTTGTACTCAAACCCTGGGGGAAGCCCATCGTTGCTAGGGGTAGGAGCCAATAGGAAATTATTATTGTTTTTAGTATGCTGAAGTCTCAACTTTAAGAACTGTTAAATAAGATTTTCAAGTTCTAGTGGGACGTGCAGATTTATGAGTTCTTTTTATACAGTGTATAAATATTGAAGGTACCATAAGCGAATTTGATGTCCAGGAAAATGGCCAATACTGATTCAGATGCAAAAACGCACTAAAAATATAAGTGGAGAAAATGCTGAGTTATAATATATTCCTTTATCCTTGCGAAAATCTACTTGTTTATCGCTAAAGATGTTTTGCGCTCCATGCACCGATCTAACCGAATTTTGATCATAATGTCCAGGACTTTACCACCACAAGATGATAGTACTATAAATCTTGAAGTTTTTTGCTGTCGAAGCATCCGAATTTAGTTTCAAAAAACTAATAATATTGTACTTTTTCCAGGAATTGAACACTCTAGTAGGCATTTATTGAACGAAATAAGAAGAATTTGTTTGCCTCTAAGAGGTAAATGCGAGACATGGGATGGGAAATATTAGCTAGATCTGATGCAGATAACTTCTTAGTTTTCAGTCCGTTATCTAGTTAATGTATCTTAAAAACTTTGATATCATCTTGATTATTTATAACTAAAGAAGAAAATTTGGATCTGTGTTAACAGTGGATATTAACAAGGATAATTTGTTAAATAATATCATCTGTCAAAAATTTGTTTTTGTTTTCATAGTTGGAAAATTTTTGAACTTAACTCCAAGCATATCTAATACTAGAGTTTCTATTCAGTGTTTCAAAAAAAAAACAAAAAGTCTTAATATTATTAAAAGAGAATGTTTTTTCTTATGCAAGTAACAACACTGGCATACCCGTCATCTCTATCTTGCCCAGTTATATAATACGAATTTATGGCAAAGTTTCTAGTCCGTTTTAGCCAAGTTTCAATTAATAGAATTATATCAGGATTTTCCTTTAATATTAAATTATGTAAGTTTTAGCGGTTAGACTGAAGCTGTGAATATTTCATTAAATACTTTTTAAGTTGGTTTTAGAAGTGTTAGATGTATTGAACGTTATAGATAGAGATAACATTTTAACAATGAACAAGAAGAGGCCTTCATTAGTAGTCGGAGTCCTAATTTAGGATTATATAGCTGCCTGGACTCCGCTCTGACAGTAAAAATTCTCTTATAGCGTTTATAAGCTATTTTAAAGCATCCCTTAGGAGAGTAACAACCATTTCAATGTTACAGGAATAATGTTCTGTATTTTGAAACTGTGAATTTACGCTAATGCTAGGCTGCAAAATTTGTGTGTGTATTGAGTTGTGTTGAGATATCCAGGATTGGGAAGAAGCACTGATAAGTGTATAAATTTTATACATAGGCGTACTTGTCATAACTTTTCTGAACAATAATTTTTTCTATAAATTATATGTTTGTATATATATTGGTAGAGCCTTGGAAGTGCTTTACAACAAAGTGAAACGTCGGCAAAGGAAAAGTTTTTTTTTCTTAACTTATTTTGGCTAAATAATACAGGTTTACAACAAAAAAGCGGTTGTCTTTTTGACCAGATCATTTTATTTTCATGTAAGGTAGACGTCTTGAATACAAATTTGAGGTCCGCAAATGTCTGTCATATCAGGTTAAAGGTCATTTTAAGGTCAAATGGGATAAGGTGCACTAAACAAAGCTAAAGAAGTAGATATGTACGATTTTAAGGTCGCTGAATCCGAATTCGTGATTTGCTTTATCCCTCAAGGTCGACCAGGGTCATTACAAAGTCAAATTTAGAAAAATGCACTGAATAAATCTGAAAAATAATGTATGTTTTTCTGATTGGTTAATCCAAATTTCTGATTTATTTAATTCTCCAAGGTGTCAATCAAAAATCAATTCAGGATCATTTCAATGTCAAATTGAGAAAAATCCAGTATATGTATGTTTTTGGGGTTGCTGAATCCAAATTCATGATTTGTTTAATCCCCTAAGGTCAGCTAGAGGTCATTTCAGTTTAATTTCAAGGTCAAATAAAGAATGATATATTCAATAGATCTGTAAGAGAAGATTTGTTGACTTTTGAGGACGCTGAGCCTGAATTCGTGGTTTCTTTGATGCCTCAAGCTTAACCGGAGGCCATTTCAAGGTTATTTAAAGGTCAAATTGAAAAAATCCACTAAACTAATCTCTAAAAGTAGAGGACCTACGCGCAGCTATATCGATATCCGTTACATAAGAAACAGGCAAGCGGATCAAGTTTTTGAGTAAAAATTCAAGCTCCCAAAACCTCGTACCCAATTCACAACTAGATTGATACCTGTTACACACACAGCAGATATGCAAGCAGAGTTAGTTATTATGAAATAGTAATCCAAAACCCAAGCTCCCAAACTCACATAACTCACGCAGAGTTAAACTTGATATCCATTATACAGCACACAAGTGAGCAGATCGAGATTTTAAGACGAAACCCAAGCTCCCAAAACCACACATTCCACCTGCAGCTAGATTGATGGCCACTATCTAGCAGACAGGTGAGCGGATAAAGTTTTTATGAATATGCCAAATTATAACCACATATCCCACGAGCAGCGAGATCAATGCCCGTTACGCAGCAGACAGAGGCAAAAAACAAAGATTTATGAGTGTATAATATAAACCCCTACCTCTCCAAAAATCATATCCCCCGGTACAGCATGTATGACAGCTTGGGGTTTGTTAGCTGTTATGTAGCTTGTGTTTCATGTTGAAAACTCGCTCCGTTCACGTGCCTGCTTATAACGAACATCAATGTAGCTGTGTATGGTGTACGTGGTTTTGGGTGCTTGAGTGTGGCTCAAAAACTCAATCCATTTACCTGTCTGCTGTGTAACGGATATCGATTTAGCGGCGCGTGGTTTCTCTTTTTCTATAGATTTATTTAGTGGATTTTTTCCAATTTGACCCCAAAAACCAACATATCTGCTTTTTAAGATTTATTTAGTGGAACTTTCTTAATTTGATCTAGAAATGACTCTGTAATAACTTGTGCCTGATCTTGGAGGATCAAATAAACCACGAATTCGGATTCGGCGACTTCAAAAATCCACATATCTTTTTTTCAGATTTATTTAGGATTTTTTTCCAAATTTGATCTTTTAATGACCCTGAACTAACCTCTGGCTGTCCTTGGGGGATTAAACAAACCATAAATTCGGATTCAGTAGCTTCAAGAACCTATATATCTGCTTCTTCAGATACATTTAGTGAATGTTACTAAATATGACCTTGAACCTGACGTGATAGAGGTTATCGGACCTCAGATTTGAATTCATGGCGTCAAACTATATAAGAATTAGATGATTTAGTCAAATAGTTACTAACATTTTTTTTTGCAAACCTGTGTTATAATCGCTGAAGATAACAAATTAGTTTTATGGAATAACATTACACTCTTAGTTTGGAAGCATGTACTAACTTTTAAAGGAAACATAGTATCATGATGAACAAGATTTATGGATTTTCAGGGGAGATGTCTTCATGAAAGAGAAGTATTTAGTTGGATTAATTATACTACTGGCAAAAAAGTACCCATTTCATCCAAAGCTGTAAATCACCCTTAAAAGAAACCACTAAAAATGCTTTGGTTCTTAGGGTTTTCCAAATACTAGTAAAATTGTGTCAAACAAATATTTAGTCTGTTATAGTAAATCCACTATTTTAAATTTCAAATTAATTTTAGATTGGTAATATAGGCCCCAGAACCTTCCAATATCGATGTTTAAAGAACCTGAGATGTAAATGTCTGAGCTCGATATATTTTATACTGCATATTGAGTTTGTGTCCGCCTTAAGAACCCCACAATATTAATTTTCAATATTTAAAGAACTTGAGATGTAAATTTCTTAGCTCGATATATTTTATACTGCATCTTGAGATTGTATACGCCTCAAGAATCCCATAATATCAATTTTAGACAAAATTGGAATATGTAAAATTTTCCGTCCCTCATATTGTATCTTTTCAACCTCATAGTTGTAAAAAATTAACTTCATATTCATATTACACGACCCCGAAAACCCTCTAATTCCAAATCTGAAAAAATGCGAATAAGGTAAAATTTTCAACCCACCATATTGCATCCGCTATATTGATTTTCAAAAAATTATTTTAAGTCTTAATCTAATCTAAATCTAAACCCTTCAAAGCCCCCTAGCACCAATTTTGGAAAAAATCAGGTAATTTAAAATTTCTAGACTTATATTCGCTATTTACATCCTCAAAAACGATTTAGTTCCACCTTTGAACAAAATCGAAATATGTAAAATTTTTAGTCCGCTATCTTGGATCTGCTATATTGAATCCTGAAAAAATACTTTTAAATTCATAATTTACACCCTCAAAAACCCCCTATATCAGTTTGGGAGAAAATCGAAAAATGAAAAATTGTTAGGATACCATATTGAATATGCCAGATTGAGTTTTTCAAAAAATCCATCCTGGATCCGCCATATTGATTTTTTTTTAAATAATTTCAAATTCATTATATGGACCCCGAAAACTCCCCCGTACCAATTTTGAAGAAAATCGGACAAAATTGATTTTTTTCGTCCGCCATATTGGATCCGCCATATGGAATTTCTTTTAACTCATTTTAGATTAGTTATGTACGACACTGAAAACTCCCTCGAACCAATTTTGGAGAAAATCGGACAAAATTGATTTTTTTTCGCCATATTGGATCCGTCATATTGAATTTTTTAAAAATGTTTTAGATTCATTATGTGCCACCCCGAAAACTACCGCACACTGGAGAAACTCAGACAAAATTAAATTTTTTTGTCGGCAATATTGGATCCGCGATATTGAATTTTTTAAAAATAGTTTCAGATTCGTTGTGTACGACCCCAAATATTTCCCCATACCAATTTTGGAGCAAATCAGACGAAATTAATTTTTTTGGCCGCCATATTGTCAGCGCCATCTTGGACATTACTGCATCAATTTCGTCCAAAAAAATATGGGACCACTGCAGCAACTTCCTGAATATAACGCAAAAAATTTCTTTCAAATCGGTGCCGGCGTTCCGGAGTAATCGGTGTACATACATAAAAAAACATATATACTTGACGAATTGGGAACCTCCTTCTTTTAGAAGTCGGTTAAAAATAATTTTTTCATATTAGAGAATTAATTTACTGTTTCGAAATTAATTGTTCCCATTTTTAACAAAAGACATTTGGAAATTTGCTGACTAATAAATGGAATCACATAATCTACATAAATGGCGGATACAGTTAAACGTCTGGATACATACGGTGCATATATAAACGTTAATACATAATAAGTTTCTTATTGCATAGAAGCTACGATTTGAATAAAGCTTTTGTTCTCTCGGCATTGTCATGGGTAGAATTGCCGACATAAACATTACAGTAGAATTTTGTTTTCGAAATAGCGCACACAAAAGCAAAATACAAACGGTATGATGATTAAATATACAGTAATATTTACTAAATATATGCAATTCTTGGTAGTGTTTTCTTTCGTAATAACTGGATAGAAATGGATGTATTATTAATTTTAATTGCATCATAGAGAGAGAAGAATTTTTGAACTATTATATATTAGTTGTGTCATCCGAATAGATATCTAAACATATAGATGATTTTTGTCCATGCAATTTTGCAGCACGAAAATAAACTATCATGAGATAACCATAATCGTTAGAATTTTCAGATTCACTAAAAAATTTACTTTTAATTTGTCATTGAAGTTGGATCTTCTAGTTATTTGTTTGAGAATTAAGCTAATCAGCCATGGAGCTAGCCTAAGAATTACATATTGTTTCATTTGTTGTTAACAAAAGCCAAATACAACACGAACCGACAGGAGCATAGGCTTCACGCCATAGTTGTTTATCTAGTCAACTTTAAGTAAGGATCCCTATCATCTTATAATTTGATATTAATATTTAAAAATTACCTTAATGCATCAATAACTGATATTGTAATGATTGTCATTTCAAAATTTAGTAAATTAAGGGGTATGGCCACTGTAGAATATTAAAAAAAAATTTGCTTAAACGACCCTTCAACATCATAAAAATAAGCTACTATAAGAATAAAAGCAAAATTAATTGTTTTTACCGACTATGAGCTTATAGCGTAAGGTCTCATGCGGCGCACACACCGCGCTACGACTCTGATTTTCAGAGCTATATACCATTGGAGATCACTAACCATCTATCGATACATTTAGAATTGTATATTTCTCAAATTGTAAGAAAATATACCAGTATAAAATTTTCAAATACCAGTATAACCGTTGAAAGGACGCCGTAGGCGAACGGCATTCAGTTTTTCGTGTACAAGTTCGTACTGTTCAAATTCTAACGAAATACAGGCTATCTTGAAGCTATGAAAAATGAAATTTAGGCTACGCTTCATCAAAAGCTTTTCACTGATGAGAAGCCGCAGCACGATAAGTGTCCGCCCGGAGCTGAGTCGTGGTGTACGTGGTAGAAAGCTAAGGCGGCTGATAATCTTTCTTCATACCATCACAAAGATCCACTAAACATCGAAGTTTTCGAAGCTATAAAACCTGTTTACGAAGAGCTGTAGAATGATGATCTGCTCACTCGGTGTCTAGGGAGTTTTACACAAAACAATACTGAGAGCTTCAAATCTACCGTATGGAGCTTGGCACCAAAAAGCAGTTCGAGCAGCAATAAGTGTTGGATATAGCTTCAGATATAGCTGTGTGTGATTTCAATGATAGCTTTAGCAGTATTATGGATGATAGGAAATTTTTGGGTATGAAGCCCAATGGCTTAACTGTTATAATTATTGTCTACAAGTGGAAGCGCTGCGAGTAGGCTACGCTGAGCGTTCAGTATCAGATGCGGCGAAAGGCGCGCGTTCAAGCGCAAGATCCTCCAGAAAGGCTGAAGAGGAGAATCTTAATTTGAAGGGATAACTTTATGGTTTTGGCATCACAGATTGAAGGTATTTTTTTATACATTTTTCAAATATATCAACGAAAAATTTACTGGTAAAACTTTAATCGCGGTTTTCCCAAAACCACCTTTTTCAAATCGGCCAGACAAATAACTTTACCAATTTTTATCCGATCGACTTTAGAATTTTGCATAGAAGTACGTAAGGGATTTCCGATTGATTGGAAACTTTTCATTCTAACAGCATTTTATACGAATTTTTTCACTGAAAATTCGAATTTTAACTTCAAATGTTTGCCATTTCCGAAAAAATCAATATTTTCAAATTCCCTACGCACTTCTCTAGGTATTGGCATGTAGATTGACAAAAATTTTTTAAGTTTTGTTCTATGTCAAAAATTGTGGATACTAGCTATTTGGCCGGGGAGGGCCTAAAAAAATGCTCCGAAAGGAAATGATCTGTCGTCTGCCATTTGGAAAAAAATTATATATATATATATATATATATATATATATATATATATATATATATATATATATATATATATATATATATATATATATATATATATATACATGTACACTTCGATATGTCTACTTTATGTATATGTAATTAATTTTCTGATTAACAAAAATTTTTTAAGTTTTGTTCTACGTCAAAAATTGTGGATACTCTAGCTATCTGGCGGGGGAGGGCCTAAAAAAATGCTCCGAAAGGAAATTATCTGTCATCTGCCATTTGGAAAAAAATTATATATATATATATATATATATATATATATATATATATATATATATATATACATATATATATATATGTACACTTCGATATGTCTACTTTATATATATATATATATATATATATATATATATATATATATATATATATATATATATATATGTAATTAATTTTCTGAATAAATAATTTTTTTCCGTCAAAAAACAGTGTTGAATATATCCATGATTTTGCTCCTTCTACAGTGGACATACCTCTTCAAGGTAACTTATATTACACAATTTAGTCAAGGATTCATAAAATGTTTCTATGTCTACTATATATTTATTACATTCAAAGAAAATTGGTTACCCTTATTAGAAGATGTATCATATTTAACAGTAGACAGGATTTTTATTTTATGTAAATGTGCAAGATAGGATGCTTGATCAAATTTTAAATCTTTAAGAGTTCTGATACAGCGTCTGGATATACTTAAGTTTGCTATATGTTATTCTAAGCAGAGAAAAAAGAAAAGAATATATAGAAACAGTTTATTTCCTGGTCCTCTTTTCATACGCGTTTCCACCACCTCATGGTCTCGTCAGTGGAGCTGTATCAAACCGAGAGCAACGTTCGCAGGAAACAACTGCTATATAAAATATAAATTCTGAAGCAAGATATTAGTGGTACAAAATTTAAAGAGTAGTACAAAATTTTAAAAAATCTAAATCTCAGTAAGAAACAAATAAAATCAATCTGCCGTGTTTAAATAGTATTCTATATGTTATTCACCTTTCAAGCAAAGAAAAAAGGAAATAATATATAGAAAGAATTTATTGCCTGCAAAAACAACTCTGGGCCTTTCTACACATGCGTTTCAACCACCTCGTGGTCTCATCAGTGGAGCTCTATCGAACCAAGAGCAACATTCGCAGGAAATAATTGCTATATAAAATATAAATTGAGATGCAAGTGTGCAGGATATTTTTGAAAGCAGAATAACACATAGAAAACTATTTAAACACGGCAGATAGATTTCATTTATTTCTTACAGAAATTTTGTGTCAGTTTTATGATATTGTTATTGTTATAGAGATCAATAAAGAAAACTTTATATAAAAAAAGAAGGGGAACAGTCTAAAACAAGGCTATGGATAGGAAAGAAGATGAATTGTCTCTTGGAAGTTCAAAACTTGGTTGTTGCTTTGGTCATTTTAAATAATTATTGAGCCTGATTTATTAAATTATTTAGCTGTAATGATAGTCAGACCTTGTAGTTGGTCAGTTTTACTTCGCCTATATTATTCTTCCTCCCATAAATGAACAAAATTTTCCATTGCTGCCCGTTCGTGTAAGGTAACGGTTTCTGTTCTTGTACTTAAATATCAATTGGCTGCAATTACCAATTTCAACCCTGCATTGTTCACTTAGATCAATTCTAATGTTAGAATATGTTAGTTAATTACACCGTAAAATTTTGTTTCAAGTTATTTCTTATTTTTCCGTAGCTGATGTTTCAACATGGCCGTTGATACGGTTAATAATTCTTAACATATGAATTTCTTAGTTCCTTTTAGGAACACGTTAAAAATTAAAACTAAATTTTATGTTAGTACAAGATTACTTTGAATTTTGGTAAGGTAAAATAATAATAGTTTAAAATTAAAAAAAAAGATAATGAATGCGACCACTTATAGCTAAATTATTCTAGAAATACACATTAATATCAATCATTGGTTAACTTGCAAATTAGGTTTTTAAATAAAAAATCTATTGCATAAATTTTTTTTCATAAGAGTTAAATATGAATAGGGTTACCGTTGAAGTCTCCGACAAATTAAGTTTTCAAAGATTTTATTTAAGTGCAATTTTTTTGATTTTTTCTTTAAGATATAAATGATTGTTTAATATTGCAATTTGTTTGTCTCTCTCAGATTACCTATTTTCTAAAGAAGATAAGGGAATAAAAACAGAAAATCATCTATGACACAAATAATAGAAGTTATTATCCGTAATCTCACATTTCACAATTGGTTTCTTTTGTAATTAGATCGAATACCAAAACTAAATAATAAAACAAATAAATTTGTGTTATTTCTGAAACGGTGAGATTGGCTATAACTGACAACACTTTGTTCTAGTGTTACACTCTACCTATAAATTATACATTAATAATCACTTACTAATATGTGTGGTACATGATCATTACTCTAATAGGTTTTTATAAAAGTTTCTCTTAGCTGTCTGTATTAAGACGAATGTAATATCGAAAATTTCAAGTTTGGATTTAAACAATAAATGCATAAAAATATGAAAACAATATTTCTTGCTATTTTAAAAAGATAAACTCGATCAAAAGTAACTAGTTTTTTTTGTTTAAAGTTTAATTGCAACTTTAGTTAGGAGTATGAAAATAAATTATGGTTCACTTTCAACAGGTATTAAAATATAAAAGTTCCATATTCAATGATAATAATTCCGGGCTGATCGACTTCTTTGTTTTCAATTCCATAGTGAAAAATTCCTAGAAGTCTCTTCCCAAGTAAACAAATAAAACTAGACACTTTTATAATTACTTTTAGGACCTAAATACAGAATGAAGTTAACCTCAGAAGTTTCACTTATTTTAATCAATATTAATTGACTGAGGGAACTACAGTCAGTACTTGTTTTATTATTTAAGAATTTTCTTGTATATCGATGTGATAGTGTGAGTTTTTCAACAAATTATAAGTGAATTCACGTTCACACAATTAGAGCTTTTTCGAAAAATAAAATTGTTTTTAAACTTGTTTTTTGTATTATTTGCAATTGAATGAATGCATGTATGTCTAAGAGTTGTAATAATTGATCTTCAATGCACACACGTCATTGGGCTCTTTGCGTCACCATAACCGCAAGAACTCTAAAGCGATCGCCTTTGCGAATCTATGCACCCTCTTAACCTGTCCTGTCCGAGAATATGGCGAAGAGTTATCCTTTTTCAGGCACCATCTGTATACTGGATAATCCACAAAGCCAATTCTAAGGCATAACTGCGGGCCCCATCTATTCCAAACTATTCGCTTCCTCGTTTTCGTGTATACTTGAGTGATCTGGAACTCAAACGAGTCTGATTGTGCAGTCGTTCTTTCTTAGGTCGTCAAGTACCTTTCTGCACTTAGACGCCAGTAGTGAAGCTACTATATTAAACTCCAGGGCCATATTACAGCTCTACTGTCTGAAAACTTATTAACAGTCCTATTTTGGGTTATATCCCTCTCACAGAGATAGCCATATTGCAGAATAGCAGTGGCAAACTAAGCCTGTTGGGTTGTTCATGTATTTGTCAGGGATGGATTCGAGGCCGGGCGCTCATCGTCTCGTGAAGTCCACCAATGAATCCCATTTATGTTTTTGTTACTTCCTTCGAAAATATTATTTTCTTAAAGGTATAAGAACATGGGTTTAATTTTATTGCTAGTGGTAGCAATCTCGTATCTTCAAATAACATACCCACAGTTTCTATGGCTAAATTTATTTATTCTGGAGATAATTTATCCTTTTGTTTTTGGGGATCAAATATGTAAGCTGCAAAATGATACGGTGTTAATGCTTGGTCATATCGACGATGAAATGCTTCTTTTTTTTTGTAGGAAATGCCCTAGCTTTTCTTCGGAATTATGCTGTGTTTTCATTGCTTCACAGTATCTGAAATAGATGCAAGATATCAAGGGCAACTGCTAAAGGTTTAAAAATATTTAGATGTTCTTCTGCTACGTCCAATATTTGATACTTTTTGGTATATGGCGGAATCAATCCCTTTTTTTTTCTTCACAGATTTTTAATTTAATTTATGTCCCACTAAGTGACTTACATTTCTAAACAATCATTTTCGATATTCCAATGCACATTGCTTGGAAGAACGAATGCTTTGTTCTTGGCTTCTTTATTTTTTTTTATTTTTAAATTTTTGTGCCAAACAAATATAGGTTATAACTTTAGAACTGGTTTTTTCTTGAATAGTTTTTTTATACCATGTTTGCCGCGTTGTCTGACATAACGTTGGTCTTCTAGTTTACATGAATAAATTAAATCACAAGAAACTTCCGTTAAATATTTTGAAGTATGAGACTTTCCAGAGGTGTCAATAGTTTCATTGAGAAATGCTTGTCAACCTTCTGTTGTTATAATTAAACATATTACCAGTTCGTTGTGAACGTTTGATCACCCAATTGACAGATTTAGACATTCTTCTGAAAAAGAAGCAAAATAATTTTCTTCATGATTTTCATTCAAAAGAATAGTTGCTACAGATATCCTGTACGGGGGTGTATAGTCAGGTCTGAACTTTTGAATTGTCTTTCGTACTTGCCAGTATTCAATACACCTAAAGCTCGAGTTAGCATCAAAAATTACCTATTTACTATTTCCTCATCAATATTATGTTTTTCAGTTGTTAATGTATGAAATCAATGATTTTTGATTTAAAGAAAAATCAAAATTAACCCAACCCGGGTAGCTATTACTGATATTTCTATAGTTTAGCAACGTATTAGTTAAATTCGGCGCTGAACATACCCATTAACCATTGTCATGGCCTGATAATAGGTAAGTAGGTACTGCCTACGTTTATGGTTTTTGTACCTATGGAGCCTCTTAATTACTGAACCTATTTTGGTCTTGTTTGAGATTTGACTAAAAAGGATTTATCGAATTTGGAGGCCCCCAAGATCAGAGGCCCAGAGCGAGCCACCCCCTCCGCCCCTCTTAGTCCGCTACTGCAGAATAGCATAAATTTCTGCTTGAAACACCATTGCGTGCTATCCCAG
Source organism: Diaprepes abbreviatus (assembly GCA_034092305.1). Lineage (NCBI taxonomy): Eukaryota > Metazoa > Arthropoda > Insecta > Coleoptera > Curculionidae > Diaprepes > Diaprepes abbreviatus. Next base: position 1,975,307 of record JASJET010000050.1, read on the forward strand.
AACGTATAATTCTCTAACTCCAGTAATTCTACCGAACATTCAAGCTCCGACTCTTTCTGACAAAATCCGTCTGTAAATCATCGGGATCCATCTCTGGGAGCTTGCTTTTCCTCCCAATCCTGCCTGCTTGATAAAAATATTCTTCAGGTGACGTTCACACAATTTGTGCTTGCTCAAAAAATAAAATTGTTTTTTAAATTGCTTTTTGTATTATTTGTAATTATTTATTTGTAAGCTTCCGGGTTTCACTTTTGAAAAATTATGGCATAGCTGATGGTTTAGAACTAAGAACACTCGTACCGACTTCATTACAAATAAGAAGAATCATAATATCTGAATTCTCATTTTAATTAGTTTTAAAGAATATATATTTAATGGCTGAATGCATGTGAAAATTTCCAATTACGATTTCGCCTTAAAATCTTTTTTCTGCAATATTTTCAAAATTCACCTAAGTGCGAAACATAGGTTAATTTTTTTTGAATGATACGATAGCACTCATAACATCTGTCTCCCATTAATAAAAAAATTGCACGCACCTAACTACAAATGTTGCTTTGTTCGCCCTTCATAACTCACACTTCCTTCTATTGTAAATCACATTTACAAGCGCTAAGTCGTTTATATTTTGCTTTTGTGTTTTATGGTTGCGAAAACGAAATCCCGCTTAGTTTATGTCGGCAATTTTACTCGTCACGCCAAAACAAAAGCTACACTCAAATTGTATTCTCTGTACAATAATAAAATATTATCTATTTACTTGTACAGATGTGTCTGATTTATTTGGACGTATAACTACACATGTTCTTAACGTAGATTGCATTATATAAGGTCTGACAATACTTCGTTACAATTGACCTTTAATAAAAAATTTTGTTCATAATTATAGACATGTTTTAAAAAAATAGTTTTCCTACTACACAATTGCATCATCCTCAAATAATACAATACATTGAATAATTACACAGTTTTTTAACAACATAAGCAATAAACCAAATATATTTTTGAATGAGTGAAAATTATGAAAAAAAAAAAATAGCCTGAATGATCCAACACTAAACCGAGTTTGACCAGACTATTATATTGAACATGTTTTTATTTTAGATGCCGTGCACTAGCTAAAAACAGTATGCTTAGGCCAGTGCCTGATACCAGAAAAATGAGGATTTACTTCCACCTATTTTTCTTAGGAAAATTTCATAGTTTGAGTGTTAGGTTCCCAAACCTATGAGTTAGAATATTTATCGCGTATTTCTCAGTCATCATTAGCCTGTAGGTGATATCGTTCAGTTTCTAGTTTAGTATAATAATAGACATTGAGCAACTCGACTAGTAATCTACACCGGAAAGTCTCTATAAATCACTATTTTATTAATAAATAGCACTTGACAATAATTATTGGTATTCTCACAATGTTCTAGTAGCTTGTTAAATTTTTTCACCACTCTGTGTTCCGAAATTAATAGGTAACAATTGCGCGGTCGCGAGTGCTTTTCATTTATTTCATTAACTGATTTAAGTGAGTAAGTACGTTGCTTGAATTAATCCGCCAAGGGACATTGAAGTATTTCGTCTTATATATGTAATAGTTAACTAACTTATATTGAGAATAAGTGGAAGTTCACTATCAACAAGTTTCTAGTGCTTGGAAAAGCATACCTTAATATCATGATCATTACGATTTGGGCTGTATGAATATTTTGGCATTAGAGTACCAGTGTCTAAATTCAAAATTTGGGAAGGAATAATTGCCGCACGGTTGACAAATTTAATCATTCAATAAGACCATCAATCACAAAATACAGCTCATGAACAAGAAAATTTGCTACAGTTAAAACACGAGGAATTTTAATTATATTGGTGACATAAGTGATGCTTTTAAAACATGGGGTCGGTACGGGTGTCAATTTTTGTGTATTTCTCGCTTTTCCTTTTAGGGCAGTGCCTAAGATAGCATGCTGGAGATTATGAGTGGGTTATATTCAAAAGTTCTCCTATTTTTCCATTTGATAAAAAGAAGCTGATGTTAATGAAAATAGAAATCAACGACCTAAAAAATAATACACCAATATTTGGTATATTAATATCCATAAAAATCTAAATTTCACTAAAAATTAAATAAATCTATATGCCGTGCTTAAATAGTTGCCTATACGTCATTTTCCTTTCAAGCAGAGAAAAAGGAAAGAATATATAGAAACAGTTGATTTCTTGCAAATTCAACTTTGATCCTCTCTCGCGAATACTGCGTTGGCATTTTTTTTCAAAATAGTCTTACCGGATGTGAGTATCGCTAGCAGGACAATTAAGTCCAAATATAAATGTTAACTGTTTTTACTGGGATGAAATATAACAAAGTAATACCCCATTGAGCACCTTTTTGTTTAAACATTCACCATTTTGTTAATTTTGCATAGAAAATGATCATTTTTATAGGGGCGTCAGCCATTTTTTTACTATTTGTAAAATTCTTTTTGTTTATTTCTGATAGTCCAAAAGGGAGAAAACATAAACACAATATACTCACTTTTATTTTAATACTTTACATTGGTCTTATATTTTTTATATGAAAATCATATTAAATGAATAAAAAAATTTCGCACATTTCAAGAAAGGGTTAATATAGCCCGTAAATAATTACTTTCATATCTGTATTAGAGATTTAAATAAAAATATGTAAAAATGTTCTGTTTTTCGACTGCTTAAAGTAGTATGACTAAACAAACAGACAGGTATTAGACTGGAAATAGGATTGATTATTGCTATCTGCCGTTTAACCCATTAAGATCTGGTATTAATATATGGTAACCGAAAATATAGAGAGCTTTAGTATCACCAGTGCTGTATGTTTCTGATTTTAGAGAATAGATGGCGCCCAATGTTAATTGTAAATACTATTACCGATGTTCCGACTAGTTTAGCTTTGACCTTTGTGATGTACGGTGTTTCGTACGTGACATCTTTTTTCTGACAATTACACTTCCCGTGAAAAAATTGACGATATACATTTTGAGTAAGATTAATTTTTCTAATTTTTTAAATATCAAATACTTATTGGGCATTATGCTTCACATATATTTTTATATTTATACTTAGAAAACTTAGAGAAAAAAGCATTTCCTTTTAATGTTACCGTGTGGTAACGCTGGGTAAATTGTGTTCAATGGATTTTTATGACGATTTTTGTTATAGACGTGGTTTATTTTTGCAAGAAGCGTTAGATTTGGCTCATTCAGAGGATGTAGATTCTATTTGTGTTGAAGCACCTGAATCTAATGTACCAACTGATGAAGAGTCCACACATGAGGATTCTGGAGGCAAAATTGATAATCTATCGTTTTTGTCGCTTGTGAGTAGGAATATCGTTGTTGAGCCAGGACTATCAAGTAACAATGTATCAGTATCAATGTCTTCGAAAATTGCTAACACGCAAAAAAACTACAACTGGATTCAAGGTGATTTACAGTCACAAACGAAATATTTTACTGAATCCAAATTCACAAATATAGAGATCTTTCACCATTTCAAATTTTTGAAAATTTTTTCGAAGATGAAATGTATACTTTTCTTATTGAAGGGACCTCCAGATATTCTTTGTTTAAAAATTTACCCAATTCTAAGATTTCCAAAGATGAAATGAAATACTTTATAATGATACTTATTGTAAGTGGCTATTCTGTATTACCAGGAAATGATATTATTGGGAACAAGAGAGTGACGTAAATAATGTCATGGTTACTGTGTTTATAAATAGATCAAAATCAAAATTTTTGGAACAATCAAAAAAACATATGAGTTACGATGAGAGCATGATAAAATACAGTTGACATTCATGTAAACAGTTTATTCACTGAAAATCCATCCGCTTTGGGTATAAAATGTGGGCACTAAATACAACATCTGGTTATCTGGTTAATTACTAGATGTATCAGGGAACAAATTCTAGAAGGGAAGAATGGTATGAACAGACATTTGGTCAAGCAGCAGCATGGTTTGTTGTATGTTGGATGAACTGGATGAAGCAAGAAAGAACGGTCCTTATGAAATTTATTTCGATAATTTGTTTGCCGGTTTAAATTTTCTTGAGTATCTCAAACAATATGGCTATCAAAGTATCGGTACTATTCAAGACAACCGTCTTCCAAGAAACTGCCCGATTTCGGCTAAAAAACTTTCACTAAAAAAGCAAGAGGTACATATGAGGGAGTTATTGAAAAAGGAACGCGAATTATGGTTGTTTGATGGGTAGATAATAATGCAGTAACAGTTGCTTCAACTTGTTATGAAGTTTCACCTATTTCACAGGTCAAGCGTTAGATTTCTTCTACTAAAAAAAAGACATATTTCGGCTCTACGCTCTTATATGATTGAAAAATATATTTTTCAGATGGAGGTATGGACCTCATGGGCGAAAATTTGCACAATGTATCGAATAAGCATCAGTAAAAAATTATGGTGGCCCATCTTTAGTAGATTTATCAATGTTACAGAGACGAATTCATGGCAGTTACATAAAAAATCTGGCGGAAAATTGTCACAATCTCACTTTCGAAGGGAAATTGCGTCAAGTTCGTTAAAAAAGTTTGGAACCATGGCAAAACTTGGAGGAAGATCCACAACCTCAAAATCAAGTGTTTCCCTAAACCGAATTTCCTATGACGTAAGGTATGAAGGTTATTGAAACATCTGGAAAAAAGAATAGAAGATGCTCTGGCAAGGGTTGTTCGTCAAGTAAAAGAACAATGTGCGTAAAATGTGATTTAAGAGTTGTATTACATGTTTCTATAGCTTCCATACTAAATAATCTAGTTTCATTTATTATTCTTTACTATTTAGTCATTAAATCGTTTTTGTAAAACTTTTAATTTTTATTTAAAAAATATTCCTGAAAGCCCAGTGTTACCATATAGTAACTACAATTTTTATAACAATTATAAATATTTTAGCAAAAAATACGATTAAACAAGTTTAAAAAAGATAAATTAATCTAAATTTCACAACAGGTATACATAATTTTACAAAAAAAAATCGGCCTTTAAGGGTTTTAGGAAACATCTAGTCATAATGTGCTTTCATATTAAATAATCAACAATTACACTATGCGATGAAGAGAACGAAACAGGTCCACACAATATCTCCGAATACGAAGTTCTAACCTATTGTAGACATCTTCAAAGGTCGATCAATACTGAATGTCTATAACCAGGAGATAAACTTGTGAACAGGCCCCCCAAACCCTATTAAGGCAACCAATCTGCTAGACATAACGGGATAATACAGGAGTAAATAAATAAATAATCACAAAATAAAATTGAAAGCAAAGTAAGCCATGAGAGGCAGCTAGTAATTTATTGGAAGAAAAATTGTCCCAAAAGTATTTTTGAAAAAAGTGATCTTTAGCAACCAAATTAGATATGCGAATATTTGTTAGATGCAACCGAACACAAAAAAAAATAGCGAGATGATTTAAATTAAACATTTATCTTTGTTCATAAAATTATTCCAATGCCAGTCCCTAAGCAAGCCTAGTAAGACAATTAACATATTTTAAACTAGTTGTTAGCCGTCGCGACTTCGTCAGCACTCAAGACCTGAGGAGATATAAGAAAAGAAGGCCAAAGAAATGAAATTAAACCTTATTTCTACGTACCTTTTCGTGCATATGTTCCAGTGAAATACGTCATGCAATTTATCAATAATACTATAAAATCAAAATAATCCATTAGAGTTTGCATATTTCAGAGAGCATTAATTGAAGACAATAATTCATCTTGCATCAAGAATATGGGATTATTCTAGAGTGATTGCGAATTGAACAAAAACATGCTTATATATTCCAATTTTTACAAATAGTTTTGTTAATTAATGCGCTTTTCAAATATACGTAATAAGATGAACTATTCTAGTTTTTATAATTACTGATTAATCACATGATAATTAACTTCATTTGTGTTGAGTCGCCAATAATTTCACTTCATTATACAGGATGTCTTGAAAATATGTGTACAACGTTTAATGATAGATTCTTGATATCAAAATAAGTCGATTTAGGTCAGCTTAGTTATATCCGATAATGCTTCGTTTAGGCGGTAGAGGCTTCAAAGTTTTAAGAAATTATTGATTTTCCCCTAATTTCTTGAAAATGTGGAAATTGAATTTAATGATTTTTGGTGTGTGATCTAATAGAATATAGGATACGACTTCTTCTAGTGGATTAGCGACTGGCTATAAAGTAGTGTGTTATACAAGTGACGTCACCTGTATCATCGCTGGTGATTTTTTATGTCATCAAGGTTATGAGAAATTAGATATTTCCATCGGATTGTCGCATGTATTTGGAAGCCTTTTCACTTCCTGAAAAATTTTCATTGAATGAGCGGTCTGGCCAGAAAAAAAAATTTTTTTAATTACATGCATTCACCAATTAACTGTAATAATTAAAAATAACTGTAACAATAATTTTTCGATTGACCTTGTTGCTATAGCATTTATTAATCTGGCTATTGACATATTGTCATCACTGTTTAAGAAGTTCGTTAAAATAACATCAATATTCTAAATTTATCAGCATATTTTACTATTAAACATGGACAACTACATTTACTCCGAGAAGGTTGACATGTTCTTGGTGTATGGATTTTGTGAAGGAAATTTGCGTTGAAGTGTTAGAGTTTATTTGTAGATATTTCCTAACCGCTGAATGACAAGTTATCTAACATTTGCTAATATTGAGCGTCATCTCCGAGAAACGAGAAACATCAAGGTAGGGGTCAACTCGAATAATCGAAAAAGGAGACAAAATTTTGGAAAGAGTTAAAAAAGAACCAAGTGTTAGTACCCTCCTCTTAGAACATGAGTTGGATATCCTTAAAACTATTTTAAATAATATTTTAAAAAAACAGTTATAGTTAACTTGTAATTATATGTCTCAAACATCGAAGGCATTATTACGGTGTGGCGCCACGATGTAGGGACGAGGACGATGATAAGGGTTAAGTCATCATACGCTTTCATTAAGCCTGAACACGACTAAAAAAAGACCACTAAGGGTTGTTCCTTTTACAAATTTCTCGCACGCCCAGCTTTCCATTGGGAGTCTTGGGGGAGGGGCATGTCATAGAACGAAAATCTTACCGGCATATTCCGATCCGGGTTAACTTCAAATATAAGTTCAGATATAGTAAATATGTAGACGGGCATCTGGGGAAAGCGCCGGCGGACACATTGATGAATCCACCACCGGCGTAACTGTTATGTTTCCAAAAAAGATTGATGAAGTATATGCTGTTTTTCTCTAACGGTCTGGTGTTAAGAAGCTTACCTGGAGAAACGCGCTGGTCATATCATACTGTCTATTATATTTAGAGGTATAAATATTGTTCACAAGATTGATTCTTCAGATTTCCGACAGTCGAACTGGTGTTGTGAATTGAAAAGAAATTTTAACTATCTTTAAAAGAGCAGACAAGAATTTCTCAATAAATTCATAACAGTGAATGATGACTGAAAACTCAAACTAATAATACGGACTGAAAAATTGCTGATCGAACCACGTTACCACTGGACGGGGTGATGGATCTTTTGGAGTGATGCCTGCGTAGTGCTTACTTTCAAGTAAAGGGCAGGTTCTACGCTTAGGCCGACGGGCTTCCGATGGGTTCTTCACTCTCTCCAGTCGTCGCCAATATATGTATGAAATGGTTCGAAACTCATGCCATACAAACAGCAACAGTAAAACCGAAAATCTGGTTGAGATATGTTGATGATACCTTCATCGTATGGAAGGGCAATGATCAAGAACTTAATGATTTCTCGAAACATCTAAATAACATTCGACTTTTCCTAGATGTCATGGTGAATCACTCAAACGAAACTATTAAAACTTCAGTATACAGAAAGCCAACACATACTGGAGAATATCTTAATCATAGTTCCAGTCATTCTGTCGTAACAAAACGGGGAATTATACGCAACCTCTATAATCGCGCTATATCTATATGCAATAATGCTGATTCATTAAAAAAAGAGGTGGCAAATATTAAAGCCGATTTACAACAGAATGGTTATCCTTTGAAACTAATTGACGATGTTATAAATAACTTTAGAACAACGAACACTGGACAGCAAGAAACATATTCCTTCTTCACAATTTCGTTCATTAAAGGAACTTTGGAGAAAATAAGAGGAATTGCCAGTAGTTATAATATAAAAACAGCCTTTCAATCAGGAAACACACTTAGAGCTCATTTAACAAAAACAAAACCAAAAAGTACCGATAAGAAAGAATGTGTTTACAAAGTTTCATGTGAGTGAGGTGAAATGAATATTGGAGAAATCAAACGACCACTAGAAGTTAGAATTAAGGAACATAAAACTTATACACAAAAAGGGAAATGTCAAGATCAGGTATTGCAGAACACATCTGGGATAAACAACACCATATAAAATGGTCTGAGGCTGCGGCAATATATATGGAACCCAACATGAAAAAAAGAAAATTTATAGAAGCAGCTTACATTAAAAACAATAATGGAATCTTCAGTCAACCGAGTGTTGAGATACCTAATTTTTAGCAACTACTAATTTGTAACATCAAATCATTGAGGTGTGTACAGTGAAGCGAAACTTTGCGCTTCAGTGAACACAGTCCCTATATAAGCTCGCAGTCTTAAGACAAAACATTCAGTTTATACTTGATAACGATTAGAAATACAACCTAATCGAAACGTCGTAAAAATAAATAAAATTATAGACAATGCAAGTCCGACAACCACATTTTAGTCTGTCAAATGTGAAGCCAATAAAAGCTCGGATACCTCAGGGTTCACCTTTTTTAGTCTGCTTACAGCAGACATTCCGTCAGACATTTACAGTAAACATTTTTTACTTCCTGACGACACTGCGTTTGCAACGTCTTAAGGGTCGTTCCACCTTCTTATTAGAAGATTATAAATCCACATCAGTTAGTTGGGGAAATGGATGGCCAACTGGAAAATCAAGTTGAATTCTGATAAAATTCAGGCTATCATGTTTTATAGACCACATTTCTCGATTCTGAAAGAGCAGCTATCCATTTAAAACAACCGCACTGCCTGTAGAGCCCCATATTATGTTAGGAAGACCTCAGACCTCAGACCTCAGACCTCCATAACATTCATCGAACATACTCTGACAAAATACTTAGACAGATCCCAACTTTCAATAAATGAACTAATGAGAATAACTCACCTCTGCACTGATTTGCCAGAGACGGTCTACATGAGCACTAAATTGGGTGGTTTTACTCTTCCAAATTGCTGGTTTAAAAGCCTAACCTAAAATCATTCTAATAACTTATTCGACAAGAGTCTAAGGGCCAGGTCCGACTCGATATACAAAGAAGATCCTAGAAGATATATATATATATATATATATATATATATATATATATATATATATATATATATATATATATATATTTATGAGGCTTTCATGGATTCCCCCGTGTTAGATGCAATAGCAGTGGATATATCCACATTATACCGTTGTAGTGCTGAAATTACATTCAGCAAACATACAACATGTACCTCTGCCGTATCACTGTGGCGGGGAGGGTAAGTTTTGACTTTCTTCTTGGTATGGTGGTACAGGTAGGCCATCATCTCGATGGTGGTGGAATAGGATAAATTGTGTTCCTTAGCAATTTGTTTAATCAGTGCAACCTCTAACACGGAAAGGATATGGTTGGAACGAAGTTTGCATTTACTGTCCGCATTTTACTTCATATATATATATATATATATATATATATATATATATATATATATATATATATATATTCTTTTGGCGTCTACTAGAGTCACATTTATTAATATATACTTCAAAAACAAGAATTTTTAATATATGTATTTTTATAATTTTAAAACTCCTATAAATGAAAAGTTTTAGGTTCAAATGGAAGAAGAATGCAAATTTGAAACAATGGGTAGCCATGATCTGTAAATGAAAACTTAATGTAAGAAAACAATTAATAATGAATATATACTTTACTTTATATGGCGAAAATTTATTATTTTTGAGCTCTGTTTAGTGGTTGGTCTATGTTAATCAATAGCGATGAATACAATTTTTTGACTGTGTTACATTTTTTGAAGAGAAAGGAAATATCAGTCTATTCATAATCTAAATTTAAATTGAAGTTATCATAAAAATGACCTACATATTGACAGATTCAAATAAACGAATTATTTGTTTGCAGTACGATATCGATACCAGTGCAATCTATACACTTTAATGAATTTTATTTTATTCGTTTGTGTTTGAGTCCAGTTTTTATTAAATTTTAATCATATTCATTGAAGCGCTAAATTAAAACGGTGACATTATTATTTGGAAGTTCGAACATTTTTAGTAAAACTAGCAACGCCGATAAATAAATATGTTTAACACTGCAATTTTATGTCATGTATTTGTTGGATATATTTATATGTTTAAAATAAAATATAATTGTTTAGGCTTGAATTGTTCATATAAACATTTTAAATTTTTGAGTTTCTAAGTATTTTCGAGATCAAAATTTGAAAAATACTTTATTCTGAATCTATATGTGGAAAATTAAACCATTTGGTTTATTTGTTGTCTCTTGTATGGAAATTTTAAGGCGCTGAACACAAAAGTGTCAATCAAATTAAAATCTTTGTTGCGATTTTTAAGAACAAGTTTTTAAATAACAATACAAATATACATACCATGCGCATTCTTGCAGTTACATTGTTAATATATAGGGAGACATGATATCACGTATCTCTAAAACTTGAATTAATATTAAAAAATAAGTTTAATTTCGGTTGTAGCACAATAAAAATTGTAAGATTTAGTCGATTTTATTTTAGATATATTTTGACTGTTGTCGAGTGTAATGTATTTTATATTGTATAAAATATGTGAAACGTTTCGTTCTATTAGTTAAAGTTTCTTATTATAGACATTGGAAGGGTTGATATACCCACAAATCAAGGAGGTACTAGCGGTGCTGTGTCTCTGTGTGTGTAAATCCTTTACAATTTATCAGGCAGGACCCTACATCGACTCGTTACAAGAGTCGACCACGCATTGTTGAAGGGTCGGTTCGCCTTTGGTAATCATATCAAGGAATGTTTGACAACACATTAGATATGCATGATATTATAATTGAATTGATGAGTAAGTGACTGTCAAAAAAATGCTTAAATATTATTGAGAAAATATTGTCATAATTAAACGTATCATCTAACGTGCCATCATGTTTAATTAAAATTATTTAAAAAATAGCAGCTTTTATTTCCTACATACCTTGACCTTCCATACATTTATTCATAAAGACTCATAACTTACACGTCGCTTTGGTGCCACTCCGCTTTTAGTACAATAGTAAGTTTTAATTGTTAGTTTTTAATCAAATACTCCAAAAAGATTTACAATTGATTAATTGTTAATTGTTGAAACTCGCGATTAATAATTAACTGCGAGAGCCGTAATTAGCAATTAATTAATTGTTAGTTCTTAATTGTAAAAACAACTAAGTTTTGCCCAACACTGTAGTAGGCAATGGACAGGTTTTGAAATACAATATCAGAGGTAAGTCAGAATTGAAAGATCAGCCTCCTATAATCAACAGCATAAGTATTAAACTTAATTAATTTATCGAAAATTTTTACGTTAAGGTTAGTATAACTCAAAAAATTTTCCCATCTATGTTGTTAGTATTATGTTGTTTACTTTCTTAGGTCGAAAATTTTAATCAGAAACAATAATAATTAGTTTTAATATGCTTTCAACAAATCATTATTAAAAGCACCTTTGTCGCAGCAAAGCAATTATAAACTTACAAAGTATTTTATGAGGGTCGCCTGAAAATCGCTTTTACAGACAAATCCTACAATCAGGGTCTATTGGTCGACCGCGACTCGTCCCACTTTACATCCTGCCAGATAACATTGTTTGGTTAGTGGACGAAATAAAGATTACCGTTACCGCTAAATTTAAGCTATTATGACCATTATCATCATATCTGTTAATTAAGTTCGCTAGGATTATATTAAATTTTTGATAACCAAATATTATAAATTATAAAAAATGCAAAAAAGAGGTTAATACATTTAAATGTACAATATATTCCAGAATGAACTTGATAAGAGATAAAAATTTTCATGTTGAAATCGTTCTTGAGAATCAAGAATTGCTGAGTGTAAGCCTGCATTAAAATATATCCAAAATAACGATTAAGCTACCTCTACCAACATTCTTTGATAAAATCGCTGGGCGCTCTGTGACCTTAACAGGCTCTGTGATGAATTAATTTTTATAGACCATACTATTATATCAGATTTTGGAAATAATATATATATATATATATATATATATATATATATATATATATATATATATATATTCACATGTTAGCAGAGTCTTCTGTGGTACACTGGGCAATATGTGAGACAGACTATCCAACACCGCTATAGTTGAGGGACCATGAACATCTCATCATCAACTAGCGATGTATTAATTAAACATTTTTCATTTCCGACTAATGCTTCAACATAAAGAATTTAATCGATTTAATATACAAAAAATTCACTCCAATAGAGGAAGATGTTTCAAATTAAAAAAATGCTACTGTTAAAAATAGTCATTAAAGCTACAAAGCGAGTGCGAAAAAATTGTTCGGATATCTATTAAAACACGAGAGTTTTGTAAGCTTAACTTCTTACTGTTTTTTTTTATTTACATTTATTTAATTACACTACAGACTATCCAACATCGCTACAGTTGAGGAACCATGAACCAACTTCTTATCATCAACTAGACCAAGAGAAGCTTCAAACCTGGCATTCTCTGAAGAGGTAAGCTAGGAAATATCGTCAAATTAGTATCGAATTACTGATTAACGGCAGGGCAAATGGTTCTTAAAACTGAAGATTTCCTATTAGTTATTCAAGATCAGGTCATCCCAGAGAGAAACTATCTGAAATATATACTCAGAGACCCATCTATCCCCCCCTGATAATTCAGCACATAACAAGAGGAGCCCACGCATTTGCCACATCGCAGTATAAGGAGAGACACGATTCAGCTGCTAACATAGTCGCTCAAGAGTTGGACGAGAAACTGTTGTGGGTGGCGAAAGTGCCACTCTATGAACATAGTCCTGAATCTATATTAGATAATAAATATTTCAAACTGTACCGGGATCGAGCTGTGTTTACTTGAATAAATGAATGAAAAAGGGGTGGTGATACTAAATCATCGACGCCTATGCCTCCATTGGGCCGTATACATCCCACCATATCTGTAGGTTATTCGAGGCTGATCGCCTTTTCGAATTCTAACAGCCTCGTTAGTTGAACTTGACTAACTGCTTCTGGTAACAAAACTATATATCCGAAATATCTCTGTCTCAGCCCGTCTCTGAGAACACGTTCAACAGTTTCATCCTCCTCCAAACACCATCTGCACGTCGGGTCGCCTTCGACACCGATTCTATGAAGATGGCCCCTGAGGTGACAATGGGGTGTCAACAATCCCACCACAATTCGCAGCTCTTTCCTTCCCAAGGAGAGAAGCTCCTCAGTACGCCGTGCGCTAGGTCCAGTTATCTACTCCTTATCACACCTAATTCCAGGAGCTCCCTTCCATGATACAATAAATTTGCTTTCCAGCAACGATTTTAATTCCCTTTTGGCAATAGCAATTGGGACAAGTAAATTGGTTGGGGTCCATACGGTTCAGTCGCCCAACTTTGCCAGATGGTCTGCTTCCTCATTCCCGTGTATGCCCGAGTGGCCCAGGACCCATACGAGTCTGACTGTGCAGCCCTTCCTTATCATACCATTTAGTACATCCTTGCACCCAGAGACCAGTCGCAAAGTCACGACACTCGACTTCAGTACCAATATCGCAGCCTTAGTGTCTGAGCATATATTTATTACTCTATTCTTGCCTATGTGCCCCTCACAGAGATGGGCTCACTGTAGAATAGCATAAATTTCCGTTATGAAAATTGTCGCATTGTCCGAGAGGGTAGTACTCTCTGAGTTCTGCCGAATACTCCGGCTCCAGCTCTTTCATCTTATCGAGATTCATCAGAATACCACCAGAATCCATTTTTCGGAAAATTTTGTTCTCCCTCCCAATCCTCTCTATTTGGTATAAGTATCTCCAGGGAGAGGTTGGGTTTTAAAAGCGGCGTCTTGTAGTCTGTCCGCATGGGGAGTGATGGACACAGCTCTACCATGCTTTCCCAGACACCTGAGTCGCCGCCTGTTCCAATTCCAAGATGTCCCAGGCAACTGAGACGATAAACAGTCTTCAGGGCCTCGTTCTCTATGTGTAAGTGAAGAGGAGGCAGGTTCACCAGGACTTCCAGAGCCCTGGTGGGAGCAGTTCTCATCGCACTCAATATTCCCACACAAGCCATTCTCTGAACTTTGTCAAGTTGAAGAATATGTTTGCGCTTTGTTGTACTACGCCACCATACAATAGCGGCATACGTTAGCATGGGGCGGATCACCACAGTGTATATCCAAAATAGCACTTTAGGTGTCAGTCCCCATGTACACACAAAGGCTCGTTTACAAGCCCAGAAAGCACATATGGCTTTCTTGATTCGAGCCTCAATATGATCATTGTAGCTCAGTCGTGAGTCCAGAATTACTCCCAGGTATTTAACTGTCCCCTTAAGTTGAAGAGTCCTTCCCACCCATGTAATTGTGGGAAGTCTCCCCATTTTTCTCTTTTTTGTAAAAAGTACTATCTCAGCTTTGTCCGGATTTATTCCAAGCCGCTCCCTACGGCACCATCGTTCCGTGATCCGGAGGGCCCGCATCATTGGTTCCTCTAGGTCCCAGACATAAACACCAGGGCACAAAATGACCAGATCATCAGCATAGGCCTGTATATAGAAATCGGCATCATTTAGTTCACTCAACAGGCTGTTCACTCAAGGCTCCACAGCAAAGGTGTCCCTGTTGACAGCCCCTACTGGACAGTGCTTTAACATTAATATTGTTAAGCTCAGCATATATTATTCTCTTAGTTAACATTGCTCTGACCCATGCGACTACTGTAGGTTCAGAGCCTCGCCGTTGTAGAGCATTGCGTATCGAATCGTGAGACGTGTTGTCGAATGCCCTCTCGATATAGATAAAGGTACCTAAGGCAGATCGTTTACCCAACAGCACGCTTTCAACTCTTGTGACAAGTCAATGTAGCGCCGCATCTGTGGATTTTCCTGCCTGGTAGGCAAATTGCAAAGGATGTAAGGGATATTGCACTATTATTCCTTCCTTAGTGTGTCGATTCACCAACTTTTCCAGTGTCTTTAATAAGAAACTGGTCAGGCTGATAGGGCGGAAAAACTTAGTATTTGTGTAGTCTGTTCTTCCAACCTTGGGAATAAAGACTACTTTTGTTTCTCTCCACGCCATCGGAATGTATCCCAAGCTCAAATATGAGCGGAATAGTTTCACCAGCTAGCTTATTATAATATCGGAGGAATTTTGTAGTAAAACTGGAAATATACCATCCTTAAAAGGTGACTTGAAAGGGGAAAAAGTTTCTATTGACCATTTTACCCTTTCATATGTCACTATTCTTTTAACTAACTTGTAGTCATGGTGTGCTAAGGTGAGTCTCCGTTCTTTAGATTCGCCCTCATATCGATTTGAGCCTGGAAAGTGCACTCCCCTCTTTTGTCGTAGTTTGACCTCCTTCAGGAAGAGCAAATGTTCCAATCCGGGTACCAGGATCTCTAGTTAGTATTTTACAGAGGCGGAATGCTGAGGGCATGTTTTCTATTCTCTCGCAATATTTCTTCCACACGTCCCTCTGTGAGTCTCTTATTTGCTTTTTATATTCTTTCTGGGCAGTTTTATATTCTTCTCAGCATACTTCAGTTCGGTATTTTAGCGCTTTTTTAAAAAGCTTTCGAACTTTTTTCCGGTGGTTCTCAATTTGAGAGTTCCACCAGGATATTTTGGAGTTTATGGGCCTTCGTCTTATTTGACAGCTAGCCTCAAATGAACCCCGAAGTGCATCACTGATTTATTCGTTAGCGATTTCCAAATCTGTGTTTACTTATCATACAGTTGCATATAACAGACCAGACCTCATTTTGGTAGACACACATCCAAGCGAACAAC
This sequence comes from Diaprepes abbreviatus, assembly GCA_034092305.1. NCBI lineage: Eukaryota > Metazoa > Arthropoda > Insecta > Coleoptera > Curculionidae > Diaprepes > Diaprepes abbreviatus. The sequence goes on from JASJET010000050.1 coordinate 1,991,464, forward strand.
CTTAATAGTAGTCGCCATCTCCAACAATAAGAATCTAATTGACAAGCCTGATGAGAAGATCGCCAAATACAGAAAATTGGAGGTATAAATACGCATATTTTGGGGAATGAATAGCGTCCGGACGATCCTCCTAACTCTTTCAACAACCGGCGTAATACTTCTGCGTAATATCAAGGGATTAAGCTTAACAAACACTTTAATAAGATTAGACAAAAGGCAGTACTACTTAGGACCGCTCAAACAGTACGGAAGTTTATGGGAAATGAATAAGAGCATATCATCACTTAGTGCCCCTAAATGTGTAATGGACTCCCATAGAGCTACATCTTTTTGGCATTAGTATATCTTTGACGAGAATACGTAGACAAGATATGAAAAAATCATTTATCTACACTCAACTACTGTAAGCTAAGCTTTGATGTAAAAATATTTGTCAAGAAGACTAACCAAAAATATAAGATATGCAGTTATCTACTAAAATTTTGTAATACATGAATGAATGAATAAAAATATGGCGACACTTGATCTTCGATGTTTGGATCTCGTTGAGCTCTTTACATCCCACTATGGTTGTAAATTATTCGAGGGTAATCGCCAATTTGTTTACTGAACTTACTTAACGGCTTCAGGTGACAATATTATATCTCCGAAATATTTCTGCCTCAGTCAGCACTTTCTGAGGATAGAGTCAACAAGTTCATCCTCTGCACATCGCGTCATATATGATGCTAATTTTATGAATATGGTTTCGCAAGTGATAATGTTTTAGAAGCAAACCATCACGATTCGTAGTTCTTTCCTCTCACTAGTAAATCCTGTTTTAGGTACAGTTTATGTTCTTTGGCACACCTAATTTCTGGAGCCTCTAGCTACTATTCAATAAATCTACTTTCCAGTAACAATTGGAACAGGTAAAATTGGTTGAAGTCCGAATGGTTCAGTTGTGGGACCCATCTTTGTGGAACGATATGCTACCTCGTTTCCGTATATATTATGATATTCTGAGACCCGCAAGGACCTGCAAGATATTCCGGTGTATCCTGGCACTCAGACACTAGTTGCGAAGCTACGACACTAAACTTTAGCGCTAGTAATATCTGAGCATACGTTTATTGTCTTAATCCTGTTTATGTCGTTCTCTGTGGGATGGCCACCTACCCTAGGGATCGCAGTATTCGGTACTACGTTTTTAGCAGCCAAAACAAGGTGTCGCACCCCTATGAGAGCACCATTATGCATGTTATTAAAGCTAAACAAGTAAACAAACAGATAAATTTTCGTCTGTGCAATTTTAAAATAAAATAAAATAAATCTCGGCTAAGCAATCTTAATTTAGAGTTGGTGATTTATAGCTATTTTGTTTGAGGGTCCTTTTCGATATACACGGTATATTATAGGGGTTCTTCAATCGTCTTTTTCACAAGGACATCTAGAAGCCGAAGCTGATTGTTTTCGTTTAATTCCAGAACGCATTGTATTTTTGAATGGATAGAATTAGTATACTCACCGACGCAGTTGTTTGCTATGGTGCCATATCACAAGTATATCATCCACATAGAGACACCAGAGTTTGGGTTTAAGTTGGGATTCTTTAAGAGCTTCAGTTCCGAAATAGATCATGAATAGACTTGCCATAGCTGGACATAGTGGAAGTCTCATGGATTTGTCTGGATATCTGGCCATCAAACAAGAAATATGCATTCTTAAGACTGTCTGATGAGTCACGTTGTGTGAGTTGGAAAATACTGTCTTGGGGCAATTTGTCCCAGTGCTTCATTAAACGATATGCTTGGATGCAGGAATTTTACATCGAAGCTTGCAATGCTGTCATCCTTGTCAATTTTTATGAAGTTTAGAATTGTTAAAAATTGCTTCGAGTTTTTTACGTAAAAAGCGACTTTCTCCGCACGTGGTTGATTAGGCCAGCAAGGTATTTTTCTAGTTTTTTCGACGGAGAGTTGTAAGCGTTAACGATGGATCTTAGAGAGGCGTTTTGCTTATGGGTCTTGAACACCTGCTGGATTTTCCTTTTTCTATGGGAATGTTTATGATTTTAGTCTTAGTTTTTTACGATATGTACCAGGATCTTTTGACACTGGTTTGTATGCAGGTTATTTCAAGATATCTTTAATTTTTGTGATATATCATTCGGTATCGAGAATAATTGCATTGTCATTGTCTGTTGGTAATATTATGATGCCAACATTTTTATTCGGGTCATTTAAGATTGTAAATTCAGCCCTGTTATGTTCATATTTCGGAAAAATTAAAGCCCTCAATATTCTTGACACATAATGCCGTATTTGCTCAGCCACATGATTGTCTTTAAAAGACAGAATCAACTTGATTTGTGTAATTATTTCCTCCGTAGGAATCTTTTTTGTAGCCATTGCGTAGTTGAAACCTTTATATAAGACTGCTTTTTTAAGTTTTAGATAGTTGGTGTTCGGATATGTTATCAACTGTTTCGCCATTGTTGATTGTTGTTGCCCTGATTGTAGTGATATTTTGTGATATTATTAAGTTCTTTTTCAAATGATTTCCTGTTTTTGTAGTTTTTAGAAAGCAAGATTGATTTTCGAGTTCATAGATATTGAAAAAATTGTACTTTGAATATAAAAATATATGAATAAATGAATGAAACAAAACGGTGGCGGTACTTGATCATTCACACATAAGTCTTGTTGGACCCTTTACATCTCACCATAGATGGAGGTCATTCGAAGCCTATTGCCTTTGTAAATCTAAGCAGCCTAACTGTTTGTCTCAATTCATTGAGTAATGGGCACTTTCCAGGAGTTCCTCTCCACAATTCAATAAATCTGCTCTCCAGTAACAATTTTAATTTACTTTTGCCAACGGCAATTGGAACGGATAGAATTGGTTGGGTCCATATATTTCAATTGCGGACCCACACGAGTCTGACTGTGCAGCCGTTCCTTGTCAGTCTGTTTAAAACATCTTTAAACTCAGACACCAGTCGCGAAGTTGCGAGATTAGAATTTAATACCATTGTCGTAGCTTTACCCTTTGAGCATATGTTTATTACGCTAGTCCTATTTATGTCATTCTAACGTTGATGACCACACTGATGAATAGCATAAATTTCCACTATCATCGCACTTTGTCCGAGAAAGTAGAACTTTCTGATTCCCGTGCTCTTGCCGAACACTTCGGCTCCAGCTCTTTTATCCTGTCGAGATTAATCTGTAAACCATCAAGATCGATTTATCGGAAGATTCTGCTCATCTTTTCAATCCTCTTTGCTTGGAAAAAGTATCTCAAGAGAATGCTTGGATTTCAACAGCGGTACCATGTAATCTGTTTATATGGAATTGACGGACGTCTCTCTACCACACACCTGAATAACCGCCCATTCCAGTTCCGAGATGCCCTAGGCAACTGAGATGGTACATGTTCTTCAGGACCTCGCTCTCTATGTGTAAGATGAGGTAGGTTCACCAGAACCTCCAGAGCCCTAGTGGGTGCAGTCCTCATCGCTCTTATTATTCTCACACAAACCATTCTTTGAACTTTGTCAAGTGTCGAGTAGCTGTGATTACTCGAAATTCAAAATTTTGCCACTCAACTTTTCCGATAATGCGTATGGGTGGGAAAAACCCGAAGGCAAAAATTTGAGAACTTGCCACCAGCTTGGTGGCTTTAAGAATTCTAGCTAGAATTCGTTATTTAGCTAGTACCATGAAGAATAAAATTTATAATAATCTGCGACTTAAATATAAGAATTACGAAATTATTTCCCTGACTTTTCACCATTTTTTTTAATGTTCCAGATTTTTAGGAGAAAATAACTTTATATTCATATCCAGTGACCCGGATAATATAAAAAATGGCTCTAAGAACGAGAACACCGAATCGAATTTTTGGAGATGTCCCTATCACTTATATGATTTAACTAGTTTTTAAACGATTATATTAATTAAAAGTATTAGTATATAAATATATTCAATTTTGGTTCAGCGCAAGTCCTAGATGTTTGTCTTTCTTACGCCAAAAGTACAGGGTGAATCGTTTTGGATGTTGTTATAGGCTATCTGGAGAACCATAAAAGATTTTAAAAATGTGATAATGTACTTCTGAACTCTTTTTTTTAGAAAATTATAATGCTGAAAACAAATTACTTCTATCGCGATCGGTTTCAGATTTACACAGCGATTTTCGATTTTTTCCATTTTCTAAAATGTTCTATACTTTATTGATCAAAGTAACTACGATAAAACTAATAAGGCATTCGTAAGATACTTTTTTTATTAGAATCCAGTGGAGTAGTCAGATTTTTATCTTTAGTTTTAATTACTAGATATAATATCAAGTTTTAATTTTTTAAATGGAACACCCTGAATTTTTTATCATTTTTGCATTTTGCATTTTCTTTAAGAATATATTCTACTGTCAATATAAATTGACAACAACTAGGATAAAAGCATATTTTTTATTTTTTTATTAATCTCACAGACTGGCTCATAAGTGCTGGCGGCTCAGATTAGCCAAGTGTTACGTGTCTATGTTAACACATTTTAAAAGACCAATAAGTTGTTAAAAGATAATAGTAGAAAACACACTTAAACAAAACTCAAAAAGGCAAAAATATCAATAAAAACTAAATTAACTATATTAAATGTTCCAACTGTTGTCCATTATTATCCAAATACAATTGGCACCGTCTTTGCGCTCTTATGCTCACAGCGTTATGAATATGAATATTAGTAATACTTCTCATAGCCATCAAAAAATTTTTCTAGAGTTTTATATCTATTTAGATAGATTTTGTATTTCATATACTCAAAAAAAAAAAGGAAATGTAAGGGAATCAGATCAGGTGACTTGGGTAGCCACCTGACCGGTGGTCCTTTGTTTGCTATCTATTCCTGTGCAAAATTAGTGTTAAAGCATTCTCGTGTTATGAGCCGGGGCTCCATCGTGTTGAAAATAAAATCTGTTACTTTCCGCTCAAGGTAAATTATCCATAAATGTATGTTATTAAAATGTCTAGGAAGGCTTGAGCGTTTAAATTCCCTTCGTATATCTGGCAAGTCATTTTTTTATTACTCAACAAAGCAACCCAGACATTTAACCCAAATCGTCCTTATGTTACCCTATTTATTTGTTGATGGGCATTTTGATTTGCTTATAGGTGATTATTTTGGCGATTAAATGTATTCTCATTGTTTATTCTTGGCTTATCCGTCCAAATAATATTATTAAAGAAAAAATCATTACTTCATAACATGTCCACGTACCAGTTGCAGAATTTAAGTCTTCATTCAGGGTCGCCAGGAAGAAGAAGCTGAGTTTTACTTGCCTTGTAATATTTAAACCTATTTTCCTTTGAACTTTTTAATGACTTTTTATGAGAAACCCCAACATCCATTTCAATAGTTCTGCTCGATGTTGATGGATTTGCCATAACATATGTAATTACATTTATAGTTTCATTCTCTTTACCTTCTTTTTCATACGTCTCTGACCTTGGCAGAGGATCCAAAATTGATTAAGTTTTCCTCTAGTCTTTTAAAAATTGCCGGGTCGGGTTGTTCGTGTTATGTGTACCGTTCGAAATATAAATCAGAGGCTCTCTGCCTGTGTTTATTATACTCAATAAAACATTCTACCGTACTAAACTTTTTGAAATTTTGATTTTTTTTTTATTTTGAGTTTTATTCGAATAAGTGATTCTTTTATTTTATATTCACCGAACTTTAAAAGTATTCTTAACAGTGACCTAGGGAAACGATTTAAGTATTTAGATATTCTTTTTAAAAAAGATCAATTACAATATTTATTATATTATATACTATAGGTTAAGAAACTGTGTTTAAAAAATTAACTGATAAATTAATAAATTAAATGATTTTATATTATATTTCAATTTTAAAGTGTTCTCATATTTAATAAAAACTGTTTTTAGCCTATTTATTGCCAATTTATATTGATAATATAATAAATGAATGCAAAAAAATTATTAAAAAAAAATACAGCGTGTTCCATTTAAAGAATTAAAACTTGATATTATATCACCCTAATGAAAACGAAAATTAAAAATCTACGCAACTGGATTCTACAGAAAAGTGCCTTAAGAGCGCAGCATTAGTTTTGTCGTAGTTGTTTTGACAAATAAAATATAAAACATCGCAAAAAATTGTAAAATTTGAAAATTGTCCTGTAAATCCGAAACCGATCGCGACAGCCGTAATTTGTTTTCGCCATTATAATTTTATCTAAAAAAGAGCTCGGGACTACTTTATCAGATTTTTAAAGTGTTTTATAGATTACCAGATAGACATTCAAAACGAGCCACCTTGTATTCTATAACATTATTTTATCTGTGATAATATTTACGGTATAAATAATAAAAAAATACCTTTAGTACTATATAAAATATAATATCATTGTACGCTCTAATTCGATGGTAAGAGAAATCTTCATTTTATCCACAAACGAGTTTATCTGGCAGGCTATATACAGTTGCATGAGTGGTTTTCAGACATCGGACCCGAATTGTAGGTTTGCCTGTAAAAGCGGACTTCAGTTGACCCTATTAGAAAGCTCTTGTAAGCTTTACATAATGCTTTTTTAACGACAAATTTTTATTATGTAAAAAGGGTAAAAGATAACTGCTGGGCCTAGAAATTTAATAATTTGAATTTATTTTATGTGAACGAAACATTTTTATAACTATATGTAGAAAAAAAAAGGAAAAAAAAATACGATTTAAATCAGACTTTCAATAATTTCATTTTTTTCCAATCAGCTGCTGCCGAATAATATACCAAAATTTTAGAGGTCATTGATGGGTTTTTAGGACCAAAATAATGGCTGTGGCATTAAATGTACTTATTTTATGTTAGTCGCCTAATCTCAAAATACAGTTTGGAAATTTTGAAATTCAATTTAAAAAAATCTTCTTTTTCTTGTAACCTTTTAACATATAAGTTGTGGAAGGACATAAAATTAAACAAATCCGCCTATTTACTGTAAAACAAGAACTATACTCCCCAGCACCATTCCGAAAACGTCTTAAAATAGCCGTCAACTTTGGAGCGTCAATAGGATAAGTTTTAAGTGCACATTTAGATAAATGAAAAATCAATTAACAGTTATGTCGGAAACTAAGCCCAATTCAATATGAAACCCTATATGAATTTTCTAATTTTTTTTTGCAAAATTTTACATATCCCAATAATAATATTAATACTTTTACAGATATGTTTATACAAAAACATGTCAACTTTCAAATTAGATTTATTTAATGGAATATTTTATTTCTTAATTTTAAATTGTGAATTTTTAGAGGAGGTACATGTTCTATAACAGAGACAGAAAGAGAAAGAGAGCAAGATAATTTTTGATTATTGATGCTACAGCATCTACGGCTATTTAGCGTAACTAAAGAGACAATTTTTGAAGTTTAGGGAATTGGTATTACTTAGCGTAGAATTGGGATACTGATTATAATTCAGTTGGATGATCAAAATCAAACTTTACTGTATAAATTTACTGATTTTATATATTTAATAATGGTATCTATGTTTCCATGGTTAATTGAAAGCACTTCAGCTTGGTGAGGCTGTTGAAATATTAAAATTTCGTAGAATCCTTTATTTATTCTTTACATTCAATAAAAATACGTTTCACTGAAAGAACGTTATTGCAATAGTTACATGGAGGGGGTTGTATGAGTGAAAAAATCTAGCGTAGCTTATGAGAAAATGACAAATTTTAGTTTGGTTATTTCTAGGGATATTGAGATGTAATGTCATTACGAATATTATGTAAAATCTCTCTTAATTCATTATTGTTTTCAAGGATATCCCAGATAAATTCAGTAAGGTTAGCGATGCATTAATTAGCTACGTGAAAATAAGATATTATCTATACAAGGTTCAGTGGCTGATTTTGCCAGTTTACGGGCATCGTCATTGCCCCTTATACCAATATAGCTAGAAACCGACATGAATATTATGACACGTCCTCTTGTTAATTTTTTTTAACAAATAAAGAGGTGAAAACGAAATAAATTTGTAGACAGAACTGAGAGAATGTGAGGGCGATCAACCAAATTTTGGAGAGGAGATCCATTTATGAATGTTAAAGCTTTTTCTACAGCAAATAATTCTGATGATAAAAAACTTGCCCAATGATTGATTTTATATGATTCAGATTGAAGGGTTGAATAACAAGCAAAGCCTGTTAAATATGAAGATTTTGAGATATCCGTATATATAATTTCTTGATGTTCATTCCGGATGTAATCCTCAAAGAAATTTCTTAAAAGTTTGGAGTTGTTGTATTTGTTTGTCAAACAATAGCAGGGAGAAATTTATTTATGTAGGGAAAACAAACCAGGAAGAAAATGATCGACTGAATGCCAAGAAAAGGTAAAGTTTCATATTATAAGCACTCATAGTTTTTTGGATTATTAAATAGGAACAATAGGATATGACGAGTTAGAGAGGTATTCTATAGTAATTGGAAAATCAAAGAATACATTATGAACAGGGCTAGATGAATTACACCTTAAAATAGTATAGCGAAGAAGGAAAGGTCTAAGATGAAGGGAAGGGAGCCGATTCAGACAGCTTAAACTCGGAATAGAACTAATGCTAAAAGCATCCAAAGGTGATCTTAAAGATGAATTTTTAACGATATCCAGAACGTAAACATACGAGAGACAAGCTGAGATTTATATTTGGCGGCTATTATCTAATCCTTGCTTATCAAATACTTAAATATTGTCAAAAGAGAGTAGGAATCGGGGCCTTAAGAGTTTCCTGATAACATCCTAAAAACACGTTTACTTCAAACTAAGCTTTCAGAGATTTAATATGCTCTCTCTAATTTAGCTTGTTATCAAATGTTATTCCTAGAAATTTTATCGAATGGTTGACAAATTTAGAAGAATTCAGTAATTCAAGGTTTTAAAGACAAGTGCAATTCCTTTTCCTGTATAAATGGATACATGACGATTAGCTTGAAAATAAAATAAATCCATGATTATTTGACAATTTAGAAAGAGAGATAAGATAGTTCTGATGTAAGCGCTGACCTGACTTGGGGGACGAGGGTGAGTGATAAATTACTATATCGTCAACGAACAATCGATAGGTTGTGTGTATGATCTTTTAGTATTGATTGCTGTTAGAAAAAGGGAGGGACTCAAAGAAGGGCCTTGTGGAGGACCACTCCAGACCAAACTTGATAAGCATCCTGAGATTTTCACTAGGAAAGGTATTCCTATCATCAATTTAGTATAAAGATGGGAAATTTTCTGCTGAGCTTCCAGTTATATACTGTTCTTAGATCATGACATCTTTAAGTAGAATCCTACGCATAAGTAGGTTGTAGAAATACTGCTAATAGATATTTTCTGAGACAAAAACTTTTGCGAATGTCAATGCTTAAACTTGTAATGTAATCAGTAGTTGAGTATTCCTTTCCAAACTCATACTGGTTTGGATCTATTAGATTATATTACTCCAAGAAACATATATGATGAAAGTTGGCCTTTTCTGAAGACTTTTAAAATTGTGAGTAGTAACAGATGGGCGGTAACTTTCCGATAATGATCTAGGTTTTTCTCGGTTTATGGATATGGATTCAATAGGAGGGTTTCAAATTTTTTCGGAAGATGCTCCTAGACCAGATGATGTTAAAAAATTTAGAAGTAAGATTGAAGCTCTCTCCGAAAGATTTGTTAATAGTTAATTGTATTTTAATTTTTTCATAAAAAAAGAAAAATTTTTGGAGAATTATTCCTGGTATTTAAAATTGATTAGGGATTTCTCTGCCGTATTTTGGATTTGTTTAAAACTGTTATTAAAACAATAAGAACTGGAAAAATCCCTGCAATATTTCGTAAAAGGACCTGTGATGTCAGCTCTATTATTTATCCAGTCATTGACAGTATTACTGTTATGTCATTCTTTCTCTTAAGATGACCTATTTTGTTCCACACTTCACGAGAGGATGTTTTAACGTTCATTCTTTTTAAGTAGTGAATTCATGATCGTCTCTTGGAGTCCTTAATTACTTTCTTAACTAAAGTTGTAGCTCACTTGAATGCAATAAAGTTATTAAGTGTTATGTGATCTTTAAAACGATTTAGAATGGTTTTCCTCTGAGTTGTAGCAATCTTACATTCCTGGGATGGTCAAAAAAGTGGAGAAAAGTTGGGATTAATTTGCATGTGATAAGTACTAGCTATTGATTTCTGAAAAAAAAAAGAAAAAATAGGGAGCCGTATGCGGAGGTGTTAGAATCACCGTTTAATATAATTAAGGAGTGATCTTCAGTTAGTGACTGAATTAATAGTCTTCTCATATCTGCAGAACTAAAGCTCCAGAGAATGTGGTGAGCATTAAAATCTCCTAGAAAAAACAGAAAAAAATTGGGCCAATAATTCCGAAAGTTGATTAGTTGAAAGGTTAGTGAAGTTGAGCATATATATTGAGCAAGAAGTTAAATTGAAATCCATTATTTTAATTGCCTCAGCTTTTAGTGAGGTAAAATTCCATAACGTGAATTGAATATATTCTCTAATGAGTAGTGCAACTTTTCTAGAAGTTGTTTGATTTTAATCAACTTCTGACCAAACAGAAATGGTTTATCCTAAAATCTTCTTTAGGGGATAAAGTTAGTCTCCTGTAGTAATAAAGTGTGCACCATGATATAATTTATTTGAGGTTTTCTAAGTTATGGCGTTGTCCTAACATGTTCTAGTGAATAGATTATGGGAAAGATGTGATAATATAAGGTGTAGGCGCTTGAGATTGTGTATATTAATATTATTTTTTACTATGGAAGCACCCAAAGTTTTTCGGATCCTGGTCGAATTATTCATCAACCACCATGTCTATTGAAAGATCTCTTGAACGAGTTCACGATGAGTTTTTTGAACTCAAATGTGGCTTAGGGTCAGAGGGATATTGGGAAGGTTTTGGATGGAAAAAGGATTAATGTTCGGAGGATCGTGAGGAAGAAGCACGAGAAGGAGGAAGAAGGGTTTCAGAGGGGGGGATTGGACAATGAATCAATGGGAATGAATAATTTTGGAGGTGGAGAAAAAAAAATTTTTTGATCTGCGTCCCTTGTTTCATTTTCAGTTTAGACCGATTTGTTTTTTTTTGTGAGGTTAAATGACTGGGAGGTTGTCTACAAAGTTTTTTAGCTCTAACTGCACTAAAAGATGTAAAAAAAGAAAGACTGGAAGATAAAAATTTTCTCTTAGCTTCAGAACAGGAGATATTTTTTACGGTACTTTTTTTAATGGCGAATTCTATTTTATAGAGTTCACTATCTACTATATCTAAGTGGCTTTGCTGGCAACTGGGGTTAATTGGTGGGGGTGTTACAGTTAATTGGGTGTCCTGGCAATAGAAAAGGTACCAAAATATGACTGCAAAGCCTTACGTAACAAATATGTCGAGAAAATTAAAAAAAAACTTAGACCTCCTAAATGAGAAAAATCTTTCCGAAAAATAGACTGAATCAATTGGAGACATAACTGTGGGGAAAATCAAAATTGGTCATGTAAATTCCGTGGGATATCTTTGGAAATAAACGTCAGCTACAGCACAACCAGGACACTCAGGTTAGGCTACTTATTAATAAGGCCGCTGGATATTTGGCAGGTACTGTTTGCGACTCCTGCCGTGGAGCCATTCGTTCCATTATTATGTCTGCTAAAACTATAGGGTATATACATCAGAAGACGGTAACAATATATCAATATGATTCGGGTACCTCGGGGTTGTCAATTATATAAACAGTGTAGAGCTGTTGTAATAAAAAACAATAATTGTTTAAACAAATAAATAAAAAAAATGAATTGAAATTACTTTATTCGTACAGTATAGATAAAAACGAAAAGATAATTTTAAAAAACAATGTAAAAAAAAATAAGTTATAAGAGCTACAATATTTTTTTGTTATTAATTTAAATGAGCTACGAAGTTTATATTTTAAAAGGAAAGTGCAGAAAAATTCTATGTTCACCATGCTCCCAATGACGGTATCTACCGCTACACAGCATTGTTTTAGGGTCTATTATCATTGACAGCAATGGCTTGGTAACGAATTAGACTAAACAAATTAGGGTTGGAAAATTGAAATATCAGGTTAAAAACCTATTCTAACCAATGACATACTATTGCAAAAAAAAATAAGTTGCAAATGTTTGAAAGAGTGTTCTCAATATGTGGCAGTGTTAAACATGGTTTGAAATGCAGATTACTACTTTAACCGCAACGGAGAAACGTGCAAAAACGCGCAAAAGTCAAATTAAGGTTTTTGAAGGACAACACGAAATCGACTTTGGGACAATAAATATAGAAAAAGAAAATGAAAACGTTGATATCAACATCCAACTTTAAGATGAAGATTCTGATGAATTTTAATATCCCAGCATTCTATTACCCAAGAGAGCACGATCGGCTTCGTCTAAAGAATTTTAAATGATCATAAACTTTTTTTAAATATTTTATATTAAATTATCTCTTATTTTTACAAGTATTTTATTTCCATTCTCACTTGTACGGTGCTTATCCAAACATCGTCCTATTTCTGAATATATTATATAGCGATACAATATTTTGAAGAATATTTTATCGCCATAAATTAAGAAATATGGATGTTTTTACATAGTTTTTTTTTAATTATCTTTGTTTTTATGTATACTGTAGGAACAAAGTAATTTCAGAAAAAAATTTTGTGTTCATTTATTTTTTTAAACAATTTTAGTGATTACAATCAAATGTATTTGTATTCAGTAAGTTAGAATATAAATCTACAAGCTTTTTCTTTAAAAACAACCCATGCTATATATTAGAATGTGCAGTGAATATAACTCATAAATGACGTAATTTGTTTATAATAAAAAGAGCTCATAATAGACACTTGGTATAGTGATATTTGAACTCAATTTAAACAAAAAATAATCAGAATTGCTTGATTAGAAGCCAAGATAATGACATCTTTTATACTTACATATTTTGAACCTGTAAATTTTAGAGCGAGAGCTCCCATCCATTATTTTTATAATTTTTCATGAGCGTGGACAATTTTCTTTTCCATTTTCATTCATTGTTAATAACGTTAACATGTGAACATTTCTGTCAGAAAAGTACTCGGAAAGACTAAGTTAATGGTGTAAGAGTAAGCTCTAAATTGTTTAAGGATTTGCCGTAAACGGCTCTCAACTTTGACAGCTTATATCTCGGTAACAATTGACAAAATTCAAGCTATTTTTCAAAAAAGCGTCTCTTGTTTTAAGAAAAATTTTTCGATGAAAATTCACGAAGATATTTAATTTGTTTGTAAGAAAAAATTTAGCAATAACTTTAAACACTTCTCGAGCAAGCCCTAATTAACTTATTTCAGTAAAAAAAGACGTTTGAAAGCTTAAAATTTCTAGTATATGTGAAAAAGTTTCAAGTATATGACTTTTTTCTCTTTTCAACTTTTCTCTGCAGTGAATATTTTGAAAGTTCTAAGGAGAAAAAAACGTGTTTTTTTTTATTTATTGTTTTCAATTTTTGTTAAATAAATAAATGAAATCGTATTTTTTCAGAAAGAGCATATCTCAATTATTGTTATAGGTACTATTCTGGAAGGTTTGGTGCAAAAATTAGCTTGCTCTCTTTCAACAGCCAACCAAAAACAGACCAGCCCCATCGGTGCGCCATCTGTTGTCTATTTGGTTACTAAATATGAAATATGTGTTTTTTTAGCCAGTGTTCTGCAAGTTCAGTTGTGTAGACTGGAAAATCTTCTTTCATAGCGATTTTGTTCATTGTCTCATCCAGTAGTATGCTTGGATATAGCGATTTTATGTCGAGGCTTGCTAGAATGTCATTTTCTTCGAGGTGAATATTTTTGATCATTTTGGTCAGATGTTCGGAGTTTTTCACGAAGGTTGCATATATATATATATATATATATATATATATATATATATATATATATAGGGTTATTCCGAATTTCAATACGTTCATTCAAAAAATCGTTTTCACGACGTTTCGCTTAAATCTCATTTGGCATTTTCAAGTGCGGTTCGTCTCATTACTCGCTGAGAACTGATGGTGGCCTCTGATGCATTTCGAGTTTTGTTTTGTTGACTCACTTTCTGATTGGACGAGCGGCTTAGCAGACCCAGGAAGTGAAAAATCTATAATACCAAGGGAAAAATCAAGTAGATGTCTTAAACTTATAACGCGTTTTTACGTAGGCGGAGAGCAAGTCGTGCTCTACGAATCTATTCTGATTACGGCAACGGAACATCGGTCAATAGATATTTCTCGTGCAGACAGTCATCGGTCAAATGCTCAGCGCAGGGGTATCGGTTCGGCGGTATCTACTTATATTCGGGATATCCCTGCTCTCTGAACTGATCAACGGTTTGACTGCCTGAAGGTCAAAACATCTACTCAGTGGTCGGTTCTCGGGCGCCACCCTCGGGATTCATGTGGTCGAGGGCCCACTTATGCATCGAGCAGCTTGTTACAGAGGAGAAATAGCAAGCCAAAGGTCAATTGTGCGTATTAGTTCTGGCTGTCGGCTGCCAATTGTTACATGTAATGGTAAAAATGGGACTAGGTAATGAAACAAACGATTATAAAACATCCTGTATCCTGTATTCCATTCTTTTATAGAAAAACATGGCCTAAAACTAACTTACAATCTAAGATATACAACAAATTAACAATTAAACGGTCTGGAGGGCAAGAGTATGTTTTGATAGCTGTTCATGGTAGCTCGTACTGTTCGGTTGCACTGAAGACGGCAACCCGGCGGTATAATTTACGACGCTATTCACGTACCTCGTACAATACGGTTGCGACGCTATTCAAACGGCTCTTACGCAAATTATTGCGCCTCGTATCTAAAATCCACGTTCACGGTTCGCGGCGCTTCGTATTAAAATTCGACCGACGGCGGTATACACGGTATGTTACAATAACCCGGCAGCGATCAGCCATAGGCGGCGTCTCTACACGGCGACGGTGATCTCTACACGCGGCGGCGATAAGCATTAGAGCGGCAGTTGTTTAGCGCCCTTATCAACGGACATCGGAGGGCACCTGGCGGTAAAACACATTCCTGGTCAATACGGAAACAAAACAACACTAACGGCATCAGTGCGTGTGTGTATAGGTGACGATAGGAAGGAAAGAAAGGAACTGACGCTGCCCGTTCTTATAAGGGTCCTCGACAGCGTCAGCAGGATGGAACGACAGTGCCCGTTCTTATAAGGGTCCTCGACAATGTCGACCAATAGTGGTAGGAAATTAGGAAAGGAACCGA
Source organism: Diaprepes abbreviatus (assembly GCA_034092305.1). Taxonomy (NCBI): domain Eukaryota; kingdom Metazoa; phylum Arthropoda; class Insecta; order Coleoptera; family Curculionidae; genus Diaprepes; species Diaprepes abbreviatus. The sequence goes on from JASJET010000050.1 coordinate 2,006,785, forward strand.
CACTACCTGTTCTTATAAGGGTCATCGGCAGTGACGGTAAAATGACACAACATTGCCCGTTCTTATAAGGGTCCTCGGCAATGCTGGCCATTAGCGGGGTAGGACGTAAGGAAGAAAGTGTATGGTGAAACACCATATACACACAAGCCTAGCCTCACCTACATTGCTAGACCAGGAAGGCGTGGTCCGGCAAGCAACCCAGTACAGTCCGTTTGGACTGTTGACCCGGGTGGAGAACGTGCAGTTCTCAGCGAAATAATGGTCTGCTTAGGCTTAAATAAACGGCCCGAGCTCCCACTACGCTGACGTGTGACGGCGTGCGGTGATCGCGCATACAATACTGCTGTATGCGGCGCACGATTTCTATGGCCGGTCGCTCTGAAAATCTCGGAAAATTATATTTCGCGGCATAGCGCGGTAAATCTAATTATATGTAGGTAATATTGAAACTTTAAGCATTCGTGTCCAGCAAAAATCAGATTTTTCGGATATAAAATAAATAAATTAAATCCCGGCGAACATACTCATGCCCAAAAAATTAGTAACTTCGTTACAAACTGTATGGCCCACCAAGAGTCGAACTGGCAGATTCCTTCGTGAAAACTCCGAACATCTGACCAAAATGATCAAAATCATTCACCTCGAAGAAAATTACATCTTAACAAGCCTCGACATAAAATCGCTATATCCAAGCATACCACTAGATGAGACAGTGGACAAAATCGCCATGAACGAAGATTTTCCAGTCTACACAACTGAACTTGCAGAACTCTGGCTGAAAAACACATATTTCATTTTCAATAACCAAATATACAAACAAACAGATAGCGCACTTATGAGGTCCTCAGGTTCATCAGTTATAGCCAACCTTTTTATCATATATTTCGAACAAGAGGCACTGCAAAAGGCACCTTTAACATAAAAATTTTGGAAACGCTATGTGGATGATATTTTTATAATATGGCCACATGGAAAAGAATACCTGGACGACTTCTTCATAAACCTGAACAATATCCACCATAGAATCCAATTCATGCTAGAAATCGGGCAAGAAAAGAAACTCCCTTTTTTGGACATGTCATTAACTAAGAAACCCAACAACATTCTAAGTTTTAACATATATCGGAAACCCACACATACTGATCGATATCTCAATGTAGAGTCACATCATCATCCCTCCCAAAAGCACATAGTAGTCAACACACTAGTATCAAGATCTCTCCGCCTAACAGAACTCGACACAAAACAAGACAAAATAAGACACATTTCAACAGCTCTAGAACGGAATGGTTTATCACAATCAGATACAAAGAAAGCCATAAAAAGACAAAAGAAACCACAACAAAACCAAAGAACAAGGAATAAAGCCATAATCCCATACATAAAAGGAACAATTCAGAACGGAGGCAACAATTTGAATAATATTTTTTGCGTTGTGTTCGGGAAGTTGCTGCGGTGGTTTTATATGATTTTGACAGATATTGCTTCAATAAAATCCAAAATGGCGCTTATATTATGACGGCGAAAAAATTATTTTGTTCGAATTCTTCCAAACGTAACGAATCTAAAATTATTTTAAAAAATCGATATGTCAAATCCAATATAGCTTACTAAAAGTTTTACATCTCACGATTTTGTCCAAAATTAGTACTGGGGGGGTTTTCGGGGGTGTAAATTACTGTAATGAAAAACCAGTCAGGAGAACTAAAAATTTGACATCCCTCGATTTTGTTCAAAATCGGTTATGGGGAATATTTAAGTATGTTGATTAATATCAGATTAAAAGTTTAAAATTGTTTTTTTCAAATTCATTGTGGCGGCTCCAATATAATGGGTTAATATTTTAAAATTTTTATATTTTTTTCGAAATTTGTATTCGGGGTCGTAGGTTACGAATGTTAAGTTAAATTCTCCAAATTAAATATGTCAGTTTCAATATGGAGAGCTAAAAATTTTATATTTTTCCTGTTTTGTTAGTTAACATTGTGGGTTTTTGGGGAGTACATTAGAAATCTTACATTAATTTCATCAAATACGTTATGCTGAATAAAATATGTCAAAAAAAACTCTTTTTTTTCTACACATACCGGAATTAGCGGTTTTTGGGGATATATTTTATGAATTTACAATTAGTCTCTTTAAGATAACGTATTTACTATGGCACACTAAAAATTTGTTTCATCTAATCTTATTTTAAATTGATATTTAGATAATTTTCAGAATCAGAAATTTTTTTCAATTTATTGTGGTTCATAATTTTGTATAAAATGGACACTTTTTGCTACCTTGCAAATATTGCGAGGTACCACTGTATATCTCGTTTGACCTAGTTCAAATAGTTTATGGATATCATAACGAGTTTAACACAAAAAATTGCAAAATAAAATTTTTATAAAAAAAATGTAAACGTTTTCTAAAAAGGGGCTAAAAAGCTAAAAATAACAATATAAATTTTTGTATGAAGTTGAAATTTTTTTGTAGTTGGTGCCGAATTAATTATTACTAAATCAAACAAAGAACGACTAACATAAGGTACAAATAAACCACAGTAAGAAAATAGTGAAAAAGTATCTGTAAATATTTTTGTGTATATCATATTTAGGCGCCGATTTTCAAAATTTTAATTCCATATAAAAATTGTAACTGTTATTTTTTGTTTTTTACTAGTTTTAGAAGGCGGTTCAATTTTTTTAAAAAGATTATATAAATAACCTTTTGTGACGCGTTTTCGTAGGAGGGAACAGGTCGTGCTCTACCGATATATTTTGATTACCACAGCGGAATATCGGTCAGTGGATATTTCTCGTGCAGACAGTCATCGGTCAAATGCTCAGCGCATGGGTATCCGTTTGACGGTATCTACTTATATTCGGGATATCCCTGCTCTCTGAACTGATCAACGGTTTGACTGCCTGAAGGTCAAAACATCCACTCGCTGGTCGGTTCTCGGGCGCCACCCTCGGGATTTATGTGGTCGAGGGCCCACTCATGCACCGGGCAGCTTGTTACAGTGGAGAAACGGCAAGCCCGGGGTCAATTGTGCGTATTAGTGCCGGCTGCTGGCTGCCAATTGTTATATGTAATGTTAAAAATGGGACTAGGTAATAAAACAAACGGTTATAAAACATCCTGTATCCTGTATTTAATTCTTTTATAAAAAGACATGGCCTAAAACTAACTCAATCTAAAATGGACAATAATATTAACAAATAAACGGTCTGGAGGGCAAGAGTATGTTTTAAGAGTTGTTCACGGTAGCTCGTACTGTTCGGTTGCGCTGGAGACGGTAACCCGGCGGTATCATTCACGACGCTATTCACGTACCTCGTATTATACGGTTGCGATGCTATTCACGACGGCTCGTACGTAAATTATCGCGTTTCGTATCTAAAATCCGCGTTCACGGTTCACGGCGCTTCGTATTAAAATTCGACCGATGGCGATATATGCGGTATGAAACAATAACCCGGCATTGATCGGTGATAGGCGGCGTCTCTACACGCGACGGTGATCTCTACTCACGGCGGCGGCGATAGGCGTCAGGACGACAGTTGTTAAGCGCCCTTATCAACGGACGTCGGAGAGCATCTGGCAGTAAAACACATTCCTGGTCAATACGGAAACAAATTAAATTGACGGCATCAGTGCGTGTGTGTATAGATGATGGTAGGAAGGAAAGAAAAAGACTGACGCTGCCCGTTTTTATATGGGTCCTCGACAGCCTCAGCAGGATGGAACGACATTGCCCGTTCTTATAAGGGTCCTTGGCAATGCTGGCCATTAGCGGGGTAGGACGTAAGGAAAGAAGTGTATGGTGAAACACCATATACACACAAGCCTAGCCTCACCTACATTGCCAGACTAGGAAGGCGTGGTCCAGCAGTCGACCCAGTCCAGTCCGTTTCGACTGTTAACCCGGATGGAGAACGTGCAGTTTTCAGTAAAATAATGGTCTGCTCAGGCGTAAATAGGAGACCCGAGCTCTCACTACGCTGACGTGTGATGGCGTGCGGTGATCGCGCCTACAATACTGCTGTATGCGGTGCGCGATTACTATGGTCGAACGCTCTGAAAATCTCGGAAAATGATATTTTCCGGCATAGCGCGGTAAATCTAATTATATTCCGGTAATATTGAAACGTTAGGCCATCTTTTCCCGAAAGAATCAGATTTTTCGGATGTAAAATAAATAAATAAAATCTCGGCGAACATACTCATGCCCAAAAATATAGTAACTTCGTCACACTTTTAAAAATCAGTTCCTCCAACAATCTATAGTGTCAGAAATATACTGTTATTTTTTTCATCGACTTTATTCCAATATTACCAATTTCGGATAATGTTCACAAATTCTTATTTTGATACAATTTAAGCTAAATACAATAAAATAATCGATATTCATAATTAAAAGAAAATTTAGTATATTTGGGAACTATAGTAAAAGTGGTGCTAAGGTATATCTTAGCATAATTCAGACATTTGTTTTTATATCTTAAAGGAAATCTCAAGTTTTGAGGAAAATGAGGCCAGGAACTGTCGAAAAAGAAACTCATATATATTACCTACATCTTTTTAGAAAAATTTTCATCCGTTATAAACTATTATCGACCAAAAAGTTATTGTCCATTTCAGCCAAGAATAAAGTCGGACGCTTTGCTTTTAACCATCGAACCTAGTTTGTAGGATTTTCTTGTAAAAGCAATTTTCAGCTGACCCCATTAGAAAGCTTCGTGAGTTTTGATTGCGCTGTTTAGAGGGAACGATTTTGCATAATAGCAGGTAGGTTGTTGTTTGCTACCCACGCCAATTGAGAAGGTAGTAAAAAAGGGAAAAAGTAATAAAGTTTTTTTAACTTTGTTTATAATGAGCTTGTTTAGGACCCTTGATTACGAGAAAGAGCTAATATAAATAAATTAAAATTTAAAATACCTTTTGTCTCAAGATATCTTGACATTTTTTTATGTGTCTAATCAATGATTTAAAAAATTTTCCTATATATAGTAGGTTCTTGAGAGATAGAGAAACTTAGATATACAAATATTACTACTTTTCTTAATCTGTATACTCAGGAACAGTAACAAACTGCCACAAAAACTTTAGACTGCCTATCACTGTATCTATGAGATGCAATACTACAGAAAAACAATATTTAATATATATAATTTTTAAATAAGGGAACGGTCCATTTCATCACACCCTTCTCTACCTCTTTGTCATAGCTGGTATGTTAGACTAACCACTTCCCCATGCATGTGACGTCATATCATCTTGGCCACACAAACCCAACATTCAATTTTTGGTTAAAACTTTGAGATCGAAAAAAATAATATGATTTACATATATTTCTTCTTATTTATTTAAACAATGAATCAAATATTTACTTTTGTCCATTTAAACAATGAATCGTATAGGAATTAATACTTAATAAATTATAATTATTTCACCTCCTAGAAATATAAAGGTAACTATTTCAATTTTATTATTAAAATGTCATCATGATAGCCTAATATCCACCTCTTTAAATCAATTTGTCTCACACTGACGTAATATAAGGACCACTCCATATTTCAATATATGCTCATAGGTTTAAGTTATAATTATAAGTTTCCACCATAAAATTCCTCAGAGATGTTAGATGTTTATTTAAAATAGATTTGCGTATCCTTCAGATAACTTTATATAAGTACAAATATTATTTTCCTATCAAATCTGAATAATATCATAGCAACAAAATGAAAAAACATCTAGAAAAGAAGTACGTTATTTTTACGGTAGGTGTCTCTGCAGAATAGAGGCAAATATTGCAAAACTCCACAGATAACTGAAAATATTAGACTTATCTATTATATTTCTATTTAAAATAAAACGAAAATATATTTATTTGCTCTCCCACAAAGCAACATTTAACCAAGTTGACGTGTAAATTATCTTGAACGAAAATTAATTCACTATGGAAATTGAAAATATCATTTCGAAATATTTTCATCTCTAAAAAAGGCCGGGGAAAAATTATCGATCTGCATCAACCACTGACAATATTGGTTTCTTACGAGCATTGGACACTACTTGAATTATTTGCTCACGTTATAAATTTCATAGTTATTCATCAACTGCGCTTCATACACCAATATTATATCATTATTTCCCATATTTTGTTCATTAAACTGCAAGAATTTTTTCTTCATTCGCACTCCTTCAGCTTGTCTTGATGTAAAATTTATTTATTCCAACATGCTTAAAAGAATAATTATTCACTACAAATTAGCAAAAAATATATTAAAATGGTACGTGGAGTAGGGTAAGTGAGGGAGGGTTGTGTCTGTTATTTGGTGACAAGCAACATGGGATGCCACAGATAATTTTATACAATTTATATCTTAATGCATTATTCTTTGCCATGTGAGTTTAAACCAATAGTTTACGATTTATCGAGCATTTTGCCATAGTAAGTATTTAATTTATCTAAAAATTTTCTTTTCTTAGGTTAGTTTATAGAATAAAAAGGTATTTATTACAATGTTTGCGTGTTACCTGGCTTAGTTGTTATCAGTCTCTTAAGTCTCTTTTCAAAGTTTTGAGCCAATGTAGAGCTATTATGCCTCGTAGATATCGATATAACATACCATCTCGAACATTTCAGGGCAAAATACTTTCGGATAACATGAAAAAAGGAAGTTTTGCACCGGAAGGCAAGTTTTATTAAAAAAAAAATTCAATTAAACAATTATAATGTTAAGTTTTTCCTCAAGTATTATTTTTTGCAGGTATTCTCGTTAAAGCGAAAGTAAAAAGATAAGTTACGCATATTCAACGATTATCGGCAGCAGGCTTTGATCCAGATAGAACTACTGCTAGAAGACTTGCTTATTAATTTGCTGAAAACATTCAACACAAATTTTTTAAAACAACAGAAATGGCCAGTTTGGCCTGGCTGCTTTCAGTTTTAGAAAGAAATGCAGAATTATCAGTTAGACAAGCAGATAGTCTTTCATTATCTAGAGCTTATGGTATGAACAGGCAAGGTGTCAACGAATTCTTTAATCTGCTGGAAAAAGAAATTTAATATGGATGGGACGGGAATTCAGCCTGGTAAAGTAATCACAAACAAAAGAAACAGGATAATGTTACCATTATAGTGTTGTAGTGCTGATAGAAAATACATTCCACCGGTATTAATATTTAAAGGCGTTAACAGAAAATAAAAGTTTTCAGATAGTTTGCTTGAAGGACATAAGATTTCTATATGTCTGTTGATACTAGATGGTTACACATCGTACAGTACATCCTACAAAGTGCGTCAAGTGGCTGACGATAACGATATTATCCTCCTTGTGCTTGCTAAGTCATTGCACGCAGGCCCTACAGTCCTTAGATAGGAGTTTTTCATTGTACCAATTTCCTTTACCAAAAGATTGACAAAAGGTGCAACAGTTCTGAATTCTCTTCAAAATATTACAGACAAGGAAGAAAAGGAAAAATGAAAAAGGAAATAGATATTTGACAATCAGATTGCAAAATAAAGATTATTTCGTTAAAATTATATAAAAACGAAATTAAAACTCCATCTCTGAAAATATCAGAGAAAGGCATGTGGCGTGACAGCGCCTATAAATATTTAATAAAAAAGAGTAAAGACACAGGCAGCAATGATTATTTCTGTGTCGAATATTTTGAGTATTATTCGACGAAAAAAGTTGATAGGCTACCGTAAATTAAAAAACATTTATTCGCCAGAAGAGATGCAAAAAAATATACAAAAAAATACATAGTCGATGAATTGACAACCTGCCTCTTTTAGAATTCGGTTAATTAGGTTTTAAGATGTGCAGCATCTCTCTTTTTGCGTCTTCCTTTTTAATGAGCCGTCTCCCCTAGAGTAACGAGGAAATGCCCTTTTGTCTTCTACTTTAGTTTTATTGTATTAGAGTTTAGAAATTTGTTTTGACACATTTTAACAGGCAACTATTTACGTTAACTCGCTGACAGGCTACCACTAATCGAATGTCAACAATAGTTTCATGTGACATGTAAAATATACGGCGATATTTTCAACATTTATTCGCAAAAAGAGTTACAAAAAGATATACACAAATTACGTTTTAATATGTGTCGTTTCTCCCCTTTTGTAAGACATGTCTTCTTTTTTAATGAGCCATCTCTCTCTAGGGTATTAGGGAGGTGCCCCTTTGAAAATATTTTTTTCCTCCTTTAATGTTATTGTATTAGTGTTTAGAGATTTATTTAGGCATATTTTAACAGACAGTTGTTAATGTTAAATTATAGGTAACCTTGGGGTAAATAAAATATATTTTACAAAATTTACGCAAATATTTTAAAATGTGCGGCAGTTCTCCCACACTTAACGTAATAAGTAACAAGCGTTATACGAAGATGGTGACAGGCAATGACTAAAAATACCTTTTGGTGATTTTCTTGAAATTAGCAGGTTAAAGAAGTAAAGGATAATTTAACACATTTAACTTTTACGGCGGAATTTTTAAATCTGCTAAATACCAGATATCTGTTTTTCTTAAACTGTTTTTAATTTTTTTCTAAATGTTGTATAGCGCAATTCTAAATAGGAGATTAAAAAGAACAAAAACATTATGTTAAAAACTCTTCCTATTTTTGTAGCAATTGCAATCATAAGGTTTAAAGCCTTTTAATAGGGTCAGCTAGCAAATCCTCCAATCCAGGTTCAATCGTCCAAACCACTTATCCGACTTTATATTCTACCAGATAACCTTGTTTGGTTAGTGGACAAAATAAAGATTACTGTTACCGCTGAATTTGACCGTGATGCTTATTACCCTTCCTTCCATTTTAAAGCTATTCGGGATAACGATTTTGTCGGTATTTCGCCTGACACTTTTCTGGATATTTTTGGGTAAGATAGGCCCTGGAAATTAAACTAAATTTAAAATAAAAAATCTACAATAACGAAAAGTATTAGCAAATAAAATTATTTCTTTTACATCATTAATTTTTTGCACTAACATTTATTACAAGATGTAAGAAGAACATATGAGATATTATTTATTTATAAATATACTAATTGCATCTTAAAATGATTTTATGTTACTATTGTGTTATATATGATAAAAACGATAACTTTTTCTAGACTAATATATATATATATATATATATATATATATATATATATATATATATATATATATATATATATATATATATATTTATGTCAGATTAATTCGCCAACAGACACCGCACAGTGAGTTTTGAGAATGGTGAATGAGATATCATCTAAACATGAGCTGCCTCGCAGTCCTGAGAAGAATTCTGGACACACACGGAATATCCAAAAACCTTTTTGTTGTTTCGAAAAAAAAAATATATATATATATATATATATATATATATATATATATATATATATATATATATATATATATATATATATATGTATATATACAAAAACAACAAAAAGTACTGTGTACGCCTTCACAAAAATCAAGGTGGTCGCATCAATATGTCGGACATCAACTCAGAAATTTTAAGAAATGAACTGATACAGAGCTGCCGCCAAAATGAAAAATATGTACAAGGGCTGTAATTCGTGATTACAAAATGACGTATGCGCCTTTACAAAAATTTGAATGGCGACATCAGTATGGCAGCAAAAAAATCTTAATAAATCACCAGAAACTTCACACTGAGCTTCTTTTAACACAAACAATTGTGCTTTCAACAATTCAAAGATAGTTACCGAAAGTATTGATCAATGATGTAGTATAATGAACTCTAAATTACAAAATGGCGGATCCAAGATGGCGATCTTAAAGACGAAAATCGTATAAAATTTCTTTCGGAATACTGTAACTTTTTTCAAATCGGATTTGAATGAGTTTTAAGATCGCTCATGACCAATGAAGCAAGTAAAAAATTACAATCAAAAAATAGTGCGTTCAAGATGGCGCACACTGTAACATAATTTTCAAAAACTTCTCGATGCCTGAATTTTTGACAAATCTGGGTATATTTTTCTGAAAGTAGTGTAATATGCTGTCACCAGTCACTACAACAATTTTGGAATATAGTACCATAATTGCAAAAATTAAAAAGAAAATACAGAAAGGGTCTGCAAATTATTATTTTTGCATAGAACAACATAATAGAAACAAATGTGTTGAAACCTGCTAGAATGAGAGAATTGAGGAAGCGTCAACCAACATTTTCTGAGAATTGTGGAATGCATTCAAGTATGTTGTGTGTTTATGTGAGTATATATCTGAATCTGTTTAAAAGTATGTATGTGTCTGTCTTGGAATGTAACTGTTTGTGTTTGTATATATTTTATATGTATCTGTCTGTATCTGTATATGTCTTTATTAGTATTTGTCTGTGCCTGTATCTATTTGTCCCTATATCTACCTGTGCCTGTATCTGTCTATGTCTGTATTCGTATTGGACTGAGTCTGTATTTTAAAAGAATCATTGAACATACTGTCCTGAGAAGAACTATTGAAAACTTATCACTGATCTTCTTACGACTTGCAAATATCTTTCAACTATCCTAAAAAGGATTTTTAAAAATCATAATTCCCAGTTTCAGCAGTAGAAGCATAGATCGAGTGATGAATCTAAACTGTTTTAGAAATGGTTAAAACAGCAAACTGTCTTTTTCAGTATAGGTGTTGAGTAATTCAATTTTTGCTAGAACAATCAAATTCACACCTGGTTCAACCGTTATTTTAAGAATAGTTGGAGAGTTTTTTAATAGTGTCTGGCAAGAGATCAGTGATAAATTTCAATAAATTTTACGGTCTTTTTCAGAATAGTTGTTAATTTTTCGTTGTTCCCTGCTAATACCTGCATTTCGTCAGTATCTGTCGCCATTTTGTCACGGTGTGTCCGCCATCTTGGATCCGCTACTTTATACTTTGGAATTTTTCGCATCCGATTTGTACTTAACAATCTCGAAAACCAGTTTTCAAAGCATTTTGGTGTTCCCAAAGAAATTTAATTCAAATTTCTGACACTTATCTATCATCTTGGATTAGTCATTTTGTGATTTGGAATCTATCACATCAGATTTAAAATAATTCAAATTCCAAATCCATGCCAATGGATTTTTAAACAAATATGATATTGTTAAAGGCATTTACATCGAGTTTTGGGCCAAAGTCCAGCATATTGGTTCTGTTTGAAATTTATTACACTAGATCATTGATCCCTACTTCCGGTAACTACTTTTGAATTGCTATAAGCAAAATTGTTTGGGTTGGAAGACTCTTGGTTTGAAGTTTCTGGACATTTTTAATAATTTTTCGGGTCTTGGGTAGTTATATTGATGCCGCAATCTTTATTTTTTGAAAGCTTATAAATATATATATATATATATATATATATATATATATATATACATATATATATATATACATATATATATATATATATATATATATATATATATATATATATATATATATATATATATATATTCCTCCGTGTGAGATGCAATAGCAGTTGATATATCCACATTAAGCCGTTGTAGTGCTGAAATCCCATTCAGCAAACGTACAACTATTTGCAACTCCGTGTATGAATGAAGTAAATTGCGAACAGTAAATGCAAACTTCATTTCATCAAATCCTTTCCGTGTTGGAGGTTGCACAGTTTAAATAAATTGTGGATATATCCACTGCTATTGCATCTCACACGGAGGAATCCGTGAAAGCCGCATAAACATATATAGGCTATCCGGCGGTAGATCAGCGAAGACACGTTCAGTGTTGCATACTTCCTTCTGATCTGTCCTTTGCACAGGCAGGTGCATATCGGTACCCTGATGAGTCTAGTAGAGACGAAACATGTACCTCTGCCGTATGGTGGTGCAGGTGGGCCATCATCTCGATGGTGGTGGAATAGGATAAATTGTATTCTGTAGCAATTTATTCAAACTGTGCAACCTCCAAAACGGAAAGGATGTGAGGGAACGAAGTTTGCATTGTCTGTTCGCACTTTACTTCATATATATATATATATATATATATATATATATATATATATATATATATATATATATATATATATATGAAGTAATACCTATACACTTCATAGTATAAGTTTGTGTTTCTTGTTTGTAGGATTACATGATTGCAAAAAAACAACTTTCATAGTAGAACTAGTACTAGTTGTTGGAAGGGTCGCCAAAAGGGGTATGTATAAAGCCGCAGTATTGGTAGTACTGCTTCTGATAGCGATCCTGGTGGCTATTGGTTTCATATTGCTGATATAGGTGATAGAATTTGAAGGAGCGACTTGAAGAGAGTCTTTACTCCTTACGGTGAACTTAAAGATGTCTGGTTAACTAATATTTTTCTCCATTTTGGATTTGCTGTTTACAAAGATAAAAAAGATACCGCAGTTGCCGTCAACTCTTGCGATGGGGTTGAAGTTTGCGGCTGTCGCATAGAAGTGACTTATGCCAGACCAAGGGGGCAGCATCATGGCTAAAAGGACCGCTACGGAAGAGATGAAATGAGTAGTCACGACGGCCGTGAAGAACGGAGCGAGAGGGACCGCGACCACGAAAGAAACTACAGAAGAAGAATGCTATAGAGGTCATCCTCGAGAAGGTACGTCGGGAGGGACTACGGAAAAAGAACGTCCACAGGTCATCCCTGAGAAGATACAGCGACGACTACAAATAGAAAACGACAGAATCAAGACCGCTATGATCTCAAAGCCAATACTGGTGGAATCATGGTTGGTCAAAAAGTGTTGTTGTATAATCCAAAAAAACCCAAGGGCGTTTATGAAAGCTTCAGAAGTCATGGGAAGTTCCGCACAACGTAGTGATCCGACTAAACGATCTGGTATACCGAATTCAAAAAAAACATCATTCGGAGATAAAAGTCGTGCACCTTGAGAGCTTGGCCCATTATAAAAATCAAGAAAGTTGATCAGGACGGTCAAGACTTGGAAAGGGGCAATGTAACAAACTTTATGACAGTGTAAACTTCATAATATTAGTTTCTGTTACTAGTTTGTAGGGTTTTGGGTTTATTATCTACGAGTTCATAATTTACTTAATTAATTTTACCTTTTGCTAATGTCCTCATAAGACGTCTATGACGGAAGATCTGAAACTTTTTAGAAAATTATATTTTCTTATTTTTGACATGAAACGCCGATGACTGAAGATTTAGAAATTGCCAAATTATTTCTTTATCTTGTTCGTATTACACCATGTAGTATGAAACTCCCTTCTAGGAGATTCGGGAATCTCCTGGTATCGACGAAAAGGGTGTATAGAGGGTTTGGATCGACTTTCGTGGATAGTTTTATTTGAGCAGTTGACGTAACTGGAATTATGTGACAAGATATCAGGATTTTGAAAATAAAAGATGATAAAAAGATTCAGGTGTGTATAAAGATCGATAATCGATAAATATATATATATATATATATATATATATATATATATATATATATAGATAGTATGCCCTTTAAAATGATGTATCACACTATAGGGTAATCATTTGACATACTAAAGTTCGAGGCCGATATATTATGCATTATTACAAGACATTTTTGCACACTGTTCGCTTGTACGTCAACCGATTTAATTTTTTTTATACGGTTAGATAGACAATTTTATGCTGCTTACAATGATGTGTCACAAGGTGGGGGTTCCCATTTGACATATCAAAGTGAGGTTAGCTGGAGGTGAGGAGGTGATTGACAGACTTTTAACAAATGCAAAATTAAACTTCCCCCTGTATATCTAAATTAACGTGTTTTTTCTTTTTTTTAAATTTTTCTATTTAACAAAGTTATTAAGGATGGTTCGTTTTGAAATGAAGGCACTGTATATATATATATATATATATATATATATATATATATATATATATATATATATATATATATATATATATATGTGTGTGTATATGTATAGTGTATTCAGAATTATTAGAAATCGACTAAAAAGTCGGGTTAACATAGGGTAGGTATAAATTTACAGCCGCACAGGCCCGGAATAATTTGCAAATGCAGGTAAAATTCTAGGTATTATTTATATTTACTAGGTATAATATAATTGAATCTAAACCGAAATAGCCAGTTTAAATTGTGTCTTTAGTCATAGTAGACGGGGTTATTTCGTATTCCATTCGCTACCGTAAACCTAATAATTATTTAGAAATGTGGCGGCCTTGGAGCACTAGTGAGATTTGTGAAAGTGAGACAAATGGAAAAGTGCATCTATCAACAGATGCTAAATAAATTATTAAGAACGTGTTTCTAACCTTACTGGAGCGCGGTAATTTGTACTTTAAGAAAGCTGTAGAGGAAACAGCTTGGAAAATTACGCAAAAGCCCATTTTAGAACGCAAAAAAAGAAGCGATGCTGGAGTTTTCAGAAAGTTTGTGACGAAGACATTATACGACGAAACATTTATAAAATGTATGAAGACCAATATGTTCCAACTTTAGACAATTTAATGAAAATACTTGAAAGAGATAAAACCGAAATTAAGTGCTCGAGAACGACTTTGTGGAAGTACATCCAAGGAATGGGATTTAAATACAAAAAGATTAATAAAGGTCAAATTCTAATGGAATCCAGGCGTCTTCAAGAATGGCGGGGGAGGTAGTTGAGCGAAATCAGTGACTACAGAACACAAAAGAGACTAATAATTTATTTAAATGAAACATGGATTGATACCAATAACACCCCAACCAATGGGTGGGACGATTCTAGCGGTAAGTGTGTGACACGTGTGCCGTTAAACCGCGGTAAATAATAACAATTTTACATGCTTGATGTGAAAACGGATTTGTGCCGAATGTTTTGTCTCTTTCACCAAAAAACATTAGAGACTCTTGTGCTGACTATCATGATGACACAACAGCGGAGCTATTTGAAGATTGGTTTAGAATTAATTATTGCCTAATATTCCTCCACATAGCGTTATTGTTAGGAACAACGCTAGTTACTATAGTAGACACTTAAACAAAGCACCTTGTTCAAACGATCCAAAAGCCAAAATTGAAGACTATATGTACGATAATGACATATATTTTCACGAAAATTATACGAAAAAAGAGTTATTGGAAGTTCTTAAAAGTTTGTCGATTAAAAAACAATATTATTGCGACGAACTTGCGGAAAGTATGGGTCACACAGTATTGCGGTTACCACCTTACCACTGTATATTCAACCCCACTGAGCAAATATGGCACCAACTTAAAACAGGAACTCGTCGTAATAATATTTCACTTACACTGAATTCTAATGTATTACCTTTAATTGATAGTGAAGCGAAATAAAATCCTCAAATTCACTGGAACAATTGTGCTAAACATGTAAAGGAAATAGAAAAAACCTATGTCTATCTTAAAAATGCAACAGAAAAATTAGTTATTAATCTAGATAACAGTAGCGACAGTGAAATAGATTTAGTTTAGTAATATAGAAGTTAGTGTTAACTAAGTATTTATACATATGCAAATATTATAATGTATTATACTATTATCGTGTTTTATTTAATTTAATATAAAAATGAACTCTTGTCTGTTAACTTATTTCCTACGAACATAACAAAATTAGAATTAAAAATAAACATTACTCCGGACCTGAACGGATTTCGGCTGTAGTTGAAAGGTTTTATTGCAGTTTCATTGTTATAAGTGATTGAACTTTTTAGTCAATGTCTAATAATTATGAATACACTATATTATATCTGAACACGGCAGAAAAATTGACTTATTTATTTCTTATTTAATTTTTAATATGCAAGATTTTCTTAAAATATCACAATCAAATATCCGGGGATATAGGAAATGAGATTCTATTTTCTTTAGGTCAAAGAAAGGGACTGGAAATTTGTATATATGGCAGAGACTATTTCCTAATAGTACTCCCTCGCTAAAATCAGCTTCTTAATACCAACTTCCATTAAAATGTTTTTACTGAAATATTTGGGGAAAAATGAACCACTAAGTGTTTTTTTCTCTTCTTGCCGCAACCATCAAACAATAAAGATTGAGAGCAATACAAGTCTTTAAATTTCAAGAGGTTTCCGTTACTGGTTGAGTTGTTTTCCAAGAAAGGTTTTTATGTATAATACACCGATAAATAACATAAAGTAGCCGAAAAATGACGGCTGTTTCAAATGTAGTCGAAGGCTTAACATAAAAATAATTTATGACGAGCTCTATGTGGTCCTGACGCTTATAGCTTTCAGGCCAAATCTGTTTGTTTTGTCCTGTGGAAGAAATAATAACAGCCATTTTTGCTTTTACACCTGTACTTACGTGTCTCGCCATCTATCGAGTAAGTTATTAAGTAGTGCCGCTATTTTTTAATTATTTTAATTTTGAATTTAATTGCAATCAACGGATGAATTGGTTAACTATTCTTAAAGTTTTTCCAAACATAATTTTGGATTTTATGATGTCCTTTTAGTTATGATTTTTTTTTACTTATTAGCATCTTAGAATTAAAAGCGTCCTATAGAGTGCTCTTCTTTTAGCATTTAGCAATTGGTTTGATAGAATCCTTTCCTACGTACCTGGTCGAGAAAATGTGCTGTAAAATTAATACAGTAAGCCATTTCGATTATTTTAATAAGTCATTTGTACGGGATATGATATTTACTACATTTAGTCCCTTTCGGTATTAAATTTTGTAATTAGGTTTCAAGATTCTGTATTTAATATCACATTCAAGATTAATGTTAGATTATACGATTCAGAAAGGGTTTTTAATTCAAATTCCTAAAAAGGTGTTAAATTTTGATTACTGTTTAAACAAATTGTGGAATTCTGAAATGTGTCTTTATTTACCACGACGTCCCCAACATTCGTCTGATTATGAGCAACACTAATTATATGGAAAAATATTTAAAAAGTCTAGGTAACCATGCACCTCATTTGCTTTAAGAAATAATCAAATGTCTATAAAAATTTTCTTAAATTCTGTGCAGCCAGTTTTTAAGCAAGTTTTTAAAATGAGTTTGTCTATTGCTTTAGAAAAAAAGTTATAAATTAAACTCTCTTTAAAAATTATCATGAAGCTTTCTTTTAATTAATTTCAATCACCAATATATTGTTTAGTCAAACATGTACTTAACTTAATTAGATATAGCAAATATGCATACATTACAACTAGCCTGCAGATTGTAAAAGTCATTATAAAAGTTTGTTTTAAATCTCATTAATTTAAGCCTTCTATTTGTTTTAATATTAAGGTTGCCTTTGATAAACAGAATTCTATGATGCTAACGTTGCTTGTTTATTTTGCATTCATTTCAAGAGAGAACGCTTTATATCTCTTGTTGTCGTATTTGATGATTATTTGACATTATTGTATTATTTGCTTAGTCGGAATTAATATACCCTCTTTGAGATTTGTACTGAAAATGCTTTTCTTCGAAAAAGTTAAATCTAATGACATTTTTTTTACTTTATATGACGTTTTATTATAGGTAGGGTGTTTCGATAATGAAATAAAAATCTATACGTATTCTATAAATGCTAAATTTAAGACAATTCGGAAAAAATACTGCTGTTCAAAAATGTCCAAATCTCATATTTTAAGAATACTAATTCCAATATAAAAATAGCTAATAAGAGGTATAGCGGGATAAAATGGTCAAATCTGCCCCCAAGCGATTCAGAACCGCGTTCGATAACCAATGTCACAAGATGCCTTTGTGCAAATTTTTAGCCCCCCATAGGCCCTATAACGGTCTAAAGAGACTATGTTCACTTTCTAGATTTTTTTTACGGGCGCAATGTTACACCAAAAAATCTGAAATTCACAGAGGTGTATTTTCTGGTTGCAAATAGCCATGATTTTTTTTAGATTTTCCAAACGAAAATTGAGCTCAAGAAAAATTTTCTTCTTTAACCCTTTTTTAGGTTAAGTTCAAAATTTTTGGTCAACTTCCAAATAATGATTTTTTTGTGTAGTTTTTTTAGTTCTTTCGAAAGCTGCTCATGCAATAACGATTTTTTTGGTAGAACACGCAAAAAAAATCCAAAAACCTTTTTTTTGATATTTTTATCAGTTATTGGGGAAATAGCCTCAAATACAAATAGCTAAGTAGATGCTATTATACTTAGTTATGCTCTAGTACTTATTTCTAAAGAGTCTTTGGGAATCGAAATTTACGTCACCGATAACCGCAATACGCCTTAATAACTTCAGGTTTAGGGAAAATTAATGTAGACTTTTAACATTTTTTGCAAACATAGATAATTAATTGCATATCAAGCAATCAAAATTTATCTATTTAAATATACTTTTCAGATAATTATGACATGTCTTCGTCTAACTATGGCAAATTAGAGTATATAAATGCTCCAGATATAAGTGGGCAAGGGTCTTACTACAAATATAAATGGTACCAAAGAAAGTCATATTCAGGTCAACAGAAGAAAGCATTATGTAAACTCTTTACCAATTTCACTACTGATAGGTTTGCTTTAAATCTTCCTTGACCATTTTTAGATACTGAAAATGATGCAAATATCATGAAGAAAATGATGGAAAATCCTGATGTTATAAGAACCATCATGAGAATAGATGATGTTTGTATTGTAGATAGAGGTTTCAGGGACGTAGTATCTTATTTAAAAGAACTAGGTGTTAAAGACCTCATACCTGCCTTGAAGGGAAACATCCCAAACTTAAATGCGACTGTAGCTAGTCGATCAGGTTACGTTACGAAATTAAGATAGGTAGCTGAAGCCGTCCATGAAATTCTAGAAAAAAAAAATGTAAGGTTCTCCATCAACAGCTAGATAATACATTTTTACCGAAAGCTGGTATTTTTATTGTAGGATTGCATATTTTTTAAACAGTCGTTTCGGAAAGCGTTTATATAGCGATAAATGTGAAGATAGATTACAAAACGTAATCATAGAAAGAATATCCAATACAGAGGAAAATACCATAGCAAAAGAAGTTGAAACTGCAAGGCGGTCTAGACGCACCACAACAATCAAATTAGCATCTCAAGAAATCAGTGATTTTTCCAGAAAGGATTGAAAGAGACCTTAAGATATTTTTTTCAGATACTTATCAGTTAGGTCAAGCCATATGTTATTTGGCTGAGTTAACAGTCGCACCCGGAACAGGGGGGTCAGTCACTGACCCCACCGTAGTTCTTTTGCTATAATTTTTTAAAGTATAAAACATTTTAAAAATATCGTCTTATGACTTTTATACACAATTTTTTAGAAGTGTATTCATGCTAAAATTAACATCATCAGAATCATTGGTGGTTAATGAAGAAATCTTTTTATTACATGGAAGATGCATATTCCGACAAAACTGGAAAATATGGCTTTGAAGCGAATGTTATTTGTGATGCAGAAAGTTATTACTGCTTCTTTGCAGAGGCATATTGTGGAAAAGTTCCCAATCAACCTAAATACTATAATAACGGTCCTGAAGTTGTAAAACGCCTCGTCATTTCAACTAAATTAGAAAATAGCGGTCGTAATAAAACCATGAACAGGAAATTTACTTCGTTTCCGATAACTCCGATTTATTACAAAAGAAGCGTATACTAGTTGGTACTATCAAAGGTAACAGAAAAGAAGTTCCACAAGAAATAAGGCAGCCTGCCCTAAAAAATCCCCCATCAGGTATTGTTTGATTTGCTTTTAGGGAAAAAGAGACGTTAGTAAGTTTTCTTCCAAAAAATAAGTTGTTTCTGTCTTTTCCTCATAGCATCATGACATAAAAATTGATAATGATAAACCAGAAATTATTTTATACTATAACTCAACTAAAGCCGGTGTTGATACGCTTGATAAATATGTCGGAGCATATAGTTGCCGACGCAAAGCTCGGAGATGGCCGATGGTAGTTTTTTTCAATCTAATTGACATAGTTGCTTATAATTCCTAGATAACATTTTCAAAAATCTAACGACAAGTGGCCACTTCATAATCTTAAAAGCAAATGGGGATAAAAAGTATTCCTAAACCAACTAGAAAATGAACTTTATCGACTTAATATGGAAAACCGCTCAAAAACAAAAGGATTGCAAAATAAACATATTGCAGCAATAAAAATATTTGGTTGTGAATGCAGTCAAGATCCTTCTACCACGAAGGGAACTGTACGCAATAATTCTACTGGTATTGCAACCAGCCAAATTGTCCAAAAGATTCTCAAAAAAGGAATATACACTATCTGTCCCAGATCAGTTAACTGGAAGTATATGAAATCATGTGCCAAATGGGTCAAATATGTCTGGCCTGGACATGCAGCCTCCGAAGTGAAAAATATTATTCGAACATGTACTGAACGTATAATTAGTTCTAACACGTGACTGATTTACTCGTTTTCTTATAATTGTATATATTTTTTATGTAGATTATCTTTGTATTATGGGGTTAAACTCTAACCCACCACATCCAAGTTAGGAAAAAGCTGGGGTCAGTCGCTGACCCCCGTGATCAACATTCCTCGGGTACACAAGTATGTTCTCGGTGCGACTGTTAATAGACGATTCTAATAATATCAATTTGGAGTACATTAAAATGAAACCTATCATTATTAAAGTTTTAGTAAGGTCCAGACATATAAATAAAAAATCTATAAATATTACACTGAGTACTTCCTTCATTCTATTGGCTACAGCGGCACTTTACTTCATGCCAGCGACTGTGCTAATGGACTAAGGACTGCCGATTGCACATTGTAACAGGCATATATTATCTTAATAATGCTAGATATAAATCGAATATTATTAGACCAGCTAAAATTCTGTCTGAGATATTTTTTACCAAGGATATTGATCCAGTAATAGAGGAAGATAGTGACGAAGATTAAAAATATATAGAAAGTTTTCTTACAATATTTACATGATACGATTCTTGAGAACTTTTTTTAATGTAGTTTTAACACATATATATTCAGTAATCCATTTTTTTATTTTGGCAAAAAATTACTTATTCGTTCATTATATATAGTTATTTTAATTCCTATTGATAGTATCTAACATTTCTACATGAAGTTTCTTTATACCTCAAGCTTCTTGAGAGGCGTTGCGATTTTCGCTGATGCAATTATCGATTCTCAAACACTGCTTTTCCTTGAAAATGTATCCTAGAGCATAACTAAGTCTATTGGCATCTATTTACCTACTTATATGTGAGGTTATGTCCCATATAATTGATAAAAATGCTAGAAAATGTTTTTTGAATGTTTGAGAGGGTTTCACCAAAAAAATACACAAAAAAAAATTATTTTAAAGTTGGCGAAAAATTTTGATCCTAACCTAAAAAAATGTTGAAAAATTAAAAAATTGAGTTTTTTCTCGAAAAATGTCAAAAAAATCATGATTGTTTGCAACAGAAAAATACATCTTTGTGAAATTTTACATATTTTATGGTGCAAAATTGCACCCGTAAAAAAATAAAATCCAAAAAATGGACATAACCTCTTTAGACCATTAAAGAGCCTATAGGAGGCTGAAAATTCTCACCGAGGCATCTTTTACCCTTATTCATTGAACCCGCTGCTGGCCCTATTGAATCGGTTGGGGGCAGATTTGACCATCTTCTCCCGCTATAGCCTTTGTAATTTACTATAAGACACAAAAGTATTGTAGTTGCTACACTGGGTTTTGACCGACGTCTATACTGAATTTTAAGGTAAATTAACCCTATTATTGACTCAACGTTAAAATTTTTATCTTTTGCTGAACAATTAAGAATAATTCAGTTTTTGCAAAAATTGTATACAAATATTTTTATAAGACTAAATATTAATTATTTTTAAATTACAACTGTTTTCATTACAAGTGAGAATAATTTTAGTGTAGATTATATTTGATGGCTAATTTTCATTCCAAGATAAACGTTCTACAAAATACAAAAAAACCATCTAGAATTTGCGGAAATTAAAAATAAAATTTAAGACACCATCTCTAATTCATAATACATAAACATAGTTCCTAGAAATTAACTATAGAATGCAAAATTGTCAAAATAAAATAGTCTGTAGCCTAGTGTTTCACGCATGGGAAACAATGATTCAATATAAAAACTAACCAACCGATATCGAAAAAATTTTTTATAAATAAATTGAACAAACTTCTAAAAGTGCGCCAAAAAGTGAAAAATAAATAGAAATTTTTATTTGAAATTGAAATTTCTTAAATCGGCGCCAAACTAATACCTGACAAAATGTGTTTCGTATAAACAGATTAAAAATACTTTATTTGTACTTGCTTTCTTACCATAATTTGTAGATAGTAGTAGTTATTTATTTCATTTAGATATAATTTGGCGCCGACTTCAAAAATTTCAATTTCATATAAAAATTTATAGTTATTTTTCAACTTTTTAGCGCACTTTTAGAAGTCAGTTCAATTTTTTTATAAAAATTTTATTTTTCGATTTTTAATTTGAATTCGTTATGATATTCATAAATTATTTGAACCAAGTGCTAATCGAGATTAATATACCGCACAATGATTCCAAGGTGGTAAAAAAGTACTCATTTTAGCCATAATTGTAAATCAGCCAAAAATGAACCACTAAAAATCGTTGTTTCTTAGAGTTCTCCAAATACTAATGAAATTGTGTCAAACAAATATTTAGTCTGTCATAGTAAATCCACTATCTTAAATTTCAAATTAATTTAGATTGGTAATAAAGGCTCCAAAACCTTCCAATATCAATATTTAAAGAATTTGAGACGCAAATTTCTTAGCCCGATATATTATATATTATATGTTGAATTTGTATACGCCCCAAGAACACCACAATATCAATTTTAGATAAAATCGGAATATTTAAAATATTTAGTCCCTCATATTGTACTTTATCAACCTAATAGTTGTAAAAAATTAACTTCACATTCGTAATACATAACCCTCCCCAACCCCCTAATACCATATCTGAAAAAATGCGAATAAGGTAAAATTTTCAACCCACCATATTGGACTCGCCACATTGAATTTCAAAAAAAAATTTAACTTCTTAATCTAAATGTAAACCCTTCCAAGCCCCATAGTATCAATTTTAGAAGAAATCCAGAAATTTAAAATTTCTAAACGGTCATATTGCATCTAACATATTAGATTTATTTAAAATAATTTTATATTCGTTATTTATATCCTCAAAAACGATTCAGTTCCACATTTGAACAAAATCGAAAAATGTAAAATTTTTAGTCAGCTATATTGCGTTCGCCATATTGAATCCAGGAAAAATACTATTAAATTCATAATCTATACTCTCAAGAACCCTCTATATTAGTTCTGGAGAAAGTCGAAAAATGTAAAATTTGTAGGATACCATATTGAATCCTCCCCAATACTAACTTTAGACAAAATCGAGAGATCTAGAATTTTTAATACTCCATCTTAGATCCGCCATATTTAATTTCGTAATATTTTATCATATCAATTTTGAAAAAAATCGGACAAAATAAATTTTTTATCCACTATATTGGATACGCAATATTGAATTTTTTAAAAATAATTTTAGATTCGTTATGTACAACCTCGAAAACTCTCCCACACCAATTTTGGAGAAAATCGGACAAAATTAAAATTTTTTGTCCGCCATATTGGATCCGCCATTTTGAATTTTTTAAAAATAATTTCAGGTTCTTTGGGTACAACCCCGAAAATTCCTCGATAACAATTTTGGAGAAAATCAGACAAAATTATCTTTTTGGCCGCCATATTGTAAGAGCCATCTTGGATTTTAGTGCACCAATTTCACCTAAAAAATATGGAACCACCTGAACATAACGTAAAAAATTTCATTCAAATCGGTGCAGCCGTTCCGGAGTAATCGGTGTACATACATAAAAAAAATACATATTCGACGAATTGAGAACCTCCTTCCTTTAGAAGTCGGTTAAAAAACCGTTTTAAGTAAAAGTTTCAACTAAAAATCGAGCCGACTCTTCCTTCTAAAGACAACCACCGTCATCATGGATATCGAAGAATATACTACAAAAATGAAACATGTCTTGAAAGACTCTGCTAACAAGCCTGTGTCAAGAAATTCCATCATTATCTTAAAAAAAATATTTAAAACCAAAATCATGCAGTCACCCTTTAATCGAAAGTCAAATGAAAACTGATACCACCGTACAAACTTTCAAACATACATAAACAAAATTCTCTTAAGAGACCCATCGTCAGCGCTTTAAACTCTGCTACCCAAAAACTCTAAAAATACCTTACTGGCCTCATGCAACCAGGTGTGAAGAAAGCCGCATCTTAGGTAAAAGACTCGTTCTTAACAATTCTACATTCCTTAAAAGGTGACAAAGATGACATTGTTGCAAGCTTTGATGTCAAATCCCTGTATTCTATCATACCGATAGATGAAGCACTGAAGAAGATCACCAAAAAAAAGGATTATGAACCTCACCAGATATTGCCTTAAGGAATGCATTGAATTGATTTTATTTTCACGGATTATATAGGATATATAGATATGTATATTTATTTAAATTTATTCTTGGTTTTTTAATTGTATTTGAACTATGACATTTTGCTATATTAATTTCGAATATATTTCGAAGCTTTGATAATAATCAATTTTCAAAATATTTTTTTCATATCATTATTTTACTTATAGCTGCCAGAAACAGGTTGAATATTTTCGTTAACTGGTGGATCTAAATTTGATCCCTGTTAAATTTATAAATATTAATTATGAACAGAATTTAATTTTTTTAAATAATCACAATTTTTTATAACTAACTATTCGGTGGATAAAAAAATTAAAAGAAAATGTAGCACTAAAAACAAGAAAGAAAGCCAGTTTCATTAAAAATGTCTAATTTTGCCACAGGTAAAATTTAAAATTAGGAATAGAGTTGGTAATATTCTGACCCAGTTAGGCAATAGGTTTAAAACTGAAATACAATTATTTAAGAGAAAATTAGTTCTCAACCAACTGAAAAAACCTTATACTATACGGATAAATGTACTCTTTTCTAACATAGTTGGAGACAAAGCACTATCAGATTGCAAGAATACTAAGAAAGGGTGGTGCACCGCCATCTGTAGACCGGTTTCGAACTTTTCTCGTCAGTACAGAATAGGCCCACCTACCTCAGCATCGGAGAAATAAATCCTTTAAGTAATCTGATAGTCTCTAACTGTGTTAGAGCAGAGTAAGTTTGTCCTTATAGTATAAAGTTTTTTCAGTTGGCTGAAAACTAAGTTTCTCTTATATAATTATATTTTATAAATCCAACTGTAACTGTATATATATATATATATATATATATATATATATATATATATATATATATATATATATATATATATATATATATATATATATAATTTATTTTTGTATCTTAAACCTTTTGTTAAATATTTTTTTCTAATATTTTCTTGGGTATAGGTTTTTCATTAGAGAAACAAAGGACAATAATTTTCTTTCTGACGTTTCGCTCTACATAGCGAGCTTCTTCAAAAGAGCTTGGTATATTTATTTTACATCTTGAAAACTACACACAAAACTACTTTCAAGATGTAAAATAAATATACCAAGCTCTTTTGAAGAAGCTCGCTATGTAGAGCGAAACGTCAGAAAGAAAATTATTGTCCTTTGTTTCTCTAATGAAAAACCTATACCCAAGAAAATATTAGAAAAAAAAATATATATATATATATATATATATATATATATATATATATATATATGCAGATCTCTACTAGATTATATATTCAGATTGCGTGGAATACTGGGAGATGGCGCTACTTGTATTAGTTTTCATATTTTGTCTGACATAAGTTGCTTGAAGAATTTATTTCCCCGATGCTGAGGTGCGCTGTCCTATTCTGTACTGACGAGAACTAGCAAGTTCGAAACCGGTGTATAGATGCCGGCACATCACCATGAGGAAAGCCTCCACCCTTTCTTAGTATTTTTGCAATCTGACAGTGCTTTGTCTCTAACTGTGTTAGAACAGAGTACGTTTGTCCTTATACTATAAGGTTTTTTCAGTTGGTTGAGAACTAAGTTTCTTTTATATAATTGTATTTTATACACTTAACTGCAAGTATATTGTATCCACTATTAGTATTAAAAGTAAAAGGCTATTCTGTCATTTTAAAGGTTATCATTGTGATAACGATATATTTATTTTAATGGCATACTGATCATCGAGTTTGGTTCAGAATTTTTTTATTGTCGAAACTGGCATCTGGCTGAGTGATGTTAGAATCCTCTGTTAGCTGAAATTAAAGCTTTTACCGTTAGAAATAAATAAATATATATATATATATATATATATATATATATATATATATATATATATATATGTATATATATATATATATATATATATATACATATATATATATATATATATATATATATATATATATATATACATATATATATATATATATATATATATATATATATACATATATATATATATATACATATATATATATATATATATATATATATATATATATATATATATATATACATATATATATATATATATATATATATATATATATATATATATATACATATATATATATATATATATATATACATATATATATATATACATATATATATATATATATATATATATATATATATATATATATATATATAGTTTAGACAATAAAAAAAATTCTAAGCGAACCTCGATGGTCAGCATGCCATTAAAACAAATATATCGTTTTCACAATGATAAGCCTTTAAAGTTACAGAATAGCCTTTTAGTTTTAAACCTATTATCTAACTAGGTCAGAATATTACCAACTCTATTTCTAAGTTTAAATTTTACTTGTGGCAAAATTAGACATTCTTAAGGAAACTGGCTTTCTTTCTTGTTTTTAATGCTACATTTTCTTTTAATTTTTTTTCCACCAAATAGTTATAAAAAACTGTGATTATTTAAGAAAATGAAATTCTCCTCGTATTTAATATTTATAAATTTAACAGGAATCAAATTTAGATCCACCAGTTAATGAATATATACAACCCGTTTTTCGCAGCTATAAGTAAAATAATGAAATGTAAAAAATATTTTTAAAACTGATTATTATCAAAGCTTCGAAATATATTCGAAATTAATATAGCAAAATATCATAGTTCAAATCCAATTGAAAAACTAACAATAAATTTAAATAAATAAACAAATCTATATATTCTATATAGTTAGTGAAAATAAAATAAATTCAAATTTACTGTTACCATTGAATCCAAATAAGTATGTTGGAATTTACATCCTATTGCACTTTAATCTACATGCACCCCAGAATAATTTTACGTGATATACATCAGAGTCAACTTTAAAACGAAATTATTTTTTTCTTGTATAAATATAAGTTATAGAGGGTGTTCCGGAAAATGTGGGAAATCTCCCGGATATGCAAAAAACACGTGAAAGGAATACTACAAGTTCATTTAACCTTTTTTCGTATAGGCCCCCTCTTCGGAAATGTAGGCTCCCAAAGACCTATATTTAAATTTTTTTTAATATGTATGCCAGGCAAGACCCTTCAAATTACCATCCAAGAAAGTGTTGTGAATTACTCACAGCTGCAGAGATGGAGTACCTGTGGCACTCATGACCGCATTTTTTTACGCCCTGTATGACAACAACTTTGGACAAGATTTTTTACATACCTTTAACTATTTACTAAAAATTAAGTACTCTGCATGCATGTCGCTATTCCTAACCGTTTTCATGAAAACGTCATTTTACTTACACTGTTAGTCCCCTAACTTCTGTCGAGTTAATTATGAAAAAAAGGAATTTTGCCCTGTCTCCATAGATTTAATACAAAGTTAAACTGACTGCTTAGTTAAAATCTTCGTAAGAGGTTTCAACATAAGCTTGGAGCTGATACACTCGCGGGTACGACTAATTAAGGACTGCTGTACACGCCACATTAACTCAGTATTTCATTATAATGAAACGTGATTCTCCGTAGAAGTTCCTCCCTACTATAGACCAGAATGGAATACGCCAAGGTTTTGAGATATCCCTACATGTAAAAATCCAACAGCGTTAGGTCGGGACATCGAGGAGGCCAGGCAATAGATCCTCCTCTATCTGTCCAATGGTTTGGATAGACGTTATTCATGTGCTCCCGCGTAGCAACGCTGAAATAAGGTGGTACAATCAAAAAATTGTCAATGATTCCTCCCCAGACTTTAATTGATTGGAATTGAAGATGATGCGAAACAATAGTTGCATGAGGATTTTCATCAGCCCATACATGTGAGTTGTGTAAATTTATGATACCATTTTTGGTAAACTCTATTATAATAGGTGTTATTTAAGAACTTCATGTACTATTGTTTTCAACGTATTAGACTGAGCTGATAATTTTCGAGTGATCGTTGAAGGAGTATGATTTACAGCATTTAAAATATTTTCCTCTAACTTGCGGCGTACGTACTGCTCTTTCTGGATCAGTATCAGTGATTTTTTTCCAAAATTTCCTACAATTATGAAGAAATTTAATAATATTACCTTATTACATGGTATCGCCTATCATTCTCCCATAGACATAGGTCAATGCGTTGAAATGTTTTCTGATCTAGAAGAGTACGATTAGGATATCTACTCAATGAACGTGTATTCTATATTTCGAATTATCTAACAATTAATTTCACCACGAAATCCAAAAATGAGTAAATTAATATCCAAGTAAAGAATCAATGCGTCAGCGCTGTGAAAGTTGACAAGTTCTAAAATGCAGGATATTTATTTCTTTCGCTTATGGGGTCGATAAAATAAAACACACATTTTTTGCGAACCTAGGTCACACATTTGATAGGAATAACAATGTATCTTTTATCGAGATACGCCAAATACATGGTATAAATAAAATGATGTTTTTTCGAAAATGGTTAAGATTAGCGACATGAATGGAGAGTACTTGATTTCTGGTCAATAGTTAAAGGTATGTAAAAAACCTTGGCCAAAGTTCTTTATCATACAGGGCGTAAAAAGAGGATAGTAATTTGAGGGCTCTTACCTGGTATACTTCATGTTAAAAATAAATTGAAATAGAGGTTACCAAGGTTACTGGCCATAGGTAGTTAATATTAAGTATTTAGTATAAATATCTTCTCTACTATGATGCTACAAATTAGCTATTAGAATATATTAATATGGAACTTAATCGAGAAACACGACGGTTATTCATAGATTTTCTCAAAATTTGTTTCAAAACGTTACTTTTATATAACGGTTAAAAATAAACTTCCACTCTTGTAGCTCACGATGTTTTGATAAAAGTAATACTAATGACTGTAATTGTATAACATAACCAATATTTATGCAAAATATGAGCTCACTTTAAAGTTATTGCAATAATTTTGGGAAAGCCACAGGTTGACGCCAAGTACTGTTTCTTTCTACGTCTTTGTAACAGCTGTGCTAACAGAATCATTTTGTAAATAGAAATTAAAAAAAAAATGAAAGGACGTAAAATTTTTGAAGTCCGTGCCTAATTAATACCTGACAAAACGTGATTCATATCAAAAGGTTTCAATCGGTTAATATTTTTTATTTTTCGATTTTTATTTTTAAACTCGTTATGATATCCATAACTGGGAATTCTCTTAATATCAGTTTTGAATGAAATTGTACCTAGCAAGTATTTAGTTTGCCATAGTAAATTCGCTATCTTCAATTAATTTGTAGTCTAGCCCCCCCCCCTACCAATATTTAAAGGAATTGAGGCATGTAAATTTTTTAGCCTGACATATTTTATCCGACATATTGACTCTGAAGTAATTAATTTAAGATCCCTAATATACCCCTCAAGAACCCATCAATATCAGTTATGGGGAAAATCAGAAAAAAGTAAAATTGTTAGACCAGCAAATTATATCTGCTATATTAAATGGTAAAAAGTAACTTCAGATTCATAACCTATGACCATGAAAACCCGCTAAAATATGTGAATAACCTAAAATTTTGAAGAAACCATATTGGGTCCTCCATATTGAATTATTATGAAGTCTTAATGTAATCTTAATCTACATCCTCAGAAACCCATTAGTACCAATTTGGAACGT
Source organism: Diaprepes abbreviatus (assembly GCA_034092305.1). NCBI lineage: Eukaryota > Metazoa > Arthropoda > Insecta > Coleoptera > Curculionidae > Diaprepes > Diaprepes abbreviatus. Next base: position 2,036,824 of record JASJET010000050.1, read on the forward strand.
AATCCAGAAATGTGAAATTTACCATATTGCATCTGTCATATTAAATTGTGTTAAAATAATTTTGAATTATTATTTACACCCTAGAAATACCGTAGTACCAATTTTAGACAAAATCAAGAGATGTAATTCATAATTTTCACTCTCAGAAACTTTTCTGTACTAATTTTGAACAAAATCGACAGATGTACAATTTTTAGGATGCCAAACTGGATCCACCGTTGTTAAATTTTACAAAGATTATTTTAAATTGGTAATACCATAATCCAGAATACATATTTTGGAGAAAATTAGGAGATGAAAAATCCTTATTTTGCCGTTTTGGATCCGTTATATTAAATTTTTTAGAAATAATTTTAGAATCATTGTGGCAATCACGAGAACTTCCCTAAACCAATTTTGGATAAAATCGGGCAAAATTCATTTCTTTTGCGCCAAATTATAAGGGCCATTTTGGATTGTCTTAAATCGATTTCGGCAAAAATGATATGGAACTATCACAGCAACTTCCTGAACTTACATATATAGAAAAAACATAGATGTCGAATTTAGAACCTCTCTCTTTTAAAAGTAATTCAAAAATTTCTGATTTTTAACGAAGAATTTTAGACGAAGAATGGGTTCATTCACCATTTGTATAAAGAAAGATTCTATTTCAGCGCCTCTGCATATAAAGTTAGGAATAATAAAAAACTCTAAGAAATCACTTAATCCTAAAAGTTTCGCTTTTTTTTTGCATTTTAAAGCAAAATCTTAGAAAATTATAGACGCTAAGTGAAAGGACCGAGAAGACGAGAATTCGTAAAAGACAAAGTCTTTGCAGTTACTTTGAGATAGAGAGAAAGAGAAGCTTAGAACTCGATTATACAATATTTTCAAAGCTTTCAAAGAAAGAATGGAACAGAAAACTATATAAGTCTAGTAAATCCCATAATTCAGGTCTTCCCTCTCTTGGATGTAAAATGTCCTTCACAATGCGCATTTTGAACTTGAAGCGCTTCCATCAGGAGCTTTTGGGCATTTTGCATACTGCTATTATTGCAGATTATTGTTTAATGTGGAAGAAAACTGTTGCTCTTAGTTAGATAGGTATACCAATTTATTAGTTCATTTTTAAGTCATATAATAAATTAAAAGTTTAATATTAGAAAAATTCTCTTTATTTAAACCCACGAACAATTTGAGCTAACATGCCAGCGAGATACACGACATGATAAATGGTAATATATGTTCTTCTCAAATGAAAACGACTTATTTTATGGGTATAAAAACCTCTATTTTGCTGATTAGCGTAATCAGTCGACACATATTTTATGTTTAGCGTGAAAAAGAATCCCACAATTTCCTTATGGGAAATGGGTTTCAGTGAAACTTTCAGAAACTAAACATTCTGGTAGTTCCGGATGAATAGATTAATAGGGTTCATAGGCGCTAGTACTAAAAACTGTGTCTTACAAATATAACCCTTTAAAGTTGTCCTTTTCATGCGTTCGGTAGTAGCATAACGCTACTGTAAGTTTGTATGTCACCTTAAAGTTTACGCTGTTTTTTTTCGACCTTAGCTATGATCTTGAAAGTCACCTTGAAGGTCATTTCAGGATCAAGATGTTTTTGGTCGAAAATCAAAAGAGGGTTCAATGGCGGTCTTCACTTTAACCTTGACAGTAACAATAAAACGACCTTAATGCGCACTATATCGCAAAATCTTGTAGTGGTGGGCAGTAGATGTAAGGAGATAAGAGTTAGTTTCTGTCGGATGACAGATTGCTTTCCTTATATTTTGTGCGTAAGCCTGGAAGAGTTTGTAGCTGTTATTTTCAATATTTTGTTTCTTGTTTTATGTATTTTTCAGGAGAAAAGTCAGAAAAAAATAACCTTTGATATTATAAGGAACTTAGGGTTTAATATTTAATATTACAATACGTATTTTCCTAGTTTGTTACCATGGGCCATCACTCCACCAATAAGCTCCTCGGGAATAGCAATGGACCTGCTTAGAGAACTGATGATACCAGACTACCGTTTTCAATTTACGCTAAAATGATAAAATTTTAAAATTATTACTTTATTCTGAAATGTGAAAATGTTATAAAATTTGAAAAAGTTAAAATTTAACTATTTTATATTATTTGGAAAATTTTGTAAATTATTGCTAATAAACATTGATACCGCTATATCCTTTTCTTCTTTATTATTTATATTTTTGATGGAATTTAAGAAATCATTTAAGAATCTACCAATCTGTTTTAAGTTAATAGTGTTTTTTAAATTTTTTTACGACAATAGCTAACTACATCTTATTTGTGTTTTATCATAGTCCATTGTTTTGTGATTTTCAGCATATTTCATGAATTTTGTTATTCTGTGGCAATCAGTAGCCGCATGACCCCACAGCTGATAGTTTTTGCACTAAAAGATGCTGTAACCCATTTTTTTCGTTCTCCTTCGCCTCTAGTATTTTGCATATATTTAAAACTATGTCGCAAATATTTTAAGCTGATTATTCTGATGTGGTGCTTGTTTATCGGTTCTTGTTTAATGTCTTCTGTTCTTGATTATTGGTCTAGTCATTTTAGCAAAAGTGTAAGTCTTATTTCCAGATATTGATCATTCTATTCAACTGTACTTTGGTAGTTTTTGCTTCAATAATTTTTATATAGTTAGATTAGCATAGGTTATAGTGCTATTTTTTGTCAATTAAATAGTGTAACGCTTTGTTAAATAGCGGTCATTTTCTAGTTTAATTTTTATTTATTGCTCATTTACAACTTATTGCAATTGGAGGTGGCTCTATTTTTGTTGGTTTCCCAGCTTCTATCAGAAGCTGATCCAAGAGGGGGCGGTGGGGGCTATTGCGTTCCTCAAGAGCTTTTAATTCAGAAAAATAGATTTGCCACTGCTTGCTGCATTAGAAACGTCGCTGCTGACACCCAACTCGCTTTCGTTTGTCATATTGCACTCTTGTAATATCGCTCCCCTTCCCAAAGAGAAAAACTGGATTCGCCCCTGGCTTGTGTGTTAGTGTTTTGTGTTTACTTACTTCTTTCTTCTCGTTATTGAGTTTGTGTATATTCTTCTTCTTCATTGTCCCAGGTTGGGCCAAATCTATTGGCAATCAGATAGTTGTGTTTTTTTTGGATGTTGATGGCTATAGTTCCTGATTTTCCATTTCTTTATTAGTCAGGTTAATTGGTGAGCCAACTTATGGGTATTGTTGATTTGTAAATGCTGCATCTACGCAGGACTTGGTGTTTTTCCTTTGGCTGGATCGTATATAGATTTATAATTTTCAATGTCTAGTATTTCGATTATGAAATTTTCAATCTGTTCACAATATTGTTTACATAACTTACAGCATTGATTTTCTTTTGATATTGGTTACTGTAGAATCTAGGTGTGATATTTTCTCAAAATGTCTTTAACGAGATTTCTTCCTTTCTGCTGACATAGTATTATATCCCGTAACTTTTATTTATTCAGTCAGTATTTTACGTTCTTTATATAATGTATGAAGTTCACTTAATTCCTTTTGTATTGCGTTTTTTATGTAATGGACTGCTTGTTTTATTTTATTCTCAATCACTATTTATTTACAATAGTTTCTTTATACATTAGTAGTTTATAAAACAGTATATTTTTAATTAATTATTTAGGTTATTTTGCGTTTATCGAAGGTTCATTTTGTTTATGTTAAGAGCAATTTTCATTGTTTTTTTGTCATTGATCATTTTGAATGGAAGCACATCGAAACCACAAGAAAACAAATAAAAAATCAAAGCTACTTTCCGAAAAATTATATCAGAAATAAAACCAACTTACAATAAGAAAATTAAGACTAATGCCTATGGCACACGAAGCCAAGATAGTAAGCCAGTCTAGTAGTGTTGTTAACTCTACCGCTTTAACGGTAGATCTACTGTTTTTCAATGAGAGCTACTGTTCTACCCGTTTTTATAAGTGATCTCCCGTTTTTTTACTCACCGTTTGGGTAATAATTTATTACATATTTATTTAAAGTAATTACAAAAAATCATTACTGTTGCATAATATTATCATTACACTATTTATAAAACAGGTACGCTATGAAATTTAAACGATATTATGCTTAAACGCCCATGAATTTCTTTCAGTTTGGTAGGTGGCGCTACGCTGGACACGTAAGTCCATTGTTATTATATCTTTGTTTACCAATGCAATAAAAAAAAAACGTTGCTATCTTGAAAAGCTAGACTGGCATTCTGTTTACTCTGCGGTCTCGATTACTGGCGTGCAGTATTGCCAACCTTACCGTTTAAGTAAGTCCGTTGTTTTTCAATCTTTGTTTACTAGTTCACAATAAAAAAAAGATATAAATATCCCTTTTGACATATAGAACAGATTTTGTATACGGAGAGGTTGGTAAAAATTACGCAATTTTCTTACGTTTGACAAGGTATATAGGGCCGATTAAACTAAAAATTCATGGAGTTTAAAAAATAATATTAACGAAATCCTCTAAAATCAAAACACTGTTTATGAAGTTATTCAAAACATGGTGACGTGATTACGTCCTTCTACTAAGAAATGATTATTGTACTAACCCAAAAGAATTAGTGTACTATTGAACAGGACTGGCGGCATTTCTTATTAGGGTATGTTGTTGATTTTGTCAAATTAAGGCAGATAATTTTTTTCAGCAATAGCTATATAGTCTATCTCAAATTATTTATCGAAGTATTGCTATTTAGAAAACTATTCGAGATAGAAAAGATTGTTAAATGGGGAAATTTTTGACAGTTTGGTTTGTAATTTACTGATGCTTGGGAGCGGTTCTTGTTGTTTGCTTTTTGGGATATTCCGAAAAAATGTGGATGCCATAGTTCTGCCTGCGATCCCTCAGGCCTACCGTTACTACATTAATTAGATATGAGTTAGTTTATAAGTTATTTAATAAGTAACTTATAAATTAAGTCATACTTAATTAATATAAGTAATATAAGTAGAATTATATCAAATTAATGCCTGAGGGTATTTAGATAATGGAAGGGGGAAAACATTTTTTCCAAATGTCACAAAAACAACAGCTAGAGCCGCTCACAAGCACCATCCAATTACTCAAAAATTTCCTTGTTTAACTGTATATTTTTTCTCTTGTGGTTTCCGATATAGCAATACTTCGGTAACTAATTTGGGACTCACCATATAGCTATTGCCATTATTTTCAGATATGAGGAAATATATGGACATCAAAACTGTAAAAAATTATCCACGTTCCACTTAACAAAATCACTAACTTACCTTCCTAAGAAATGTGGCGGGTCACAATAATATTTTGGTCAGTACAATATACGTTTCTTAGAAGGAAGTACTCATGTCAAACCATCTTTTTAATAAGCTAATAGATAGTGTTGTGATGTGGTACATATTAATTGCTATAGCGGGATAACGAAAATCCCCCTTTGCTATTGGGTTCTCGATACTATACAATCTTGGTAGTCCAATGTCAAATCTAGGAGCATAACATTATTATATACAAAATTGGTATACTACTTGGAAACAAACAAATCCATTAGGATATATGTAAGATTACTCTTTGCATCCGTTAAACTTCGTTCTGTTTCTGACATCACTAAAATTAACTCTATCTATTAAAAACACATCTATTCCTTATCTACATATTAAAGACAATTGAATTAAAAACCCTATGCTAGATTTCAATATTCGAAAATGATAGAATATAGGCAAGAAAAATTATGAATGTAAAATTATTTTTCAGAATTGTTGACCCTAGAATGCTAACCTAAATTTTCCTGTACTGCTACCCTCATTCTATCAACTTTGAATGAGTTCTCCCATAACACATTGATAATGGAATAGTTTAGAATCTTTTTTAACTGATGTTCACTAGACAAGTTTCGTAATTAGCTATTTTTCTTTATCGGCTTTAAACAAAAAAGATATTTACTTAATTTCACATCAGAACTTGTGTTCACGAATTTCTTCTCCTTAAGACATAAATATGTCAGTTCACAATTTAACGTTAAACGGCTTAATATATTGCCGTAACCAGTTTCAAGACAAATAATAAATATTGTGCGAAAACATAAGCTTTGGTAATGAGCAGGTTCACACATCATTTATTCTAGGTTATGAGCATATTTGTTTTAAAATTAGGGCCCTAATTGGATCTTGAATTAGGCACATTTACAGATCAAATATTTAGAGATGTAGGAATGAGGCAAGAAGGATGAAATTTCTATGTACACTGTGCTTTTGAAGCTACTAAAACTCTAATTAAAATTCGTTTTGCCCCGGAGAGTTGCAAAATTACAAATGCTTTTGGTCGTATGTTGAATTCTAAAAGATGTTTCAAAATTATATATTAAAGACATAATATATTTCAATGGTTTTTAGTTTAGCTTTAAAACCACACAGTTGTCCGCTGTAATATAATAGTATAACATAATATGTTTTAGATATCAGACTTTTAAGTATCACAAAATTCATCTTATTTCTAAAATTATTTTAACTTTGGCAATTATTACAGATAACACTTTGAAACATTCACGTTGCTTTTCTAACGTGACTACTGATAACTTATGGATAGTTCAAAATTTACTCATTAAGGGAAGAAGTTTTCATATTACTTGGAGGTGATTAAAATTTGCCCGGACGGATGGACTCCTGAGTCTCCGCAAGGGGGGAGGGATACTAAGCGTTTAATTATGATATAAAGTATCTATCATACAATCATAAGAGAGAAAATATACAGGACTCTCAAAATGATGGAAACATGGATAAAAAAGTAGGGTTTTAACATCAGCTCTCCAAAAAATATTATAGTCTAACATCTCCTAGAATACAAAGATACAAAGCTTTTTTTGTGACATCGTCAGCAGGCTGTTGTTAAATTAACACATTATTTTCTTTGTTGGAGTTATGTGTTGTTTCTTATTTTATTTTAATTTTTGTTGGATTTATGTGTTTTTCTCATTTTAATTTTACTCTTAACTTTAGGTAATAGTTATGTAAGTATTTTAAACTTATATTTAAATAAATTATGTGTTAACAAGGCTAACAACAGAGGTGAGATAAAATAATAAGATATTATTTTGAAAAAACAAAACACTACTTTCTCTAAAATGTTTTATCATGGTTTTTTAGATAAATATCTTAAGGTGAGTATTAATATGAATTATATAAAATAATAGTTATTATTAAACAACAAAACAAAAGATTTTATTTATCTTCAGATTGCAAAATATCTCAAAGGTCTACGAGTAACTGAGAAAACTTTGCATTTCATAACTGAATTACCTAGACACTTTTTATTAACCGGAATGTATAGTTATTAGGTCTATGGATTTATATTTGTATGATGATTTCAGCTTAGGTTAATTTTTCTTTCACACTAAGTTTTAATTAAAGTATTAATGATACTGGTAAGTAAAATAGCAAGAACAATTTTTGCTGAATGTATATTATATTAAATTATCCTTTCCTCCTTTCTGTTACATAGACGTGATGAAGAATGTCTTGGTCAAAATTTTGTAAGCCTTCGATCTAGGCGCGGATCCAAGTGGGGGCAATTGCCCCCTCCCAAGAGTTTTGATCTCAAGAAAATAAACCTGATTCTGCCTCTTATAATACGAATGTGTATGATACTGGCACCCCCCCCCCCCGGTCGACAACTGGTTTTTACTTGAGATCAATCCCCTCCCCCCAACACCTTTGAGTTCAGAAAAATATACCTGATTTTGCCTCTTATAATAGGAATGTGTATGTTGCTGGTATCTCCCCCTCGTCGGCATTTTGTTTCTTCTTGCCCCCTCAAGAACTTCAAATTTAGAAAAATAGACCCGACTCTGCCTTTTACACTAGAAATTGGAATGTTGCTGGCGTCTGCCCTCCCGTCGACAACGTGATTTCACTTGCCATACTGTACTTTTGTGATATCACGCCCCCCCCTCCCCAAAGAGAGGCTGGATCCGCTCTTACCTCGATCACAACAGGATAAAAAAAATTTTGGCAGTTTTACATTTTGATTTTTTTTAACGGATACAAAGTGTTCCAATTTAAACAAAAGACACATTTTAGTACCATTGTGTTCCACGTCAGGCGCAATTTTATAGAAATCATAAATTTGAAAATTTTTTTCTCAGTATATAAAGGTCTGATCAGGTTTAGATTTTGAGTTTAGTCGGTTACTGAATATACAACGTTCCCAGAAAATACGTGTACAACGTTTTATAAAAGACTATTAACATCAAAATAGGTAAGCGCAACTCAGTTTTGTCCGATACTGCTTCGTTTAGGCGGTATAAGACGTCACAGTTTTAAGAAAATATTGATTTTTGCTAAATTAAGAAATGATAATAATTTAATGATTCTTGGTGTATCCCCATCCTACTGACAGAGTCTAAGACTTGTTGTAGACTCTGACGGCTATCACTTATGATGGCCGTATCATCGGCATAACGAATTGTGTTTATTAGTTCACCCCAAATACATTGTTATCTAGGGCTTCCTTAAAAACTTTCTCCGAATATAAATTAAACAGTAGTGGAGAGAGAATACATCCCTAACGCATCGTTGAATTTGGCATTTTTGAGTAAGTTTACCAATAACTCAGACCATTGCCCTCTGACGACAATATAAATTCTACACCAGCATTCTTCAGTATATTTGAGCTTCATATATTTTACCCTGTTAAACGCTTTCTCGTGATCGGTAAAGTGTACGAAAATGTCTTTACGTTGGTCTCGACACTTTTGGAGAAGCATATTTAAAGCAAAAAGCGCTTTTCTACTACCAATGGCATTTTTAAACCCAAACTGGGTCTCATCTAGGCCGCTTTCGTATTTACTCCTTTTCTACAGTACTCAGGAAAACCTTCAAGATGTGAATAATGTGACTTATTAACCTGTATTCGTTACAACTTTTAGCAAGTTGTTTTTTTTTGGAAGCGTTATAAAAAGAGATCTCAGCTATTCTTCAGGTATTTCTCCAGTGTTGTACACAGAATTAAAAAACTTAACCAGTATATTGATATTGTCTTCATGCATCAATAGCAGAAGTTTTAATGGAATATCGTCTGGGCTGGATGCTATTCAGGATTTTGCACGTCTTATGCCATGAAGAACCTCTAACTTCAAAATTTTCGGTTGTTCAGCTCCATATACATCGTCTGATATGTTTGGTCTTTGCTCTTCAAATAATTCAGTCACGTAAGAACTCCAAGCATTAAGGATTTCTTGTTCATTAATGAGAGGTTTGCCTGTTGTATCTACTAGTATATTAGGGATCCTCCTGCTGAACAATCCAGAAACTTTTCTAACCGTCTTATACATGCCGAAAGTATCATGTTTTCTCTCTAGTTTCTCCATTTATCTATATCTGTCTCCACTTCTTCTTAGCTGCACGAAAAATTTCTTGGATCTCTTTCTCTTCTTTTGATATTCCTCTATGTTTTAATTATGCTTTCTCCTTTTCTCCATGAGATCTAATATTTCTTCATCTAACCATCGTTGTTTATTTTGTTTGGTGTTATTTATAACATGTTTCTCCATTAACCTTGAGATTAGATTATGATATAATTTCCACATTTCGTTGACATTGCTGGTAAAATTTATCTCTTTCATATGGTTGATGATGATCTGTTTTCATTTGATCCTATTTTATAACTGCTATATTAAAATTTTTCAGCTGAGTAGTTTCCATTATCTTTTTTAACTTAACATTAATATCGGTAATTAGAGGATTATGGTCCGACCCAATATCAGCACCTGGATGTGCTGTAACCTTTATAGTGCATAAGAAATCTGCGAACATATCGTTTAGTAAAAGTTTACACGCCTTTCAAAATTACCACCATGTAACTCTTGGTGGAGTTCCATGTGATATGGGTAATATTTATATTTTTTCTTAGTACTGTTGGTGGTAAATTGTGATGTTTCTCAAAATACAGCTACACTACAACTACAAATATGAGGATTTTCTTATACATGTAGTAAAATTTCTAGTTCTTTCTCTCTATTAGCAGCTTTTCTGTTAACCACTTTTTGGACAATCAACATTTTTATAAGAATCGACACTTCATTTTAAAATTCTTTCGGGAAGACGGTAATTTTTTTAACCTCTCTTAATACATAAATCGTATCAAGAAAGTCATTCTTCAGAGAATTCATTTTAAAATATAAGACAGATGCAATAAAATCAAACAACAATATATGGAAATCAGGAAAAGTAATTACGATTGTAAATTAGATACTTTATAAAATTTTATTTTACATTGTTTCTATTCATGGCAACTACAATTCAAAAAAATGTATCAAGAAAAATAAGAAAAAGTTAAGAATTTGAAATATCTCAAAAACTATTAAAAATACCTAAAAGATACAAACAACAAAGTTGCAGGGTTTTTGATATAATACAAAATACAAAAAAAATACAGGGTGTACCATTGGAAAAAAAACTGATATATTTCAATTTTAAATTTTTCGAATTTAAACCAGTCTGGTAAACAACCTGGAGCTTGTATTACAAATCTTTAGTGAAAATAGTCTTAACATAGCCTTGTCTTCTTTGAAAATATTTCTAAATATATTTCCAGCAAAATTAAGAACGGTATTTATGAATGAACAGATGCTTGAAAATGTAACTTTTCTAACCCCAATTATTTCAAAAACTATAAAATTAAGGTATATCAAACCTTTAATTACGAGGTTTCAATATTATCCCCTTAATCGAAAAAATGGCTTTTATACAGGGTGTTCTATTTTAAAGAATACAATTTTATGCTGTCCTCATTTTTGGCACTTCCTGTAGAGCCTCAAATATTTTAAAAATATGCATATAAGTTAACAAGACAATACAGTAAATATGGTTCTTTGTAAATTTTACTTAAAATGCATAAACTTTCTTCATACAATCGTTGATTCACCCTGTACATATAAATTAAATTAAATATATCTTCCTGGATATGATAAATACCCCATTACTAAAACTATTCTGCATGCTCAGGGAAAACAATAGTTTGCTAAATTTTAGTACAAATTGTTTGCTCTAAACAATAAAATATTTCTCATAGACATAACTACAAAACAAATAACCCTAAATATTATGTGTAGATCTGTTTTTATACCGATATTGATTGTTTTAAAACTGTTCGGATAGTTAGTTAACGTACAAAATTTTACACATTCCGTTGCCGAGATTATATTGTCTACTAAGCTTACTCGGGTTAGCTGAACAATTTAGCAAACTCTAATAAATCATTTGATTTAAAACATACCTAGAATTTGCAGCCTATCTAATGATTAATAAAAATTCCAGATTTCCAAATTCAATATTTCAGTCAATTTTTAATACAATATAGAACTGCAAAAGTTTTATTTTTGATAAGAACATTTCATGTCGTTATATGCCAAGAACATATTTGGATCTGCATACGTAAACACTATTCTCTGAACTTTACACCATCTCGGAAAAAATTTAAATATGTCTATATTTTATTGGAAACAATTTCGTTACAAAAAATTTCGAATTTTTATAAAAATCTATTTTAATCTACCGTGTATCTGTTTAGAGCCCCACAACTTTTATTCTAAATAAAATTTTTATAAAAAAATTGAACCGACCTCTAAAAGTGCGTAAAAAAGTAAAAAATAACTAGACATTTTTATATAAAATTGAAATTTTTGAAGTCGGCGTCAAACTATTGCCTGAAAAAATGTGATTCGCATAAACAGATTAAAAATACTTTATTTATAATTGCTTTCTTACCATAATTTGTATATATTAGTAGTTATTTATTTCATTTAGAAATAATTTGGCGCCGACGTCAAAAATTTCAAGTTAATATAAAAATTTCTAGTTATTTTTCACTTTTTAGCGCACTTTTAGAAGTCGGTTCAATTTTTTTATAAAAATTTTATTTTTCGATTTTTAGTTTTGAATTCATTATGATGTTCATAAATTATTTGAACTAAGTACTAATCGAGATTATAGTACCTCGCAATGACACCAAGGTCGCAAAAAAGTACCCATTTTATCCTGAATTGTAAATCACCCTATCTATCTATCTTATTAACCTAATAGTTGTAAAAAATTAATTTCATATTCGTAATACACCACCCCCCAACCCCCTAATACCAAGTTTGAAGAAATGCGAATAAGGTAAAATTTTCTTCCTCCCATATTGGATCCGCCATATTGAATGTCAAAAAAATAATTTTAACGCCTTAATCTAATTTAAATCTAAACCCTTCAAAGCCCCCTAGTACCAATTTTAGATGAAATCCAGAAATTTAAAATTTCTAAACGGTCATATTGCATCTGACGTATTATATTTTCTTAAAATAATTTTATATTCGTTATTTACATCCTCAAAAATGATTCAGTTCCACATTTGAACAAAATTGTAAAATCTTTAGTCAGCTATTTTGCATTCGCCATATTGAATCCTAAAAAATACTATTAAATTCATAATTTACATCCTCAAAAACCCTCTATATCAGTTTTGGAGAAAGTCGAAAAATGTAAAATTTTTAGTACACCATTTGATTCTTTCAGATTGAGTTTTTCAAAAATTATTTTAATTTCGTAATTAACACTAACAAAAATCCCCCAATACTGACTTTAGACAAAATCGAGAAATGTAGAACATTTAATCCGTCATCTTAGATCCGCTATATTTATTTCTTTTTAAATAATATCAGATTCGTAATGCGCTATCCCAAAAACTCCCTTATATCAATTTTGACAAAAATCAGTTAAAATTAATTTTTTATCCACCATATTGGATCCGCTATATTGAATTTTTAGAAATATTTTGAATTCGTTAGGTGCGACTTCGAAAATTTCTCTATACCCATTTTGGAGAAAATCGAACAAAATTAAATTTTTTTGTCCCCCATTTTGGATCCGCCATTTTGAATTTTTAAAAATAATTTCAGATTCATTGGGTACAAACCCGAGTTTCGTCCATACCAATTTTGGAAAAAATCGGACAAAATTAATTTTTTGGCCTCCATATTGTAAGCACCATCTTGGATTTTACTGCACCAATTTCATCTAAAAAAAATGGGACCACCGCAGCACTTCCTAAACGTAACGTAAAAAATTTCATTCAAATCGGTGCAGCCGTTCCGGAGTAATCGGTGTACATACATAAATATATATATATATATATATATATATATATATATATATATATATATATATATATATATATATATATATATGTGTATATATATATATATATATATATATACGACGAATTGAGAACCTCCTTTTTTTAGAAGTCGGTTAAAAAGGGCTATTTTGTGTTTTCAATCTTATTAACCCACTGGTAGTCGCACTATCGATTCAAACCTATTAGATCGCTCCGGTGCTGCATTTCGACTATTTTTTTGTTGTTAAAAATGCTTTAAGCGAACCATATCTAAACACGACAAAGAAAAAATATAACATTATTTGTTTAACTTTTAATGAAATAATGGAAAAACAGAACAGTATATGTGTTTTGGGAGCTAAATTCCAGCTAAACCTATTCTAAAGAAAACAAAATATGTGAAATGATAACTAGTAAAAAATATTCTTTAGGTGCAACTAAACATATATATAAAATTATTATCAAGGAAAATATTTTCCTAGTTAATTAAATTCAACAAAATCTAACAATATCATGATTCGCCTTTAAGACCGGGTCTGAATTAACAATACAAAAATGCTTATTTTTGAAAACTTATTAATAAGCTAATACTATATTAGAAGAAAACAAATGCTAACTATATTTTGTAATAAATTTTATCATTTGAATTATTTAAAATATGATTTTTGTCCTAACAAGATTTCTTGGCATAATTTACATATTGCAGTTATATATTCCAAGCACATGTATGTACGGTTCTGTTCGTCTTCGAACCGCTGTATTTGCATCTCCCACTTTGTAGAGGTCGATTTTCAGGTAGTTCTTCTATATCACATATATCTTGTAGTCTTATATTGAATATGAAAATAAAACTGCAGGGAGATCTAATCACAAGTTTTTGTTTTATCAGTTCAATAGCCAGACCTGTCAAAGTTACAACGAAGCATTTTGGCTTCAAAATTATAAGTCACATATATTTTTTGCGAAATAATATCAGTCACCTACAGCACCGTGCAAAATATCACCATAGGCCATCTATTTGTCATTTTGGTACAATTCTAATTGACGCACAGCCTACCTACGGTGTCTACATCCCCTTTAGTACTATGGTAATTTATAATAACTATTGGATTTTTATATTTCCTCTAGTTGAATCAGTTTCATACGAAAGCAATAACAGCAGACCATTTTTGCAAGATTTTGGAATTTATAACACTAATGTGCCATCTCGATTAAAACTGAACATTGAAGTACACTCTAGTCTCCGCTCAGACTAGGTATATTTTATGAGAATCTTGCATTTGTTTTTTCAAATTGTGTCAACAACAGTAGTACAATGTCGGATGGAGAGTTAGATGATTTAAAAGGTCCTTCTGGTTGTTCTCCCACATATACTTATGATTTACTTGAATAAAACGTCTTTGAGTCTGCAATGTGGCAAATTTGTATTGCGTACTTGTTTGGTTTTTTGGGAAAAAAATATTCTAAAATTCCATTTACCCTACAGGTTGCAAGTATTTCATCCACAACTACAAATTTTGACATGTAACTTTGTAATATATTTTGCACACCATTACAATTTGTTTGATTCATTTAACAGTTAAAAAATTTTTCATTCTATCGCCACAAATTTCTTCGCATCTTTGAACTCTTTCAACTGAATTTAATATGTCAAGCAACTGTTTTCAACTATATTCCCAACATAACTATTTCTTCTTATTTTCAGATTAAATCAAAATTATTTCGTTTATTTATACATGTCCGTCGTAATCTATGTTTGTACCCGTATTATTAATGTTAACAAAAATAAATTTTTGAAAAATATCGGTAACACGACGGAAGCCCCAAATATGAGCAGAAAATTAGACTTTTTTTATTATTTTTGTGACGGAATCATAAAATAAAGATTTTAAAATAAACAGGCCGTTACCCGTCGCGACTTCGTTCGCTCATTCAATGATGTTATAATTTGAATAAGTATTTAATTACTATGTAATTACATAGTTCACGAACAAGATTTTATTAAAAAACCTAATATTATATAGAAAATGTTAAAGAATCGGGCACTTCAATCTAAACTAATTATGTCTTTTAGCCAATAACTTTCATAATTTCACCTGGAAATAGATAAATATATTACATGAATATGAATGAGATGTTAATTAATTGGTCAAATGAGAAATATTAGAAATATTGTATTGACAAATATCTTTGTTATATTGTATATTTGTACTGAGGCTTTTAGAGCCCCATTTAGCATATTTCTTTAAATACTAAAATCCCGTAAATAAATAATCCATTACACAAAAGTAATCCGGTTAGCGTTATTTGATATTCTTCTGTTGTTTTTTGATACCTACTTCAAGGGATCTCTTTTGTTGCCAACGTATGAGTTGCCACATTCACATGGTATTTGATACTCACAGTTTTTTATGTCCCTTTGAGTTGGTTTGACCCTAGTGAGGTGGCTTCTTAGAGAGTTATTTGAATAGAAAACAATGTTATATATCCCTTGGCACACCTCATTCAGATATATAAAATTAAACATGAAAATTCTAAAGCCAGAAAATTTGATTTTATGGATTCCTCGATATGGTTATGCATAATTTGATATTGTCTAGGATTTTGCTTTATTTTTTAATAGTTTTCCCCTTCTGTGTTTATTCGGACATCATAAAAATTTAAGAAAATAGTTGGAGTTCAAAATTTACTATCAAAAAGATAAAAATGTTTCTTTACTCTGCTACCAGAGATCACTTTACCTAAAACTCAAATTTAATTTTTCACGTATCTTTTTGGGTTTGGCAGTTATTGGTAAGGAGTACCTGTCATTTTAAAGATAAAAAAATACCTAATGAAAGATAGGACTCCTTATTCGAGTCGATAAACCACACCCTTTATGTGTCAATTAAAACTATCTGCTCTTAAAATTTCAAAATTTAGTTTACTGAAATGAGCCCATAACAAAGTATTGAACTAAATTATGAATATAAAAGAAAATGTTACTTTTCTGAATAAAAGAATTTTTAATTTAGGTATATTTAGTCCTAATGGAAGAGACATTAAAATAATTTATAAATTTATAACCTATCAACAGCTCAACTAACTTCAAAGTCTAACCACAAAGCAACTCAGGAACCGTTTGATACTACTGTGCTGGTCCCAAAATATCTTGCAAGAGTTTGCAGTTTCTCTTATTGATCCTCCATGTATGAAAAAATGAAAATCGACTAGACCTTTCTTAGAAGTCATATCAGAAAACTGTTAAAGATAAAATATATTAGATAAAAACCAATCTAAAACTAAACGACCTTTAGAAAGAATAAAAACGAAATGAGATGATTTCAAAAACAAAACTGTTTTAGAGAAGAAGAGAGCATCTCTTTTTGTCTATTTTGCGTTAAATAAGTGCATTAACAATTGAAGATATCAGTATTTATGGTCAGAATTAGAAACTGGATGAGTTAATTTCTGACAATTGTCAGTCAAAATTAATTATTCTATTTTTTAGCTATGTTCATAGGAGTTAAAAGACAAGTCAGCATGTTGCATCAAGTTGGTGCAATTTTAGCCAAAAAATATCATAAACCTGATGAAAATACAGCGTAGTTAAATATATATTCCAGTATCGAATTCAGGTCTAGATAGTTTGTCTCAAATTTTAACAGCTTTTTAGATATTAACAATTTATAGGATATTATATCAAAACGGAGAATCTAATGAAACGAATTTCACATTTGTTTTTCATCCTCTACCAGAAATAAAGTTTACTGCAATGACTGTAGAAGTATGGAATTTCGAAAAATAATGCACCTACATGGAAGAACAGGCGAACTTTAGAGCAGAATAATTAAACGTATATTACTTAGATAATATAGAAGAAAATGGCTGTAACTACGAAGTACACCTATTTTAGGTTGATCCCAAGCATATAGCACCACAGAACAGATTATGGCTCTGAAGAAATAAACATTAGTTGAAACTTCATTCCAGCCATATAAAGGTTCCAAGAAAACACTAACGCAGAACTAAATACTAAAAAATCAATATTTAAAAATTTTATATTGAACAAGAGACTCAAGCAATCTCATCAATTCTTTTAAAATAAATCTAGAACAAGTTATAAAACTTTCAAAATGGAAATACAAGAACATTAAAATACCAGTGGACAACAACAACCCCTATAAATTATGATTTGCTAATGAGCCGATATTAATAGTTCAAGGATGTAACGATTTTGGAATATATAACCAGGAGATTAAGTAGAGAATGGGGACAAGGAGTAAGTATGGTCAAAAAAAACTCAATTCTAGAATACATATCGGTGCTGACAGACCCGTGACAAATGAAGTATTGCGACAACTAAATACAGTTAGGATGGAAAGTCATAGATTGTATTATATTGGATATGGGAATATTGTAATATCAAACTTATCTACTATGTTACATCTAGTCGCCATCTACAAGAACTCAACAAGAACTGCTGTCCACTTGGCGGCAGTTGCCATTTTGTATTTTACCCCTTACAGTCTATGGCATGTACAGCTGTATTTACCTAAACTACCTAAACTATGGCCAGTACATTATGATACATAAATTATTGTAAATTAGACAAAGAAATAAGGAAAAGCGTTATTACTAAACTTAATAGCGTATCGTGGATTCAGCGTCGGACCAATAACATAAATGCAGTAAGCATTATTAGAACTAGCAGCCAGGTCTAGAAACCCAATACTGAAATGGAAATATAAGAATGAGAATACAATTGGGCAACAACAACCTTTATAAACTATGACATGCCGATGAACAGATAGTATTAGCCCAAGGATGTGATGACTTTGGAAATTGGAGATTAAGTGAAGAATGGGAACAAGAAGTCGACATGAGTAAAAAAACATAATACATGTATGAACATCGGTGATAGAAGACCCGTAGCAAGTGTTGCGACAACCATATAACTTAAGATTGAAACTCACAGGTAAGGGTAAATTATACCAAATGAGAAGAAAAAGAAAGACAAGGTAGAAGAGCTATTATTAAATATTTTATCATATTATGGAAGCAGTTTCGGCTCCATAACACAAATATAATGAACATTATTACGAGTAGTTGCGAGCTTTAGAAACTAAATACTGAAGAGGAAGGACCGCACGAAGCCACAAAAATGAAAACGTGCAGCAGAAATATCAAGAATAGAAAAAGTCACCAATTAAAGACTTCATGAAACTATGGGGGATTAGCATATAATCACGAAAGATGTGAAAATTAAACAACTCTGATGATGAGGATACGGACAAAGGATATCTGATAAAAGACTCCATAAACAAATTCCTGACTAAAATTCTCTTAATGAGTAATTGATCAAATTTTATTTTTATTATAATTGAATGACACAAAGGATCAAATATATTTGGAAATATTTAAAATACTTAGCGAAACAATATATTATAACTGAGGAGTTTACTATAACGAACTTCATATCATATCAAGGAATTGCATTCTTTTTACTGAATTCATAAATTATCCTAAAAACGGACTTTACTTTTTGATTTCCTTAAAGTTGAAACAAAATAATTCTATCCCTAGATTTCCCCTTAGTCTATTTTCATCATTAGCATCACTATAATGCAAGAGAAGTAAATTACTTAAAAAAGTATTTAGTTTGAGACACATCAATAATACGAATTAATAATAAATGACGTTATATCTAGCCATTAAACAAGCCCACAGGCACATGACCAATATTTACTGTTTGTCTTAACGCTGACTTCTGGCTGTAAATCACTGGTTGATTTATGGAGTGATTGAAATGCAGATGCCACAATACAGGTAAAACTCCGAACGGGTAATACTGTGCTTACAAAATTTCTAATACCAATATTTTACTATAGAACTTAGTAATACTGTTATTAGAATAATGATTTATGACGAAAAGTATTTATAAAAATAATTTAAAATTTTTTAAAACTGTTTGTCAAAGCTTCGGTAAAAACGTATATCCGACTTTTAAAAACTAAAGTTTGTTTTAGTGAAAACGATATTTTTTTTATGTGTTAGCTAATTATACATGATTAATTTATTTATCATTAAATATTGTTACAAAAAGAAAACTTTTACATTTAACTTGTTTCTTGTTTTTGACCGTGTCGAATTAATACATTGGTTTTATTCTTTTGGGGCCATCGGTCATTTTTTTAATAAACATTAAAAAAAAATTAAGACATTTGACGTTTCAGTTTATTCATTCCTTAAACCTCCTTCAGAATGACAGTTAAATACTCAAATGGAAATAAAATGTAAAAAAATTTTATCAGCCTGATTCACTAACATAGTTTAATTTGACAACCATCCTAAATTGACAGCAGAGGGCTTAAATTGAACTGAAGAGAAATAATGAGTCAAGCAAGTTTTAACCCTAAAATACCAGCATAAAAAAATCATTTTATTTTATTACGGAACTGGCAAAAATAGAGAATTTTATTCATTTTGGGTTTTTTTATTTCCCTTACATATTTCAAGGCTTTATCGCCTAGTTCTTATCCCTAATATGCCTATATAAGTGTTTATTTGTAGACATGTAATATAAATTGTGATAATATCATAAGCAAAACACAACTGGCGAACTGGAAGAATTAAATTTCATGATAACTAGATCGGACTTAACTCTTAAATCTTCTTAATGAATCTGGCTGTGTATGTTTAAAATATGACTTACTTATTTTTTTCTCTTTTGTAGCGGCATATCTTAACTTATAATATCGTAGCAATTTTTTTACTCTATGCACATTCATATTTTCGTTGTTTTAGTATAAACCTAGAAAGTATATTGAATTTCTATAACAAAAGCTAGAAAATCAAGAACTTGTTATGCGAATATCTGGTATTTATGTTATTTTAACATTGTTATAAATACTAAATCATTTGCATCCGACCTAAAGTTTACTGTATTGGGAGTTTTTTTTATCTGAACCATCGCATTGATTGTTCTCCATATATAATTATTCTCTTTGTCTAAAATTTTGGCGTTTTTAAAATCAAAATTATAGAGGCTTTCTATTGCATGTTAAGCTAAGGCGGTGTTTAGTAGGGGAAGGCGGGGCACATGGTGCAAGGGAAACATTGATATGCCAAGAATATTCTCAATTGATGTGTTTGTCTTTCAAGTAAAACCAACTAAAAAAATATGTGCAATGTAAAAGTGTTTCAGTGACCTTCTGTGCCATGTTGTAAAGATTTATATATAGGTAAGTTAGTACATTCAGTAATAAGGTTTTCATGTATATCTAAAATAACTTGGGTGGTTTCATTTGTAACCCTTACTTTTTTCAAAATGTCTGTTGGGATACATTAATAAAGTAAAACCCAGGGTACATTGGTACATATAAATGTGCCCCATTATTGTATTAAAGTGTCCCGCTAAAGTACAATTAGATCTCATTATAAAAATTTGTTTGTTTAAATTAATCTGACTAATCTAATTTCCAGAAAATGGTGCGAACCTATAAACCAAAGACTGAAAGAAGCAATAAAAATTAGGAGAAAAATTTAAATACCGCCATATCCGAGGTTATATTGAAAAAGTTGTTTATATAAAGAGCAGCTTCTAACCTGCAAGTTTACAACATCGCATTGAAAAGTTCCGAAAATCTTGTGAAGATAATCAAACGTCATCTTCTAATTTAAATAGATCAAAGTACACTGTTGCTTAGGTATTCTAAACACAATAAGAGAGAGTATTTACAGAACATTTATTAAACTGCAGCAAAATGTACTATGGGCTGTCCTTGTACCAACTCTTGACTTTGGCTTATGAATTCGCAGAATACTCGGGTTGCAAATATTCAGAGTAATGGAAGAAAAATAAATGTGCAGGGAAAGACTGGGCAGTAGGATTTAGAAAGAGGAGCCAGGAACTAAATCTCATAAAACTTAAAAATAAAAGAAGTAAGAAGTTTGACTTTTAATAAAACTACAATAACCAATTTTTTGACAATTTTGAGCGTGTAATATCCAATGCTAAAATTTTACACCTGACCGTATAATAAATCTTGACAAAACACGACATAACACAGTTTTACTACGCTTAAAGTTTTGGCTAAAAGAAACACAGAGGCACGTAGGACAAATTGTATCAGCTAAACGAGGAGAGCTAGTTACATTTTCCCGAATAATGACTGCAATAGGCGTTGCTCTTTCTCCTGTTTAGGTCATCCCCCGTCTCTATAGATGCATAGATTACCTTAAGGGCCATTGCATGGCTGAGTCGTTTTTTGTCGAAAATAAGAAGACTCTATGGCGAGCTTAGTTTGAGGTAGGTCTTTTCAAGATCAAGTTGCTTTTTGTCGAAAATCAATCAAATTGTCATGTCAGGTGCATTCAGCTCATACAGATAAACTATATTTTCTCAATAAAATAACTTATTAAACTTTATTACTAGAATTCACTACTTTAAAATACAATTTAAATGTAACAGTTAAAATAAATTACTCTGATCAGGACAGAAATGTTTAAATTTAATGGTACTACAAAAAGTTGGTAGCTTTTTCTTCATTGCAATTCCCAAATTTTTATTCAAATTTTACAAATTACGCTACGTTACTATTGACTAATATTGGTGCTTACTTGATTTTATATTATTTAACCTGCTACTTTGATTTTCTTTTATTTAAAATCAATTGATACTCATTTGTAGTTAGGTTGCTTCTCGAGGCAAAACAGTTACGAGAAGATTGAAAGTAAAAAAAAAAAAGAAATGGAAATGTTCTAGACAAAAAATTACAAATTAGTCCCTGAATTTGATCATTGAAGATGTCAGAATAAAATCCAGATATTTATTGATTTTTTTTTACCAGTTCTATAATTTTCTTTGTTCGATCAGTCTCAGAGGATATATTCGCAACAGCTTGGTTCTTAAAAATATCGAAAGAAGAAAGTTTACGAAAAACACCATTTATCAGGTTTTAAACCCAAGGTTCAGAACTGAAAGGAACCCAAAAATCTGAAATTATTTTTAGAAAAATTGTATTAGAAATACAACCAATTGATGATTAGAAAATCTAGGACAGGGAAATAATATAGAAATTCAGTAAACTTAAACCACTATTTATAAACTTATTTAAAATATGGTAAAATAAATACGACCTTCCACTAAGAAATGTCTGTTATACCACCGCTATTGCAGCAAAACTATGCCCAAGTGTAGGATTTACCCGGAATTTAACCCATTCGCAAACAGACCTGCTAGAGCGGTCATGCTTACATCGAAACGACTGCTATAGCAGTCATATTTTACTTGAGTGAACCGGCTGCAGCAGGTGGGAAATGTATGTTATTCTAATGAAAGCGTATGTGGGGTGTCTCACTAGATAGAGAAAATTAGCAATGTGGTTGCGAAAACTCATCTGAGCTGACTGGAAGGTGTATCTGTGTTCAAGTTAGTATGTTAAATTTAACTTTGGGCTGCGTGTTTACCTCATATTTACCGTCAAGATAATAAAATTTCTTGCCTTATTAAGTTGTGAGATGCGTTCTTGTGATGTTAGTTATGCGGCTTTCATGATAAAAGTAATTTTTTTTAGTAAGATACCTGTTTTGGCTCTATTTGACTTAATTGTTGCAGTATATCGTTTATAGATGGATCCTACGGAGGATGTGCGTATACTCAAATTGTATGACGAAATATCTATGGATATAGAACCTTTCAGCCCGGGAAGTGAAGATGACCATGATCCTAAAAACGACATGGAAAATTATTCTTCAGAGTCAGAATACCAACAAAGAAACAACCTCAGGATGATTCTCTTGAAAGCAGACCACCACCCCAGGACAATGGTTCTGATAATGAATCATCAACACCTGACTGGCAGAGTGATACGGCCAATATTGATGATATTTCTGGGAACAGTTTACAAGAAAAAATCAACCTTAATCGGAGATCAACTGGTAACTATTTCAATACGGCAGAAATAGATTCATTCGTTTCTTACTAAAATATTAATTTCTAAATTTTACTTTATTGCGATGAATGTATAGATGTCCTTCGACTGACGACATTTTTCAGTCTTACATCGAAAAGTCTGCAGGTTTAATATCGTGCCTACATGTCTTGGAATTTATATTTTATATAGACAAACATTTTCTGCGAATATTGCCCTCGGTTGGCTGCATCTCCACTAACGAAAGCACAAGGTTGTCGAAACGCGTATGGGCAGAGAAACAGAGTTGCATATGCAGGAAATATACTGCTTATATATTCTTTCTTTTTTTCTGCTTGAAAGAAGGATACATATAGGCACTGCAGAAATAGATTTATTTATTTTTTACCGAAATCCTAATTTTTAAATTCCGCACTACTCCGGTGAGTGTACAGATATCGTTGTACTAGCAACATTTTTCAGTATGACATCGAAAACTCGACAATTGTTTCCTGCGAATGTTGCTTTCGGTTCGATACAGCTCCATTGACGAGACCATAATGTGGTCAAAAGGGCGTATAGAAAAAGAACCAGAGTTGTATTTGCAGGAAATAAACTGTATATTTTTTTCCCTGTTTTCTGCTCAAAGCGAAAATACATATAGGCTATTCCTTAAAGACGGTAGAAATAAATTTAATTTCCTACCGAAATCTCAATTTTTGAACTTGGCACTATTCTGGCGTATGTATATATGTAGTTCAACTGGAGACATTTTTCAGGCTAACGTTGAAAAATCGGCAGGTTTAATATCCTGCCGACATATCTCTGAATTTATATTTTATATTGATAATTTCCTGCGACTGTTGCTCTCTGTTCGATTTAGTTCCACTGATGAGACCATAAGGTGGTCGAAACGCATATGGAGAGATCACCCAGAGTTGTATTTACACGAGATAAACTGTTAGTATATATTATTTCTTTTTCTACTCGAAAGTAGAATACATATAGGCAAGTATTACTGAAATCCTAATTTTTATATACAGTAATTGTTAATTTCTTAAATTGCTACCAATTTTTGCAAAATAAATCAAGTGAAGCCTAAAATTTGAAAAAGTGTAGTTCTTCTAGCTTTTCTATCGTACCAAATCTCATGTTATCTTTTATGGTTTTTGAATCAAATGGATGAAAGCTCCAAAAATAATACTTTTCCATAGTTTCGATTTTGCTCGAATATGAAGGAGAATATTCCTGTTTAAAAAACTAAGGAGAGCCCTAACCTTTTAAGTCTCAGTACTTCAAACCTCAATTACCTATAAAACCGTGTTTTAATAAAAGAAACTAGATTTTCTAAATAATTAAAAAGAAACAAACTAAATGAAAGTGAGATATTTTTTTCCATGTGTGTATTTTTCTGGAAATAATTTACATTTTTAAAATTTAACAGATGGTAAACTTTTATACGAAGTTCAAGTTCATGTTTAGGGTTATTTCAATCACACTAAATGCATTCAGGCTTCGTATTAATGAAAGAAAATTGACATTAGGCGTCGCGCGGCTAGAAATTAGAAAGAAAAAGGGCGAAATACTTAAAATGTGACTACGCATAAATGAAAATGTTTATTAATGGGCATGCAATAATATTCAAATTAATATTTCTATTTATTTCTAGTTTTCATTCTGTGTTCTCATATTGACAATGAATACACCAAAAAAATTTACGAGCAAATATGTAACACGTTTATGGGTCAAAATAACAATTGGGGATCATTTGAAGATATTTAATTCCACCATCGTTTTGTCGGTCAGCGTTCATAAAGAAATTTTCAATGGTGATATAGACCTTAGAAGCAAGTTTAGAGACCAGGAGAAAATTTTTATTTTTAACAACGTGTTTCCTAGGTGTACTTGGACTAAATTGAAAAATGAGGGGAATATCCTATACTCCTTAATAGAAACGAATTAGCTTAGTAAATCTTGTTGGAGATTGAAGCTTGACTGATTATCTATATAGAAAATAAAGCTTTATGTGGCACTGAGAAGTATTTTCTTGGATTTTTTGTAAGGAAAAAGCCTTTTTAACCATAGCACAATCAATGAAATTTTTTATTAAATAATTTTGTGCAGATAAAGTTGTAGAATTCAATGTACTGGATGCATTTCTAATATTAGGCTAGATAAAATAGGATGGTTCAAACTTTTATCCGATAAAACAGCAATAAATTAAATACATTTATATATTTAACTCCAATTATGCAATTTAGAATGGTCGGAAATTGATTTGGAGGTTAAAGGTTACGGTCATTTAGAGTTTGATTCAATGCTTTCTCTTATAAACTTACATTTTTCAAGTTAAAAATGAATGAAGTAGATTACTAACTATTTAAGTACCATTTCGATTTATATCTCGAGACCAACTCGAGGTTAAATTCTTATACCACAGAAGGTATGAAAATTACACAGAAAAGAAAAATAATAACGAGAAAATAAACAAAAGTTGTGAAGATCCAATAGAGGCATCTTGTTGAAACCTCGATTTGGAACCTGAGATTAAAAATCAAGATTGAATGTGAATCTCTTGGATATTTCTTAATTGGGGTTAAAGCATTCCTTCACTGAAACGTACGAACTGCTAAGATTCCCTTTTTCAAGCTTATTCCAACAAAAAAAGACTCAACTGAACAGAGAACAAGTTAAAAAATGAGGTAACTAAACAACTCAATTACTGGAAAAATTTTAACTATTTTTTATCCCAAAATTCAAAACGATCGTTAAAATAAATTGAAGCGAAAACAATTACAGTTGCTTTGGTTGTTTCAAAAAGAAGAAATAAGGCCAAAGCATATGGCCTTATGTGAAAAATCCGTCAGTGCCCACAACGTTTCCTGCTTCAAGCGTGCCTAAAATTTTAAAAGATGACAGTTTAAAAATGATTCATCATTAACTTTTCTGGTTCAAAATTAAATAATTAATGCTTCAGTTATTGTTAAATTAATGAAACACATTTTCATTTGGACATTACCGACACAGACCAAGTAACTAATAAGTTTCCTGCCAAATTTCTCTTTCTCAAAAATTATCGATTTCTTGAAACTGCAGACCAGATGTCTATCCGAATCGACGCCAACAAGACAAGTTATGAATTGAAATTTAAAATACCCCAACAAAAAATATAACTTAAGTAATTCCTTGATAGTTGGTGTATTAATGGGAAGTTTATAACCTCAATAAACACAAGGGTAGAAAACACTGATAGGGGTGAAAATTAAAATAGAACTCTAACGGTAGGCAAGAAAACCAAAATGTAACTGAAAAAAGGTAAACTTAACGACAATAGAAATAAATACAATCACTCAGAATCTAGTGAATATCAAGCAAGGCAACAGTGATAATTAAATGCGACATGAAATCGCTACTTTATAGTGTAAGAACGTAGCTGAAAACCGAACTGGGAAATTAATTGACGAGGAGGTAGAACTACGGGAATTTGTAGTAATATCAAAAATGCAAACAATCCACAAATGCTAAATTTTTATTCAAAGATAATATGAGAGATACCTCAAGAAAAGCAGATTGTGTTTCACCATAACTTGAGTATTTGCAAAAAAAAAAGGTAAAATTAACTAAATTAGTCATAGTAAAGTTAAACTGAAATTTGAACTGTGAGTTAGTACTGGAAGATTTCTGAGAATGTTAATAACGATCTTAAAATTTTCTAAAAGGACTCAATATAGCAGATGCAATATGATGGTGTAAAAATTCTATATTTCCAAATTATATCCAAAATTAATACTGAGGGATTCTGCAGGGTGTAGATAAAGATTAGATTAGGAGTTTAAAATTATCTTTTTGAAATTCAATATGACAGATTTAATATGATGTGTTGAAACGTTGACATTTTCATTATTTTTTCAAATTTGGTACTAGGGGTTTTTGGAATTTAGCGATGTCTTTATTGAACTCTAGCAACTATTGGTCGAATATATCTCACATCGTTTATATTTTCCGTACAGCTACTTTGAAACATGGGAATTTAAACTTGAAATATTCTTCATAGGTGAGTTTAAGATATGAGTCGAAATGATATTTAGATAATATATATTCCACTCCATTCATTTTTGATCTGTCCAAATATAGGCTTATATAGGAAATCATTGAACTCAGCAATAAACTACCTTTACCTTTTACTTAAAGGGCAAATTTGTGTTCCCATAACTTTTATAATGAGAAACTGGTAAAAATGAACTAGGATCTGTTTGGTGAAACTGGATTTAAAACCTTTTTTTTTCTTGCTCTGTCGGATAAAAATTTGGGATATTAGCCTCTCTCTTTGGGGGAGGGCGGTGATATCATAAAAATATAGTATAGTAAATTAAAGTAAATTGTCGACGAGGGGGGGGGGAGACACCAGCATTTCTGAATTTGAAGCTCTTGAGGGGGCACTCCTTAGCGAGTTGTCGACAGGAGAGGGGGATGCCAACAACATTCATATTCCTAGGTAAGAGGCAGGGTATGATCTACTTTTCTGAATTCAAAGCTTTTGGAGGGCGGCGATTGCAAACAAATGCGATTTGTCGACGGGTGGGATGCCAACAACATTGCCATTCCTAGGTAAGAGGAAGGGTTGGATCTATTTTTCTGTATTTTAAGTTTTTGGGCGGAGACGATCGCAAACGAACGCGAGTTGTCGACGTAGGGGGAAGATGCCAAGAACATTCTCATTCCTAAGTAAGAAGCTTTATTTTTCTAAATTCAAAGCTCTTGGAGGAAATGGTTCGTCAGGAACGAACAAATACGCAGAGGCACGAAACCCCTCTGCGAGAGGTTCTGAGACAAAAGGCTATTAAAGTCTTTCAAAAAGCAGAAGAGCATGATAGTCCATTTATTAGACAAGCAGTGGATTACAATCCACAAGAAATAAGAAAACATAAAAGACCTAGATTCCAACTCTAGGCAAATAAAGCAAGAGAAGGCGAGAATTAAATATCAGGTAGAAGAGAGAAGAAAGAAGAAGACGAGAGAAGTAGATGAGCGAAGAAGAACACCGAAGAAGGAAAAAGACCGACAGGCAAACAGATCCCGTGGAGGAATCCCAAGGACCGCGCCGAAGAACAAGGGAACAAGAAGCCCAGGTTAAATTTTTAGGTAAAGTATGAGATGAATGAATGAGAGCGTGGACCAATCTTACATTGAATGTGAAATGCAAGGCGGTGCTATGCAATAGGTGCAACAGCACCTGGAGCGGAAACACTAATGTGTGATGACCGGAGGTTTACCAGGCTACGGCCCGGAAATCAAAGCGATACTCACAGTGCGCTTCTATAGGCTATGGCTTCACCATAGTCAACCGAAGTAGTTCTTGAAGCTCTTTAGTCCAGAGGGGGTTTTAGCCGGTAGAAATCCGGCACTACCTTCACACTTCGTGTTGGCTATGCAAGAATTACTCTCCTCGAAAAAAAAATCGTAGTGGGGGACGATTACAAGCAAACGCGAATTCTCGAGGTGGGGGGGGGGAATGCCAACAGCATTCATATTCCTAGTGTAAAAGTAAATTCGTGTCTATTTTCCTAAATTCGGGGATTTAGGGAAGACAATCCTGCCCACTCTTCTTGGATCCGCCATTCATTGGTATTGCATCCAGTATATAAGTTAATGAGAGTTCAATAGGTTGTTCCATAGCTCAAAATTACCTTTTTTCAAAAATATTTTTTTTTTATCTTGAACAAGGTCATATTTTCTAATACCACTTTAAGACTATTTCCCAACATTGATAATCAAACGACCTTCAAGAAGATTCACTCTGCTACTATCGAGGGATAAATATACAACTTTGTTCTCAATTTTTTTTATTTCACCCCACAGTATCAAGTTGAATCTGGGTCAATGTTAAACCGATAACCAAACGATAAGTTGAAAGGTTTCTTAGTTATTATGAATTTGAAAGTACAATGCAATCATTCGGATTTTTAAAATATCAGTGGATCAATATTCTTAAAAATTGATTCTATGGTCGAGATCGCTGGAAGTCCTTTTTCAAACCCACCAATTTTGTTTGCTAGATCGCTGATCTAATGACATAAAAATAGCTCTTTGACCATGAAATTACTTCCAGATGTCCTTTTGACTTAAAACATGATTACATATATGAACATGAAATAATAATAAAGAACGAAAGCTTACACGGCTTTGGTCAAGTTGGAAGTCATGGTTCTTGGGTTTAAACCGGGTCAAATTGGAATTATTATCTGAAGTTTCACCACCGGTTTCAATCTGGTGGGGTAAAGATCCCTGAAGATGCCTCGCGCGAAACGTCGAATAATAATTCCAATTTGATACAGTCAAACCAAAGAACCATGATTTTCAACATGAAATAATAATATTAAAATAGGGTTTATTTTCTGGAATATCAAACTAATTTCCGAATTACTTTATAATTCAACCGCAAGATCTAATTCAAAGTCCCCTTTTTATTTCTGCTTCATGTAAAAAATAAAAGTTTCTTTTCAACAACATCAACTTAATCTCTGATTGATCTATTGAAGATCAAAGGCACGATCATCATTTGTGGTTCGACTTCCACTTTTATATCTTTTATGGAAAACACTTTCCATTGGCTTGCTTACTTGGCAAAATACTTAAATAAACTAATTAGAGGTTACTATAATTACCAATTTAATATTACTTCCCTTTTTCTCAAGTACTTGAATTATTATTGCAGCTATTTTACGTCGAAAATTTATGGTAAGACGAAATGAATTTGATAAACGGACATATCATTGAAAATTCGATCTCGTCGTGCTATACATGTGGGTTTCTATTTGTATCATAACAATAATATAGTTCTTATCAATAATCTTTTATAAATGTGTAAATATTTAACATAGACAAGGTTAGGGTTTAACAGAGGCAGTGTTATAACATCGATTATTTGACTTTAAAGGATGTTATACAGAATGCTACAAATTCATGTCTATCTATAGGGATCTCGCTAACCCTACAAGATACGAAGTAGGTCAAATTAGGGTTAATTTGCGTAGTTTGATGCCTAATTAAATACCCTTGAGACATTTAAATAATTCCAAATACTTTCGAAGGTATTCATAAAAAAGAACAAAATCAGTTATTCCTATTTAATTTTTTCCTAACTTTATTTGATGAAATATTTTGAAATAAATTGCCTAATTTTATTACTTCGTCTCCTGGTGTACAAATTATTTTATATCCGACGTTTCAGATTTCATCACTTTAGTTTTCATGGGAAAATTACGATTTTTTTAGATAAACATAGAACATTGTATAAAAAAAATTTTTTCAATATTTTATAGTTTTGTGCTATTATATTTATCTAATAAGACTCATTTTACTGATCTTGAAGCCCCAGTTAATAAAAACAGGAAAAATGATTTATATAAACATAGGTTCGCAAAAAAAAATTATAGTGAGCATTCTCTCAGGGAATTATATAATTTATTTATCCCTATTTTTTATGTGACTTTTTTTTAAATTCTACCTAAAATTATGATTCTGCAAAACTATTTCCAAAAAAAATAGATATTCTTGTAAAACATCACCACACTAACAGTTTGGGTTAAAACTCATTTAGTTAAATCAATACATGAAATCTGATTTATTGGTGTTTAAACTAAATATCAAAATTTTAAGATCTAATAAAAGAACATTCATTCATTCATTTTGCTTATTACAATAAAAAGGGATCTTTACCTTTTCTTAGCTTTAAACTTAAAATAAATTAAGAAGGTAAGAAGATCACAGAAGAAAAAACGTCGATAATAACTCTACATGGTATTTTGCTTTTGTTATTTAATCATATAAGTTCTATTGTTGGTTGAACGAAAAATAAAAATAAAAAGAAAATCGATCATTTATATACGGAGTTGCGTATGTTGCACGTTTGCTGAATGTGATCTCAGTACTACAACGGCATAATGTGGATATATTCACTGCTATTGCATCTCACACGGAGGAATCCGTGAAAGCCGCATAAACATATATATATATATATATATATATATATATATATATATATATATATATATATATATATACATATATATATATATATATATATATATATATATATATATATATATATATATATATATTTTGGACGAAATTGGTGAAGTAAAATCAATATAGCGACCACAAAAATTAATTTTGTCCGATTTTCTCGAAAATTGGTGCGGAGAAGTTTTCGGGGTCGCACATAACGATTCTAAAATTATTTTTATAAAATTCAATATGGCATATCCAATATGGCCGATAAAAAATTAATTTTATCGGATTTTCTCCAAAATTGGTATGGGGGAGTTTTTGGGGTCGCACGTAATTAATCTAAAATTATTTTTATAAAATTCAATATAGCGTATCCAATATGGTGGACAAAGAATTAATTTTTGTCCGACTTTTTTCAAAATTTTAATGGGGAGTTTTTGGGATCGCATCTGAAAATGAAATATGGCGGATCTAAGATGGCAGCTTAAAGATCTATATCTCTCGATTTTGTCTAAAATTCGTATTGGGGGATTTTTGTTAGTGTTGATTACGAATTTAAAATATTTTTTGAAAAACTCAATCTGGCGGATTTAATATGGCGTCCTAAAAATTTTACGTTTTTCGATTTTCTCCAAAACTTATATAGGGGGTTCTTGAGGGTGTAAACTATGAATTTAAAAGTATTTTTTCAGGATTCAATGTGGCGAATCCAATATAGCGGACTAAACATTTTACATTTTTTGATTTTGTTCAAAGGTGGGACTGAATCGTTTTTGAGGATGTAAATAGGAAATAAAAAATTATTTTAGGAAAATCTAATATGTCAGATGCAATATGACGGTCTAGAAATTTTAAATTTTCGGATCTCATCCAAAATTGGTACTAGAGGGCTTTGAAGAGTTTAGATTTGTATTAAATTAAGACGCTAAAATTATTTTTTTGGAATTCAATATGGAGGATCCAATATGGTGGGTTGAAAATTTTAGCATATTCGCATTTTTTCAGATTTAGTATTAGGGGGTTTTAGGGGTGTAGTATTACGAATATGAAGTTAGTTTTTTACAACTATTAGGTTGATAAGATACAATATGAAGGACTGAAAATTTTACATTTTTCTATTTTGTCTAAAATTTACATTGCGGAGTTCTTGGAGCGTATACAAATTCAACATACAGTATATATATATATATATATATATATATATATATATATATATATATATATATATATATATATATATATATATATATATATACACTGTATCCAAAAAAATATGGGACCACCGCAGCAACTTCCTGAACTTAACGTAAAAACTTTCATTGAAATCCTTGTCGCCGCTCTGGAGTAATCGGTATACATACATAAAAAAATACATAGTCGACTAATTGAGAACCTTCTTCTTTTTGAAGTAGGTTAGAAATAAATCCACTTATATGTCTTGTTTAAATAGTTGCCAAATATAACTTAAAAAATGACTCTTACAACACCAGAGAAGCATTCAGAATGGCGAACAGTAATCAAGTTTTGAGAGGATTTTTTTAATCATAAGAAATATGTAGTCAGTTTAATTAAAGTAAATATACGTGATGCTTAATGGAACTTTATTTTGCGAAATTTAGAATTTTGTGGCTACTTTCGTAAATATTTTGTAGAAGCTCTAAAAGGTTCGTTTCCTTGCGAAAGAACTCATCAACGTTATGGAAAGCGGTTCCCAGTAAAATCGGTTGAAAATATAGTATGATGCAGGAAATTAAGTGCCTTCACTAAAAAAAGTTATATATATATATATATATATATATATATATATATATATATATATATATATATATATATATATATATATACAGGGTGATTCAAAAATCGATCACGAAACTTAAGGGGGTGATTCTACTTGACAAAATAAGGGTAGAGCTTCATATAATTTTTTTTCAAAATGTCATTCGTTTTCGAGTTACAAGCCGTCCAAGTTCAAGTTTTTATTTTTTGTTTTTTGAATTACTCGCTTACAGGAAAACCGATTTGACTAATATTTGAAAGATAGGCTAAGTCTTCTGCGCTTCATCATTTTAGTAACAATTCACATTGATTGTTTGCCGCTAGAGGGCAATTTACCTACATTGAAAATTGTTTTTTTGTCATAATTTTTTAGTGTTGACAGCTACAGTAGTTTTTGGCATAATTTCTGAAAGACTGATGCCAGGCCTTTAAAAAAGATGCTCTTTATTTACATCGCTAAACCCAACGGTTTAGACGTAAATCACCCTTAAAAATTAAGTGGTAAATTTACTTTTCTCATTTCATTACCACCAGCTACCAGGTAAATAGCTATCAAAGTATACTAGAGCTGTCAGTTTAACATCAAATAAATTCGCTTTTTAAACTATTTAATTTATAATCTTAAAATAACTAATAATGGCTAATCACCAATATTCAAATATCGAATATTGTGATATCCATTTTTGTTATGGAAAAGCAAATGGTAATGCAGAGTTGGCAAGAAGATATTATATGGAGAGTTATCCGGAAAGAAATATCCCTCATGCTCAAACATTTTCCAGTGTGCACAGGAGGCTTGCAGGATGTGGTTCCTTTAAAAGTTATAATGGAAATAGGGGAAGACCTAGAACTGCTAGAAACGTGCAACAAGAAGAAAGAGTGCTTGAAATTATTGAAGATAATCCGGGTATTAGTACTAGAAAAATTGGGAATGAAGTGCGGCTCTGTCAGGCTAGTTCATGGAGGATACTAAGAGAAGAACAACTCTACCCGTTTCATTCAAAAAAGGTGCAGGCTCTTTATGACGATGATCGGCCGAGACGGTTGGAAATGTGCAATCAGATCCTAGCTAAGTATGAACACGATAATCGATTAATTGGCGTCATATTATTCACTGATGAAGCTGGTTTCACTCGTGATGGCATAACAAATCTACACAACATCCACACATATGCTTACGAGAACCCAAACAATGTGGTAGAAACGAAACATCAGCGTAGATTTTCACTAAATGTGTGGGCAGGGATAATAGGAGATTACCTTATTGGTCCTCATTTCTTTGATGGCCCATTAACTGGTGACGTATACTTAGATTTTATCCAAAATCGTCTCCCATTGTATCTGGAAGATGTGCCATTGGAAGTAAGGGCCAACATGTGGATCCTCCAAGACGGAGCTCCGCCCCACTTTAGTATACGTGTCCGACAGTATTTGAATGCAACGTATCCTGAGCGATGGATAGGACGAAGTGGACCACTGGCATGGGCAGCGAGGTGACCAGACCTTAATCCTATGGATTTTTTCTTTTGGGGTCATTTGAAACAATTGGTGTACGATATTCCAGTAATCAACGTCGAGGATCTTCGCTTCAGGATAATCGTAAAGTGCCAAATTATTAAAGAAACACCAGGAATTTTTCATCGAGTTAGGCGACATTTTTTGAAGAGTGTTAGGAAATGTATGGAAGAAAATGGGGGACATTTTGAGAATCTTTTTTAGTTTGTTTAGTATTGTTTCATTAATTTTTATCAATTAAATGTATATCGCAATAATCCATAATATGAATATTTACTGATTAGCCATTATTAGTTATTTTAAGATTATAAATTAAATAGTTTAAAAAGCGAATTTATTTGATGTTAAACTGACAGCTCTAGTATACTTTGATAGCTATTTACCTGGTAGCTGGTGGTAATGAAATGAGAAAAGTAAATTTACCACTTAATTTTTAAGGGTGATTTACGTCTAAACCGTTGGGTTTAGCGATGTAAATAAAGAGCACCTTTTTTAAAGGCCTGGCATCAGTCTTTCAGAAATTATGCCAAAAACTACTGTAGCTGTCAACACTAAAAAATTATGACAAAAAAACAATTTTTAATGTAGGTAAAGTGCCCTCTAGCGGCAAACAATCAATGTGAATTGTTACTAAAATGATGAAGCGCAGAAGACTTAGCCTATCTTTCAAATATTAGTCAAATCGGTTTTCCTGTAAGCGAGTAATTCAAAAAATAAAAAATAAAAACTTGAACTTGGACGGCTTGTAACTCGAAAACGAATGACATTTTGAAAAAAAATTATATGAAGCTCTACCCTTATTTTGTCAAGTAGAATCACCCCCTTAAGTTTCGTGATCGATTTTTGAATCACCCTGTATATATGCAACCAATACTAGCAAATGTCATCGAAAATGAATGAATTAATGAATAAACGAAACTTGGTGATACTTGATTATCGATGGTTAGGCCTCGTTGGGCCTTTTACATCTTACCATAGTTGCAAGTCAATCTAGGCCGATCGCCTTTGCGAATCCAAGCAGTCTTGTTAAGTGAACTGCTTCCTGAACAGAATTGTATTTCTGAAATGTCTCTCTCAGTCCGTTGAATGCTAGATACGCTCTGAGGACATAGTCAACAGTTTCATCCTCTACCAGATACTACCAGCACGTCGGGTAGTCCATGACACCGATCTTATATAGACGACATCTTCCTAACGAGAGAAGCTTGCGCGTAAGCCGTGCGCTAGGTCCAGTTAAATGTTCTTTGGCACACCTTATTCCAGGAGCTCCTTTCCATGATTCAATATATTTGCTTTACAGCAATAATTTTAATTCCCCTTTATGAATTGTTATTCGGACAAGTAAAATTGGTTTGGGTCCTCGTTAATAAATTAATAATTTCCGCTGTAAAAATCATCGCACATTGTCCGAGGTGGTCGAACTCTCTGACCACCGAGCTCTTGCCGAACACTCCTACTCCAGTTTTTTCATGTTGTTGAGATGTATCTGTATACTAGTATGCATTTCTCAGAAGATTTTGTTCTTCCTCTCAATCATTTCTGCTTAGCAGTAATATCTCCAGAGAGTGGTTTGGTTTTATAAGCGGCGTCATGCAATCTATCTGCATGGGGAGAAATGCACACCTAGGCAACTAAAGTCATCTATAATGTTCAAAAAGAGTTTGAGCATTTAATTTAGATGGTATCAAAATTTTTTTTTATTTTAAGTTTTACAGTAATTTTTCTTGACATTTTCTTTATGTAACCAGCATCGACACTTATCTAGTCGTATGTAAAAATATGTACCCTTCCTGTATACAATTTAAGAAAATATATCGATGACGTCATAGCTTCTTCCTGAAGTTCTCTGTATTTTTAGGTATTAAACAAAAAAAATCTAAACTAAAAGTAAAGTTCCACAGGTCCGAGCGTTTTTCCAAATTTAGTTTATATTGAATTTATCCGCTACTTCAAGAAAGTATTGTGTAGTAGAGAACGCAGAGTTTTTTATGATTTAGATAATTTAATCATAAAGTCTATCTGCAGAGATTAAGCCATCCTGGAACTACCATCAATTCATTTACAGATAGCGCCAATAATTTATTTGATTCAGGTTGGGCGCCACTATAATTAATTTTTATGGGAAGTTGTTGCTTATGTTATAGACATAATATATTTATGAAGTAAAGTAGTTAACACTTGAGAACACAAAGTTCTTTTTACCATTTTTGAGCTACAGATAGCGGCAATAATTTATTTGCTCTACGTTGGGCGTCTCTATAATTAATTTTTATTGGAACTTGTTGCTTATGTTATAAACATAATCAGCCAGATTCACTAAGAAAATTTAAGATTTAACCCCGATCTAGTTGCCATGAAATTTAAATCTTATAATCGGCCCGTTTTGTTTGGCTTATGATATTATCATAATTTATATTACACATGTCAACAAATAAACGCTATATATGGATATTAAGGATAAGAACCTTACCATAAAGCTTTGCACTATGTAAAAGGAATACTTGTATCCCGAAAATAAATAAAGTTCTCTATTTTTGCCGGTTCAGTAGTAAAACAAAATGATTTTCTTATACTTGTATTTACAGAGTTTAAAACTTGCTTGACTTATTGTTGCTCTTGTCAGTTTAAGCCCTCTGCTGTCACTTCAGGGCAATTTTAAATTTAAATCACGCTACAGAATCCGGCTGAATATATTTATGAAGTACAGTAGTTAACACTCGAGAACACAAAGTTGTTTACCATTTTTGAGCTACAGATAGCGGCAATAATTTATTTGCTCTACGTTGGGCATCACTATAATTAATTTTTATTGGAACTTGTTGCTTATGTTATAAACGTAATCAGCCAGATTCACTAAGAAGATTTAAGATTTAAACCCGATCTAGTTGCCATGAAATTTAAATCTTATAATCGGCCAGTTTTGTTTAGCTTATGATATTATCATAATTTATATTACATATGTCAACAAATAAACTCTATATATGGATATTAAGGATAATAAGAACCTTACTATAAAGTTTTTCACTATGTAAAAGAAATACTTGTATCCCGAAAATAAATAAAGTTCTCCATTTTTGCCGGTTCAGTAGTAAAACAAAATGATTTTCTTATTCTTGTATTTACAGAGTTTAAAACTTGCTTGACTTTGCTCTTGTCAGTTTAAGCCCTCTGCTGTCACTTTAGGGCAATTTTAAATTTAAATCACGCTAGTGAATCCGGCTGAATATATTTATGAAGTACAATAGTTAACACTCGAGTATATAAAGTTCTTTTTTATCATTTTTGAGCTACAGATTGCGGTAATAATTTACTTGCTCTATGTTGGGCCTCAATATTCTTGCTTATGTTATAAACATAATATATTTAGGAAGTAAAGTCTTTAACACTTGAGAACACAAAGTTCTTTTTATCATTTTGATGATATGATCATATATCTATCTGCAGAGGGAGCATCCTTGGAGATATCGTCAATTCATTTTTGAGCTACGGATGGCGCTACTAATTTAATCTTTTCTGGTAAAGTAGTCTTAGGAAATACTGTTGGACTATTGCAGTGAATATCTAATAAATCCTGCTAATGGATAATTTCAACGACAATAGAGCTAGCTAACTAGGGCACTGTGGGTTCTTCGTAGAATGGAAATCGACATCTAAACGTAACCGACTTTCCAACTATGAACCATTTGGAAGTAAATAAAATAGTTATAAGACTAATCTAGTAAACCCTAAGAAAAATATCGATTAAATTTTCCCGATTTCTATATAGTTTTCATAACCTTTTATCGTCACTCTTCTGATTTCATTAAAGCCGCTACTGTTAGAAATAAAACTATATTAGGTAATAGCTTGGTATATTGTTAGATCACTCTTCCTAACCGAATGCAGATATAGAATGTTTGACAACCTATTACTACGAGTAGTTATTTATTTACAGTTTAATTATTGTTGGTATATAACTCATGTACTTACTTCCCTTGTGCAACAGCAGATTCAAATATTATTCTTTATAATAAAAAATTAATTTCGAATTTCCAAATAATTTTTTATAAAATGTATTTTTCACAAAATCTCAGTTTAACCCAAGCGCCTTTGTGAAGCAAATATTTAGTATACTCAAATAAACTCCGAATAATGAAATTTCAGTCTACAGCGTGCTATGTGAAGCTAATAAAGCTTTGATTAAAAGTTTGTTTGCTTTGTAAAATGCATAATGGCAAAGCTGCTGATCTATGCTAAGTTTTAAAATGTACTATTTAAAAAACTCGATGACAGAAAGTAAGATTGACTATTTGAATACCTACAATGCTTTCTTTCTCATTTGTTTGGTGATCGAAGAAGCAAAAAATAATTTTGTAGATAAAAATATTTTCATCGGTCCTTTTTCCCACGTATTTTAAGAAAAAAAGGGCACTTCAAACAAACATCGTAGGACTAGATAAGTTTTTTTCACGTTTATAAAATGATTGATTTTATTTTACATCCCCCATGTAGGGGAAAGTCTTGCTGGTAGTTCCAATTTTGTAAAATTATTCATATTTACTACTTTGTTATACGTTAACCTTTGGGGTAGAAGTAGAATATGTACAAACGTATAGAATAAAGCTCAATAATATAACACAAAAAAATTAATTCACTGTCAAACTGGATATTGAGCATTAGAATCCAAGTCACAGCAAATTATAAAATACTATTTGAAGCCTCCTTCATCATTCCCACGATTATTATCTTCCGATAAGATCCTTCATTTCGCATTGCATTTACAATTTAATCTTTTCCTTTAACATTTTTTTCTTTATATTTTTCCTTTGATGGGATCCACGACTTTTTGGACTGTTCTTCTAGTAATATATTCCCAACATTTCGAACTTCAGAGAATTCCTTCCCGCACATTGTGTTAAATGTTTTGAATGCCTGTTAATTCACATAGAGGCTTGTTATTGTCAACGTTTTGCTGAGGAAAATTAGGGCTTTGCTTGATATCCAATAGCGGCCAGTAGGTCACCTATGACGAAGCAAAGTTTTCGTTTGTAAATATGTTGGAGTCAAAAGGAAAATTCTCAAGTTGATTATATTACTTGAAGTTGATGCCCAAGATCATTTTTCATAATTCCAAGAAACCTGTAAATTAAAATTGTCTTTCCTGGATTGCCAAGAAGACAGTTGTCTTCTACATAAACCTGGTGTACTTTTAATGGTTCATTGAAATCAGTTTTAAGTGGTTAAAGTCGATGTACTCGTATACAATGAGGTAGAAAATAGAACATTACTGAACTGGCTTTCACTTTGTCAGTCACGTCGACGTTGATAGGAGATGACTAATTACCCAGCAGTAAAAGGACTGATACACTTAGTGTTGGGTGAATGAAGTGGTCCATACTGATAAAACCTTAAACACCTGAGCTGTTTCTAGTTCCAATGTACTCAGGAAGATCATCAAATGGATACAGATATTTAAATTTTAAGTAAGGATGTAGGAATAAGACAGGGTGACAGCGTAAGTCCAACACTTTTCAATGTAATCATGGACGAAATCATTGATAAGGTAAAAAGCACAAATATTGGGTACTCAATGGGACACAACACCGTTCAGATTATATGATTTGCAGATGATGTTGCCTTAACAGCAGATAGCGAGGACAACTTACAAAGAATGCTTTTCCATCTCAATCGAACAGCCAAACAGTATAATATGAAGATATCTGTGGAGACAACCAAAGCAATGGTAACAGCAAAAGAACCGATAAGATGCAAACTAATGGTTGATGACACACATATCGAACAGGTTGGGAAGTTTAAATACCTGAGAGCACATACAACAAGTAACAGGGCAGTAACGGAAGAAGTACGCACACAAGCCAACAAAGCGGCCATGATATCAGGCCAACTAAGAGACATAATCTGGAACAATAAACATATGACGGTTGAGAGCAAAGCAAGAATTTACAAGGTCTGTGTAAGACCGATACTGACCTACGGCGCAGAAACAAGAAATGAAACAAAAAAGACAAAACAAATTATGAGAACCACAGAAATGAAAACGCTGAGAATGATCACGGGAATAAGTTTAATAGATAGAATAAGAAACGCAAAAATACGCGAGGAGAGCGGAGTGGGGAATGTTGTGAAGTGGGTTCGAAACCGTCGTAGGCAGTGGAGAGATCACGTGGAACGAATGGACGATGACGGACTAGCAAAAACCGTGATGAGAGAGCCGCCTGGATGGCCCCCCAAAAGATGGAGAGACAGCTGGATTTCGACCTCAAGCGAGAATCGATGAGGCATTGTGTAGATAACAGAACTTGGTTCTACCTAGAAGAAGAAGAAGAAGAAGAAATTTTAAGTGTGGAAAGACAAATATTGGTGGTATTGTATTCCCTGTTGAACTCATCTCTAGTTAAATGATAACTATGGGTGATTTTAATTCTTTATAGACTTTCGGAGCTAACATATTTTTTTCGAAATACTTATACACTTTGTTTCATTTAGGTGGCTAATTCTTGAAGATAGAAAATTAGATTTTAGCATAAGATTTCAAGGATTGTTAAAAATTTGTCAATTTGTGTTTATTGAACGAAGTGACAAGGCCCGGTCTTAGTCGATTAGGGAATTCTTATGAAAAATAATGATTTCTTTTCAAGACACCAAAGAACATAAAAGCACTTGACTCCCGTTCTCATCCTAAATTTTGATTTTTTTTCGGCAGCCGCAAGAAGAATATCAAGGCTTTTTTTAAAAATAAGTCAATCCTTTTTCACTCCGATTTTATGCAAAAAAAAAACAAGATTTGTTGCCTATTATAAGCATCTCTATAGGTTTCAACTTTTTATGAATCGTAATAAAATCAAAAGGTAATAGTTAATATTCAATATCAAGTCATTTGAGAGACAATTTTATAGTTGAATGTTTATTTATCAGTCTGTATCCTGAAACATGTTTAACAAGATTTATTAATAACATGATTCTGTTGGGTTTTACGTTTCTGAGTCTCAAAAATCCCCAATAACATTTGAAGTATTATAACATATTTTTGAATGTATTTCCAATAACACAGTAACCCTAACAAATACAAATATTGGAAATTTAACAAAATAGGTTAAAAAGTAACCTCTAACACTTTCATTTCACTAGCATCACAGGGGCTACTAAATTTGTTACCGAAGCAATGTCATTTGATAATATATCCATAAGGACACTTACAATCCCGCTCTCCCCTATACTATTTATAACAAAGAATATCCAAAAATAACTAAAAAAATGTATGAGGTTTTGGTAAAATTCTCTGACGTATGATATCTTTATCTTTTATAAAATTTCTTTCAATTAGTAAAATTATTCAAGCTCCAATAAGACTGATGTAGAGATTCAGCATTCGTATGTCTCCTATATTAACTTAACACCGTAAATTCGTAGCACAAGTATAAAGAAAAATCTTTGAAGCTTTATTTCCAAGGAAGGGATCTTCAAAAATATTTCAACTTTCATTTTTTCAAAAATATTATGAAAAAGAATTAATTGATTCTATTTTAATATAACTCGATTTTTCTAATTTTCACCAGACGCATAATTGCTTTCCGAAAAACGTCAAAATTATTTTCCTAAGTTTCCTAAAATACGTTAACGGTATTATTGTATAAACATGTATTTTTTTAGAATTTCGGAATCTATATTATCTTCTGAAGGAGAAAAGCTATTTTTTACGTGTCTATGTGCTAAATTAATTCTTGTTTTTCCAATATTAACAAAAAAATTTCTAAAGATATTTGCAATTTTATTCTCATCTTGAATCGTTTGAAATACTTTATGGTAATACAATAAAGTATTTCAAATGTTTTTGGTTAGTATTATTTTGTATCTTTGTCACCTCGTTTACAAGATGCCATGTTTCTCTGGTATTAAATTCATTAATTGTGTTGTTGTAGTAAGAGTTTTAGCTGTTAAGAAATTTTTAATTATTTGCCTCTTAACTGGCTCTCTCTTTTTAAGTGCTGATATTGAGAAAATGGGCGTTAGCGATATTTTCGTGTCAGTACTGTTATTTATTCTAACAAATTAATTATCACTGAGGGTGGAGGATATATCTATTTCTTTAGTAGCTCAATTTATAATAAAAATATTTAGATATTTGTTTATATCATATTTTCACTTAAATATATAGTATCAATATTTGAATAATCTAAAAATATCTCGGAATTTTTAAAGTTTAAAGTTACAAGAGCAAAGAAAATATTGAAATTCCCCGACTTCATTTGTATACAAAACAGTACAGTATATCAAGTGAGCTGTCGTCGAGGGGGAGGGGGTTGTCAGTGACATTCGCGTTCCTAATGCAGCAGCCCGGGGCGAGTCAATTTTTCTTATTTCGATTTTTTTTTGGGCGGAGCAATCGCCTCCTGGATCCACCCCTGAAGATAAGGAGAGTATTTTCCAGTTAATTTAAAAATAATTAACTAATATTAACCACAGCCTATAAGAAGCCACCACCGCTAATAAAAT
The DNA here is from genome assembly GCA_034092305.1 of Diaprepes abbreviatus. Classification (NCBI taxonomy): domain Eukaryota; kingdom Metazoa; phylum Arthropoda; class Insecta; order Coleoptera; family Curculionidae; genus Diaprepes; species Diaprepes abbreviatus. The sequence continues at coordinate 2,079,661 of JASJET010000050.1, forward strand.
ATGTTCATTAAATTGCATACCGCATGTATGCATATATATATATATATATATATATATATATATATATATATATATATATATAAAGCTTTTTGAAACGATTAAGATTTCATCAAAACTGGGCAAGGTTGTCCCTGTTTTTACTCGATATTTAGGGATTTCCGTTTCGTTTTCTGCTTCCGCCAATTATAAACTCATATATTTAATTTAGTTGACTGCTGTATATTCTCAAGACGAGCTTCAAGTTTTTATATTATGGTACCTTGTTTTTCTATCTTTTTTCCTAGTCCAAAAATTTTTTCATTAACCTTGGATAGGAATTTTATTGATAAAATCGTTATAGCGCAGTAATTCGTTCAAAGCGTCTTTAACAACACTTTTCCGTGAAGGCATTGTTTTCCGTAAAAATGGGGACAATACACTAAATCAAATATACGCTGGATTCAAAAAATATTAATTATATTTTAAACCACTAAATTTATTGTTTATTAAGAGGATAAAATCGCGTGTCAATCATGGTACGCGATGCTGCCATTTGTTGATATTTATGTTAAAATATTTTTTTTAGACTGATTTCGAAATAATGACGGCAATTTCTTAATTTAATATATTACTGACGCTCTTTTTAAAGACCAAAAATTAATTACCTTTTGTTTTACCTAACTTCCCTTCGAACGTTTAAAAAAAAATGGAACGAGATATTGCTTACAGGAAATACATTATCGTAACAGCTACAACTTGTTGCTCATTATCACCGTAGTCCTGATGATATCACCTCATAAATCAGAGATAAAGGGACTTATTTATTGTTAGGTAAAGTCTTTTAGATAAATAATATATTACTTTTGTTTCCATACTTTGTAGATTATTTCCTTAATAGCGAGATAAATCTATATATACTTAAAATTTGAGCTTAATTTTTGTTCATCTTAGAAATCAACGACTTCAATTATAGATTGAATATGTATAAGTTCACAAAGGAACTAAAAGTTGTAGGTTAAATATTTTCTTAGGTTACTTGCACATATTTTTTAAATTTATTTTGATGTAGATTAATAAGAAATTTTAAAATATTTAGATGGTATACCTCATTTTTTAACACCTATTATACTATGTCAAATAATAATTCTAGGTACCATACCGACAATTTGTTTAGTCATGTTTTATAAGGCATTTTTTTCTTCTTTCTAGCCGCTTGTTATTTAGACCTAGACGTAGCCTAGCATACTTTTCCTTGCTATATATACCTTAGGAAGTATGAAAATGTAAACAAATGTTGATCATTATAAAAAATGCTATACAATAATTGAGCCTAATATATTCAAAACACTCTATAAAATTTAACGACTTGTGGAAATTTTTTAATTTTTAAAAATGTGAGTTTTGTTTTAACAAAATTTCAATGAAGAAGTTTACGATTAAAATTTTATTACATCATATATTTAATACACACTGAACTGTTTAAAAAATAATATTAGAATTAAATAAACAACTACAAGCTTTCAATTTTTTTTTGTTTCCCAAGGCACAAGCTTTAATCAAAGTTTTAGTAGCTCCAAACAGAACATTGTAAACAGAAATTTAATCCAACTTGTTCTCTTTGTGCGTCATTAAATATTTGCTTAATAAATGTATTTAAGAAGCCTATGAAGTAGAGGAAAACAAAGATTAATTATTTTTCTTCTTAAAATTAAAAATAAAAAACAATATTTGGTATAATAGGATCAAAAATATATATTGACTAAAATGTGGTTGTCGGACTTCCATTGTCTTTATTTTTATTTATTTTTACGACACTTTGATTAGGTTGTATCTCTAATCGGTATCAAGTATAAACTGAATGTTTTGTCATAAGACTACGAGCTTATATAGGGACTGTGTCCACTGAAGCGCAAAGTTTCGCTTCACTGTACACACCTCAATGATTTGATATTACAAAGTAGTGATTGCCAAAGATTAGGTATCTCAACACTCGGTTTACTGAAGATTCCATCATTGTTTTTAATATAAGCTGCTTCTATAAATTTTCTTTTTTTCATGTTGGGTATATATTGCCGCAGTCTCAGACCATTTTATATGGTGCTGTTTATCCCAGGTGTGTTCTACAATACCTGATCTGGACGTTTCCCCTTTTTGTGTATGAGTTTTATGTTCCTTAATTTTAACTTCTAGTGGTCGTTTGGTTTCTCCAATATACATTTCACCACACTAATATGGAACTTTGTGAACACATTCTTTCTTATCGGTACTTTTTGGTTTTGTTTTTGTTAAATGAGCTGTAAGTGTATTTCCTGATTTAAAGGCTGTTTTTACATTATAACTACTGGCAATTCGTCTTATTTTTTCCGAAGTTCCCTTAATGTACTGAATTGTGTTTCTTGCTGTCCAGTGTTCGTTGTTCTAAAGTTATTTATAACATCGTCAATTAGTTTCAAAGGATAACAATTCTGTTGTAAATCGGATTTAATATTTGCTACCTCTTTTGGCAATGATTCGGCATTATTACATATAGATATAGCGCGATTATAGAGGTTGCGTATAGTTCCCCGTTTTGTCACAACAGAATGATTGGAATTATGATTGGGATATTGTCCAGTTTGAGCGATTCACCATGACATCTAGGAAAGGCAATTGATCATTTACCTCTTTTTCCATGGTATACTTAATTGTAGGTCGAATGTTGTTTAGATATTTCAAGAAATCATTAAGTTCTTGATCATTGCCCTTCCATTCCTTATATAATCATAATTTCTAAATTATATATTTTGCACATAAACGTGTAACGCAAATAAAAGGTGGAAAATATAAATATTGAAACAGGAAGGAGAATGAATAAGAATTTTTGATCTAAATACATTATTTTTCTTCGGGGTCTATCATGCTGTGGACTATCTTACGTTGTCATGGAAAAAATTCATATACACAATTAAGTTGCGGCCAGAAGATTTTAACTTGAAGAATCTGGTAGTAAACCATGCTGGCGGTAGTCCACCATACACAAGGTAAAATATGCTCCATATTACTGGATCATTTCCGGGTAACTAGGGGTGACTTCGTTTTTCATTAGAATACAGAACCTATTTTTCATCACAAGTAAGTGAAATACATTAAAAAGAAACTGTTGATGCATGCAGCTTGAATGAATGAGTAAGAGTTGCAGTCCTTGGCCTTCGATATTTTTGTTTTGTTGGACTTTGACTATGACAGCAAGTTATCCGAAGTGGAACGTCTCTGCAAATCCAAACAGCTTGGTTACTCGAACTTGCCGGATTGTTTCAGATAATTACATTGATGTCAAAATGCCTTCATTCTAATGACATTTTTTGTATATTGGATCATTTGTGATACCAATCTTGGACACATGACCACGGAAATGATAATGCTCTGTCATAGTCCCAATACAATTTGCAGTTATTTTCTCTTCAGAGAGACAAGCTTCCTAATAAGGTACTTATTAGATCCAATTATATGTTCCCCGGTTCTCCTCATTCCTGTTACTTCCCACCAGAATTTATTAAATTAGTTTTCAAGAAACAGTCTTAGGTCGCTCTTATCGAGAGTAGTTCTTTGCTTTCATTTGTACCCGAGTGACATGAGACCACACTAGTCTGATTGTGCAGGCGTCATTTGTAAAGCTATCAAGGACATACCTGTATGGAGACTCGCACCAAGAAGTTACAACACTAAATCTAAGTAACCATGTTGTAGTTCTACTGTTAGCTTTTTCAATATATTTTTAATAATCAGAATATAATAGGAAAGCAATTTATTTTTATCGTTCACTCCGCTATGAGAAAATGATATTTGCAATAAGAAAAAGGCTTACAGATGATTAAAAAAATACGAATGAGCTAGAATTTAGTTTAAAATGATATTATTGTTAAGCACTTCTCAATTTTAAAATAACATCCATTATTATACGTTTATAATAAAACAATATTTATTTGTAATACTGACTGCTAATTTAAATCTATTGACTCGTTCGGTATTGTAGGATAAAGGATCCCAAACACGTTAAAACCTCTGCACAGCGCCTGTGGGAATGTATGTGTGCTGGTGTATGTGTGTATGTGTGTGTGTGTGTGTGTGTATGTGTGTGTAATAATAGTACTGTGCGATGCACTGTACAGGAAGTCGGAGGAAATAGAAAAATTTGTTGTTCTGCACAGAGACCAAATCTGCCTGTTAGTGGGATCCGACTGCTAGTATAGCCGCAATCACACTGACTCAGTTCAAGGGAAAATGCCTAATTGGTACCTTCATTCATATGCAAATAATTATACCAATCTTTCAATGTGTATTTTTCTAGTATATTATCATATTTAATATCTCCTTTATTTCTTACAAAAAGTATTGCATCCTTCCTTCCCTCTAAATCATTTGCTTCTAGAATGGTTCCTATGGCCTTCTAAGGGACGACTGAGATTTACTAGATATCCACGTCAATGGGAAAAAAATTAGGGATGCATAAAATGTAAATGGTGGTCCACGAAAGCGGGTCCAATTTCGGCAAATCATCACCAAAATTCCCTATTGTCATTACTTACCTAACAAAGACTGCTTCTACAAACTTACATAATACTTATAATAAAATTGACAAAGAAATTAGGTATATATTTATTAATTAAGCAGATTTCTTTAAATTATTGTGTAAGTAGTTATTGGCTTTGTAGTCATACTACTTGCAACTTATAGAAACTTAGGCATTCCATAACATGGTATTACACTTATACGCACTATAGCAAATATGTCTAGACTTAAACCAAAACTACAAGGAAGGCGGCAGAAGAGACTTGCACGGACTTGTGTCAGAGGCAAACATTGAATTTTGAAAAGAAAAATGATGACCCAAAATTTTTCCAACATAAAAGTAGACATAAAGTACAATTTAAAGTGAATCAAAACTAATATTTTTGGAAGTCTGAAGGCAAACAAGTGCACCTTTTATTCATATTAATTTCTCCGATAGTTTGATCTTGATTTGAGATAAAGGTCTTCCGATATTTTAATCAGCCGCCGACACCTGTATTAATTATTTTCTTAGTACTTTCATTTTAGTAATCGGTATAATTTACTTTCGATCTTTTCTTCTTTCTTTTTCTCTGAAACTTTATAGACAAAATTCAACCGTACACGGTTCCTCTGAAATTAATTATAAAGATCACTGACTGACACAAATATTAAAACAAGGTTTTACGCGGAGAATCAATTTCGATTTGTTAGTCTTATCACATTTAAATATCTTTCTTTTTTTTTAACAATTTACTGCTACTAAACATGGCCGAATCTAAAAAGAAGTGTAGGCATCCAGCGTTGCCTATTTAAAGCTCGGTTTCATTCAATTACTCTTGGTCAAAAACTTGCCTATGAGCCTTATCTACAATAGGGTTTAGACAATGACGCTATAAAACCATCCAAATGGAAGGATAATTGAACGAGGTGTCATCCTGCTAAAACTGGTAAAGATTTACAATACTCTCAAGCATTGAGAAAAAAACAATTCAGAAGAAACCCACGGCAGTCAGTATGGCCGCTTTAATTTCAAAAATAATCGATGGTGGTTTGCGGATATTTTACAATATCTCTCTACTCATAGCAAAAGTAGAAAAGCCGAGTATTAAAGGAAAAGAAATAATTTTGCCAGCTATTGAAGAGGTTTTTAAAACTATTTTTCATGAAACTGTATATGACACACTCTTATTATCCTTTTGAATAAAAATACTGTCCAAAGACCTATTAATGAAATTAGTCATGATATTGAAAGCCTTTTGTGTAATTTGTCATAGTTCAAAATTCAGTTTAAGTCCGCTTTAGCTAATTCGGTTAATTTTACCTCATATTTGCAAATACTCAAACTATTGGCATCATATCATTTTCCTTAAATATCTCTCATTAATTATTAAAAATAAAAATACTCCATTCATTACATTTTTGGTCTTACTATGCTACAACCCTCGTAATTTTACCAATATATTAATATTTTACTATACTGTGCGTGGCCTTTTTTTATAGTTGAGGAATTTGCCGTTATTTTTTTAGATCTATCTTGGTTTTTCTAAGCCACTTATCGAGAAGGTACTTCCTTCATTAATTATTGAACAGGATATTATTTAATGGTAGCAAAATGATTATTGAATGAATGAAAAAGTTTTTTTATGACTTAATTCTAGAATAAAATAATCTTTATTTTGTTCTAATTATCTAGTATCTATCGAAAGTTGTGCTGATCAACTTATCTTTCTGATTAATAAAGTTACCATGGCAGTTCAACTGTACTCATTTTGGCTAACCTCATCATGGCGTTTTTTTTTTTCTGAACACTTCGTTTACTTGGGAAGGAAAGAGATTTTCCTCCTCCAATCTGATGTTCAACAGCCGAAGTGTGAAGCAACTTGAGTTCGACATTTTTATTCCAATTTTTCCAATATTCGGCCATTTTTTCCAATATTCGGCAGAAGTTGCACTTTGTTGTTCATTTATTTGTATTATTTCGGTTCATTACCTTATCTTTTGTCTCTGTTGTGTTAACGAATAACATCTTCTTGGAAGGATTTATTCACAAGCAAGTACGCACGTGGTGCAGGCTGTTAAGACAACTTTCAAGAATTGGGGGTCCTTAAGAACCATATCGATGCTCTCTTTTGACCAGAACTCTTAAGTTTACCTGCCATTTGTGAACTTTAAGTTAACTTATCATTTTTTTTATACAGTAATTGCTTTGCAGCGGACTGCTTATTTGATTAATTCAGTTATATTCATTATATTCACATTTCTATCATTTTTACTTATAGTTTTTTTTTTATTTAAATTCGGTAACTTATATATTTTACTATTTTTCTCTTACTGGGGTGCTGCTAAGAGTATGTGATTAGAATAGCACGAGGTAACTAAGCTAATTTTTATTATTGAGTTGTAATTTTTGTAGTAAATTTGTTGAATTTTATTGGAAGTCTAAATTGTAAGTTTTTGTAAACCTGTAAATTAATAATATAAATTGATTTGTGATTAATTAATGATTTTTGATAGTTGGCTTCATGTTGAGGAGTTCAGTTGCGAACCAATATGTAAAGTTCATTAGTTTTTTTATTGCATCTTTGTAAGATAAATTTATTGTTATTTGTTGTTAGACAAAATTTTGGGGTTATCTTTTTTATGCCAATTGGCCTGAATATATTAAGGTATATTATTATTTTCGGTCACAGGCTATGCTATTAATGACTGATTTTATTCAAGACGAGTTCACCTGCTTATCTCGTTTTTATTTATAACTTTAATTGAATACGCAATTTTATTTTTTCTGTGCTAATTTTATTTTTCCTTCATTGTGTTACAAGACAGGAAGCGACTCTCTATAATTTCTTAATATTATATGGGGTGTTGTGACATTTATTGCCATTTTGTTATTTTGATTTATTAATTGAGTGTTCGGTAATTTGATATTAATGCAGTCTAGCTCATAATTTTATGTTGGACCATAAACCCTATTCGTTTTGCTTAGACGTTTTGTTTTTTGGCGTTCTTCGCCTTCATCTCTTTCTTTTTATGTTTTTTTCTTTTACGGGGATCCTTTTTCTCCTACTTTCCATTATTTACGTAGTTCTTCTATCGCTAGCTGCTGCCTGAAGCCACGGCAGCTTGGGAATCTGGAGAGGCTACATAGGATCTCAAGATGAACTAATTAAATATTTGACTTTACTCATTAATAATTTATTTTATTTTATTTATTTATTTATTTATTTTTATATGAGATAGTATAATATATTGGTACCATGTAAACATTTACATCTGCGGTAATACTTATATGTAGTTGTAATGTATAACCACTTATACCACCATTAATCACTAGCATTTAGGACTTAAGTTCGCGGGTGTAATTATTAATATTGCATAGCTCTTACAAGCGTATTTATTATTTGCCTACAGGCGTAACTCTTCACCGTCTCACTTGTTAACTTGTACTTTTAATTTGTTGTTACTTACTTCTTTATATTTATCTTTCCTCTTTGAGGAGTGAGAACTGTAGGAAGGGAATCGCGACAACCATTGGCAGCTTGCAGTTCAGCTGACTAGGAGCTGCTGGCGCCCTAACTAAACAAAACTTCTCTCCCGAGCAGTCGGTTATATGCTCACTGAGCCTAACTGCCTTTCCTGCAGGGCCACTTAGTAGTTTAGTACCTTATAATTTACTCTCTACTTTCAAATAGAGGAAGAGTGTAGCAAATTATCGTCAAATAACCCAGTTCTCGGTACAGTTGGATGAATCAACTTTAGCTGGTTATGAACAAAGAAATAAATGAAGATCTGATGTTTGCTAGAACTTTGACAACGAACACTAAAGATTAATCAATATGTATTTTTTTGAGATATTACTAAATGGAAAAAGCGATTCCTGCCTTGATTGCACGTTACCGTGGTTTTATAAGCTATTTAAAACAAAATGTACCTAGGGTGTTTGAAAATCACTGCTGTCATCTATTGACAATATTCAGACACCAAAGTGACAGTTTGGATTAATCTCTCAAGTTTTTCATAAACGCAGTTAACAAAATTCGGGCTAAAGCTTTGCATTCTAAGTCATTTTCGCAGTTATGTGAAGAAAACCACGAGAAATTTCATCTTCATTCTTTCATAATAAAATATTCAGGATGTTCAAAAGTTTATGTTTCATAACATTTTTCAGTTTATGAGACTGTTTTATAATCTTTAGTATTAAAAAGGCCCGATTTGAAAAGAAAATTTTCCAATTCTCCAACTTGGCACAGACGTGCCGCCAAGATGATGATGGCAACATTGACGAATCGGATGTCATACTACAAGTAGAACAAATCGAAATAAGTTCTAATGAGAATCAACAATTTTGACTTCAGAAACATACCTGCTACATATCCTGCATTATGGACAACAAGAAACCTTTCGAACTTCGTACCTCATAGAAAAGAGTTTTAGTGTTGTTGCCAATTTTCTTACAAAAAAAAACACCGACCAGATTAGAAATCACTAGTCCTTAGGAGATATATTGAAAATTTGCTATCCAAGGTAATAACAGGTAGAAAACGACTCCCTGAAAGGAAAATGGAAACTCCAGCGATTTAGTTCATGAAAGAATTTTACAAGATTTGATTTTATGTTGTTTTAATTAATAAAACGTTAAGTTGGGACTTTTTTTAAATTTTAATATTTTCCACTCTACTGTAAACCGTATCAAATTCCGTAGCTCTGGTGATAAAACGCATAAAACGGCAGTGCATATTGAGTGACTGCATGTCGGAGATAAGCTGAAGTAATACGCATGCGCAGTTGAAATAGTAAAGATCACGGATAACAAAGTTCTGAATTTTTAGTTACAGCTCCATGTTTGCGGAGAAAATAATTCGGTTCGAGATTGATTCAACCGGTTTTAAGGATTGAACAAAATTATAAGTTCAGAATTTTATGCAGCGTCAGCTTCCATGCTGCGGTCGGAATCTGCAACTGTTTGGCAGTTGTATTTGTTTTATTTTGGGTCTCTTTCTTTCGTTTATTTGACACAAGTCAACAAAAACATAGTAATTCTAACATAAAGTACACCACATTCGAACAAAACAAACATAAAATTGAATATTCTTATATCTTCTCAGCCATGAGGCTTGTATGTCATGAAGCTTCTAGTATACCTGTTCCTAAGCCTCCAGAAAAATACGAAATAAACTTAGAATCGGATTAACGATGATTTAAATCAAAAACCGGTCCAAGTTTTCAAGAAACAGATGATTGCGAATATAGTAGCAGTCAACAGCCCCATTTTATATCTAAGGAAGAGCTCAACGATCTTACTCGTGATTTGAATCTTCCCAAAACGAAGTCACAGCTGAATGGATCTCGTTTACAGCAGTGGAATCTCCTACAAAAAGAAGTGAAAAATGCCACGTTTCGGAAAAGGCAGTCTAAGCTGGCAGTATTTTTCTCGATTGCAAATGATTTTGTTTACTGTCATGATATTTCGGATCTAATCAACGGACGGCTTTTTCTATGTACCTATCGAGTGGCAACTGTTTACTAACTCTTCGAACACGAAAGGCGGTTTTCTTGTTTAATGGAAATAAATAACCATCTGTTTCTATGGCACATGCTGTAAGTAAAGAAGAAACATATGAGAACATATATTACTTCAAATCATAAAATAATACGATCATAAATGGCATATCTGTGCATGTTATTGAACTACTTACAGGACGGCAAAGTAGCTTTATCAGATTATAGCAGAGCCTGAAATCAGCATTATATCATTCAAGAATGGCCATTACGTGCAAACATTGTACCCGCTCTGAAAAAAGTCCTTAATGACAAGGGTTTATTAAGAAGGTAGAACAATAAAAAATTTATTACTTCCTCTATACATAAAATTAGAGCATTAGGAATGTTTTGTTAAAGCTTTAAATGTAGAAGGAAATGCTTTTCTTTATTTGAGTCGAAAATTCACGCGTATTCGTATAAGTGAGGCAAAGCTTAAAGAAGAAATGTTCGTCTGGCCGCAAATACTAGAACTTTTAAAGACGGAAATTTGGAAACTACACTTTCGAAAAAAGAAAAACATGGCATGCACTACCTTCAAAAATATATGTAGCAACTTTCTAGGTAACAAGAAATTGGAGAACTACAAATATCTAGTTGAAGAAATTATTCAATGTTAGAAGACGTTAGGTTGCAACATGTCACTTAAACTGTATTTTCTGCACTTCGATTTGAAATTCTTCCCTGACAATAGGCATGATGACTGATTTTGGAAAAATACTCCACGATGTTTTTACCCACCTATTTTATACAAAGTATATCTTATGTCTGCAAAAAATTAATATTTTGAATGAAAAATTGACCTTTTTAAAATACAATTTAAATATAGCACCAAAACGCTAGAATAGTAATGGCGTCCGTCTGTGACGTGATCCTTTCGTAAACACTTGAGAAGTTGCATCTTATTGCTTGTCTCGATTAATATTTTTCATTATTTTGTGCGATAATCATGAATTCTAATGTGTGTCGATGGTGTGCAGTTCCACGATGTAATAATACATCGATAAAAACTCGAAATAAGTTATTTATTAACGTGCCAATGAAAAAAAATATCAGAAATACGTGGCTAAATCTTCCAAGGCGAGACTAAGCTTCTGTATCTGTTAATTCAGTAATTTATTTCTGCGAAGATGATTTTGATGTAAGTATTTATTTTATATAAATAAGTGGCGAAGCTCGCAAACAAAATATATATAAGGTAAATATTTGTCAATAACACTGTCGATTCCGTTTGAGGGTATGTTTAATTTCTTTATTTCTGTATTATATTTAAAGTTCTTAACTAACTTTTTCCAGTTACCAAATGATATGGAAAATTATATACAGTACCATGTAATGGGTTCAGTTTTACTAGTGCGCATGAAGTCAGGGTGTATATTCACAAGATTTGATTGCTAACCAGGCAGAAGCAAACGAACTTCTGACACCGCCGAGCATCCCTATGCTCTCAAAAAACAAAGAAGGTATCTAATTGAAGAAAGTGAGGGACGAGTAGTACAAACAAAAACATCTACGGAACATTTAGAACTCGCAGGCACTTCATCAGAAAGTTCAGGTACGTACCCATTGCTTTTTTATACCGGTAACCTGTTTTTATTGAATTCAAGTGTATATATTTACTGTTTGCCAGTTTAATCATAACATTATAGGTAGTTTTGATTCCAAACAATCTTTGTGATATTATTTTAATATTATTATTATAGTCTGTTGCAAAAGTTATAGTACATAATAATGTGTTATTAGTTACAGTTTGTTAACAATTAACTTATTTTTATTTTTTAGCTTTGCACACAATTAATGATCTAGAAGCACTTACCACCTTTCCAAAATCAGCTGATAAATCAGTACAAGTATATATATTTTACAAATTCGGAAGTAAAGCTGTCCAGACTGAACTTAAAATAGTGCACCAGTTAACCTTGCTCACAGCATCAAGGAGTCGATTCTTCGCAAATTTGAGCTATTGGCCTTGATAAATCCTTATTCTATGACGTTTTTGTAGTTTTGGAAGCACGAAACTGACGCACTTGATAGTTTTCTCCACAAAATATCTAATTAACGATGCAAATAAAGACAAATTCGAAGGATAAAAGCGATAAACAATGATGGCTGATGTGATGTTTACGAAAGCGTGACGTCACGCGCTTCTGATTGGTGTTCGATCTAATATGGCCGATTTCTATATTTTGTGTTTTTATTTTTACTAAAATAAATATAATATCGCCTGTAATCTAAAAATAAGTATATTTTTTAGAATCTGTCTATCCTATATAATTACTTCAAATCATAATTTCAGTGATTCTTCGTTACAGTCATCATGCCTATTTAGGTGCAATTTTAAACGAGTAGGGTGAAAAATTTTACCAGCAAATTGTTCAAATGGAGAAGGGGTATAGTGGACCCGGAACATGTTAGCGACCGAGTGTTGGACCCTCAAATGTGAAACCGATCCTGGCGAAAACAAGAGAAATTATAAATTATTATTATACTTCTTTCAATACAAAATAATGTATATTTTGTTCTCTTTTTTAAATCTTTGAAAATTCACTACATTGCTTATGGTTTGGATTTCTCATATTTTATATTCTTCTTTCCTTCTCTAAAACTTATGAGTGATACGTAAAAATCGCGAGCATATAGAAGACACAAGAAACTCAAAACAATTTCAGGGAGTGAGAAAAAATTTCAAAATGCAGAAGAGTGTATCCCTTTTCTTAAATCGAAAGTCAACACTTTTGGCAGAAATGAAAAACTAAGAACATGTAAATCTTCTCGGTCTAAGATATATTGTTTCGATATTCTATCCTATAAAAGCATTAAATTTTGGGTTATAATAGTTAACAAAGGTCTCAAATTTTAAATATTTGCTTAACCCTGTTCACATAACAATCAGAAAGTAGGCAGTGGCAATAAAAACGCCCAAGATAGTTGACACACAGCCACCAACTTGTTTCTGTACATCTGGTTGACCCTGACCGGTTTGTGATTTCTCGACGAACAGGTCTAATACAGTTCATGAACGAATTGATACAGAAGATCTTTCGTTTAAAAGTAAACAAATTAAAACATTTTTAATCCCGTTTTGAATTAGCGTCTAATAATTTAGACAATTTTGTTTATATTTTAGCCACTTTTAATATTGATTTTGTCCACTTTTTGTAACCCCTATAGTTTTCTATTAATTCTCGGTGTATAAAATTATTGTTTTACATATGCATGGGCATAAGCGTACATACTGTATTCGTATATGGCGCTGCAGCATGAGCAATGGCAAATTCTCTCAACACAAAGTTGAAGTTTCCGAAATGTGAACTTATTTCCACATCCTTCGAATTTCATGGACCAACCATTTAATTAATGTAAAAGTCTTCTACAGAAAAGAGAAGACAGAGAAAATTCTCTAGCTGTAAAATAGTTGGAGCTAAAATATCCTGGTCACCCACTTCAGACTTAATAAATATCGTTTGCTGCATATTTTAAGACAATGGTTTCAGTTCAGTTATTTAAAAACGCTATCAATAAAGTTAGAATTACCATGTTGATGACCAACGTTCGAAATGGATGGGGTACAGGAAGAACACAGACATATATTTCATGTACATGCCTAATTTAGGGTTAGTAATGGTTAAAGTTAACTAATTCCAGTTATAATAAAATATTTAAAACACGGTGTCTGCTTTGTCCAGCATTTGCCTATCTTTTACATAATTACATATTAAAAGTGGCACAAGTCAACAGAAGCATAGTAATTAAAACAAAAAGTACACCATATTCATTAAAAAGATATAAAATGTGCTATTAGGATAATTTATGTAATTTTTTAAAATTTTTAATTACTGTTTTGCGTAAATATTATACAGACAACGATAAGTTCATGACTAACACCTATTATTAACAATAATAATATAGTTTTCGAAATTTGCCGATAAAATGAAATTAAAATAACAAACATGATATTAACGGAAAGAACATTTAATGTAATATACGAAAAAATTTAAGGCCAAGCAATATCGCCGTAATATATTTTTAGCACTGTAAGGTAAAGTTTTTCCTTATAATTGAAAACTTATTACTTAAATTTAATTTTGAATCATTATCCAATATATTGTGGCCGCATCTGGCCGAAATACCGAGATATTACGAGAACGTCTATAATGAAAACTGCTAATATTTTATTGTCTTCTTTCCTTTGTATATACAATATATACTAACAAATCAGAATCTCCAAAATTCAGATTTCGACAATTCTTCTTTTCATCAGTTCTATGACTCTTATTATTTTCATAATGTAATTTTAGGTGAGAATTTTAAAGTATTTAAGGATATCGTGAAAACGATTTGGAATATTTTGATAAAAGACTAGTGAAGTAGTGAGACAGCACGGGAGTAGACTTGTAGATATTTTTGACACTTATCCGTCTCTATATATTGAATGACATTTGGCAAATGTTAAATAGAAAATGGGAAATAATTTTTTTTCTGAAATTTCGAATCTATTTCAAACATTACTTATAACTCCCAAAATTTTTGCATTAATTGTACTGGTTTCCTAGATATGATTAATGAGAGTGGTGCTTTAAAATGTACTGAAAATTATGCCTTTTTCTTTCAAAACATTTTGGATTATTTTTTGGCAAAAGCCTAGCACATTCCTGTGGATTCCCCTTTACTATATTTTTTAGTCGGTTGGTGCTGTAGCCATAACCTTTTTTTTTTTTAATCCCACAAAATGAAATCTAAGAGGGTTAATTCGGTGTTTAATTAATCGTTTTTGTTACTTGGATTGGGCATCAATGTCACAAGTTGACACGAACATTTCAATAATAATTCTCAACGAGATTAGCTATTTAAATTTAAGATATTTGTTAGGTAGGTGATGATAATATTCACAAATGAACTGCAGACATCTCACAGCGATAAGTATGATAGCTTGAGAATAGTCCAGTCCAGAAATATGTAAGTTTGGTATGTATATATAATATGTAAGTTTGACGGTCATTGATTTTTTTAAATAATAACGTTTAAAAATTGCAAAGAAAAGAAGCTCTCATAAATAATCTGAACATATTAGCCTTGTAATTTAAAAGTTGTAAAAACACCTCTGCTAAATGATATGCAAATTTTTGGATATTATTGCCTTGCTTTATTTACTTTCCTTGGATCAGACGTCATCGTGGCTGATTTTTTGCTAGAAATAGTAAATAAATAAAAATTCACGAAATTAACTATTTTTTATTTTTACAAGATATCCGGAAAAATGTGGAAAATATGCCGGATATGAAAAAATAAACACTTGAAAGAAATACTATAAGTTCATATAAACGTACAGACAGGGGATCCAAGGAGGGGGGCGGTTGAGGCGAAGTTCTTTTAATTTCAGGTAAATTCCAATCTTCTTCGATTTTAGATAGAATTTTGTCGACAGTTGGGATCTACTTCTCATAATAATATGTATGTACAACTCCTTTTATTGCAGTTTACATCTCTTCTTTCAACGAGGTTTTTCGTCTGGCTGTGATCGAATGTAGCTTGGGAGTACTAACAGTTCCAGTCGTTTTTTTTCCTTCAGTATTCGGTACATAGTAGAATTTCTAACTCCTGTCATGTTGGAATACATCTCAACAGAGCTTTTAACATTATTATCTAGATATTGATATCTTAAGGCATCATAAACATTCATCGTAATAAGATTTTCATTGAGAAAAAATGCCCAGGTTTAACGATTTTGAAATAAATATAGATGTGGAGGCCATATCTTTTGGGTATCTCACTAATCTCAAATAATATATAAAAACAAGCACAAACAAGATAAATCACTAAGGACACACTGTAAGGTGTACTTTGCTCATTGGCAGAAATTAAATTGAACTATCAGAAATTTTGTTGTTGCAATAAATTTATAAAAGCTTATAATATTTAAATATAATTATATTTACGGCAGTCCTCAATTACCTGCGATACTGGAGCAGATTTGTTGGAGGTTTCGGTAACAGTTTTATAACCCTCTAGTTTTTGAATAGAGTAGAGGAATGTATATGCTTACGATCGCCCCTCCCCTTCCCAACACTTTAAGTTCAGGAAAATAGAGCCCATTCTGTATTTTATATTAGGAATGTGTATTTTGCTGGCACCCCCCCCCCCCCCATTAACAACTTGTTTTTCTTGCGCGACAGCCCTCCCCCAAGAGCTTTGAATTCAGGAAAATAGACCCGATTCTAACTCTTATACTAGGGATATGTATGCTGCTTGCATCGTCCCCCTGTCGGCCACTTGCTTTTTTTTGTGATCGCGCCCCCCCCCCCCTCTCTCCAAGAGCTTCAAATTTAAAAAAATAGACCCGACCCTGTCTTTTACACTACAAATGGGAATGTTTCTGGTGTCCCCCCCCCCCCCCCCCGTCGTCAACTTGCTTTCGCTTGTCATACTGTACTTTTGTGATATCACCGCCCCAGCCCCCCAAAGAGAGAGGCTGGATCCGCCCCTGCGTACAGGCCTCTTCGGAGATATGGGCTCCCAAAGAGAGCAGCAATGGAATACGTCGTGTGTGATAAGTACGTTGGACGTTTTTTACATTCCTTTAACTGTTGACTAAAAATGAAATACTCTTCACTCATGGTGCTAATCCTAACCGTTTTAGAAAAAAACTTAATTTTATTTACATATTGTATTTGACTTATTTCGATAAAAGATACATCTTTGTTCCTATCAAATGTTCAACCTTCAACCTTATGATAAAAAAAATTCAATCCAAAATTAGAGTTTACTTCTTTAGTGAAAAATTTCTAATTCGGCGAATTGCAGTTCGACCTAGGTTGCTAGGTACGAAAGACATAAATATTTTTTAGAAGTTGTTAACTTTCACATCGTTGACATATTGTTGGATATTAATTTACTGATTTTTGGCTTTCGTGGTGAACTGAATTGTGAAATAATTCGAAATATGGAATACACGTTTATTGAGTATGCAAATATCCATCTGATGTATGGTCTTGCATCTTGCAATGCTTTGGAAACCAGGAGGTTATATCGCGACAAATATCCTAATCGTACTTTTCCAGATTAGAAAACACTTCAAGGAGTTAACCAATGTCTAAGGGAAAATGGTAAGTGATTCCATTTAATAAGGTACTATTATTAAACTTCTTTTGAATTTTAGGAAATTTTGAGAAAGAAGTATCGAATAGAGGAAAATATTTTAAATGCTGTAGATGACACTCCTTCAGCGAGCACTCGAAAATTATCAATGCAGTTTAATACGTCGAATACATGAAATTCTTCAAAAACAGCTGTTAAATCCATATCATTTGAAAAAAGTACATGATCTGATTCTTGAAGATTTTTCCCGTAAAATACAGTTTGTAAACTAGCTACTGGATCAGCAACGAAATAATGTAAACTTAATTAGCACTCTTACATTTATGAGGATAAAAGCTTTATAAATTTTACATTACATTCACTTCTAAATCCTGCTCTGTCCGATACTTGTGCATGTATAATAAATCATTTTATTGCTGTAATAAGAGACATATCAATTGGATATCTTTTATTAATTATTTAGATTTCTGGAGTTTTACATAACATTAAAAAAATACTCCTACATTTTAATAGGTGGTGTAAGGTGGATCGCCATATTGGTCATAAATTCCACGGTAGAAGTTCCAGTCAGATTGGTCTGGATTATTTTCTATAGTAAGTGTACGATTTATATTAAGATATTTAATTTTCTCGTTGGTGTTATCTTCAGGGGAATTTGATATCCAGGTAGTACCTTGTAAGACCACATTGTTATCTTCGGATGGTGTAGGGTTTCTAAAAATAATTAAAACTATGATACTCAAAAAAACTGGCTGAGAGTTCTAAACCCTAACCATTAAAAGTTTAATTAATTTATTTAAAAATAATAATATTAGCGAACTAATTTGCATTAACCTCCTAAAAAAATGTAGTGACCAAATATCTTTCTGTAATGTATCATTGTTGGTCCAGCTAAACTTTTGATATAGTGATCGTTTCTCCTGCTAAACTATTGCAGAAAACTCACACTTAAAAAGTTGGGAAACAAAAAAGCAGTTTTGAAATTTATAACCTAAAAAGTTCTCTAATCTCAACCTATTTACATTGACATATCACACAGCAAATAAATACGAATTCTATTTAAAAACAAACCTAAAAGATATAATGGCACGTATCATCGATTATTATTAAGAATATACTTGACCCAGGTTGTCCTCACAAAGTAAAGTGTATTACACTAGTAAGTCTGCATCCATTGTATGGACACAAGAATTGAAAATTCTATGTAAAATATGAGAACCGACTCAAAAGTTAAAACTGATTACCACTAGGACCTAGGCACTACTAAAGATTTCAGCAAATGAGAAAGGTGGTATGACATTATATATTACCTAGTTTTTGCAAAATTGGTCCATAAAGTAACCATCCTATTTCTAGTTTCCTTATCCTCCTCAGTTGCTTCACGGGGTGTTGCAAACAGATATGGTAACTCTTCTGCATGACCCACTCCTAAAAGATAATGAAAAATATATTCCAATTCCCCGAAACACAATGCTGCTAAATAGAAGATTATCAGAAAAATCTTTATTTTGCTTGAGGTCACGTTAATTACAATGTATAAAAAAGAGTAATTTACTAAAAATATTGCTGGCCAAATTAAAGCCAACCAAAAGATATCTGTTTTACAATAAAACATATATTGAAACTAAACGCTGACCTTAAAAATGTTCTGTAAGTCTTCGTAAAATAACGTGTCAAGTAGGACATTTTCACAGAAGATTTTATGGTAACTTTTCAAATCTTCCATCCCTCCCAATCGAGAATTCAAACCGAAAATGTTTCAAAAACTTGTTATTCTCAATACTTAGAGTATATTATATTTATTAAATATAGTTATCTAATACTAAAAAATTCTTATGACTGCAACAACTTTCTTACTCTCGAACGTAAGCGCTTAACAGATTATGAAAATATTTAGTAATCGTTACAGAAATAATTTAAATTATTCTTCTTTATGTTTCATAAAAATTCTTTTATAATATTTCATTGAAAGTTAGTTCACTTTTTAGTCTCCATTACTTAAATTTGTCGGACCCCTCCGTGTGAGGTGCAATCGTAGTAGATATATAGGTTAAAATCTTAAAATATGAAGATCCAGGAATGTACCAAGGTATGACATATTTTAGTTATGTTTTTTTTTTGAAAAAATGTTACAGGAACAGATATTTTTTGTACCACAATAAGGCCGCGGATCATTTGTGTTTGCTAGATGTTGTATATAATAATACACTAGTATTAAAATAACCCATCTTATCCATGACTAAACACATTTGTCCAGCCCAATGAATATTTAAATTATTATAGACAATTTGATAAGAAAAGGGAACGCAATAATACAAATTGAGTGCGCTGATTTTAAATTTATCGCAATAACTTCATTAGAAGTATGCGGAATCTTGGAAGTTCATATGCATTAGCTATTAATATTAAAGTTAAAAATACTTACCGGGAAGAGTTCCGTT
Source organism: Diaprepes abbreviatus (assembly GCA_034092305.1). NCBI lineage: Eukaryota > Metazoa > Arthropoda > Insecta > Coleoptera > Curculionidae > Diaprepes > Diaprepes abbreviatus. The sequence goes on from JASJET010000050.1 coordinate 2,099,244, forward strand.
TGGGTCCCCAAGCATCCCTTTATATGAAAACTCGTAGTAATACACGTCCGTATAATCAGACATGATATTAACGGTTTCTCTTATAGGTCGGTTAAACTGGTCTACTGTTGCAAACTAGAAACAAAATTTAATTTAGAATTGAAATTAGAGATGTCATGCGATGACACATTCACTGGTCTATATTTAAAAGCAATAAATTATACCATTTTTAAATTAATCGGTTAAGATCAGCTTGGATTAAGACCCTATTACCTTAGAATTACTTTCCGAAATTTCACTTGTGATATTCTAATTTGATCTAAAGATGCAACCTTTAGTGAAACATCGGAAAGTAATTCCAAAATGCTCACACGCTTTAACTTTAATTGGCATTTTCTATATATATATATATATATATATATATATATATATATATATATATATTTATATATATAATAAAATAGAATAAAATCTTGGCTAAGTGGACGTGAAATTTGTCAATCCACACCATTCTCGTGTTAAAAATTGCGGAGCACTCCAAACTCTGGAAAAAACTCCGGATTCGAAAGACGGCGACAGCGCTGTTTCCTCCTAATATGTGACTCGTCAGGCCACCGCATTCGGTACAAACCATAATCTCGCCTTTGCATCCTATAAAACTGAATTTAAAATCAAAAACAGCAAACAAGACGACATCTCGATGGTTCACTTGATAACACAAGAATCTCACAAATTAACAAAGTTTGTAAAAACCGCCATAGGGTGGCGCGACGGTGAATTAAAATAGAAATATATACAATCGAGTACACGAAACGCGTTACCCAAAGGATAGGGGTCGCATTATTCGGTACTGGCAACCAGCCTTACTGCTAATTTTAGCAGCCATAGCCAGGTATCGCACCAAACGATCTCCCCACTAGAGCAACGTTTAGCGTGTTTCAAAGCCAAACAAGTAAATAAATAAATAGAGAAGATTTTGTCCGTTTAATTTAAAATAAAATAGAATAAAATCTTGGCTAAGCGGACGTGAAATTTATCAATGGATGTAAGTATGGAAAAAAACTCCGGATCCGAAAGATAGCGACAGCGCTGTTTCGTCCTCGTCAGGCCACCGCATTCGGTATAAACCATCTTCTCGCCTTTGCATCCTATAAAGCTGAATTTAATTTGTGAGGTTCTTGTGTTATCAAGTGAACCATCGAGATGTCGCCTTTGTCGTCTTGTTAGCTCTTTTTGATTTTAAATTCAGCTTTATAGGATGCAAATGCAAAGATTATGGTTTGTACCGAAAGCGGTGGCCTGACGAGTTCCATATTAGGACGAAACAGCGCTGTCGCCATCTTTTGGACCAGAAGTTTTTTCCATACTTTGGAGTGCTCCGCACTTCTTAATATGAGAATAGTGTGGATTGACAAATTTCACGTCCGATTGTCTAAGATTTGATTTTATTTTATTTTAAATAACACGGACAAAAAGTTATCTGTTTATATATATATATATATATATATATATATATATATATATATATATATATATATATATATATATATATATATATATATATATATATTGTTGCCGGAACCTCTCTCTTTCGTTCGTTTTATGTATTATTTTTGTCCCTGAAGATATTTTTCCCGGAACCGAAACGTCGCGTTCTGTCGGCGTTGCGGTCCTGTTAATCGGCGTAGAGCCGATTAAGTTTGGAAAAAGTGAACTTTCTAGTTTGGTAGAGTTTTCGTACGACACAGAAATATGTCTCTGCGTCCTTGCTCCGTGCGCAACAATATTTGTTTCTTGCGGGAACCGGTTAATAATATTAGGGGCGCTCTGGTTTAACCTTAATCCTAGTTTATAAGTATCCCTGTTCGGACAATTTGGAAACCCTCCTCAGAGTTAGACACCGATTCAAAATATTTAATTAAATCTTTCACGGGAGTATATTTTTGTTCTGTCTCGTCTTTAGTTTGTAGGGAGTTTGGGGATTGAGAGTTTGCCGTGTGACGAAGTAGGGCGGCAGGTTTCCCCACCGCCGAGGTCCCACCAATTCCACCCGGGAAGTCCATATGACCACCCGCCTCATTAAACACGGACTGATGGGATGTTTCGTGACTGGACATGTTTTTAAGAAGAATAATATTAAATTAATATTGAGGCAAAAATTTATAAAAGATTTAGTCACGATTAATTACTTGTCACGGTGGGCTTTTAATTGAATAGTTTTTTACGTTAGTTATAATAATAGAAAATTAATAATGTAGAATGTCTGTTGATATGTTTAGTCTGTCTGTGCGCATCTATAGGTCTGTTATTTATACCTATCGTTGTTGATAATATAAATTTAACAATAAAATAAGTTTTAACAGTTCAAATAAACTTAAAATTCTCAAACAAAAATAACAAAAAGTATTTTCTAAAATAAAAATAATAAAATCAACTTGTTCCGTGATTTCTATTAAAAGAGAATCTCGTTACAAAAAACAAACAAAACGTAATAACTAAGTATAACAATTATAACGAAAAATAACACAATTAATATTAATAAAATATTCGTGTTAGCAAGTGATTAAGATTAAATCTGGCATTAATTTAATCCGAAATTTTCAAAGTATTAGAAATGTCGTGATAAAAAGTTTTAAATACGGCAATGGGTTGCTAGAGCTTCTATCTGCTGACGCAACCTTGCGACGTCGGCCGTCGGCAAGCGGCTTGTTACCGACAAAAACAAAAAAACAAAGACGTCTGGGCGACAGGCGTCTGGGTTTTTCCCAACTTGTAAATTTCACTTAATATTTTGATTTTAAACAAAGAAAGGTATTTCAGTTAGTCCAGGGTTTTTTTGCAACGTTATAAGCGCGATTATAACGTTAGTATTTTTAATTGGGTATGCTTCTTTATGCAGTTATTAATTAAAACTTGTCACAAACAATAGGTTTAACACGAAAGTCTCAAGTTCTAGTTTTTCAGTTTCACGCGGGGAAAGTCTTTATGCGGTTGAGAATAATAATAATAAGACAAACTCAAAGCAGAGTTTTTCCGCGAAAATCTATCGCTGGTTTTTCCCGTAGAGCCGAACACTTATCGGACCCTACGGTTAGCCTGGCACGAAGTTTTCTAACAGAACAAACAAGTAGGGCTTAGGCGCACCTTTGGAAAGTGACTTCCAACTCTCCAAACTTACCAACGTACAACGTTGGGTTGCTTTGCTTGCCTACTTGTTTGTGAAAAAACAGAATTACTACCCTATTCGCGAATGGGGCGCAATCAATAATATTTCTTCTGGTAGAGAATCTAGGCATTAATTTCTTAGGAGAAATTAAATACTCTAGAGGCTCTCCTATAGAAGATCCCCGGGAGTTTTCGCTAGCTATGTGCAAATGCTAGGTACTAACTCCTCGGCAGCGATCTCGCGACGCGTGGACAACCCAGCGAAATGCGTGTAGATTGTCTTTCGAAACTGAAGCCCGAATCTTAGCCTGCGGTGTATACTTCTTCTATCCCACGATGTCAAGCAAGAATAAGAGAGTGAATGCAATTTTGGTATAATATTTATACTTTTCTGAGGGTTGATTTGGCAACCCGCCCTGAAAGTTCCGCGGAGCCAATCAGGGTGGTGCCGTATGAGAGTGCTAATCTGCACTTTTTAATATTTAAAATTTACAATAAATTAACGCTTAAATTACAAATGTAGTATATGTTTTGTCTACGAAAGTTTATCCTTTACTGTCGTTTTTGCCGTTTTAAGTTGTCGTATTTATATGAGGCAAACTTCCAACCGCTGCGTCGAGTTTGAGCACGTGACTGGGGTGGAGTTTGCTAAGGGAGTCGGACGTTAGTTATAATGAAAAATTTCAACGCGTTTTGCTTATTTTATTTTGGACTATTAACATGTAAAACACATTTTACAACAATATATATATATATATATATATATATATATATATATATATATATATATATATATATATATATATATATATATATATTGTTGTTAAACCTATTGTTTGTGACTAGTTTTAATTAATAAATGCATAAACAAGCATACCCAATTAAAAATACTAACGTTATAATCGCGCTTATAACGTTGTAAAAAAACCCTGGACTAACTAAAATACCTCTCTTTGTTTAAAATCAAAATATTAAGTGAAATTTACAAGTTGGGAAAAACCCAGACGCCTGTCGCCCAGACGTCTTTGTTTCTTTGTTCTTTGTTTTTGTCGGTAACAAGCCGCTTGCCGATGGGCGACGTCGCAAGGTTGCGTCAGCAGATAGAAGCTCTAGCAACCCATTGCCGTATTTAAAACTTTTTATCACGACATTTCTAATACTTTGAAAATTTCGGATTAAATTAATGCCAGATTTAATCTTAATCACTTGCTAACACGCATATTTTATTAATATTAATTGTGTTATTTTTCGTTATAATTGTTATACTTAGTTATTACGTTTTGTTTGTTTTTTGTAACGAGATTCTCTTTTAATAGAAATCACGGAACAAGTTGATTTTATTACTTTTATTCTAGAAAATACTTTTTGTTATTTTTGTTTCAGAATTTTAATATAATATATATATATATATATATATATATATATATATAAATATGTAGATAAGTTTTTGTCCGTCTAATTTAAAATAAAATAGAATAAAATATTTGGCGAAGCGGACGTGAAAATTTGTCAATCTACATGATTCTCGTATTAAAAAGTGCGGAGCACTCCAAAGTATGGAATAACTCCGGGTCCGACAGATGGCGACAGCGCTGTTTCGTCCTAATATGGGACTCGTCAGGCCACCGCAGTCGGTACAAACCATCATCTCGCCCTTGCATCGTATAAGCCATACTTATAATCAAAATACGGCACATAAGACGACAAAGGCGACATCTCGATGGTCCACTCGATAATACAAGAACCATACAGATTAACAAAGTTTGTAAGAGAACCGTCATATGGTGGCGCGACGGTGAATTAAAACAGAAATATGTAAAATCGAGTACACGAAACGCGCTGCCCAAAAGATAGGGGTCGCATTTTTCGGTACTGGCAAGCAAGCATACCGCTATTTAAGCAGCCAAAGCCACGTGCCGCACCAAACGATCCCACCATGAGAGCATCGTTCAGCGTGTTTCAAAGCCAAACAAGTAAATAAATATGTAGATAAGTTTTTGTCCGTCTAATTTAAAATAAAATAGAATAAAATATTTGGCGAAGCGGACGTGAAAATTTGTCAATCTACATGATTCTCGTATTGAAAAGTGCGGAGCACTCCAAAGTATGGAATAACTCCGGGTCCGACAGATGGCGACAGCGCTGTTTCGTCCTAATATGGGACTCGTCAGGCCACCGCAGTCGGTACAAATCATCATCTCGCCCTTGCATCGTATAAGCCATACTTATAATCAAAATACGGCAAATAAGACGACAAAGGCGACATCTCGATGGTCCACTCGATAATACAAGAACCATACAGATTAACAAAGTTTGTAAGAGAACCGTCATATGGTGGCGCGACGGTGAATTAAAACAGAAATATGTAAAATCGAGTACACGAAACGCGCTGCCCAAAAGATAGGGATCGCATTTTTCGGTACTGGCAAGCAAGCATACCGCTATTTAAGCAGCCAAAGCCACGTGCCGCACCAAACGATCCCACCATGAGAGCATCGTTCAGCGTGTTTCAAAGCCAAACAAGTAAATAAATATGTAGATAAGTTTTTGTCCGTCTAATTTAAAATAAAATAGAATAAAATATTTGGCGAAGCGGACGTGAAAATTTGTCAATCTACATGATTCTGGTATTAAAAAGTGCGGAGCACTCCAAAGTATGAAATAACTCCGGGTCCGACAGATGGCGACAGCGCTGTTTCGTCCTAATATGGGACTCGTCAGGCCACCGCAGTCGGTACAAACCATCATCTCGCCCTTGCATCGTATAAGCCATACTTATAATCAAAATACGGCAAATAAGACGACAAAGGCGACATCTCGATGGTCCACTCGATAATACAAGAACCATACAGATTAACAAAGTTTGTAAGAGAACCGTCATATGGTGGCGCGACGGTGAATTAAAACAGAAATATGTAAAATCGAGTACACGAAACGCGCTGCCCAAAAGATAGGGGTCGCATTTTTCGGTACTGGCAAGCAAGCATACCGCTATTTAAGCAGCCAAAGCCACGTGCCGCACCAAACGATCCCACCATGAGAGCATCGTTCAGCGTGTTTCAAAGCCAAACAAGTAAATAAATATGTAGATAAGTTTTTGTCCGTCTAATTTAAAATAAAATAGAATAAAGCACGTGGCTTTGGCTGCTTAAATAGCGGTATGCTTGCTTGCCAGTACCGAAAAATGCGACCCCTATCTTTTAGGCAGCGCGTTTCGTGTACTCGATTTTACATATTTCTGTTTTAATTCACCGTCGCGCCACCATATGACGGTTCTCTTACAAACTTTGTTAATCTGTATGGTTCTTGTATTATCGAGTGGACCATCGAGATGTCGCCTTTGTCGTCTTATTTGCCGTATTTTGATTATAAGTATGGCTTATACGATGCAAGGGCGAGATGATGGTTTGTACCGACTGCGGTGGCCTGACGAGTCCCATATTAGGACGAAACAGCGCTGTCGCCATCTGTCGGACCCGGAGTTATTCCATACTTTGGAGTGCTCCGCACTTTTTAATACGAGAATCATGTAGATTGACAAATTTTCACGTCCGCTTCGCCAAATATTTTATTCTATTTTATTTTAAATTAGACGGACAAAAACTTATCTACATATTTATTTACTTGTTTGGCTTTGAAACACGCTGAACGATGCTCTCATGGTGGGATCGTTTGGTGCGGCACGTGGCTTTGGCTGCTTAAATAGCGGTATGCTTGCTTGCCAGTACCGAAAAATGCGACCCCTATCTTTTGGGCAGCGCGTTTCGTGTACTCGATTTTACATATTTCTGTTTTAATTCACCGTCGCGCCACCATATGACGGTTTTCTTACAAACTTTGTTAATCTGTATGGTTCTTGTATTATCGAGTGGACCATCGAGATGTCGCCTTTGTCGTCTTATTTGCCGTATTTTGATTATAAGTATGGCTTATACCTCCCGCCGGATGGCGTATATATGTTTATGAGGCTTTCACGGATTCCTCCGTGTGAGAGGCAATAGCAGTGGATATATCCACATTATGCCGTTGTAGGGCTGAAACTGTCCTTTGCACAAACAGGTGCATGTCGGTACCCTGATGAGTCTAGTAGAGACGAAACATGTACCTCTGCCGTATCACTATGCGGGGAGGGTAAGTTTATACTTTCTTCTCGGTATGGTGGTACAGGTAGGCCATCATCTCGATGGTGGTGTCATGGGATGAATTGTGTTCTGTAGCAATTCATTCAAATTGTGCAACTCCAACACGGAAAGGATATGATGGAACGAAGTTTGCAATTACTGTTCGTATTTTACTTCATCTATTCACGGGGCTGCATATAGTTGTACGTTTGCTGAATGTGATTTCAGCACTACAACGGCATAATGTGGATATATCCACTGCTATTGTATCTCACACGGAGGAATTCGTGAAAGCCGCATAAACATATATACGTCATCCGGCGGGAGGTCGGCGAAGCCGCGTTCAGTATTTGCATGCTTCCTTCCGATCTGTCCTTTGCACAGCCAGGTGCATGTCGATACCCTGATGAGTCTAGTAGAGACGAATCATGTACCTCTGCCGTATCACTGTGGTGGGGAGGGTAAGTTTTGACTTTCTTCTCGGTATGGTGGTACAGGTAGGCTCTCATCTCGATGGTGGTGGAATAGGATAAATTGCGTTTTATTACAATTTATTCTAACTGTGCAACCTCTAACACAGAAAGGATATGATGGAGAGAAGTTTGCATTTACTGTTCGCATTTTACTTCATTCATACGCGGGGCTGCATATAGTTGTACGTTTGCTGAATGTGATTTCAGCCGCATAAACATATATATACATATATATATATATATATATATATATATATATATATATATATATATATATATATGTATATATATATATATATATATATATATATATATATATATATATATATATACACTGGATTTTCAAATATTATTTTAAAACGCACTGTTCAATATTTTTTGGAATAATTGCTCCCTTATAGTATTTATGATGAAATTCAATGAACAGTGTTCTCCAATGTACAATAGCCACAATAAATAACTCTCAGAATGTTTACAAAAACATTACCACGGAGATACATCTCACAATTGTCATCTTTAAAATATTAAAGATCACACGCCCTACCGTAGATGGCACTTCATCGAAGCTCAGCCTACGTACTATATCATCTTAGAATATATACCTAATACGGTCAAAACTGTTTTCGATAGCTTCATGAAGTTAGCTGTAAAACAAGAAAAAGAACAATCTGAATCACTGAATAAAAGTCATTTTACAGTATCAGGTGATGGCACATGAAAAAAAAGTGAATTTACGTTACTAAACGGTGTTGCATCCGTGACTGGCTATTACAGTGGAAAAATCATTCATGTGATTGTAAAAAGTGCCTTCTGCAAAATGTGTAAATTTTGGGCGAAGAAGCTGGACACAGCTGAATATGAAGAGTGGAAGATGACTCATAAGCCTAACTCTCTCGCTAACCACTCAGGATCATCTCGTAAAATGGAAGTGGATGCTATAGTAAAAGTGTTCGAACGTTCCGAAGAATTGCATGGAGTAAAATATGTAAATTATATTGGTGACGCTGATTCTAAAATTTGCAGTGCTATTGTCAAACAATCTTGGACATGCCCAAAAGAGAATGGGTAGTCGCTTAGGCAAATGCCAAAAAAAGAAGTCTCGAAGAAAAGGGAAAATTAACCGGAAAAATTCTTGGCAGTGTTCTCTGTCTTTTTCTCTCTATCTAGCAGTCGAATTTGGTCCACTCCGGGATATGCGCCTCCTCTAGTCTCTTCCATTCCAACCTATTTTCTGGAATCAGTTGCCAGTTTCTACCTACTTTCCTTTTTATGTCGTCTATCCATCTTTTTGGGGGTCTCCCGCTACTTCTTTTTGACGACCTAGGCTTCCATTGGAATATATGTTTTGTCCACATTGTATAATCTTGAGTAGCAACGTGTCCCATTCAGATCCATTTCAAAGTTGGAATGCGTTTTATCACATCCCCAACTTTCGTGAGTCTTCTTACTTCTTCTTTCTTTATTCATTCACGTAGTGATATTCCCAGCATTAATTTTTATATTACTCGCTGTATAGTAAGCTATTTATTGGCTGATTTAACTCTTAATGTGGTTGTTTCCATTCCTTAGGTCATTACTAGGAGAACACATTAGTCAAATACTCTTCTTTTCAAATTAATGGGAATATTTGGGTTTTTAAGAGCGCATCCCAATCTTTTAGCGGCTGTTCATGACATTCTAATTCTTCTATTTATTTCCGCTTCTTGGTTTTCTTTCCCAAGTCTAATTATATGGCCTAAATACACATATTCCTCGACTCTTTGTATTGCGTTGTTTTCTACGTAAAGTGACGTATCTTCTGGCGATATTATTTGAGTTTTGCTAAGTTCATGCTTAATCCAACTTTCTCTGAAGCATTTTTCAACTCAGAGAGCATTTCCTGTTATTGGTCTAAATATTTACTTATTAATAACACGTCAACCACGAAACATAAATAGCTGAGATATCTATCATCGATGCTAATGCCCTTATGTTCCCAGTTTAGTTGTTTAAAGATATCTTCCAGTGCTAAAGTAAAGGGTTTAGGGAAAATCGTATCTCCTTGTCGCACCCCTCGACCAATATTTATCTTCTGTGATTCTAGGTCCTCTGTTATCTTTACTTGCAGTGAGACCTTATCGAAAATAAATTTCAGAAGATTTCTGTATCTGGAGACAATCCTTGCATTGTCAATTGCTTGAAATATGGCTCATAACTCGGCAGTCAAAAGCCTTGTTATAATCAACAAATGCTAGATATATTGGAATATTATTCGGTGCATTTTTCAATTAGTAATTTTATTTTCTGTATCTGCTCTATTGTACTAAAGTCCTTTCGAAACCCAGCTTGTTCTGGAGGTTGATAGGAGTCAAATTTGTTTGTTAGTTTAATAGTTATAATCTTTGTAAGCCATTTGTACGGATGTGGTAGAAGACTTATGGGGCGATAAATTTCGATGTCTAATTTGAAGCCTTTTTTGTACAGAAGAATGACTCGAGCTTTTTGCCAGTTATCAGAGATTTTACCGTTTTGAATACATTTGTTCAAAAAAATTCTCATTGGATATAGCGATGGAGACTCTCCGAGCTCCAACATTTGTAATATTGGGGAGCTTGATGTCTGGTTTCGGGTTAACTGCAGTGTCCAAATTTAATTTGTTGGTAATAATGTAATCTATTTCATTCCGTATGCGGTGGTCCGGACCCCTCTATGTCCATCTACGACTTTCCGGTTTTTTGTAAAATGTATTCAAGCAATAAAGGCTTTCATTTTAGAGACAGTTTGTTAGCGCTTCTCCTCTCCCATTGATAGTGCCAAGTCCAAAGCTTCCTCTGTTTGGCATATTATCGCCATGCTCTTTTCCTAACTTGACGTTAAAGTCGTCCATCATCACGCGATAATGTGCATTTTCTGCTTTTCGCGCCGATGTAATATCCCCATATAGCTATTCTATTTCGTTATCATCTGCACTACCAGTAGGGACATAAACTTGATCTACAAGTTGTATCTGTCTGATATCTTCAAGACTATGTATATGACCCAATCTGATATTGAATTCGTCTTCATAAGTCGATCCCTGATTCTTTTGTTGACCAGAATAGCTGTTCTTCCTAGATGTGTGTCACTTGCTTTATTATTTAAGTAGATGATGTGACCAGATTGAAGTGTTATGCTTGTTTATTGTTCTGGTCTTTTAGTTTCCCACACCCAGAATATCCTATTTTATGTGAGATATTTCTTCTTCTAATTCCGCTGGGCGAGCGTTATTCTTATATTAGATGCTGTTATGTAGAATGATGTATTGGCTGAAATTTTAATAGTGTACTACGGTTTGGCAATTCGTCGAAGCAGTGAATCTGCTGAAGAAATGGGAAAAACGATTTAAGCTTCGTATTTTAATTATATTTCGACTGATAAAAATCCACAACATGAAAAATGTACGCCTGAAATGGACTCATGGTGTGAGTGGAAGGACGCTTACGCAGCGTTGCCCGAAGATAAAAAGGTTGAAATAGCATCATTCAAGAAAACTTAGACTGCTCTTCCTGAAGATGTTTTGAAAGGAATTAAGCCAACTTATGAACATTTAACAAAGAAAGGACTCTTTGAAGGATACGTTGGTGGATTTACGCAAAATAATAACAAAAGTTATAATCAACTGATTTGGAAAGCATCTTCCGGGCGGAGCAGTACCAGTTGACATTGCAGCCTATATATCTGCTTGCTTATTTAATGAAGGTAACATACCTCTGCTGAAGATTTTCGAAGTACTCGGAGTACCCTGTTGACGAAACGCCCACGCCTATGTCACTCAAGAGGACGAGTTTCGCATTACGATTGTCGAGCAAAGTGCGCAGGCAGCTAGATGAGATGGTAGAATAGCTCGTAGGCAACCTCAAATATAAGTTTTAAAGGCTACACAGGAAGCAGAAGGAATATTTTATAGCTCTGGAATCGCCGACTAGATGTAAGTTTGAAAAAATTAATTTTAAATATAAAAGAAACAAGTTTAAAACTTTAAAAGCGATTATCTCAGAATCGTATTTTTTTTTAAACACCTTTGTGATGGACGCCATTTCTAAAAAACTATCGATCCGATCCACTCCAAATTTATATCATATATTTACTACGGATATAGCTAGACTCTGAGTGTAGAATTTCCATTCTTTTTGAAAAAAAAATAGAACAAAAAACAGAAAAAATTAACTTTTTTTTATAACTGTCGCCATTTTTTTTTAATTAAAGTTTTGACAAATTCTTCGTTAAGGGACTAGAAAATGTAATATAGTAATGAAATATTTTTCAAATTCTGATTTTAAATGCACCGTTCTCGAGTTATCATGTCCACTACAAGTGATGCCCAAAATAAGGCGCTCGAGGAATACAGCTCCAGTTCCGTTATTTTCAAATATGTCTCAATAAAAAAAAATAAGCAAGTATATAAAAACATGTGTTAATTGATACAATTAATAGCTTTTGAATAAATGTTTATTATGCTGTAGAAAAAAAATTGAAAGAATGTCGTCATTTCGCCCTCTCCAACTGTATGTAACCCCTTAATCGTGTCAATTTTTTTGGTTTAATACTTCCATAATTATTTTTAATTAGATAGATATCAATGAAATTTCTATAATATAAATTTAAAACATATATACCTACTCTAGCAACTTCGACATCTTGATTTCCCAATGGTCCAGGTTGAAAATATTTACGTCTGATATTAATACCGGCTATTAAACGCTTGAAGTAATTTCCACTTAAATCAAAGGGTGCCAGTTTGGCAACATCAAGATCATATTGGACAAAAGCTGGTCTTAACATATCTATAACAGAAAATATATCAGCCCTTCAGTCAAGGTATAATATTCAGTGCACTTTTCTTAACGCGGAACATGGGATGTTATGTTATAAATATTTAAACCCCTACTAGGCACATTTTTACTAAGACAAGTTTAGCGAATCATAGAATATGTATGATATGAAACCAAAAAGAACATTAAATTACAAGTTATATAAAAAATGATCTGACAATACCAAAAAAATACTTTATATAAAAATAAGAAATATTTAACCCTCTCAGGTTATTTTACTGACAGCGGTGTCAAAATATTTATCTTCCTCGAAGGTATATAATAACAGTAATACGAGAAAATTTAAATATTATTTTTTTTTAAATTTACACTGATTCTATTTTGGTATTTCTTCCATATTTTTTACACAAATTGTATTATAATATATTTTTTTGGTTTCAGATCATATCTATTCTAAGAATCAATAACAAGGAAGGTACCTGAAATGTCCGGGCCCAATTTTCAAGAACCTTCAGTTGTAGAGGGTACAAAAATAAGAGATACTTATTTTTTTTATCTGCGGATATTCATTAAAACGTGGTGAAAACCGCCTCTAAAATTCACGCCTAAAAGCAGTATTTTTTAAACATCGAAGGTTCTCAGTGAGATAGTTTTACAAAACAAAATGAAAGTTACACCTTATTCGAAATTATGTTAAACTGTGGTATTTTTACTCCCAAAGATATCATCCCTTATTTTTTATTAGGGTAAACCATATATTTACGTAAGCAATTTAACTCTAAAAATTACGAAATTTAATGGAATTTTTTGAAAATATTTTTTTATGATTAAGTCGACTTGTCTCGAGGTTTCTAAAAATCACTAGTAAAAAGGGTGAGCCACCCCCAAATAATTTTTTTCTTAAATCTGAAGTTCTAATTGAGATATCATCCCTTAATTCTTATAACGGTAAATCATTTATCTAATTTAATTCTAGAAATTACGAAATTTAGTGAAATTGTTTCAAAGCATTATTTTCACAAATCCATAAACAACTCAAGTTGACATGTTTTGGGATTTCAAAAAATTAAGTAGCCAAAGTGGTTGAGTCACCCCAAATACATTTTTCTCAAATCTCAGATTCTAATTAAGATATCTTTACAGAACAAAGTGGAAATTAGTTGTCAGTTGAAGTGAGATTATACCATGTTATTTTAACCACGTCAATATCATTACTTTTTATGAGAGCGAATCTTGTAATTCATTTATAGAATTTAATTCAGAACATTACAAAATTGAATCAAATTTATTGATAATATTTTTTTTACGAATACAAGTAACTTAAGTTGACGTGTTTCGCGGTTTCCGAAAATAAGCTCGTAAAAGAGGGTGAACCACCCCCAAATACGTTTTCTTAATATCTACAGTTCTAATTAAGATATCTCTACAAAATAAAATTAAAATTGCTTGTTATTCGAAGTTATGCTAGACTATGGTAATTTCACTCCCAAGTATATTATTCCTTATTATTTATAAAACTAAACTGACATTTCATACATATATTATTATTCTTGAAATTGTCAAATTTTAATTTAAATAAATGTTACAGAATGAGGAATCACTATTTGTCATGAATTATAATAATTTACAGACATGACATTTTCTTATTAATAAAAGAAAAAAATTCAGTATTTCATTTCATCTGTCCATAGTCCCAATAAAAATGAACAACTATCAATTATCAACTAAGAAGTTGGTCGACTTTCTACTTTTTAAAAAATAGATATAATTCGTGTCCGCTTTCGCAACATAAAAATAAATAATAAAACTGTAAAAAATGTATGATAAAATAGTTAAAATATATTAGAATAAAATTAGTTAAATAACCACAATTGGAAAGTAAAAAATATACGTTCTACTTTTAGATTAGAATACTTATGGACGATTTTGATAGGTACTCCTTAATTTTTACTAATTGTGAAGTTTGAAAGTATGAACCACGCATTTTTATTTCGTAGGGTAAGTGTTAGTTTGGTGGAAATTCTTACTGGTAGTTGATAATTTTTGAAATACGAATCGACTATAAAAGAAGGAGGTTCTGAATTCGACCGCTATGTATTTTAATTTTTATGTATGTTTGATTACTCCAAAACAAAAAAAATTTTCTACTATATTCACGAAGTTGCTGCGGTGGCTCCATATTATTTTGGCTGAAATTGGTTCAGTAAAATCCAAGATGTCGCTAATAATAAATGTCAATTTATTTTAAAATATTTAATATAGCTGACCAAAATTTTAACATCTCTCGATTTTGTCCAAAGCTATCATAGGGGGGATTTTAAGGGTTTAAGTTATAAATTTAAAATTATTTTTAAAAATCATTGTGGCGGATCTCATATGGAGGACTAAAAATTTATCATCTTTCGATTTTGTTTGTAATGGTAAGGTTTCTGAGTGTAGATAATAAATTTAAAATTGTTTTAAAATAATTCGATAAGTTGGTCTAGAAATTTTATTTTTTCGAATTATGTCCAAAATGGGTAATGCGGGTTTAATTTTTTTTTTAAATTCTATATGTAGGATTCTATAAAGTGAGTTAAAAATTCTAAGTGGTTCACATTTTATTAAAATTGGTATTAGGATGTTTTCAGAATCGTAGGTGAGGAATTTGAAATTTATTTATTACTATTTAATATAGCACATCCAATATGGTGGGATAAAAATTTTACATTTTTCCGATTTTGTTCAAATTGATATTGAAGATTCTTGGGGCGTATATTTCGTATCTTAAATTCATTCCTATAATTCTAATATTCTGTATAAAATATGTCGGACTAAACATTTACATTTCTCAATTCTTCCAATATCAGTATAGATGGTTTTGACGGCTGTTACGAAACTAAAATTAACTTTTTAAAATTGAAGATACCTGATTTAGTATAGCAGACTAAATATTTCTTTGGTTCAATTTCATTTTTTGCGTCCTGAAACTAAATGCAAAACTAAAAATCGAAAAATAGCAAACAGTAATAATATAAATTTTTAAATGATATTGAAATTGTTAAAGTCTTTATTTTTTTATTACTAAATGAAACAAATCCTATCAAGAGATACATACAAGCTACGGTAAGAAAGCAATTATAAATAAAGTATTTCTCAATCTTTTTATATAAACCACATTTTATCAGGTATTAATTTGGCACCAACTTCAAAAATCTCCATTTCACGTAGAAATTGATATTATTTTTTCCGTTTTAGCGTTTTTCTAGAGGTCGATTCATTTCTTTTTTAATTTGTTTAATTAATGAATTTTTCACTACAATATTTAATTTCTTAGAGTGCAGATTTTATGAGCAATCCTCTAGAACAGCGGTTTACGACCTTTTTCATTTTTCGAACCCCTTCTAAAAACTGAAATAAATTGGCGAACTCCCTGTAGAGTCATTAGAAACAGTAAATGAAACAATAAAAGTGTCAGAGGATAAGTCACTGAGCTTTTCTTTTTCCAGTAAAGTTAAAGAAGTATCCGAAGTTCTATCTCCTTTGAAAGGATTACGTATACAGTTGTTCGATCCAGATACAATAGGTTTATTAGGAAAATAGTTCTTGAACATTAATTGAAATTATTTGAGATATTCAGTAATATCCCTTTTAATATTTTCATTAAGTTGAATTTCATTCTAATAAAATGATTGTGAGAGCACAAAAACATTCGTACTCATTCACCTACAGACATTCAATCCAAAATTTGATGTACATTGAAAATGGTGATACCTGGACTTGTAAATACAGATTTAAATCATTTAATTTTTAAAAAATGTCAGCTAAGTAAGCAAGTTTCTACAGCCAAAGAATATCAGCTACACAAGAAGACAAATGAAATAGATGGTCAAGAAAAAATGCTTGAACTTTAAACTTCAATTCAAACATTAGGTTTTAAAACTTGCTACAAGGAACCAATCCAACTTCTTTATGAAACTGTAGGCCTCTAAAGTTCTCGAAAGTTGCTCGGAATAGACGGGAGTTCATAGCACGTGATTTTATAAAATTTACAATTTTTACAGCGTCGGTTAAAGTACTGAATAATTCTGCAGGGATGCCAGTGGTTATCTATGAATATAGCGAAGAGTTCATTCAATAGTCCCACTGATCCTTACCTGCACTACAAGACCAGAAAATGTTCGTATATGTTTTTAGTGGCTATGCAACTAATATATCTTCTTGAATGAAATCATTAATTCTCCGCGACACTGTGTTGTTTGGTCAGGGAACAAGGTCAATTTTCTTTGGCGCTTTTTCTCCAGGCATATGCTTCTTGATGTCTTTGGTTCACGGTCCAATCAAATTTACTACTCCTGTATGTGCTTGTTCAGATCTTGCAATTCTGTAACTAATTCGAAATGATGCCTCGAGAGCCATTTTACCATCTTAATTTAAATCTGTTAGAAAAGAAGAAACACTAGACTTTTTATTACCTACGATTTTCTTTTACAATACTCAACAAGTTTATCCTTGTGATCCGAATCTCTTGTTTCAATGCGCCTAAGAGGTAGAGATGGTTTTAACCTACAGTTGGTTAGGATGTCATTGCAGATTACACAAAGCGATTTAGGTTCTTACTCCTCCCCGGTAAAATAAAAACCCATTTGTAAATAGTTACTGTCATACTTTTCCTTCTTCTCTTTTTCTTACTCTGTTTGCCTCTTTTCTCTTTGCTTTCAGTCTGGTGAGACGGTAGCTCACTACAACTGCTGTCCTGAATTGGTTACAAATCAGGGACTGAAGTAAAAGAAGCAATTGATTACTCGTCCAGCTTTTCGTCAGACTTGACAAAAATTACTCGTTTTTAACAAACGATCCATCGTACATTTACGGAGAAATAATTATTTACTTTTACGTTCGCCGTGCGCAAGAGAGATTTATAAAACTTGGGTATTCGATGTAATTTATTTACATAAGAAAAAATCACTAAACTGGTTTACGTTAATAATATTTATGTACATACTGTGCATTCACTACTAACTCATTTATCTTTTTGAAATCAATCGAGGTTCCTCAGCTCATCGTATGACTCAGTTCGCCTTTGCTCTTTGTTATATGTGACTGCGGCACTTTTATATCAGCAGACGTTATTCCTGTTCTTTCGTACGTATTCGGGAAAAGTTTTGCTTCGTCGAAGTAGAACTTGTCGGCTTATGGCAAAATATACTCGAATTGCCAGCATGTTGCTATGTTTTATTTAAAATTCTTCCATTAAAATATTTTTTTCGTGAACCCCCTTAATTAACCTCGCGAACCTCTGGGGATTCGCGAACCACATACCGCTTAGGAAACGCTATTTTAGGGAATGATAAATATAAGACAATATCAGACGGAATAAGTAAATAATTTAGAAGATAATTAGGGGTGGTCAGAAATAATATTTTTTAGTTTTTAAAAAATAATCGGGCACCTATTTATTCTTTGAGTATATGAGTGTTTCAAACAATTTCTAGCGACCTCGAGATTATATAAAATATCCGTTTCCAAATATTGATATTCTCGTGTGAAAAGTAGAGCAAGCAACATTGTTAGCTGAATTTTTACCAATATACGGTTTATTCTAGATATATTTAATTTAATTAATAAACAATTAGGGAGCTTAGTCCAAAACCTGGTATGGGGGTAAAATCGGGCATGGCATTATTGCTTTCTAGTGCATTTCAAATTTACGCGCGCTTCGTCTACTGTAGTCAGTCATCCTTTTCGCATCGTGCTTTTAGGTTTTTTTTCTTTTTTCTCATAGGTGCGTTTGAGGTAAAACCGTGTGGGGTAAAATCGGGCGATAATGGGTTATGTTCAATTTATCACATGACATTTTTTTTTATATTATATTTTGTATTATTGTTTATTACATTTCCACACAAACTGCCAAGAAATTTTAAAAGATTAACAAATTAGCAATCATTGAACGAGGAATCTATGAAAAATGCATTTTAGGAGTAATACAGGGTAGTAGTGGCTATCGCGTCGCAGCTCGAAAATTTTCGGTCCCACAATCGAACCTGGATGATAGGGTTAAGAAGAATAGAAAAAATCAAAATATCGAAGATACATCAAAAAAAGGCCTAGGTCGATTTACAACAGTAGTTATACCTGAGCAAGAAATTTTAATGTCACAGCACATAAAAGATCCTGAAACTCAATTAGTCGGATTAATATATAGAGATTTTCGACATCTCTCTTTTCAAATAGCGGGAAAAAATAGTATCCACCACAATTTTAACAAATACAGCGAATTAGCTGAAATGCGTTGGCTTTATGGATTTTTAAGTCACTATCCGGAATTATCATTACGATATCCAGAACATATTCCTGTTGCACGTGCAATGGTATTCATCAGAGTAAATGTTTCATTTTCTTTTCTCTGTTGGTTGAATTGCAAGACAAATACAAATTTCACCCGACCAAGATATTTAATGTCGATGAAACTGGGATTACGACTGTCTCTAAAAAGAAATCTAAATTTCTTTCTCTAAAATGCATGAAACAAGTAGGTCTTATTTCTTCTGCTGAAACGGGCCAGTTGAGTACCGCTGCTTTGTGTGTAGCAGCTGAAGATACTTATGTTCCACTACTTTTAATTTCTCCAAGAGTCCGCATGAAGGGATGAAGGGTAAATTGTTAGAAAGTGCACCTCCTGGAATAAAGTGATATGTCATCTCAGTGAATGGATACAAAGTGATATATTTTTTCATTGGCTAAATCACTTTATCGCAAACGTCAAATCTACTATCCCTTGATAAGTAAAACACGGGAGAACAAAGTAATCATGGTCAGTTTTCCTCCCCACTGCACATATCGTTTACAACGCCTTGACTTTAGCATCATGAGCCTATCAAGCATCTATTACAGCTAAAACATGGCTCTGCAATAATCCAGGTAGTATTTTTACTCAGTTTTAACTTAGAAAGCTTTTTGGGATTGCATACTCTAAAGCAGGAACTCTGTAGGACGCCATGAGTGATTAATCAAAAACAGGAATTTATCCACTAAATCCGAATACCTTCTCTGATCATGATTTTGTATCTGTTACTATGACGGCTAATGACATCACATCTACTGAGACCAGGACGAATTCTTTCGGTCAAGCTACAGTTGGAGCTCAGGATAAAAATACTGTTATTAGCCCAACCATTACACTACTGCAACAGACAGCAGAAAAGTGACCTATAAATTCACGACCAATCACTTTAAATCGAGCAGTCAATCCACAACCAAGCACTTTACGGCAATCAGTATCGTCGTCTTTAGCTTCTTCTGTGGCTGATATTTCATCTAAACTTCATGTTGCAAGAAAAACAACTTCAAGTGCTCGTCAAGGCAAAAGTGCTATTATTACTTTATCACCTTAAAAATTAGAACTCGAAAACATAATAAAAAAAAATTAGAAGGAAAACATTCCAATACGAAGTGCAGTACTTGTAGGTAATCAGAAAAAGAAAAAAAAGGGGGTATCAGACGATTTAGATATTTATTGCACTGGAAAATCGCAAACAAGTGATGATCTCTGCAGTGTCAAGATTATACGGGTTGGGACCCAGAATATCTTGATGGGTTCCGATGCTTCCGTTGTTAAGGGACAAAATCGTATATAAGATGCGTGTATACCCAGTTTTGTACCAAGAATGGGATAAAATCATAAAAACTGAAGTTTTTAAAATTTATTTTGTTTTGATACTCGTTGACCAAATATGTGACTAACTAAGTAAACCTACGATGGCTAATAAAGTAGATCCATATTTTTTAAAACATTTTTTTTCTTTCATATATTCCTTAGAATCCCGATTTTACTCTACTTTCTTCTACATCTATACATATGACAATTAATGGAATATTTATGATACATTTGGTCTATTTAATTAAAGTTAGTAAAAAGTTAAAATAGCAAAAAGTCACTTTTATTTTTTAAACAATTTATAAGAGACGAAGTAGATTTTTAAGATAATTTTACCATAAATAAAAATATTTTAAAAAACCATTTCATAGTTGGTAATCACTTTTTCCTAAAAATCATGTCAAAAATTGATCACATAACTGCGACAAAAAAATTGGATACTTGTTTTGTTTAAATAAACGAAATTAACTCCCTAGTGAACTTATAATTTTTATCTTTAACTGGTCTGAAAATAGGAAGTTGAAATTATTTGGCACAATTACAACACCAAATTAATTATATTTTGAACACAATATTTCTACCATCACCGCCAAGACATTATTTATAGGTTTTTATCCTTTATATGCCAATATGAAGCTTTGTTATTTATTAAACATATGTAACAGAAATCACAATAACTCCTTAACTAAAAAATTTGACTTCCAGTAAAAAAATGCAAATAAAAAAAATTAACATTTTTAGTGATTTTGGCTGTTGGATTTTTTCCAAGTTGAAAATAAAAATACTGCAATTCACAACCATAAAAACCTCAGAAATATCTTTCAGTCTTATTGAGATTATGTTGCAGTCATTGCCACGTTCTTCTATAATAAAGAGTTTAATTAGCAGAAAGAGGTCGAAGAATGATTTTGTGTTTTACTTATTTAGTAACAGTCTAGAAAATGATTAGCAATAAAAGTATAAAGTATTTACATGGCAGTAGTGAATAATCGAAAATGTCAAACAAGTATAATTCTAAATTATTACCGTTTTTCGGATTTGTATGCCAGAATCGGTTAGTATTTCTAGCTAACGTATTATTATACTGCGATCGAAATTATTAAAGGCGGATCTGATGTCGAAAGATGCTTACTGACGGCTCACTGAAAACTATGTCTGGCACTGGCAAAGGACTAGTTTTTGTTAATTCTACAAGTTGCATGACTTCTACTTGAATTTTTATCACCCGGGGGATACAAGATTGTGCTGGCTCATTTTTAGAGGTCTGATACTTTCCGTGTCAGTATCCCAATTTCGCGGAGATTTATGCCCTCTTCTTTTCTGTTAAAATTGTTATAGTACTTCTGAAAATTTGTAGCCTCACTGTATATTATAGGATAAAATCTGGTTGTCTTATCCAGGATTTGGGTGTCATCGAAGAGAATTCTATGATTGTCATGTTCAGCAACAACCGATTTGTCTATTTGTCCATATCGGCAACTCGTTTTACGTTATTAGAGCCTGATCTTTATGCTCTGTTTCAAGACCGAACCACAACTGCAAGAAACTTTTTACACTTCTGGTGATGATAGATGGTCTCTTATGTCTTTGGTGAATCTTAGGTTTTGCTGTATTGAGATTGTTAGCACATAAATTGTCTCTATCCTGTGATTTTTAAAGTTTTCTGCCTACTGTTTTTTATATTTCTGATGAAGGGCAGAAATATTTTCCTCGAGAAGTAAATTTTATTATTTATATTTCTTTTAGTTCCTTTTAGCTGATGTACTTACTTTATTTATTTTTTTTATAGAGCCGCTGTTTGCAGAAGTTATAGTTTCAACTATAAGTATTTTTCTTAGCATATTCTCTACGCTCGTTCCTTTAGTGTTCGAGTTATTCCTGTTTTTTGTCTTGAGTTGGTTAGATTCCTTGTTGAGGTACCTATCTGTGAGTGCAGGTTTTTTATACACTCAATGCCCTGTGCCCTTCTTGTCTCGTCACTAGCATCTGGAAAAAGAAGTAAATTGTTCTATTCTACATTCATTTTGAATTGGATTCTTGGATGTCAGGAGTTCAAAAACTTAAAATTTTTTACAGCTCTTGTTTTTCGTGGTTCCAGAATAAGAAATTTTCATCTACATGCCGAAATTGGTAAAATGGTATTTTTTCCGCAAGCTAGAATAGGCAATGAAAATAGGTAGTTGTTAGGCAACGATGGAAGTGGACTGCAATTTCTTCTGAAACACTTCTCTTAGTTGTCCTATTGCCTCACTAACTGGTATCATAATAATCAGTAAAACAAAGTCTAAGCTGACCAATAAGTCATTAGATTTATATGTTATTTTGCTTATTCTCTCGATAAAGTTAACCTAATCCCGTATGTAGATTTCTGTCTGCCCAATGTAAGCTTGTAGCTACGAAGTTAAGAATTTAGCCAGCTCATAGGTTGATGAATCGATAGCACTGATAATTGATCTTAACTGTATGTTATCCTTATGGATCTTAGACAGTCTCTAAATTCTAGGAGGTAAGGCTTCAGATTTCAGGAAGGTTCTTTTTATGGTCGATTCTATAGTAGAAATTTTGACACGTTTATTCATATTTTTGGGAATGATGGCGGCCAGGTCTTGTTTAATTTTTCTGTAAGTGCTGGGACCCAGTTTCTCATGCGAATTTCTTCGGCTGTATCTCACGGTGGTGTTCTTATAATTCTGACAGAGTGCTCTGAAACTCTCACCATTTTTTATTAGACATATCTACTTCACTCTTTTTAGGGTGTTATGACAAACTATTAGGTAAGTAAATATATGGTTTGAATAAGATGTGGAAATTAAATCCCGGCTATTATCAAATAAGTTGCTCATTTATATCTTCGTTTTACAGTTTCTATCTAGAAATCTAAACAATTTATTCAACAGGAAGTGATCACATCGGAAAAAAGCGAAATAGATTACTTTCAGTTGGTCGGAAATTCAGTATTTCTGGGAAAGAGAAATTAAGAAAAGAATATTCGGACGATTTTAGTTAGTCATAGCCGGCCAAAACATAAGAATAGAATTTTTGTAGGCAATATTCGAATAAAATCTCGGTGTTAGATTTATACCATGAAATATTCTTAAAAGTAACCATTATTAAATCAATGAAAAATCAATTCGGTGTTCTGTTGGTAAAATAAACTTACTGACGTAGTCTTCAAGAGCAGCTCCTTCATAAGAATTGTATCCAATAATTAAAGGTATTTTGTTAAATTTTCCGTTTTTCAGCAATTGGTGGCTTTTACCTGAAAATACAGCATCTGGGTGAACTGGTTCATTTACAGGCCCATATGGAAATCCAGCTAAAAGACCATCTACCAGATAAGCCTAAAAGAAAATGTTATATTAAATAATTTAAAACATTATCTTTTAAAAGCACCAAAATTGAAAAAGTTAATTAAACATGTGTATTTTAATATACGTAATTTGATAACATAAATCGTTTCCAAATATCATATCGGTTTTAAAATTACCCATGCATATCTATCTTTGAGTTAGAAGACAAAATAAGAACATTGCTAAAATGGACCAAAATGTCAAAAATTGTTCCACAAGCAACCATTTAAACTTCAATAACATCAGCTGACTGGTGCATATGCCCTTACGTAATTTAAAGTTAACTAGGTAATTTGATAATATATTCAAAATTCAATTTCTGTCTCCCGCTAATAACAAGACTCCAAAATTAAAAGAATAATTATTCTACACATTTTCATGAAGCTTGGTTCTTTGAAATCTTTTTTCTCTTGTCCTGCCTTTCCTTAAACACATTTTTGGTTAATATTTTTGCATGTACCCACTGATGTGATAATTTAATTACTACTTTCAATTACTATTCTCCAAAAATGGACAAAAAAACAAATTTTATCATGTTTGCAATCTTTAGAAGTCTAGGACAGGGACGATAAATGAGGATTAAAATCAAGATACCGTTGAAATGTTGAACGAGATGGAGTTCAAGGGTAGTCCACTATTGACATATTGCCTAAAGAAAAAAAAATGCAGTATTTTTCGATACCCTAAAAAATTGCAAATATTGTTGCTTTATGTATTTTCATGATTTTGCAATTGTAGACTGCAAGTCAGTGACAGATTTTGCAGACTAAATTCTTTTCGGCTCATAATTAATGAAATGCTTCAGAGAGTTATGTCATGAAGCCTCGTGAATGTCAGCTGCGGATCCGTGGTGGGTTGAACAGTAGCGGCCCCCTCTCAGGTAAAAAAAAAATATTTTTAATCATTTCCTTCCGACTAAAAGTTTGTCACAATACTTTGCAGAAAAAAAAATTCAGCTAGCTGTAAGGTAATGGATTATAAGTCAGGTGGTCATAAGAACATGATATATATATATATATATATATATATATATATATATATATATATATATATATATATATATATTTATTTATTTATTTATTCTTTTGATTCTTGAACCATAGATTATATAATTTTTCTTTATTTTGTCTTTTCTTAGGTTTTTAGGTTTAGGTTCTATATTTAACAAAAAATGCAAAAGAATTGACGTTTCGCCCTTTATTCAAGGCATTTTCAAATTTTTTTTCTCCTAAAAATATTTTTATATAATTAAAATACACCACATAAAAAACATATTTACAATTTCAAAAAACAAACAAGACACTTAAAAAAGCATTTAAATTTTTAAAATTTTTTAAAAATAATTTATTTTACCGGTACACACCTTGACATTTTGCTACTCTATTACTAAATAAAATTCAAACTTTACATCGTCTACTGAGGATACATGGAATGCGAATGTGTTTTATTTTTTTTATATATTTTATATTTTACAATGCATAAAAAAACAAATTAGGTATATATTTAGTTTTATGTTTAAGAGGATATTCAATTTTTTGATTCTTATTTGACAGGATCGAATACATAATATTTTTGTTTAAATTAGGCTTGTGTAAATGTGGCTCAAATTTCCTATATCTGTTCTGTCGTTAACAGTGTTTTTATCTTTTTTAATTTCAATCATTTCCTTTATCTGTAATTTTTGGTAATTCATATCTGTTTTCTATTATGGTACTGTTATAATCAAAAGTATGTTTTTCGTCCTGTGTGTCTTTGTTTAAAGCTGTTGAGGCGTTTTTCGTATATTTATGGCTATTTAGTCTGTCCTTCAGCAATTGGCTCGTCATGCCTATATATTTTTTGGGACAATTTGTGCAAGGGATCGAATATATTACATTTGATTTATTCATGAGAGGAGTTTTACTTTTTAAATTTGTGAACAATGTATTTAATTTATTATGTGACCTGTGGCATACGATAATATCATGCTTTTTTAAAATGTATTTTATTTTTTCTGACAGCTCACTAGTGTAAGGTAATCCTACATATTTTTGCTGTTTCGTTTATTAATTATTTTGGTGATAGTCTTTTCGTTGAAATTATTTTTTATTAGTCTTTTTCACTTTTTGCAGTACTTTTGGTCGGAATTCTGGAGACGTTAGGGAGATAGCACAATCAGACAGACCGATTATAATACTATTTTTTTTTGAGTTTTTGAATGATTAGAGAAACAGTTTAGATATCTACCTGACCAAGTTGGTTTGGTGTACCATTTAGTTAAAATTTTGTTTTTTCTGCGTATAAGTGTCATATTTAGAAAATTTAATAATAATAAATATTCTCTGTTTCGGATGTGACACTTATACGAAGAAAAAACAAAATTTTAACTGAATGGTACACCAAACCAACTTGGTCAGGTAGATATCTAAACTGTTTCTCTAATCATTCAAAAACTCAAAAAAAATAGTGTTATAATCGGTCTGTCTGATCGTGCTATCTCCCTAACGTCTCCAGAATTCCGACCAAAAATACTGCAAAAAGTGAAAAAGACACAAATAATAATTTCAACGAAAAGACTATCACCAAAATAATTGATAAACGAACATATAAGTTTTAAAATAACGTAAAAACAAAAAACATAGAACATAAACAGCAAAAATATGTAGGATTACCTTACACTAGTGAGCTGTCAGAAAAAATAAAATACATTTTAAAAAAGCATGATATTATCGTATGCCACAGGTCACATAATAAATTAAATACATTGTTCACAAATTTAAAAAGTAAAACTCCTCTCATGAATAAATCAAATGTAATATATTCGATCCTTTGCACAAATTGTCCCAAAAATTATATAGGCATGATGAGCCAATTGCTGAAGAACAGTTTAAATGGCCATAAATATACGAAAAACCCCTCAACAGCTTTAAACAAACACAAAGAGGACGAAAAACATACTTTTGATTATAATAGTATCATAATAAAAAAACAAAGATATGAATTACCAAAAATTACTGATAAAGGAAATGATTGAAATTAAAAAAGATAAAAACACTGTTAACGACAGAACAGATATAGGAAATTAGAGCCACATTTACACAAGCCTAATTTAAACAAAAATATTATGTATTCGATCCTGTCAGATAAGAATCAAAAAATTGAATATCCTCTTAAACATAAAACTAAACATATACCTTATTTGTTTTTTTATGCATTGTAAAATATAAAAAATATAAAAAAAATAAAACACATTCACATTCCATGTATCCTCAGCAGACGATGTAAAGTTTAATTTTATTTAGTAATAGAGTAGCAAAATGTCAAGGTGTGTACCGGTAAAATTAATTATTTTAAAAAATTTAAATGCTGTTTGTAAGTGTCTTGTTTGTTTTTTGAAATTGTAAATATGTTTTTTATGTGGTGAATTTTAATTATATAAAAATATTTTTAGGAGAAAAAAATTTTGAAAATGCCATGAATAAAGGGCGAAACGTCAATTCTTTTGCATTTTTTGTCAAATATAGAACCTAAACCCAAGAAAAGACAAAATATAGAAAAATGATATATATATATATATATATATATATATATATATATATATATATATATATATATATATATATATGTATATATATATATATATATATATATATATATATATATATATATATATATATATATATATATATATATATATATTTTCCCTCAGTTAAAAATTTGGCAGATTATAGTTTGCATGCTAGTTTGAATAAATAAAATGTTAGCCGGCTATATATTGGTGGAAAGATTTTTAGTGGATGCAGTGAAGGGTATATCACAAGAGCCACGCCTAAGCGTCGATCGCCTATTTAAATACATGAATTGACGGGTTTTCTCAGCTGATCTTTTCGTTACTTAGAGTATTATGTGAACAATCACCTGACAAATTTTCAACCGGGTGGAAATTACGTAATTAAAGTTATATGACATCATGCTCCTTACACACGCAGAAAGAAATAATTTTATTGCTATTTTTCAATCAAATCAATATCCTTAATAAATTTTAATATATATATATATATATATATATATATATATATATATATATATATATATATATATATATATATATATATATATATATCTTACTATACTACGAGAGTCTCCACATTGACAAAATACAATCTTCCAAGCGTCCGTATACGGACGTATATTCCTTCAGTTTCCGGGCATCCTACATTCGGCAACGTTGTATGCCTTTAATATATATTCTCATTAGGAAAGTTTTTAACGGGCTTTGACATTTTAAGGTCCACCGGATACTGTCATTAGATCTGCCGGGGTCCCGCTTAGACTATATCGGTAATTTTTATTAAGATATGGAAATAGCTACAGGCTATGAAATGATTATTTTTTGAAGAAATTATATATACTTTCAGAAAAAACTAGATATGCAAATCGCCTAAAAATTTACACCCTCATTCACTAACTTTAAAACAGGTCTAATGAAGGATTGAAATTGACAAGTGCAACTCTAACAATTTTAAACCTTAAAAATACAAGGATAAATGATTTTTTTTTACTTCTATACCAATGAAACTAGAAAATTCTGATAATTTTCAATTAACAACTCTGCTTTTATGAATTTTAAAGCCATATCTCTGTATCTGTATCCTTGATAACCTCATATAAGCATTTATTTATTGACGCATGTAATTTAACTTATAACAGTATCATAAGGAAGACAAAACTGACCAACTAGACAATCTAACTTTCATAGCACCTAGTATAGGTCTTTTTTTCATGTTTGTGTTACCAGCGGACATATAGTTAGTATTTTATTGAGAGCTTCTCTGCAAGACCATCAAGACCTAAAATATTCGTGTTGATTCTAGAAATTTAAACTGACGCAATACTTTACCGGATTTTTAATAATTTAAAGTAACCCAGTCATTTGGTCAAAAAAAGGGGGTTCCCTGGAAAGTTTGCCGGGAGTTTTGGAAATTGGCTATTTTATAGATTTCGATGTGCTCTTTCCGAATTTCTACTTTGCCACCTCGTATCTCCGCCGCTGGTGCCGCCATATTGGAAAAATGGCGCCTAATAACAGTTTTTTTACAATATCTCCTTTCCGACGCATTTTACGACAAAAATATTTATATACAAAACTAAACTGGAGAAAATTTCCTACAATTTATGTATCAACAATTTTTTTTGTAAAATCAATAGTTTTGGCGTATGAGCACCGCAAAATAATATTCATCTACACCTCCACGTTTTTTTCGTATATTTCTTCAAAATATTTTATTATTGTCGCAGGTATTAAAAAAAACAGGTATAAGGGTAATGCGTCGCCTTTGTGTCGGGTCCCTCTCTCGACATTAAACAAAACATCTGTCGGTAGAACTCAAGAGAAGCATTTAGTTTAGTCTGAGTCATCAGTATACGTCTATCGTCTGACAGTGTTGTTTGTGTTTATAGAGCCATGTCTTCTGATAAAGTGAATTGTTTTATTTGTAATAATCCATTATTAGAAAATGAAACAATTGAAGTAAAGGGAAAAGGATGGGAGACTTTTCGTAAGTCAAGTGTTAAAAGAAAAGACAATAAAGTTGAACTTTTGGCGGGACTAAAATCTATAGTGGTTCAGGATGTATGTCGAAAACGATATAATAATGAAAAGTTAATCGCTGCATCATTGCGTAGAGGAAGCGATGTCACGACACCTCAACCACTACTGCGATCCTCGCACCAAACATTCTCATTCAAAGACCATTTTTTTTATGCGGTGATGAGATAACAGCAGAGTTTTTAACAAAACAAAAACAGACGCGGTTGTGCAAGCGTAATATTGTGTATAGTGTTCGGAAATTATCAATGAAAAATAGTATTTCAGAACTTGCTAAAGCTCGTAATGATGATTGGGGTCGAGCAATTGTTGAGCGTCTTGAGCATGTGAATGATTTCGTCGCAGCCGATGCACAGTACCACAATTTCTGCATGAGAAAATTATATCAAGCACCACCAGCTGAAGATATAAAAAAGGTGCGTATGCAAATGAGATCGATACTGCGATGCAGTTCATTTATTCTTATCTTGAGCAGAATTCCGATGAGTGTCAGTTTTCTCTGGACGAATTGATAGCCAAAATTGAAGGTGATTACCGTCCACACATAAAAATAGTGAAAGCACAACTCCTCAAAAAACACGGTGATGATATTTTAATTGCCGTCACTGCCAATAAGGCTCCGGTGGTTTGTTTCCGAAATACAGGGTTTAAGCTATTAACGGAAGCCTGATACAATCAAAAAAGTAATGAAAATGCAGAAGAACATCGGCGTATTGTAAAAACAGCAACAGAAATTGTTATAGAGGATATTCGCTCTACGGTCTATGAGACAAAACATTATCCTCCATCAGATAATTTTTTTCAAGACTCTGAGTCAGATATACCTGAAACTTTACGCGTTTTCCTAGATGGAGTGATTTTAAGAAACAGACGAGCGTCTTTTGAAAAATGTAAGAAAAAAAGCATTGCTCTCGCCCATTCTATAATTGCGGCAGCAAGACCGAAATCTTTTATATCA
Source organism: Diaprepes abbreviatus (assembly GCA_034092305.1). Taxonomy (NCBI): domain Eukaryota; kingdom Metazoa; phylum Arthropoda; class Insecta; order Coleoptera; family Curculionidae; genus Diaprepes; species Diaprepes abbreviatus. The sequence goes on from JASJET010000050.1 coordinate 2,129,303, forward strand.
TCATTACAGATCGGATTAGCTGCATTTTTATTTCATAAGTATGAATCTCAGCGATTAATAGATGTATTATCATCTCTTGGATTTTGCTCTTCATATACCGAAGCAATGTTGTTCGAAGTTTCAGCTATTATGCGCGCACCGTTGAATATGGATGATAACGCATTTTCTCAATTTGTTTTTGATTTCAATACGCAGACATTAGATGATAATAACACTTTCCATGCCATGGGCGGTATCCATTGTGTAACACCTACAACTGCTATCGCTCCTGATCAAATTATTCTCCGATTAAAGCTAATGCCGTTTGAAACAGTGGTTGGTAGTTTAGGTACCATTGCATTAAAAACATTTGTGAAAAAAAAAACCATACGGGCTTAAAAACAATAAAGATTCAAAACCATGATAGCATTCGTGCGGCTTTGGAAGTAGTTATGCCATCCGTTTCAGATTTATTGTGGCTATATCCATCGCAGATGATGCAGATGAAATTTCGGTCTGCGAAGTCTCGATCGGTGCCCAAGACGAACTCGCAACGCCTAGTCTATCAGGAATAGTGGATTAGGCCTACAGGGGACACCACGAAAAAAAAACGCGCCGCTTACTCTACCTCAATGTGGTGTGGAAATGAGTTTTTTCCAAAACGCATATTGAAATGTACTTTGCGGCGATCGTACGCCAAAAACTATTGATTTTACAAAAAAACTTGCAAATACATAAATTGTAGTTTAATTTTGTATATAAATATTTTTGTCGCAAAATGCGTCGGAAAGAAGATATTTTTAAAAAACTCTTATTAGGCGCCATTTTTCCAATATGGCGGCGCAAGCGCCGGAAATACGAGGTGGCAAAGTCGAAATTCGAAAAGAGCACATCAAAATCTATAAAATTACCAATTTTCAAAACTCCCGGAAAACTTTCCAGGTAAAACTACCAAATGACTGGAATAAAGCTACTGTTTTAATATTTTTGGTTGTTAAAAAAGACAGAAATTTTAAATATATCTGGACAAGAGTTTAAATTCATTGGGGGTCAATTACCGATCACCGGCACTTTACAACTTCATTGTAGATATTGTAAAGAACCTAATGGCTGTAAAATTATAAGCATAATTTTTTGTTTAACAATTACCTCTGCCGTAACATTAACATCAGCTAATTTTAGTGCTCTATAATCTGCTTTCCTTAGTCTGTCAATCAACGTTTCAGAACTAAGCGTAAATATTCCCAATTTGCTTCCAACATTAAATGCTTTTTGTCGTGCGTTACGTGTTAGCGCCCACAAGCAGAGACTTGTTCCACTTTCCATTATGCCTCCTCTAAACAATCCTGAGAAAATAATAAAACTATATAATAATATAGGGTGTCGAATTAGTACTTAGATATTTGATTGCAGTTATATCTTTAAAAACATGAAAAATTTTATAGACAGACTATCAATGGGGTTAAAGCGGGCACATTTTAAAGTAATTTAGTTTACACCTGGTATCTCAGGAAAGCATGACGAATACTTTTTATGTTTTTTTTTTATATGGAAAAAACTACATTTTGTTATTAAAGTTGTATTCTCATTGGACTCCAATTTCAACCCAAATTTTTTTTTCTTTAATATGCGGCATGGTCAAATTTTTATATAACAACCTACATCACGGTTCTTTATTTCTTGTAAAAATTTGTTAGAAGTCCAAGCTAGAATCACTTTACCTCTCAATAGTACAATATTTATTCTTCTTTTTAGGCGATGTCCAAAAATGTTATTTAAATATTAATATTTTAAATTCCGTTTCCTCTTTTTCTTTTTAAATAGAACACCCTGAATCTAATAATATATATCAATAGAATATTTATTTGGCTTTAAATTTATATCATCACGTTTGCCTCTCCCACAGTTTAATATTGTTATTAAACAAAGAATGACCCAAGATATTATTTAACTAGAGTAGAGCCGAAGGCTAACACACACGCGGGAAATTAAGGGCGCCACTGTAGTAGAGCTAGGTAGAACGCAGAAAACTTCCACGATGTTATTTGGACTAGCTTTTAACTTTGCTCCTCAAATTTTAAAACAAAAGAAATACCAAATCCAAGCTGCATGTAGATCAAATAAAACTTGAACTAACTAAAGGGTGTTTTTTATAGAGTTATAGAAATTTAAGTTGGCAACACTTTTTTAACTGGCGGCCATTTTGTCGGCTCTCAAGTGATTTATGTTTAGTTTGGCTTGGCATTTCAACATGAATAGACTGATGCCTAAACAACGCTACCAAATTGTGCAAATTTATTTTGAAAATCATGGTTCTGTTCGAAATACGTATCGCGCACTACGTCCATTTTACGGTCAACATAATCGTCCATCAGAGCAAATAATTCAATTAACTATGGAATGTTTTCACACCACGTTTACTCTAAATGATAATACGCATCCACAGAGACGTCGTACAGTGCGTACAGAAGAAGTCATTGCTGCTGTAGAGGGTAGCGTAGAGAAAGACCCGAATCAGTCTATCCGCCATCGTTCACAGGAATTGAATATGTATCCATTCACTTTATGGAAGATTTTGCGGAAAGATCTTGGTTTGCATGCTTACAAAATTCAACTTGTGCAAGAATTGAAGCCACACGATCACCTAGCAAAGCGTAGATTCGGTGAATGGGCCCAAAACAAGATTGCCGTTGATCCCGATTTTCATAAGCGAATTTTGTTTAGCGATGAAGCTCACTTTTGTTTGAATGGATACGTCAGTAAACAAAACTGCCATATTTGGAGTGATGATAATCCTCAAGTGTATGTTGAGATACCGTTACATCCAGAAAAACTGACTGTTTGGTGTGCTTTATGGGCTGGTGGAATCATTGGTCCGTACGTCTTTAAAAACGATGCTGGTCAGAAAGTTACAGTTCATGGTGACCGCTATAGAGCCATGATTACTGACTTTTTCGTTCATCAATTGAACAACCATGATGCGCAAGAGCTGTGGTTTCAACAAGACGGCGCAACATGTCACACAGCTCGTGCCACAATTGATTTATTGAAGGAAACGTTTGGTAACCGCATAGTTTCACGTTTCGGACGCGTGAATTGGCCTCCAAGATCGTGCGACTTAACGCCGCTAGACTATTTTCTATGGGGATATGTGAAGTCGCTAGTCTACGCCGATAAGCCCGAAACGATTGATCACTTGGAGAACAACATTCGCCGCGTTATTGCCGATATACGGCCACAAATGTCGGAAAAAGTCATCGAAAAGTTGTACCTCCAGATTAGACTACGTCCGAGCCAGCCTTGGCGGTCATATGCCAGAAGTCATATTTAAATTATAATGCCAGAAGTTTATCTTTCGAATAAAGTAAATTTCATGTCAATTTAAAAAATTCATCTTTGTTTTATTCCATTTAAAAGTTCTATACCTCTATAAAAAACACCCTTTAGTTATAAAAAAAGTCTTTAATCAAAATTCAAATGGTTAAAATAAAAATCATTAATGATAGATAGCAGTAAAAATACCTTGAGTGTGGATACCAGTAGGTTGGACACCGATTTTTTGAGATCTAGACTGATTCCTCGTGAAAAACGTGCTTCAGACTGACAAAAAAATCCCTGTTTCCAGGTTTTGTCTCGGTAACGACGAAAAACGCCAAGCAGGTAAAAAATCTCACTTGAAACCCCAAAGTCCAGGAATAAGCTGCAAAACTACGCATTGAAGTCTTCAGTCTTCTTTTGTCGATTCTAACAGGAAAAAGTGAAAATGAGGGAGAAAATGACCCAATTTAATAGGTAAGTCCCGATCTTGCGCTGTATAAGCTTTTTTTTCAAACATAAAGCAGCGAATCAAAAAGAATTTTAAGCGAGTAGCAACTCGACAGAAGAAATGACAGTTCAAAATAGTAGGCTTAAAAAGATTTATTAACGAATTAATCGTCGATTTTTTCGGCTCTAAATCAAATAGGAATTCATTTTTTATTTTTTATTTTTAAATTAACAAACATGTATTTTCTGCCAGCCATGAGCAACACGGTATTAATTGCCCGTACAAATTTTCTCCAAAAATTACTAAACCGAAACATCAACCTAACATGCAACTGCTTAAAAGATTGCGAATTTGTCTATACGTCACTCCAAACGAATCGCTAGATAGTGCCAAATAACTTTACTTCAACAATGGTCAAAATATACGAAATTACTTAAAATAAAAATCTGGAAAAACTGCTGTAAGAATGGATAAATGTAAGAATTTTACTTGAATGATGACAAGAAAACGATATCTAACAAAAAAAGGTAAATACCAATTCCTTATTTAAATACAAACAACCTAGTGCAGTGACGTAGAGCAGGTGACTGAATCCAGCTAGGAATGAAATTAAATTACCACTGTATTTTTATAGGAAAATTACTGAGTGATAAAGAAAATAGTCGAGTTGGGAAGAAAATTTGCAAGGAAGTGAAATAGGATAGCTCGGTATATTCTAAAACTCAAAAATGCAACGAATAGTATGCTGTTATATGAAGGATATATGAGAAATGCTTAATGAAAATGATATTGTGTTGCAGGAAATGTGAATATTTGCAAAAATAAGGTAAAGTTAGCCAAATTTATCATAGTAAACCTAAGATGAAATTTTAACCATGACAATTTTTTCGTGCATTACGACTTTTACGAGGCTACAAACCAATTAAGTTTTTTTTTTATGGAAAGTATAAACACAATAGTCACTTTGCGTGTCTATATAATTCCACTTTGTACATTTCTCAGTAATAAGAAAATCAGCATTAATAATATAATAATATGAAAATGTCTTCTGAATAGACGGTCATGATTTTCATTGTTTTGTTATATTAAGTATGTGGCAGATTTGACAATTAATAATGATTCAGTTGCCTCATACCAGTAATAGCCTTCCAGTATACACTACTGGAAGTACCATGCAATAATTAGATGGCAAAGAGAGAGACAGAGAGACAGGGAGAGGGGGCGAATATGGGGTAGTGCTATCACTATTGCATCGAACCTCGATTACCCGGCTCGCGCTTGAAATTGGAACTATCGATTTACCCTATAGCGGACTGTAAATTTTAATTAGGAATTGACTTGGATTTTCATGAGAGTATTTAGTAACTCTCATTTTCTTCCTTTGGTAATTTCAAAACATGAGAGATTCATATAGAGAATTAAGAGTTGTAAGGAATTCAATTTCATAAAATGCACCTACTAGATAGATCAGAATTTAATGCTATAATTAAACGTTATACGTGACATCAATAGAGGAAATAGAAAAAATACCTTTGGCTAAATTGCTTTGTACCAAATAGGAAACCGAAGCAGAGCCAGCACTTTCACCAAAGATGGTAACTTTTTCAGGATCACCTCCAAAATGGACAATATTTTCTTTTACCCACTTAAGTGCTAAAACTTGGTCTTTTAATCCCCAGTTACCAGGAGCTATTAAGTCTTCAGTACTAAAAAAGATTCAGAAATTATTTTTTATGGACAAAGATATATCAATTAATCTTATACTTTTACACTATATATATATATATATATATATATATATATATATATATATATATATATATATATATATATATATATATATATATATATATAATTTCTGCGTGCGATATATATGGATATATATTGGATTAAAATAATGTCTACGTATTCAATATCGAAAATATGTGAATTAGCAAGCTAACTTCTCGCAAATTCAAACTCGCCAGATACGAGTTCTCTATATTCGAGGTGTTTAAGGTGAAACTTTGTAAATCAAAGCATCGCGAGTCTTCTTGATTATCAACACACAAATGTCGATTGTGAAATGGTTTCCTCATCTTAATTCAATTAGCTGATCTAGATGGTAAAAGAGAATTAGTAAAACTTCGTTAACTATATTCAAAAGAATGTTTATGTTCAGAATACAAAAATTTTTTAAGTTGTTTAAACCTGGGAAGGTTTACCTAAAGAAATGATCGACAACGTCATCAGAACAACGAGAAATTTTATGTCTGCAGTCATAAGGTCTCGCGGGGGAAACTCAGGTTAATGGAAGAAGTTATTCTTGCCATTTTGCTTTATTATTAAAACTTAAGAACAAATTTTGATTTACAGTTAATTTTTTGCAATAACGTCTTTTTTATCTCACGTTTTTAAACTGCCTTCAAAATGACATGAAGCTTCGCAAAATCTTGCTTTCAATAGCTAGATATTAGTTAATTTTTCATATCAGGGATTTCATTCAAATTTATTAGGAAGAAAAGAAAAAAATATTTCTTCCTGTACTTCCTTAACCCTAACTCTCTTACACAAAAATACTTTTCGCTCTGAAACTTGAAAAAATAATTATTTCTCTTTTTTGGATATCCTAATAACAAAAACAATGGATATACACCTGCAAAATACCCACACAGATAACTAGTTTAATACCGATTTGCACTGACAAAATATAGGACGTAGCTATACCTAAATCTAATCGAGAACCCAGCAAAAGAAAAGGAATCACAACACATAATAAAATTTTCATAAAAAAAAATTGAACCGACTTCTCAAAGTGCGCTAAAAAGTGAAAAATAACTATAAATTTTTATACAAAATTGAAATTTTTCAAGTCAGATTAAAAATACTTTATTTGTAATTGCTTGCTAACCATAATTTCTATATATTAGTAGATATTTGTTTCATTTAGAAAGAATTTGTCGCCGACCCCAAAAATTTAAATTTCATATAAAAATTTATAGTTATTTTCCACTATTTAGCACACTTTTAGAAGTCGGTTCGATTTTTTTATAAAAATTTTATTTTTCGATTGTTAGTTTTGAATTCATCGTAATACCCATGAATTATTTAAACCAAATACTAGTCGAGATTAGTGTACCTCGGTGACTCCACGGTGGCAAAAAAGTATCCATTTTATTCAAAGTTCTAAATCACCCTAAAATGTATGACTAAAAATTCTTTGATCCTTAGAGTTCTCCAAATACCAGTGAAATTGTATTAAACAAATATTTAGTCTGTCATAGTAAATCCACTTTCTTAAATTTCAAATTAATTTTAGATTGGTAATGTAGGCCTCAAAACCTTTCAATATCAATATTTAAAGAACTTGAGACGTAGATTTCTTAGCACGATATATTTTATACTGCATATTGAGTTTGTCTATGCCTTAAGAATCCCGCAATACCAATTTTAGACAAAATCGAAAAATATAAAATTTTCAGTCATCATATTGTATCTCACCAACCTTATAGTTGTTAAAAATTAACTTCGTATTCGCAATACATGACCCCAAAGACACCCTAATACCAAATTTGAAAAAAACATCTTAATCTAATTTAAATCTAAACCCCTCAAAGGCCCCTAGTACAAATTTTGGACGAAATCCAGAAATTTAAAATTTCTAGAACGTCATATTCCATCTGACATTAAATTTTCTTAAAATAATTTTATGTTCGCCGTTTACATCCCCAAAAATGATTCAATTCCACATTTGAATAATAAAAACGAAAAATGTAAAATTGTTAGTCCGCTATACCGAATACTGAAAAACTGCTATTAAATTCATAATTTACACTCTCAACAACCCCCTATATTAGTTTTGGAGAAAATAGAAAAATATAAAATTTTAGGACGCCATATTGAATCCGCCAGATTGATTTTTTCAAAAAATACTTTAAATCCTTAATTAACACTAACAAAAATCCCCCAATACCGATTTTAGACAAAATCGAGAGATGTAGAATCTTCAATCCGCCATCTTGAATCCGCCGTATTTAATTTTTTTTAATAATATCAGATTCGTAATGTGCCATCTCAAAAACTCCCTTATATTAATTTAAAAAAAAAATTCGACAAAATTAATTATTTATCTGCCATATTGAATATGCGAAATTGAATTTTTTCAAAATAATTTCAGATTCGTTATGTGCGACCCCAAAAATTCCTCCATACTAATTTTGGAGAAAATCGAACAAAATTAATTTTTTCGCCCACCATATTGGATCTGCCATATTGATTTATTTAAAAATAATTTTAAATTCTTCATGTCAGACCCCGAAAACTCCCCCGTACCAGTTTTGGGGAAAATCGGTCAAAATTGACTTTTTTGTCCGCCATATTAGATCCGCCATATTGAATTTTTTCAAAATATTTTGGATTCGTTCTGTCCGACCCCAAAAATTCATCCTTGACCATAATATAACTGATTAACAAAATTTTTAACAGAAGTACTTATTTAGGCTTACAATACCAACAGTGACTTTTACGTGAAAAATTCATTTTCATTTAGTACCTTCATTAATAACTTCCAATTACCAGACAACTATGGCATTCTCAATTTTGAAAACGATTCCCTTGTCACAAACCTTCTTGTGAATTAAATTTTATGAAACATTCAAAACAAATTGAGTGGTCTTTAGCAATTCCGTAATTTAAATTTTGAAACATTTCTTTTTTTGTGATATCATTATAAAATTTTTCTTTGATTTTAATATTTTCGTTTTTGATACCGTTTACTACAAACACATTTTTTATCTCTGGGTCTCAAAATTTCACCCATTTTGGCGAATTATGTTATTGAAAATTTGGTGAAAGATGTCTTTTTACCCTTTATTTGTAGAGATATGTGGATGATCACTTTTTGGACTTCCCTGGAGAACACATTGGTGTAGTTCTTAATATTTTTAATCCTCGCAATTAGCATATACAATTTACAAACTAGGAAGAAAATGGCAACAGAAGCACACTGCATTTAGGTAGGTTGATGAACAGTACTAATAACAATGCTATTAAAACTGTTTGGTGCAGAATACCATATTATTTCAACAAACTCATAACTTAGAATTTATACCATCCCACTAAAACCTAAATAAATATTTACTTAATCAAATAACACTATATATTTTCTAAATAGTATTTACCTTAAAAATCCGAAAGAACCCAACCTGTAGTTAAATGATACAAATATTATATCTTTCTCTATAAGATAGTCAGGGGCATAAGTTTCATACGTTGATGAACCACGATAAAATCCTCCTCCATATATCCAGACCATAACTGGTAAACTCCCTTTTAACTGAAATGAACATTAAATATAAATAAAAAGGTAATAGTGGTGGTTTAGGAAGCAACTTCTTGAAAAGAAATAAAATTTTTATAAGAAAAATTGAACCGACTTGTAAAGTGCGCTAAAAAGTGAAAAATAACTATAAATTTTTATTTGAAATTGAAATTTTTGAAGTCGGCGCCAAACCTGATAAAATGTGATTCGCATAAACACTTTAAAAATATTTTATTTGTAATTGTTGCCTTACCATAATTTGTATATATTAGTAGTTATTTATTTTATTTAAAAATAATTTGGGGCCAACTTCAAAAAATTCAAGTTATATTTCACTTTATAGCGCACTTCTAGAAGTCGTCAATTTTCTTTATAAAAATATTATTTTTCGATTTTAAGTTTTGAATTCATTATTATATCCATAAATTATTTGAACTAAGTACAAATCGAGATTAGTGTACCTCAAAATGAGTCCAAGGTGGCAAAAAAGTACCCATTTCAGCCAAAGTTGTAAATCACCATAAAGTTAACCACTAATAATTCTTTGATTCTTAGAGTTCTCCGAATACCAGTGAAATTGTGTCAAACAAATTTAATCTATCATAGTAAATCCACTATCTTAAATTTCAAAGTAATGTTAGACTTTTTAGGCCCCAACACCTTCCAATATCGATATCTAAAGAACCTGAGACGTAGATTTCATTCCATATTGAATTTCATAAAAAATAATTTTGAAAATTTAAAATTTCTAGATTGTCATATTGCATTTAACATATTAGATTTCCTTGAAATAATTTTATATTCGCTATTTAAATCCTTAAGAACGATTCAGTCCAACCTTTGAACAAAATCTGTAAAATATTTAGTCCGCTATATTGGATTCATATTGAATCAAGAAAAAATATTTCTAAATCCATAACTTACACCCTCAAGAACCCCTTATTTCAGTTTTGGAGAAAATCGAAGAATGTAAAATTTTCAGAATGCCATCAGATTCAGTTTTTCAAAAAATATTTTAAAATTGTAATTAATACTAACAAAAATCCCCCAATACTGATATTAGACAAAATCGAGAGATGTAGAATCTTTAAAACGCCATCTTGGATTCTTTATCCGCCATATTAGATACGCCATTTAGCATTTTTTTTAAATAATTTCAGATTTGTAATATGCGATCCCAAAAACTCCGCCACATCAATTTTGGAAAGAATCGGACAAAATTAATTTTTTTTGTCCACCATATTAGATCTGCCATATTAAAATTTTAAAAAATAATTTTAGATTTGTTATGGGCCACTCCGGAAACTCCCCGTTACAATTTTGGAGAAAATCGGACAAAATTGATTTTTTAGTCGGCCATATTGGATCCGCCATATTGAATTTTTTAAAAATATGTTGAATACGTTATGTGCAACCTCGAAAACTTCCCCACATCAATTTTGGAGAAAATCAGACAAAATTAAATTTTTTGTCCGCCCTATTGGATCCGCCAATTTGAATTTTTAAAAAATAATTTCAGATTCATTGGGTACAACAAAAAATACATAGTCGACGAATTGAGAACCTCCTTCATTTAGAAGTCGGTTAAAAAGTAAAAAGGTACTTTTCAGACCAAAATGATTTAGAAAAATTATTGTCTTCATTTTCATTTACAGTATACAGGCAATAAGAATATTTGAACTTTGGCTCCGATTAGGTTTACTTTAAACAAACCATTTCAACGTTTATTTGTAGATAGAGCTAGAATCCAAATTTTCTTCTTAAATTACTAGAACCACTTTTTCATTCTATTATATAGCTCTTAATTTGACGTTAACAAAAAATTTGCAAGTTCCCAAAATACGGCGAAATTCTTCTAAATTAAACGCTTCTCTTAATGTGGACGGAAAATAATGAAAATATTGTATCGAAAGACTATCTGAATACGGCTGCTTTCTTATAGAAATAGTATTTCGATTGGTCATCACTGGGAGTCATGTTTCTAGTGAAATTCTAGAATTTTATTTATGTTCTATAGGTAATATAAATGGGTAGATAGGAAGTTGTAGTTGTATTTAAACGGTGAAGATATAAGTCAAGAGTTAATAAAAATTTAGAACAACTGGAGAAGAGTGATGTGACAGAATAAAGAGAGAGAAAATCGTAAAAATTGATGCCAGAAGTGGGATTATCATCAGATTTCCAAAAAATTATATTTGTAAACTTGAAGAAATATTAATTTTTGTTAAAGTTCTAGATCGTTCTATTTTGAGGCCCCAAAAGACAGGGAAAAACTGATTTCTCCATCTGATTTGTCAAAAAAAAAGCTTAGAACCAAATTCTCGACGAAGTTCAAGAACATTCTCTTTGGAACTTTAAATGACAGAGTTCGCCATCAAATTTAACATCAAGAAACAAGTTTAGAACCTAGAAGCATCTATATTAAATACTAGACAATAGACGAAATGGAGCAAATAAATAAAGTATTGGCCGATTTTATGGAACATAAAAGTTGGTAAATTTGTAATCCTACTATTGTCCGGAAAAGTAACGTTAAAAACCGTAACTGGAGAAGCAGCTGATGTGATTGGAGAAGTGCAAACGGAGCTTCAACTTGTAAGGCAAAAACTAAACAATTTGATGTTGTTCATCAATGAGAGGTTTGCCTGTTGTGTCTACTAGTATATCAGGGGTCCTTTTTTTGAGCAGTCGAATTTAATTTTTTTTAATTCAATAGGTCAGATCCAATATTGCGGAATAAAAATTTTACATCTCTCATTTTTGTAAAAATTGGTATAGGAGGGATTTTGAAAGCCAAAAGTTACGAATCTGAAATTAGTTAAAACATTCAATATGGCGGATCCAACATGTCAGAATAAAAATTTTACATTTGGTAATAAAAATAATTTGGTTTTAGAGTGTTAATTACAAACTTTACAACGAAAATAATTTTTAAAAAGAGTCAATAGGGCAGATCCAATATGGATGACTAAATATCTTACATCTCTCGATTTTGTTCAAAATTAGTATAGAAGGTGAAAAGTATGAATTGAAAATTATTTTTAAAATATTCAATATAGCGGATCCGATATGGTGGACTAAAAATTTAACATCTCTTGATTTTGTCCAAAATTGCTATAGGGTTTGGAGGTGAAAATTATGAAATTAAAATTACTTTTAGAACATTTATTTGGGCCGATTCAATATGGTTTCTAAAAAGTTAACATCTTTCGACTTTGTCCTAAATTGGTATGAGAGTGTTTTTGAGGGTGTAAATTCCGAATGTTATTTTTTTTTAAAGAAATTCAATATGGCGGATCTAATATGGCGAACTAAAAATTTACAATCCCTCGATTTTGTGCAATATTTCTTGGTGGGAGATTTCTGAGAGTGCAAATGACGAATTTAATTTTTTTTACAAAAATTCAATATAGCAGATATAATATGGCAGTTTAAAAATTTTTTGAAATTTCATATGGCAGATCTAAAGGGTGTTTTTTTATAGAAGTATAGAATTTTTAAATGGAATAAAACCAAGATGAATTTTTTAAATTGACATGAAAATTACTTTATTCGAAAGATAACCTTCTGGCATTACAATTTAAATATGACTTCTGGCATATGACCGCCACAGCTGGCTCGGACGTAGTCTAATCTGGAGGTCCAATTTTCGATGACTTTTTCCAACATTTGTGGCCGTATATCGGCAATAACGCGGCGAATGTTGTCCTCCAATTGATCAATCGTTTCGGGCTTATCGGCGTAGACTAGCGACTTCACATATCCCCACAGAAAATAGTCTAGCGGCGTTAAGTCGCACGATCTTGGAGGCCAATTCACGGGTCCGAAACGTGAAACTATGCGGTTACCAAACGTTTCCTTCAATAAATCAATTGTGGCACGAGCTGTGTGACATGTTGCGCCATCTTGTTGAAACATCATGGTTGTTCAATTGGTGAACGAAAAAGTCAGTAATCATGGCTCTATAGCGGTTACCATTGACTGTAACGTTCTGACCAGCATTGTTTTAAAAGAAATACGGGCCAATGATTCCACCAGCCCATAAAGCACACCAAACAGTCAGTTTTTCTGGATGTAACGGTGTCTCAACATACACTTGAGGATTATCATCACTCCAAATACGGCAGTTTTGTTTATTGACGTATCCATTCAAACAAAAATGAGCTTCATCGCTAAACAAAATTCGCTAATGAAAATCGGGATCAACGGCAATCTTGTTTTGGGCCCATTCACCGAATCTACGCTGTGCTAGGTGATCGTGTGGCTTCAATTCTTGCACGAGTTGGATTTTGTAAGCACTCAAACCAAGATCTTTCCGCAAAATCTTCCATAAAATGAATGGACACATATCCAATTCCTGTGCACGATGGCGGATAGACTGATTCGGGTCTTCCTCTACGCTACCCACTACAGCAGCAATGACTTCTTCTGTACGCACTGTACGACGTCTCTATGGATGCGTATTATCATTTAGAGTAAACGTGGTGCGAAAATGTTCCATAGTTAATCGAATTAATTGCTCTGATGGACGATTATGTTGACCGTAAAATGGACGTAGTGTGCGATACGTATTTCGAACAGAACCATGATTTTCAAAATAAATTTGCACAATTTGGAAGCGTTGTTCAGGCGTCAGTCTATTCATGTTGAAATGCCAAACCAAACTAAACATAAATCACTTGACAGCTGACAAAATGGCCGCCAGTTAAAAAAGTGTTGCCAACTTAAAGTTTTATACCTCTATAAAGAACACCTTTTAGATGGAAGGTCGAAAATTTTACGTTTTTCGCATTTTTTAGAATTGGTATTAGAGGGTTTTTGGAATGGTAGATTACGAATTTGAAGTTAATATTTACAATTTAATATAGCAGATAAATGAAAAAGGACTAAAAATTTTGCATTTTTCCGCTTTTGTCTACATTGAAAATAGGATGTTCTTGAGACGTATATTACAGATTAAATTAATTTGTTCAAACCTAATATGCGGGGAAAAATATATCACACTGAAACACTCACTTCCTAAATTCTTTCAATATCATTATTGAGGGATTTGGGGGCTTAGGTTATGAATTTATGTCCAAGCGGATTTACTAAACTCGTCTTTGGAGAATTCTCAGAATCAAAGAATTTTTCGTTGTTCAATTTAGTGTGGTGTAAAACTTTTTATAAAATTGGTATTCTTTTACAATCTTTGACACTGAACTTAATTCAAAAGTAAAAATAGAAGAATAAAGTTTTTATAAAAAAATTAAACCAACTTCTAAAAAAGCCCCAAAAAGCCAGAAATAATATAAATTTTTATATGAAATGAAAATTTTTGGAGTCGGCGCTAAATTATTACTAAATGAAATAAACATCGACTAATATGAAAGAAATACAAGTTACGGTAATAAAATCGTAATTCTCAATTTTTTTATTTAAATCGCATTTGATCAGGTATTAATTTCGTGCCGACTTCAAAAGTTTCAATTTCATATAAAAATTTGTATCGTTATATTTTCCTTTTTATCGCTTTTTTGAAGTCAGTTCAATTTTCTTTTATAAATTTTTTTTAAGCTGTAATATATGTAACTGCCTTAATTTGAATAACGTAGTCACGTCCACTTTTTAACAAAAAATAGCGTTATCACATGATACTTCAAATGGCTTTCGAAGTAGATAACTGGTTTAAGAGTTAGACAAAAGATAAAAAATAAGAACCAGTCTTTTTTGAACAGATAAAATGCCTGTGATGGAATATGAATTGTCATTCAGTTTTGTATTTTTTTATTCATTTTGCTTCTGGGGCCTTCTATAGTACTCTATATTTCAATCAAATGATGAAAGGTAGTATAAATAATACAACTTAACTGAGATTTTACCAATACCATTATATAGTTTTATTTAGAAGTTACCTTGGAAGGAAGATAATATATATATATATATATATATATATATATATATATATATATATATATATATATATATATATATATATATATATGTTCGCACCATATAAAAAAAATCAAAATAATGTGCAAAATGCGTTTAACTTTTTCCAAAACTTGTATCTGGATCCAAATAATTTTGTTTTGATAAACTTTTGTTATACTTTAATAACAAAATGTTGCATGAAATGTCAAGATCATGTTTTTCGTATGTCAAATTTTGGCATGGAGTTGGTTACTCACATTTGTAGTGTATACGTTAATGTAAAGACAATCTTCTGATCCTATAATGTCTTTGTCGGATCCTCCTATTGGAGTAGAAGTTTGAACACATATATCTTTGTCTCTAGTAGCATCTAAAATTCCTGTCCATGGATCATTCTTTACTGGACTCTAAAAAAATTGTTATCTAAATTGTAGAGGTACATTAACATGAACTGAAAGGAAAAACGTCTATTAGGTGATTAAAAATTGACATACCGCAACATTTTCTATCAAATGGCTAACTGATTAAATGTTGGAGGCTTTAGTTAGTACTTTACAGAAAGTATAAAGTATAATTAATAATTCTTAAAAATATATGAAGGTTATGTTTTTCAGTAATATTTTGTTTTTATTGCAGATGTTTACAATATTTCTGATTTTTAATAAACATGCTTTGACTTTCACATACTAAATGCAATATCCTGTATATTGTATTATATTGTATTCCATAAAAAACTCTATAAAGGGTTTTTAATTGAACCAAGTATCGGATCCAGATAGAAAAGGTACAATAAAAAATAAATAGGCCTTTTTTTCTAACGGGATAGTAAATCCGGTTGTAAGGACCCTCTATCATATCCGAAGGTAACCTCCTGATTATAACTCTTATACAGGTCATAAAAGTAAAAAGCTTCATGATGTAAATTTTATTACGTTTTCATATTAAAAAGTTATTATTCATTATAAATAATGTTTACAAGTAATGACAATTCGTATAATATCATAAAATTACAAAAACTTTTGTTTTAAATCCATTGTCTACAATTTAGTAATTTAAACATCTTTGTCAAGTGGTTTGTAATACATTTGTTGGAATTGATAAACATAGAGTACATTTTCATTCATAATAATTCAGTTTAGGTTTTCGGGTAATGTTTTACAGCATAATTATCTATTAATATTATGTCCTTCAACTTTCAATTATTTCAAAATTCTTTATTCCTTGCCTTAACTACAACGTACCCAAATACATGAATTTGGAAGATAAACGACCTAGAAAATTTGGCACCAATATGCGTTAGGTTTTGTGCTCTAAATTACAAATCTACAAAGATGAAAACTATCTCCCTTTTTTTAGATAATATTTTCTTCCCTATGATCAATAACAAATTTTATTCTATTTATTTCTATTTTTGATTAAAAAATTTTTGTTGAAAAAAATATTTAAATCAAATTTGTGAGCATCATTTACATTCTTCATTATATTTTACTTGTTTTAAGTTAATGATACCAGAATTTGGTATATGATTCACTTTTTTTATGGAAAGTTGGTTGTAGTGAAAATTATATATATATTTAGTAAATGATGAAACGATAATACTTGGAGCTGTTATATATAAATAAATAAATGTATATATAGGAGGAATGAGTCAACTGAAGGAGAGCCTCGTGTTATAGAGACAGACATGCTTTGTTCTAGTTAGAAATCAAGAGCACTACTTCAGATTGTAAGAAACTACCAGAAAAAGGTAGAAACTCCTACCATTGGCCTTGTACCTTCACATGCTGACTGGTTTTGAATTCATTGATCCTCGTCAACACATGACAGATAAGTACACTTCATTAAGAGGAAGAAAATAAATCCTTTAAAAAACTTATATTAAACCAAATGAAAAGTTCTATACAAGTTACACAATCTCTCGGATTTCCATGTAATCGAAACAAAAAAATTTATAGAAAATAGTAAATGATGAAATGATATATTTGCAGCTAGTATCTATAAATTATAAATGTATATATAGGAGAAACCAACCGAAAAAGCCTTATGTTATAAGGACATGCGTGCTTTGCTCTAGTTAGGAATCAAAAGCACTTGCAAACTGCAAGAAACCTTTCATCATTTACTATTTTGTATAACTTTCGCAAAAGATTTCTCTGTATCGAATTTTTATTTAGTTTAATATAAGTTGCTTACAGGAATCACTTTTCTTATGGTGAGATGTATTTGTCTACCCTGTACTCACGAGAACCAATGAGGTCTCGTATCTACAGGTAGATTTACACTTCAAATAAGAGAGTTTTCTACCTATTTCTGATAGGCTCTTGCAATATGAAGTAGTATTTTTGATTCCCAACTAGAACAAAGCCCACCTGTCCTTACAACACAAGGCTTTTTGTGTTGGTTTTTCTTATATATACACTGTTAAGATAACCATAAATTTAACGCAAATCTAATGTTCATTCTACATTAAGTTTAATGATTTTGTACCTAAAATCGCGAATAATTTAAATTTACTTTGAATTTAAAGCAATTCATTCAAATATCAGTTTGTTGTACATTAAATTGAACTAAATGGTATCTTAACTTTCAATAAAGTAACTGAAAAGATATTTCGACTTTCTCTACATTAAAATTAATTCACATGTACTTTAACATTAAAGAATTTACATTATTATTCATGGATTATTGCATGAGATTCCGGCAGATGGCGCAACTTGTATTGAACTTTTTATTTCATATGATATAAGTTGCTTAAACGATTCAATTTTCTTGTGATGAGGTTTACATGTCTGCCGGTAATGACGGAAATCAATGAGTTCAAAATCGGTCTACAGATGACGATACACTACCTATGGGAAAAATTTCCACCTGCCCATGGTAGCGGAATTTTTTGACCTCATATTAATGTCGGTGCATTAAATGCGTGCGGGGTTGCTAGTCCTCCATCGGGCGCCTTCCCAGGCGGCGGATAGGGAAATGCCTCCCAGATATGGGTGGTACCGGGGAAATGAAATACCCGGGGTGGACCAAAACTAGCACCTAGAACACGTCTGTCTCTATGTTAGGAGCGGTGATCCGACAGCGTCTGTTCTCCATGTAGGAGCGGCTGAAACTACAGTCAGGAAAGCAACGGGAAACTACCTGACTTATATATCTTCCCCAAGACATCACAATGGATACACAAAATAAAGCAAAGGCCCTCAGTCCCGGGCACCCCTTAAATGGGGAGAGGATGCTAAGAATCTCCTGGTCGTCCAATGATGTCTCCAAAGTGAACAAAGAAAAAATAATAGGAACGTGGAACGTACAAAGTATGTACAAATCTGGCAAAGCGGCCAACGTAGTGAAAGAGGCGAAGCGACTCAAACTTGATATACTAGGATGCAGCGAGAGCATATGGCCAAATTCAGGCCACTGCAACATAGATGAATATCACATATACTTCTCCGGAGACAATACAACTAAAAATAAAAACGGAGTAGCAATAATTCTTAATAAACAAACAAACGCAGCTGTTAATGGATTTGTCCATGTTTCAAGTAGAGTCGCGTTAATCAAGATAAAGGGAAAACCATTTGACCTTAATATCATACAGGCATACGCACCGACATCTGACAGCAGTGAAACTGAAATAGAGGAGTTCTATGAGCAGCTTAAAACTACTCTCAAACACACAAAGAAAGAAGAAGTTAACATCATCTTAGGAGACATGAATGTCAAGATTGGAATGGGAAAGGTTGATTGCGTAGTGGGTGATTTTGGACTGGGAGTGAGAAATGAGAGAGGAGAGAGATTGATAGAGTTCTGTCAAGAAATGGACTTTATAATCATGAACACCATTTTTCAACTACCTCCCAGGAGACTATACACTTGGAAATCTCCAGCTGATAACAGCAACAAGATCGTGAGAAATCAGATTGACTTTGTGATGATAAACAGAAAATATCGCAACGCAGTTGTCTCCTGTAAAACATACCCAGGTGCAGACATCCCATCAGATCATAACTTGCTACTACCTCGTACCAAACTTCTACTAAAAAAAATAGTAAAGAAGATACCACCAAGAGGGGTTGATGTGCGGAAACTCAAACAAGAGAACATACTCCAGCAAACGAAAGAAAAGATAAACAACGAACTTAAGAGTGTATCAGAGAACAACAACCATGAAGCAGAAGTAGAAGAGCTCTGAAACAAAATAAAAACATCTATAACTTCAATCACACAAGAAGACCTGAAACCTGATAGAATGATGAAAAGGCAAGAATGGATGACAGACACTATCCTGGAACTTATGGAAGAAAGAAGACAATACAAAAACAGAAATAATGAGAAATACAAAGAACTACACAAAAGAGTATTGAGAGCAATCAAAGACGTTAAAGAACGATGGCTACAGGAAAAATGTGTTGAAATTGAGATATTACAAGCGAAACACGACAGCTTCAATCTCCATAAAAAAATAAAAGAAGCAACAAGAAGTTACCGTAAACGGAATCCTGGAATAATCTTGGACTCGGACAACAACATCATCACCGAAACTGACAAAAAACTTGTAAAATGGAAGCAATACATGGAGGAATTGTTTGGAGATGAAAACAACAGTACTGTGAATACAGTCATTGGCGGGGAGGGGCCTATCATCACACAGGCGGAAGTGGAATCAGCGATAAATAGACTCAAAAATAACAAAACCCCCGGGCCAGACCAGATACACGGAGAAGTTCTCAAATTAATTGACTCAGAACAAATAAAACTACTGACCACCCTCCTTAACAAAATTTACATGAACGGTCAAATACCAAAAGACTGGCTACTGTCGACATTCATCCCGATTCCCAAAAAAACGAACGCAACTAAGTGCTCCGATCATAGAATAATCAGCTTGGTGAGCCACGCTTTAAAAGCTTTTCTTAACATCATTCAAGCACGAATATATAGAAAACTCGATGAAAACGTAAGTGACACGCAGTTTGGCTTCAGACAGGGACTTGGCACTAGAGAGGCCTTGTTTTCCATGCAGGTTTTGATTCAAAGAGCACGTGACATCAATGCCGACGTCTTTGCATGCTTCATAGATTTTGAAAAGGCATTTGACAAAGTGCAGCACAGTAAATTGATTTCAATCCTACAAGAGACAGGAATCGACGACAGAGACAGAGAGATAATATCAAAGCTATATTCACAACAAAAGGCTATTGTACGAGTTGAGAATGAGACAACAGAAGAATTTAATATAAAGAGAGGAGTACGCCAGGGCTGTATACTGTCGCCACTTCTATTCAACGTTTACTCAGAACATCTCTTTAAAGAAGCATTGGGCAATATAGAAGATGGAATTATTGTAAATGGAGAAGTAATAAACAACTTAAGATACGCGGATGATACCGTTCTTATAGCCGATACTGCAGAGGGACTTCAAAGAATTATCGACCGAATAGTGACAGCTTGCAACAGATATGGTATGAAGATAAACTGCAAGAAGACGCAAACGATTATTGTCAGTAAAAACGACGTCGGCAATATACAGTTTACTGCCAACAACGTAACTCTCACAATGGCCGTGACGATCACATATCTAGGCTGCACGTTGAATAAGGGCTGGGACCACTCTCGAGAAATAAGAAGCCGAATCGAGAAAGCAAGAGGTAATTTTAATAAGCTACGCAACATACTCTGCAACCTATCCCTCAATATATATACGCTGATCAGAATTTTGAAATGCTATGTACTCTCAACTCTCTTATATGGAGCAGAAGCCTGGACCCTTACCGATGCTTCATGTAAACGTATAGATGCATTTGAGATGTGGTGCTACCGCCGCATGCTTAGGGTTTCTTGGATACACCACGTATCAAATGAAAACATTTTACAACGTATCGGTGGAGAACTGGAATACCTTACAAATGTCAAGCGCAGAAAATTGGAGTACTTTGGACATATCATGCGGAATGAGAAATATCGCCTGCTCCAACTTATCCTGCAGGGGAAGATGGAAGGCTAGAGATCAGCTGGACGAAGACGAATATCATGGCTGCGCAACCTACGAACATGGACTGGAATGACATCAACGGGTCTGTTCAGAGCAGCAGTGAATAAAGTAATATGGACCAATGTGATAGCCAACATCCAAAGAGGATAGGCATTTTAAGAAGAAGATTAAATATGTGATATCATATCTTAAATTCAATGAACACTGGATGTATATTTAATGTACATACTGAACTTAAAAATAATTATCAAACTTTAAATTTAATGTATGATTATATTAGATTTAATGGAATAAATTAATTGGGATCGTGGTATATTATAAAAGCATTTAATAAACGTTTATGAGATTTGCTTCCAGCACATTACCTTAAATTTAATACATTTCCTTTTTACAGTGTAAATATTTATTCATTTATATATATTTGCTGTCGAAATTGTGTTTTTTTTAGTTACAAAAAGTAGATTATCCAAATTATATCCAAGGCTTATGATTCCTTCAAAATATAATTAACTAATATCTTGTAATAAATTGGATCTCACTGGGATAGTT
This sequence comes from Diaprepes abbreviatus, assembly GCA_034092305.1. Classification (NCBI taxonomy): domain Eukaryota; kingdom Metazoa; phylum Arthropoda; class Insecta; order Coleoptera; family Curculionidae; genus Diaprepes; species Diaprepes abbreviatus. Next base: position 2,150,798 of record JASJET010000050.1, read on the forward strand.
ATGTTTCAGCAGAATTCAAGTAGCCGAATTCTTTCTAAAGCCGAGAACTTCAAAAAATTTTGACGGTCCCAAAAAAGGGGATTCTTGTATGCTTTTGATATGCTTTGTGCTCTAAATTTCAAAAGTTACCAAGATCAATAGTTGTTACGTTTCTATCCCTTGGCTGTTGTGACCCTATATAACCCTATCCCAAAACCAAGGAGAATGACATAAAACAAATTCTATAAAATGAAAATTAAACTTCCTATAAAAGTAACAAAAAACGAAATTCAAATATTCGATCATGTATGAAGTCGATTTATTTTAAATTAGTCTCTAGATTAATAATTTTTTACCAATATGGGTGATTCTTTTTATACTCTTGGTAATTCTATTTTAAATCTATCTCAGAAGCTACATTTCTGAGTAAGAATGTATTTTTTTCTTGTGCTATTAAAGGTAAACCGAAGTTTTTCACATCATCGACTGTGCTACCGAAAAAAGGGTCAAATATTTATAGACTGATGATGAGAAAAGATAATAGAATATTTTATAAAAACTTCCTTTTGAACTCAAAGTTCAGACATTTGATTATGTGACGAGTTAACTTTTCTCTAGATCTATCCATTTTTCACAAATTCTGATCATCCTTAAATGCAGCTAATCGATTTTAAAGCGATCCTTCCAGTTTGATTTTTACGAAAAAGTGTGACTAAAAGAAATTGTAGAAATCGGTGAAAAATTGATAGACCTAGAGAATAATTAAAAAAAAAATACGAGTTTAAAATTCTCAGATCGATGGGCTTTTGATATCTTTCCCTAGAATAAGGAAGTGGTAGGAGTATAATTTCGCAAACTTGACTTGAAATATTATAATATAGTTTAATAATTTTTGGTTCTTTCTCGATAACATGACCAAGTATTTTTAAAATTTTGCCTTATTTGGCAGCCCCAAGCAAAAGTTTTTTACAAGAGTAAGGGTATTAGGCTAATTACACATAACAATCATTATTTCGTCATACCTTGAAATACAAAAAAATACTCATAAGATATCTTTGTTGACTATTATTTAACTAATTTACTGTTCATGTATTTTTAGCTTTAAACTTATTATTTGAATTTTTAAGTGAAGTTATAGCACAGTTGAGCAAGACAACGACATCTTTGTTGAACCGTATAAATTACCACTTTTACAAATCTCCAGATTATTTCCCTCCATTTTCAAACCGAAAATTTTATATTAACTTCGACCTTATACAATATATATATATAATAAAATAGAATTCTCGTGTTAAAAAATGCAGAGCACTCCAAAATATGGAAAAACTCCGGGTCTGACAGATGGAGACAGCACTGTTTCGTCCCAATATGGCACTCGTCAGGCCACCGCATTCGGTACAAACCATCATCTCGCCTTTGCATCCTATAAAGCTGAGTTTAAAATCAAAAAACAGCAAACAAGACGACAAAGGCGACATATCGATGGTCCACTTGATAACGCAAGAACCACTCAGATTAACAAAGTTTGTAAATAACCGCCATATGGTGGCGCGACGGTGAATTAAAACAGAAATATGTAAAATACACGAAACGCGCTGCCCAAAGGATAGGGGTCGCATTTTTCGGTAATGGCAACCAAGCCTACTGCTCATTTCAGCAGCCAAAGCCACGTGTCGCCAATATTTGATTCTATTTTATTTTAAATTACACGGACAAAAACTTATCTATTTATTTATATATATATATATATATATATATATATATATATATATATATATATATATATATATATATATATATAATGATTTATTTGTGGTTATAATCATATAATATTTAACTTCGACCTTATACAAAATTGCTCTCTTCTAATACTGGGCGTGTTTTATTTATTTCATATTTTGCATTTTTATTCCAAGTTTGAAATGTTATTAACACTTTAAATTTACATAACTGCAATAGAGAAAAACTTACGTCAAATGTACTACAGCTCTGCTCTAGAACTAATAAGCAGTAATTTTTATTTTTTTATGATAATTTTTGACTTACAAACTTACAGCAAATCTTAAGTCTCCCACAGGATTCTTGGCAAATGGAATACCTCTGAAAGCGTAAAATGTAATGTTTTTTCCAACAGTCTGGTTCGTTGTTCCCCTTAGTGTGCCATCTGGTATGCTCACTGTGGGACCTTCTTCCTAAATTTATTTTTAAAAAAATGAGTGAATGAGATAAATTAAGGACGCATCTGGGTCTTTTAGTGTCCATTTTTATAAGTTTGGATAGTGAACTTGTGCTGTTGTTCCAATGTATTTTGTGTTATATTAAGTCATATAAACGTTTTTCTTTTGGTGAGATAATTAAATTTTTTGAGTTGTCATATGAAAGTGTGAATATAAGATTATTTCTGTGAGCTTGAGGGCGTGGGTGATTCGCGTATTTTCTACAGCCTGTAACTGTATAAGCTATTGTGATGAGAACTGTAGTTACTACAGATGGGTTCTGATAATCCGTTTGGTAATTGTTCGTGAGTTAGCGGGTGCAGCATATTCTTAATCAGACCAGTATGGCAGAAATTTTTCGTGATAAATTTGTTGGAGGTTTAGTAAACAAATTTTTCTCAATGCGGTTAGCTTTGTTGGAATGTTCTAATAAGTCTTATTATAGCAGGATGAGATTTTTGCAGGTTTTTTCTTTATCCATAGTGTAGAAGAAAGCTCCCGTTAAGTTCTTGGTTCTCAAGCCATTCATGAATATTAGTTGGTAGTTTTGAAATTTTGATTCGATAATTGAATGACGCTTTGAAATAAAGATTGAGGGATAGGTTACTTTTTATTTAAAGCGATTAGTTCTGTATTGATGGTAGTAGAACGGGAGTTCTATGTAGGAATAGATATTTATTGGTGGCGAAGGGGGGAGATAGGAAGGTGCCTAACCGACCTTTGATATTAACGAATTGACTATGGATAAATCCGAGAAATCTTATATGTGTGACGGTTATGATGGTAGGGTTAAAGAAGTTTTGGATGTGCGATATGTAAGTAGAGAGACGGCATAATTTAGTATTAGTTCTTATCTTCGGCTTAAGGGAAGGTAACTCTAATTCATAATACAAGCTTAGGGGTTGCCTGGTGTGGAAAGCTTCTAATGATAATCTTAGATCTTGTCTATGGATAGATTCTAGACTTTAAATGTATGATTAAGTGGCCTAAGAATAGGCTGTAAAGGCATAGTCTAGGGAAGTTTTATTGAAGTTTCATTTAGTACTGAATAACATTCGAATTATGTTTAGGTCTCTGCTACATTTTATTTTGAGGGACCCAATGTGGGATTTTCAGTTAGGTAGTTATCAAAAATTAGTCTGAGAAAAGAGTATTGAGAATTGATGGGTTCTTAGAAGATCAGTTGCTGACAATATGTGCCTCGGCATCAAAAAGGTCAAAGATTAATATCAGAGGATCCATGATTCTAAATACTGTTTGTGGCAATCAGGAATAGGGTAAAGTTGATAGTAAATCCTTGTGGAATTCCTTTGACTTGGAAAAATAAGTCAGAAAGTGTTTGACTCTAACTGCGTATTGACGGTTTGTTAGAAACTTTGATATAAAAGCTAAAAGTTCTCCAATACTATCTCATTTTTCCAATTTACTTTGAATGGTAGTATTTTTTTTTTATGTCGAAAGCTTCTGTCATATCAAAAAGGATAGTCGTAGTATGAAATTGTCGATGTAAGGACTTGTGGAAGTTCATTCCTAAGCTAACTAGATGGTCAACCGCTGATCTTCCTTATATGTAGCTCATTTGTTGTTGGCTGAGTAACTTAAACTTTTGTATATACCATGTGTAGGAAATTGGTTTCTGCTTCAAATTAGGTTATAAAGCTGTAGTAAAGTTGCTAGTCCTTTAGGCGGGAGATCTTTATTCATTGGAGTATATATTCTAAAGGGACTGGGAGAGCTATTTCTGCATTTATTTAGTGAGTAAGAGAGTTACGATTTGATAAGACGAATATTGTATGAATAGGTGCCAGTATTATTGATGGCAGGGAAGGATGTGTGTGGGATAGGGTTTATTAACTTGTAGGTGGTGTAATAATTTGCTGTTATATTGGCGATCTCTTTTGGCTGTGTATGCCAAGTGTTGTTTTCTTATATGCCGCTAATTGTGTTGAAAGGTAAGCCTATTATTCTATTTATTTTGTTCTAGAGTTCGTTACTTGTGATAGAGTTAGTAAATGCATTCCATGAATTCTTTTTGCTGGTGTTATGACAAGATTAGTTATTGTTAGGTGTATTTGGTGAGTGCAGTTTTTCTTTTTCTAATAGTTTCTCGACATTGGTCGTTCCACCATGGTACAGGAATTTTGTTTGAATTTGTGATAATTTTAGGAACATATTTGTATGCCCTATTTATAATGATGTGGTTAGTAAGGAGTAGATGGATCCTAGTTGGGTGAGGGTTTGGATGATGAGGTAGGGGTATGGAAAATTGAGGATTTGTTATTTACTACTCTGGCGAATGAGAGGATAAAAGTAGACTGCTGAGAATCAATTATTTTTATTTAGGATTTAATTTTCTAAATTTCAAATTTATATTTGTATTTGGGGCAGCCTTTAAAGTGAGGGGACTAATTTATTCCAATTGACGTGGTGAGGTGAACTACAAGGTTCTTTATTTTCCAGAAGAAGTTCTGGTATGACCGAATTTTTGAAAATTGAAGCATATTAGTGGATTGGGAATGTGGGACCTAATCTGGCATCTATGGGATTTGAATGTGAGCGAATTATGTCTTCGTCTCTCTGATGGGGGAAAGATACGAATTTTATGAGTTAACGTTATATAATCTGGTGCTTTTTAATAAAATCCAGCAGTGGCTTGCTGACGATAGCGGGGCACATGCTCATCCGCTTCACCGACCGGTACTCGGAACTCTTGTGCCATAAGGTTATTTCAATTGTTTTATCTTTTCAAAATATTTTAATAGATTACTATGGAGCTCAGGTGGTTATCACAACCGGACGTGAGATAAATCACACTAGCCTCTGGAAAGTTAAAAAATGAGTTTAGCTTTAGTTTTTGCTTTTTTAGTTATTTGCAAAATAATTTTATTCCAATAGGTAATATTACGAAATTGTGGTAACAGACTAATTTAACCATCTCCATATGGCCATATTTTTAATGTGTATCATATTTATTATTTTTATTTTTATGGTAGAGCGCAATTTTTATTATTTTTAGTTCTTTTCTTGATTTTATTTAAAACACCGCAAAATACTCAGGAAAAATATCTTGTCTTAACGTTTCGAACAATCAATACAATTTTAAAGACTGGCAGTGAATAGAGAATTGATATACTTTTCAAATGGGCATAACTTTTTTTAAAGAGAGTATACATTATACTACGTAAATGAGAAACAACCAGATACTGTCATATTGTCAAGTTCAAAAGTTAACATAAATTCATTCTTTATATGAATTTGAATTGATGAAAAAAAAACTATATTAAATCTATATTTCCTATAACATATATAATTTAACTTTAAGTGGTGGCTTATAATAAAATCCTATTTTTATACCATAAAGACAAAATTTTGACAAGACAAATTCATTTTAAAATGTATTTTTTGTTCTCTTTTTGATTGAGTGAACCACTGCACACTAAAAAAATAATAAGCATCTCTCTAAAATCGTACAAAAACAAATAAGATACAGGTGAATATAGTGTGCAGTATTAAAAGTAATACTTAAAATTTTTAGACTCTACTTACTTGGCCACAAGTCAGGCCCAACAATAAAATACATATGAAAGAGTAATAATTCATAATTTTTTAAAAACTGCTTGAAAAATTAAAATATTGCTGGCACAATGTCCATATAAACAATAAAATAGATTCCGCGATATAAACTCTTTTTCGTTTACAATATTTTTAATATATATAGGTAAGGAAAATGATAAAGTGCTAGACGCATAATATTCAATACATTAAGATAGTCATAATTGCTTTAATAAAATTCAACTAACTATAGAACTTTTCTTTTTAATTTAATGCATATTGATACACTGTCCAAAAAAAAATAAAAAGTTCTGCAATATGTAGCTTGATTTACTGAACAGAGAAACGCAGAATGTTAATTTCAAGTAGTTAATATTAATTTCACACTCATACGGTCGAGTACAAGGTTCCCTTTATCACTTAAAGACTAACATATGAATATGAAGGGCTACTTTTGTTCTCAAAGGAGTGAGTGTGAACAAATAAGATGATTTTAATGAAGAAAAGACTCCAAAAAAAATACATAATTTATATTAAATTAATTGATACAATAATTAATAATAAATGGCATAAAATTTAAAAGAAATAATGAAACTTAAGCTTATTAAATCCTTTCTTTGTAATATGATATTAAAAAATTTGTTTGTGTGTTTATATATACTAGACTCGAAGAGCTATTGAACGAAGTCTGAATCGTGACATTTCTAAAAATGTCTATAGACATTTGGACAAATCCAAAAAGGCCACAAACTGAAATTAATATCAAATAAAATTATTTTCATATTAGTTCAGAATTCGTATTTTCAAAGATACCCAATAATAATGGGCAGTAGTCGTGCTAAGCGCTTTAACGTTCCAACTCTAAAATTACTAAAAATATTTTAAATAGAATGAAGACCGTCTAGTCTATTCTAAACCACACAATTGTTTTCAGTCAAAATGGTATGAATACGTGCAGAACAAATCATACCATCCTATGCGTCACAACAAGGACTGCCACTCCACATATATGCGTGCCATAAATAATAGTTAGACATTTTTATATTTGCTTAATTAGGATATTTGTAATTAACTTCCTACTTTTAGGGGCCGTATCCTTGAAAGGGTGGCGAATGTGAATTCTTGACGAGTTCATCATTCATATCCTTGTTCGCTCGGTGGAAGACAAGTGAACGATGAAACATGCGCAAATGAAATGTCAGTCGCTAAATGACATATTTGACGATTAGTATTAAAAATATTTGTTTTATTTTTGGTTGCTCAAAATAATTCGTCAAAAAAAAAGTAATATGTTGACAAACCGTTTCCTTAAGACGTTTTATTTTTTGAATAAACACTTGAAATGTTCATTAGATGATACCTTAATATCTTTAATATAATAGAAAGTTGAGTATGTCTCGTAAATATTAAATAAATTTGAGATTACAGACATATAAAATTATTACAGGAGATTCTGTTCATAACTGAATTGAATAAGCTTGCTATTTAAAAATGTTTTTCTACGGCTAGTTCTGTTTATGGATTTAATATAATTACTTGTGTCCATAACAGCCGAACATTTTAGTTTTAAACAATTAAGTCCAGCATAATTATTTTCACGATGCAACTTATAATAAATTTGAGAAATAACAATTTGTAAGCTGGCTAAAACTTTTATTTAAATAAGTTATACATTTTATATTTAAATTATGTTAACTACAGCATTTACTTAATTAAACTGTGTTGTACACTATACTACGCTACAATTACATAAATATGATTATAATATATCGGGACATATAAATATGTACCCTACAGACCAATAAGGTCCTTCAGCATATAAACCTTATTTATGATACATTTGATCTTCAACATATCTATATAAAAAAAAACTATATTAAAAGTGTAATGTGAAATCTGTCAGTCCTTAATGGACGTCTTCTATCTGGCCTTTGGTTCCGGTCCCTGGCCGTAAACAATTTCTCTGTCATTGTTTAAGTTTCGGGTTTTCTTACAGATTTAGTTGTCAGGACAGGACGTTTTGCAATAAAAGGCTGGATATTTAGTGAATTCATAAAATAAATAACTGATTGGATAGTTTTCTTAGTGGATTGAAATGATAGCTTTTAGTCATACTACGTAGAGTTTTAATTTCCACCATTTCAAGGTTTATTAGTGCTGGCTTTCTGCAATTAGTGTATATAGGGGGCATGTATTCAAGTTGACGTCAGTATATTACTTTGTATATATGAGTTGCTGTTTTTCTTAATATCCCATTTTTTTTCATATATTAGAATTTTAAATTATTTGGCTTTTTGTATCTATTTTTGTTTAACAGTTCTAGATTGTCATATTTCTTGTTTATTATAAAGTAAATGGTGATATAAAATAAATTTAATCCAGGGAAAGTCCAAATATTTTAATGGCAATCAATAACCTTACAATAACAAAATCGACATTGTTTTTTTTTTTACTTTTGACGATTAATTTGATGCACCAAAACTACTTTTTGCCTAAAATTGCTACAAAATATACTAAAGATATTTTCGGTCTGACAGGACTGAAATTCGCGGGTTTTAGCACGTTCATATCTATCAACATTGCATTTTCACGGACTCGGCTTTTACTGTCAAAAAAAATGAAGTGACAGTTCACGTCGCCATTCGCATCACTTTTCTCATCACACTTTTTGAAAAAAATTTTACACTTTTTTTTTGCTTTAGATAGAACAATAAAAAATTGTTAGACTTAAGAAATATTTTCTTTTCGCATATACTTTAAAGTAAAGATTGATAAAATGCTTGTGAAAACTTTAAGTGCTGATTCCTACCATGAACAAGTAAAATTATTCAATTTTAGACATTAAAAGGAGAAAATAAGAATCAGTACAAGCATCCAATATCAATTTTATTTTGCTCCAGTTTACTAAAACCTACTGGAATTGTCAAAAATGGTATCAAATCAATGTGTGGGTACAGTATCCAATAAACTTAATTTTAAGTAATGATAAATTACTTTACCAACTTTTCCTCTCTATTATTATTTATTTTATAAAATGGCAACTTATTGCTCATATCGTTAAACAATAAATAGTACGGACAAAAAGTTTTCGTTTTATTCTCGTAAAAATAGATTTTTTTCTATTTTACTGCCAACAATAAACCTAACTATCCCTTAAAACTGTGCGAAAGCACAGTGAATATTAACGAATTTGTTGGAAAATAAAATTAAAATGTATACTGGCTTTTGAACTCTCAAATCCATAAAAATTTTACCCCGAGTAAAACAGAACTTACTAAATATTAGTTCAGGTTAACGATTTTAACCATTTAAAAAAATATTAAAATCAAATTAAGTATAAATACTATTTTCTTCATTAGAAAAACAAGTAATAGTTTATTTTGACAAATTGATGCTAATGTAGTTATTAAACATTTACATAAAAAACCTTCTTTTTTAGCCCTTTCTAATTTTTTTCTTTTAAATTACACAGTATTTCAGCATTGTTCATAATTAATTTCACAATGCACCAATATCTTTAAAACAGTACGAAAAATGGAATTATGACTAAAAGACATAAAAGGAGAAATGTTAAATTTATCGAACGTAGAGGAACATCATAATGGCTGATAATAAAAGCAACATTGTCGAATTGTGTAGTTAATCTGAATAAGTTGTGTTAAAATATTATCAGTAAAATATAATAATTTTAGGCAAAAGTCGAAAATGATATGCATTTGAGAAATTATATTATTTAATATGATATTTAAAAAACGTTACGTGTTTCGAAATTAATGTTTTATATATAAAGTTGTTTCCTGTGAATTTTGCTCTCGGTTCGATACAGCTCCACTGACGAAACCACAAGGTGATCGAAACGCGTATAGAGAGAGAACCAAAATTGTACTTGCAGGGAATAAACTGTTTCAATATATTCTGTCATTTATCTGCTTGAAATATCGATATCTATATATATATATATATATATATATATATATATATATATATATATATATATATATATATCCTTTCTTGCATTCACTGTTTCGCATTTTATTTCACTTACTTACGGAGTTGCATATAGTTGTACGTTTGCTGAATGTGATTTCAGCACTACAACAGCATAATGTGGATATAACCACTGCTAATGCATCTCACACGGAGGAATCCGTGAGAGCCGTATAAACATATATAAGCCACCGACGAGAGGTCGGCGAAGCCGCGTTCAGGTGGTGAAATAGGATGAATTGTGTTTTATTACAATTTATTCTAACTGTGCAACCTCAAACACAGAAAAGATATGATGGAGCAAAGTCTGCATTCACTGTTTCGCATTTTATTTCATATATATATATATATATATATATATATATATATATATATATATATATATATATATATATATATATATATACAGTTTGACCAGTAAAGTCCGCATCGTATGGGATTTTTTTATTAATAGCTTTATTCGAAATATGAGTTTCGCAACAATTTCTGCTTTGATCGAGATGAAAACTAATCAAAAAATGGTAGTCACGTGATTAGCATTATCTGTCAAATTTTAATTTTTTTCCAAGAAAAATTCAAAAGCTTCTCAAAATACCTAAAAAAGTTATCAGGAAAATTTTTTCTAAATGCAATTTTTGGCTGCATGATATAATTTAGATTTTTGCCCGCCTGCTCTTCCAAAATAAGACTCAACGCAAACTACACAAAACTTCTTAGTTTTAACAATGCCTCAATCCAGACATATTTTATTTAAAGTCGCGACATATTAAATGTGTATTTTTTTACAAAATCCAAATAGGGCTTTTAAAATTTGGTCAAATGTTATACAAAGTTGATTTGATTTTGACTCTGTATAAAATACATATTTTTAAAAACGTAGTTTATGTCTAAAAGTAATACATATTAATATTAAGAAAATAGTTTAATTGAAAAGACTCAAGTTTTCTAATAAAAAAATCATAATATAAAAATTACATGCATTTAAAATTTATTTTCTACCTAATACAGACTTTACTGATGGCACTGTATTTGTCTTAATTATAATATGTACAAATCTGGAATTTTGCATATAAGATAATAGTTCTTAGTTAAGAAATTTCTATTCTTCCATTATTCCATTTCTCTATTCTACCAAGGTGCTTCAGATAGAAATTGATTTCTATGATGACCAAAAAGCGATTTTAGGCATACAAAAATTTACCTATTGGTCTTTAAAAAATAGTGTTATGTGTTGCAACAATCATCTCTAGAATCTTTCTTCATTATGATAAAAATTTTCTAATTTCGTTTTTTACTATATGATGTGTTTAGATTTTAAAAAACATCTACTATACTTTCATATCATCTTTAGTTCGAAACTACATATTTTCTACATAATCGTTTAGCGCCAATAAAAAGTAAGAAGCAATATTAGAAATGCCATGAGAGTATGAAAATTTAATTAAAAACTATCCTTCCTAACACATTAACTTTTTCAAGGTCTATCGTGTTCTATGAGATCTTCCATACTTTGGCAACAATACTTTATTTAGATCTCAGCTTCAAGAAGCTTGTAGTACACCATACTGGTGGCAGTCCAGAGTATTCAAGGCAAAATATGCTGCCTTTAAAGTAAGTTTACCAGATCACTTGCAAATAATCATTAATGAGTTTGCCCTTCATTAGAATTTAGAACTGATTTTTTGTTACAATTTTACCTCGTACCGTTGTAGGCGAAACTTCGGATAACACTTCCAAATATTCATTGTTCCGTCTGGTGAGTTCGGTCAGAGCCGTATGTGTGTGTGGAATCCCAATTCCTGCACAGTCGGAATTATAGGATCTTAATTAAAGGAAGAAGTGGTGAAAACTCATAGAAACATCGTTGTACCAGCTAGTTTGAATTTATCCATTAAATTTACACGTTTAATGTCCTCTTTTTTAAAACATGTTTTACACCAAATATTACTAAGTTTTTTTCACATCAACAATTGGATGATAAGCATTTTACCACTATGAAAATATATCTTCATCTGAAGGACGCTAAAAATAGCCCAGATGTGTATGTTTGTGTGTGAATAGCCAAATACTTCCTAGTTTGCAGGTCAAATGGAGGTTAACCTTGATATGAGTGGGATCCATATAATCAGTCTGATAATTTTTTAATTTTTAATGATGATATAAGAGAATATAGTTTCTAAATTATTTGCTTCATTTCAATTACATGCATTCTTATTGAAAATTATATTTTAAAGAGGGTAATCAAACCTATGTGAGGTGGGGGATTATACAGAAACCGTAAAATATGTGTTAAATACTTTTATACCGTGTAAATATATATCAAATATATCATATTCTCTAATAAACTTTTTATTATATAAGATGACTTTTAAAGCTGTCGCGAAACAATTTTTTTTTATAAAATATCTACAATATTAACTGAAAAAATTTATACTATTGGAAAATAAAGTTCAACGGAAACCAAAGTCCTAAATAACACCACAAAAAACATATCAAATCTAAGGTTATATTTCAGGAAACTTTTCATTCAAGGACTTAACTGTAATACAGAATGGTAGAGTTTTGCAAATATAAATTTTTTAATTTCATTTTTAAACGAAAATCCTGCAAGTAGAACATGTGAAAGACAATATGCCCTGCTAGAGATTGGTATAACTAGTCTTACTCCATGAATGAACTATTAATAAATAGTTTAGTGCAAAGATATTTATAATCAAATCTATAGTTTATGCGCGCTGACAAACCTATTAAAAACTTCCTTTCTTTAAATCGAAAACCGATATTTTTAGCAGAAATGAAAAACTAATTTAAGAACCTGTAAATCTTCTCCGTCTAAGATAAACTGTTTCGATATTATAGATTGTGAAAGCATCAAATTTTTACTTAAAAAAGATCTTAAAGGTCAATAATTATATAGTTTATGAATACAGTGTTATAGAAGATCTCTTATTTAAAAGCATACAAACTAGTACCTTTCCAATTTGCTTCTAGTAGTTCAGTCGATTTTGTTCGCATTTTAGCCTCCTTTAATATTTATTTTCTATACTGTCTGTAATCCCCGCCATTTCACATGAATGTTTGGTGAAAAAATTTATAACGTTACACAAGGTGTCCAGGAAAATGTGTGAAATCTCCCATATATGAAAGAAACACGCGAAAGGAATACTACAAGTTCATACAAACTTTTTTTGTAGAGGCCTCCTCTTGGGAAATATGGGCTCGCAACGAGCTGCAATGAAATCAAGTTTTTTACACATACACCAGTTATATTTCAATTTTTTTTAATATTATGTATACCAGATAAGACCCTTCAAATTACTATCTAAGAAAGTGTTGCGAATTACTCACAACTGTAGGAACGGACTAGCTGTGACACTCATGACCCCATTTTTTTACACCCTGTATGATAAGAACTTTGGACAACATTTTATACATACCTTTAACCACTGGCTAAAAATTAAGCACTTCATTCATGTCTCTAATCCTAACCGTTTTCGAAAAAACGTCATTTAATATACATCATATATCTGGCGTATTTCGATAAAAGATACATTTTTGTTCCCATCAAATGTTCAACCTTTACCCTCATTATAAAAACGCTCGATCCAAGATTAGAGTTTACCTCTTTAGTTAAAAACGTCTCAATCTGTGAATTGCAGTTCGACTTAGATTCTCAAAAAATGTGCTTTTTATTTTATCGGCACCAAAAACAAAGTATTGTTATTGCAAACGTTGCTAGGTACGAGACAAATAAATACCCTGCATTTTAGAACTTGTCAACTTTCACATCGTCAACATATTGATTCTTTTATTTGAATATTAGTTTACTGATTTTTGGATTTCTAAGTCAAATTAATTGTGAAATAATACACAATATGGAATACATGTTTATTGAGTATGCAGATATCTGAGGTATGGTCTCACATCTTGCAATGCTTAGAAACCAAGGAAGTTGTATCACGACAGATACTTTAATCGCACTCTTTCAGATCAGAAAACATTTTAACGAGTTGATCAACGTCTAAGGAAGAATGGTAGGGATTCCATTTAATAAGGTATCATTATTAAATTTCTTTCTAATTTTAGGAAATTCTGAGCAAAGAAGTACTGATGATGGGTGAAGAAGAACAATACGTACGCTACAATTAGAAGAAAATATTTTAAATGCTGTAGACGATACTCCTTCAATGAGCACCCGAAAATTATCAGTTTAATAAGTCAAAAACAATAATACATGAAGTTCTTCAGGAACAGCTGTTATATCCATATCATTTGAAAAAAGTGCACAAACTGATTCCTGAAGATTTTCCCAGTAGAATTCTTTTTGCGAACTGGCTATTAGATTAATAACGAAATAATGTAAACTTGATTAGCACTATTCTCTTCACGGATAAAGTAGGGTTTACCAAAAATGATATCATAAATGTACACAACTCACATATATGGACTCATGAAAATCCTCATGCGATTATTGTTTCGCATTATCAACATCAGTTCCAATCAATCAATATCTGAGCAGGAATCAATGACAATTTTTTGATTGGCCAATTCGTATTACCGGCACAAGTGAATGGAGAACTCTATTTGGAATTTATCCAGAAAGCTTTTCACGATTTAGCAGAGGAATTACCTCTTGAAACCCGCCGAAACATATACTACATGCACGAGGAGGCACCACCTTATTTCAGGTTGCTGTGTGGGAGCACCTGGATAACGTCTATCCAATCCGTTAGATAGGTAGAGGAGAAACTATTACCTGACCTCCTCGATCTTCCCAATTAACGGATTTTTACCTGTGGAGACATCTCAAAACCTTGGTGTATTCCACCCTGGTCGATAGTAGGAGGCATTAATATGGCGGGTACAGCAGTCCTCAATTCGTCACGCCCATGAGTTTATAAAACCTCACCGACCCATGTTGAACCCTCTTACAAAGTTTTTAACTAAGCAGTTAATTTAGCTTTTTATTGAAACTATGGTGATAGGGGAAAATTTCTCTTTTTCATATTTAACCCGACAGAAGTTAGAGGACTAACAGTATAAATTAAATGACGTTTTTTTGAAAACTGTTAGGATTAGCGACATGAATGACGAGTACTTAATTTTTAGTCAATAGTTAAAGATATATAAAAAACGTTGTCAAAAGTTCCTATCATGCAGGGCAAAAAAAATGGGATCATGAGTGTCACAGCTAGTCCGTCCTGTGAGTAATTGGCAACACTTTCTTGGATATTAATTTGAAGGGTATTACTTGGTATACATCATATAAAAAAAATTCAAATGTACCTGGGGTTCAATAATTATATGTAGAAAACTTAATCTCATTACCGCTCTTTAGGAGCCCATATCTGCCAAGACGAGGCCTATACGGAATAAGTTTATATGAACTTGTATTATTCCATTCACTTTTTTTTTCATATCGGGGATATTTTCCACATTTTTATGGATACCCTGTATACTATATGGGGCTGAAATATGGTGTGTGTGGCAACTGTTCTTATGAAATAGTTTATGTTTTCGAAATGTGGACGTATCTCCTCATCCGTCGAATTTCATGGATCAAACATTTATCCAACAAAAAACTAGAAATTTCTCTAACTGTAAAAAAGTGGCAATACAGAGAAATATAATTAGTAAAGAAAGTCTAGGGAGAAGAAGAAAATCGTTACTGCATAATCAAAGACAATGATTTGGGCTTTAGTCAGTTCAGTTATTTAGCAACGCTATGAACAAAGTTAGAATTGCCATGTTGATGACCAACGTCCGAAATGGATAGAGTACAGGAAGAAGACAGGCATGTATTTCATGTAAGTGCGTAACTTTTAGTTTACAATGGTTTAAGTGTTATTTATTTCCAGTTATAATAAAATATTATATCACGGTGATTATTTTGTTAAAACATTTGCCTGTTTTTTAAATAATAATATATTAAATGTGAGACAATTAAATTAACAAAACCATGGTAATTATAACCAAAAGTGTACCACATTCATTAAAAAGATATAAAAGGGCCATTAAGATAATTTATGTAAATTTTTTAAATTTTTAATTACTGTTGTTCGTAAATATTATACAATGATAAGTCCTGACCTATTGTACGAAATTGTTACAAATTATAATACAGTTTTTAAAATTTGCAGATAAAAACGAAATTACAATAACAAACATGTTATTGACAGAAACAGAAAATAAAGTTATTTACGAAAAAAATTAAGGCCACGCGTCATCGCCCCGATATATTTTTAGCATTGTAAGTAAAAAATTTTCGCATTACTTTAAAGCCAGTAGTCAAGATTTGATCTTGATAAATTAACCACTATATTATGGCTGCACCTGAGTGAAAGACCAAAATATTGAAGGAAAATCTATAACTATTCCATTATGTCACGTCGCTTGCTGTCTATCATAAATTAATGTGCAAATGAATTACAAAATAATGAATAGTGATAAAGTGTAAATATGTTATTGTCCACTTTTCTTAGAATATTCATAATTTCAATATAAAAACTTACCAGGAGCTCCTAATTCTGGCTGGCCAAACTCCTTCTTTCCTCCAGATTCATAACTATTGGATTCTCATAATGTTTAGTTGTAATTCTGTTGATGCGTTGAGAGAAAGTATTTCATAACTTCTAGACAAGTAAGCATAAAAGATGAACATTTTAAAATGTTATAAGGAGAGAGCATGAAAATGCTTTGGAATATTTTAGTAAAATACTCGTGGAATAAGACACTTTAACTTCTATCTCCTCTTCATATATTGCGTAACCCGATGCAACTGTGAAATATGGAAAGGAATTTCTTTTTCCCAAAATTTCGATTTTGTATCAAAATCTATTTATGTACGCTGAAAATTTTCTCATTTGTTCCACTAGTGGCCTAGTTATGACTTAAAAATATATATAAAAAAACATAAAATATAACTCTTTTACTCTAAATTTAACAATGGTAGTTCTTGAGAAGTTATTGAAAACAACCTCCATTTACTGGGTGTGTTTTGAGTTAGCACGGGAATTAATATTTGGTGGCTATTAATGTACATGCTTATCGATTCCGATTTTTCATATTTTCTAACCTGTTGGTGCTATATTCATAAATTTATTTTTATAAATTCAAACAAAATAAAATCTCAGAGGGTCAAATCATTATCGATACTTAGATTTGGGACCTATATTATGAGTTGACACGTACCTTTCATCAGTAATTCTAAACGGGATAGGCTATTTGGATTTAAGATATTAGTTAGGTAGGCTAGGTATTCACAAATGAAGAGCAGACATTTCACAGCAATAAGTATGATAGTTTGAGTACAGTCCAGTCCACAAATATTCATAACAGTTGGGTGGTTATTGTTTTTTTTTTTTAATTAATAGGGTTGAAAGCTGTCATAAATAATCTGCTCATGCCAGTCTCTCATATTTCGCAGCAAGAGGATCAAGAGTAAAAAAAAAGTTGTTGACGACTAGACCTCTGCTTTATTGTAAATAGTAATTTAAAAGTTGCAAAAAATACCTGTGCTAAATGGTACTTTTTCACTTTATTTGCATCCCTTAAAATCAAAAATGACATTGGCTGACGTAAAACCAGCTGACTTTTTGCTAGAAACAATAAGTATCTAAAAATTTAAATCTTATGTAGATATTGTAAATGGAAAATTGATAATAACATAATTTTTTTTTTGTGAGAAAAGTATTGAAATATTATCTATATAAATTACTTTACACACACTAACACACGACTGGTATACCGATCAACGCACAGCCGTAACTGCTGGGTCTAGAAGCATGAAATTATGCACAAAGGTTTCTTAATTGACGCCCCCTAAGGGGCTAAAATAAGGGATGAAAGTTTGTATGACAGTTCTTCTTTTTGGTAATTAGAAATGAATATTGGCTTATGATTATAAAAAATGTTTGCTATATCACTCTTTCCTAAAAATTCACCGTTTAAGGGGGTAAGATAAGGGATGAAAGTTCGTATGAAAGTTCTTCGTTTTGGTAATTAGAAATGAAAAATTAGTATATAGGCTAGAAAAAATTTATAATACATAATTTTTTTAATTCAGTCTATAAGGGGGTTAAACAGAGGATCAAGTTTAGTATAAAACTTTTTCATTTTGGTAGTTAGAAATATACAAATTTATATATAGGCTTATGTTTAAAAACAAGATTAATATATTATTCTTTTTTGAAAATTTATCTTTTAAAGGGGTTAAGTAGGGGATGAAAGTTTGTATGAAAGTTCTTCATTTTGGTAGCTAGAAATGAAAAACGTGGTATATAACGTTATGGGTAGAAAAAAATTGTTTACTATATCATTGTTTATCATAAATTCGTCTTTTTAGAGGGTAAAATATGGGATGAAAGTTTGTATGGAAGTTCCTCATTTTAGAAGAAATATAAATATTAGTATTATAGTTAGAAAAAAAATGTTTACTATATCATTCTTTTCTAAAAATTCAACTTTTCAAGGTATATATATACATATATATATATATATATATATATATATATATATATATATATATATATAAAAGATGAATTTTCAAAAAAGAATAATATAGCACTCTTTTATTTTTAAACATAAGCGTATATACAATTTTTTACATTTCTAACTACCAAAATGAAGAAGTTTTATACTACATTTATTCCCCTGTTTAACCTCTTAAGAGCTGAATTTTAAAAAAATGATATATTATACATTTTTTCTAACCATAAACCTATATACTAATTTTTACATTTCTAACTACCAAAATGAAAAACTTTTATACAAACTTTAATTCCCTATTTCACCCCCTTAAACCATAAATTTATAAAAAACAATGATATAATAAACATTTGTTTCTATATATTGTTACAAACTTTATAGCATTGTGCATTTCCTAGAATTAGTTTGTGTTCGTAGTTTGTAGGGGTTTAGGTATATTTTCTAATGTACGAACTTTGTAGCATTTTATCTTTCATAGTATTAGTTTGAGTTTGCAGTTCATAGGATTTTAGTTATATTTTCTACAAGTTTATAATTAATTTAAGTAATTTTACCTTTGTTAATTTTCTCAGGAGACGACTATGAAAGAAGGTCTGGAACTTTTTAGAGAATTCGATTTCCTTATTTTTAACATGGAACGCCTATGATAGAAGGTCTAGAAATCGCCGGATTATTCCTTTTTCTTATTTTGATGACCCCATGTAGTATGGAAATCCTTCTAGAGAATTAGGGAATCTTCCGGCATCGACCAAAAGGGTATATAAAGGGTCCAGATCTGCTTTCTTGGTCAGTATATTTCGAGAGTTCGTCGACGCAAGTTGAAATAATTTGACAAGTGTCAAAAGTAAGGTTGACAATAAAAAGTTGTTAAAATAATACAGTGTGTATAATTTGTTCGGAGACCGGCCGTCCGGAACAAATTGGTGTCGGAAGTGGATCAAATCCAGAGGAGGTTAGTTTAGGTTAGAAAATTAGAAAAAGAAGAAAAAAAAAGTAAATTGAAATTGTATGCCAGTGGAAACTAGAAGCCAGAAAACAAAGATGGAAGAACAACTTCAAGGTAGTTTAAACCAGATACTGATGATGATACAAGACATGAAAACAAGCCAAGAAGATATGAAGAAAAGCAGGAAGATATGAAGAAAAGCCAAGAAGAGATGAAACGAGAATTAAAAGTAGATATGACGAAAAATCAAGACGATATGAAACAAGAACTGATGACACTAAAGACAAGCCAAGATGACATGAAAGAAGAATTAACGACAAACCAAGATGACATGAAACAAGAATTAAAGACCAGCCAAGATGATATGAAACAAGAACTGAGAGAGGACATTAAAAAAAATCAAGAAAGCATAAAACAAGAACTAAGAACAAGCCTAGAGGACATGAGATATGAACTTAAAACAAGTCAAGAAAATTTGAAACAAGAAATGAAAGAAGACATGACGCGCATTGAACAAAAAATGCAAAAGAAGATGAGCAAAATTAGAGAAGACGTACATTGCGAAGTACAACATGAGGTGGCGGGAATCCAGAAACAGATGCAACAGCTACATTTGCAAATCGAGAAGGTAGCCAGTACAGGTATAATAAAAGTAGATGGTGTTCCAACAACCAGTGTGATGAAGCCACCTACCTTCGACGGCAAGGTACCTTGGCTTACCTATGTCCATCAGTTCGAAACCTCCGCCAACGGCAATAACTGGAGTTTATCGGAGAAGGCACGTGCTCTTGTTATAGCACTACAAGGTGAAGCTATGGAGGTCCTAAGTAACATTCTTGAAGAAAAACAGGATGATTACAAGTTCATTGTTACTTTTCTCGAGATGCGCTATGGGGAAGTCCACCTCCAAGAAGTTTATGAAGCCCAACTCCAGGGAAGAAGACAGAAATACAACGAACGTCTTCAAGAATATGAGGCGGATATAATGAGGTTAATAAATTTGACCTACCCAACATACCCTGAAGAAATAAAGCAAGAATTAGCAGTGAATAGTTTTATTGAAGGTTTACGCGACCCAGAAACAAGTCAGACACTAAGAATGGCCAGACTGAAAAGAGTATCCGAGGCTCTTGCTTATGCCCTTCAGTTTGAGACAGCCAAACAGACCTCAAGGAACCAAGGAAGAGTTATAAGAAGAGTCAGTGTTTCTCGGGATGACCGCAATACCAATGAGGAATTCTTCATGAAGTTAATGAGGGAGATGCAGGAATTTCTAAACAGACAAAAGGTAAATGACAACAAAAACACAACCTTCCAAGGCAACAAAAGAATACGTTGTTGGAAATGTGGCCAAGAGGGTCATGTACAAAGCCGCTGTACTGGTAGTACTGCTCCTGACAGTGATCAGAATCAGGAAAACTCTCAGTAGCCAGCTTAAAGGGGCGAAAGCTGGCTAGGTGCTACCAAGCCCCACCAACAATAACAATTAAGGTATCCCGGCTGCAAAACAATGGTTCCAGCTTGGTAGTACCTGGAAAGGTGTGCGGTCGGGTATGTGAAATGGTATTAGATACTGGTTCTACTCACACCATTGTAAAGCCGAACATCGTGGCTCAATGTAAAATTGTTCTTCCGGAGAAGCATTATGTCCTGCAAACCGCCAATGGGGAAGTAATACCTGTGAAAGTGATACATGAAGCCAAAATAACTCTGGGAAGCACCACTTTCACACATATGGTCATTGTTGCTGATATTTTGGATGAAGTAATACTCGGTCTAGATGTCATGGAACACCAGAAGCTTGTCCTTGATCTTCCTCAACGAGTACTGTGAACTAGGAATGAAGAAATTGTTATGAATATACCGAAAAATAGTAACGTGTCAATCCGGGAAGTTGTACTTCTTGAAGATGCGATGTTACCCCCATATTCAGAATGTATAGTAAAGGTTGATAATTCCGAAGAAGATGAAATAGTTTTAGTTGAACCAAGTCAAGATTGCTCGTTGCATGCAAAAGGGATTCTTCCTGCTAGAACACTGATCCAGAATAAAAGAAGCCATATATTTGTCAAGATGCTAAACTTGAAGGATTATCCTCAACAGATGAGAAAAGGTGACAAGATTGCTACCTGTCAACCTGTCGACGTGATAGTTACCGGTATCCCGTTACAACCTGAAAAATTACCTGCTAGTCTACCTAAAGTACTTCAAGACCTGGTTAGTACGTCAACACCTTTACTAAATCAAGTTCAGGTGGCTAGACTAGAAGATCTTTTAAGAAGAAATCAGGATGTTTTCTCTTTATCAGATAGCGACTTAGGAAGGACCAATGTAGTCGAGCATAGAATAAATACTGGTGAAGCAACTCTAATTAAACAAGCTCCAAGGAGATTACCATTAGCAAAACGTGACGAGGTTGAGAAGATGCTTAAAGACATGCAGGATCAAGGCATTATAGAACCTTCCCAAAGTCCCTGGACATCCCCAGTTGTACTAGTTAAGAAGAAAGATGGCTCAACTAGATTCTGTGTTGACTTTAGACGGCTTAATGACGTCACAAAGAAAGACAGTTTTCCTTTGCCTCGTATTGATGATACTCTAGATACTTTAACTGGATCAAAATGGTTTTCCACATTGGACTTAAAAAGTGGCTATTGGCAGGTACAGCTTCATCCAGAGGATAAAGAAAAGTCCGCCTTTTCTACTGGAATGGGACTATGGCAATTTAATGTTATGCCATTTGGTTTATGCAATGCCCCAGCCACTTTTGAACGTTTAATGGAACGAATCTTACATGGACTAACGTGGACATCATGTCGAGTCTACCTAGATGACATCATAATTCTGGGAAAAACATTTGGCGATCATCTGAAAAATGTTGAAGATGTATTTCAAAAACTGAGAAGTGCACAATTAAAGCTCAGTCCGAAGAAATGTCAATTTTTCCAGAAAGAAGTGAAATTTCTAGGACATTTAATCACAGAAGCTGGTGTACGAACCGATCCAAAGAAGACAGAAGCCATTCAAGGTTTGCCAATACCGAAAAATAAGCATGAAATGACAAGTTTTCTGGGTCTCTGTACTTACTATAGAAGATTCATAAAAGGATTCGCCGATATTGCAAGACCTTTGCATCGACTGACTGAAAATAGCAACAACTATGAATGGTCCGCAGACTGCGAAAACTCCTTTAATGAATTAAAGAAGGCACTTTGTAATCCTCCAATACTGTCATATCCTGAGCCTAATCAGATGTTTGTTGTGGATACGGACGTTAGTAACTCCTCTATAGGTGGAATTTTGTCCCAGATACAAAATGGCCAAGAAAAAGTGATTGCTTATTTTAGCAAAGTACTCTGCAAAGCTGAGCGAAATTATTGTGTAACAAGAAAAGAACTACTCGCCATTATAAAGACATTGGAACACTTTCACAAATATCTATATGGCCAAAAATTTCTCCTCCGAACAGACCATGCATCATTAAAGTGGCTTTTAAAATTTAGAAATCCTGAAGGTCAAATAGCACTATGGTTACAACGCTTGCAAGAGTACGATTTTAAAATTGAACATAGAAAAGACTTGAATCACAAAAATGCAGACGCTTTGTCAAGGAGACCATGTCCAGAAGAATGCAAGCACTGTAACAGGCACGAAGAGCGAGAAAATCCTGACGATTTCTATTGCCGAAAGACACGACTACAATGCTCTTTGAATTGAGATACCAAAATCATCTCCAAAGAACAACAAGAAGATCCAGATCTTAACCTTATCATTAAATTAAAGAATAATACTTCAAATCCACCCACTTTTCAAGAAATCTCGTCAAAATCTCAAAAAGTGAAAGGTTACTGGGCCTTATGGAATTCCTTGACTATGCACAATGGTCTATTAAATAGAGTTTGGAAGAGCTCTGATGGCAAAGACTACAAATACCAGACTGTTTTACCCACCAAAAGGATTCCAGAAGTACTGCAAGCTTTACATAATGGTGTAGGTGGCGGACACTTAGGGGTTATGAAAACTCTTGAAAAAGTTCGAGAGAGGTTCTATTGGCTGGGGAGCCGCGCAGATGTAAGAGATTGGTGCAAAACATGTACCGACTGTGCTGCCAGTAAAGGACCGAGGACCTGTAGCCATGGTAAAATGAAGCAGTACAATGTAGGAGTACCTTTTGAAAGAATTGCTATAGACATAGTAGGACCATTTCCTATTACTAAATCCGGGAATCGCTATATGTTGGTAGCTATGGATTACTTCAGTAAATGGCCAGAAGTCTATGCGATACCAAACCAAGAAGCCACCACCGTTGCTGAAATGTTGTTTGAACAGTGTATTTGTAGATATGGGGTGCCAGATACACTCTGATCAAGGCAGAAATTTTGAATCTGACGTTTTTACGAACCTTTGCAAGCTTCTGAAAATCCACAAAACTAGAACAATACCCCTTCATCCACAGTCAGATGGAATGGTTGAAAGATTTAACAGAACGCTGGAGAATTACATAAGGGTACAAGTAAATGAACAACAAAATAACTGGGATAAATGCATTCAGCCATTTTTACTAGCCTATCGTTCAGCCATTCACGAAGCCACTGGAAAAACACCTACCAGCATAATTTTTGGAAAAAAATTACGTCTTCCAGTCGATTTGCTTACTGGACGTCCACCCGATTCTGAAACAACTTGCGAAGACTACTCCAATCAAGTTAGTAAGCGGCTGCAGGTCTTACACGAAGAAGTCCGTCAAAAGTTACAAATAGAAAGCGACAGAATGAAGACTCGCTATGACCTCAAAGCCAATACGGGTGGATTCATAGTTGGTGAAAGAGTTTGGTTGTACAATCCGAAAAGAACCAAAGGGCGTTCACCAAAGCTTCAAAAGTCATAGGAAGGTCTGTTCAATGTAGTGACTCGACTAAACGATCTGGTGTACCGAATTCAGAAAAGCCCTCATACGAAGATGAAAGTCGTGCATCTGGACAGATTGGCCCATTACCAAGATCAAGAAGGTTGATCAGGACGATCAAGGCTTGGAAGGGGGACAATGTTACAAACTTTATAGCATTGTGCATTTCCTAGTATTAGTTTGTGTTCGTAGTTTGTAGGGTTTTAGGTATATTTTCTAATGTACGAACTTTTTAGCATTTTACCTTTTATAGTATTAGTTGGAGTTTGCAGTTCATAGGGTTTTAGTTATATTTTCTACAAGTTTATAATTAATTTAAGTAATTTTACCTTTGTTAATTTCCTCAGGAGACGACTATGAAAGAAGGTCTGGAACTTTTTAGAGAATTCGATTTCCTTATTTTTAACATGGAACGCCTATGATAGAAGGTCTAGAAATCGCCGGATTATTCCTTTTTCTTATTTTGATGACCCCATGTAGTATGGAAATCCTTCTAGAGAATTAGGGAATCTTCCGGCATCGCCCAAAAGGGTATATAAAGGGTCCAGATCTGCTTTCTTGGTCAGTATATTTCGAGAGTTCGTCGACGCAAGTTGAAATAATTTAACAAGTGTCAAAAGTAAGGTTGACAATAAAAAGTTGTTAAAATAATACAGTGTGTATAATTTGTTCGGAGACCGGCCGTTCGGAACAATATATATATATATATATATATATATATATATATATATATATATATATATATATATATATATATATATACATACATACATACATACATACATACATATATATCAGCGACAAATTTCGTACGCTTGGTAGGCGATATTAAACATCGTAGTGAGTAGATGCAATCAACAATGATTCTATCAACAAAATAGTACCTCCTGTAAACTTTCATTCCCTATTTTACCCCCCAAGGGATGAATTAATGAATTTCTAAAAAACTGTGGAATAGTAAAATTTAATTCCTATCATAAGCCTATATATTAATTTTCAGATTTCTAACCACCGAAATGACGAACCCTCACAAAATATCTCATCCCCTATATTATCCCCTTAAAAGGTGAATTTTAAAAAAAGAACGATATATTAAACATTTTTTCTAACCATAGACCTATAAACTAAATTTACATATATATATATATATATATATATATATATATATATATATATATATATATATATATACATATATGTAATCATGTCGGATATGCTCACGGGTGTGAGTAGTCGAAGGTTTTTGGGTATTCCGTGTATGTGCTGAGTCCCCCTCAGGACTATAAGGCAGCTGACGTTTCGGTAAAATCTCATTCACCATTTTCAAAGCTCAGTGTATGGCGTCTACGAGCGAACTTACGCCCGCGACTCGACTTTTAGCCGATAGATAAGTCATATTGGGAATCTCTAATAATTGTTACACATCTCTGTTAGTAATATGAATGATATCAGATATCATTTTTTTTTAAATGAAGTAGAAGGTCCTTTTACAATTGTTAGAATAAGGCGTTGCTATCTAAGGCGATAAAACACGTATGGTATGTGTTAGCTTAGGCATCTTGAAAACACGTTTTATCAGATAAGAACGCCTACTTCGCCAAAAGATAGCTTTGTGTTTCGATTCAGATAAATTATTCCGACATTTTTCTAACTTTCTTGTTTTGGGCTGAACGTGCGAAGTGCAAGGAAATACATTATCAGATGGCGAAGCGGGTAGTGAGCAGAATGAGTAGAGGGGCCTAACTTGGTCTTGTACTTTCGCTTGTCACTTTTGTGTGGTAATCTGTTACGTAATAAGTAGTTATTCTTATTTAGATCGCATGGTGAAGCCGAAAATAAGTTATATTTGGCAGTAATTTTTAGAAATGGATCACAATTAGATAAAATGCAAAACCAGTTACAAAATCTATTAAAGAAATAAATATTGCTCACTTCAGGACCGTCATGCAGGCGAAATAATTTGTGACCATTGTGACAAATATAATCAGAGCTAAGCATCTGGGTAATGTGACTGATGTGAGATGTACAATACTATTGTTTAATTTTATTTATTTTTCATTTCAGATTGAACAACACTTTCCATATGATGGAGCGGCTATTGAAGATTGAAGATTCTATTTGCCTGTATGCCAGTAAACAAGATATATTTCCCCAAAAAAATGGTTGAGTTTTAATAAAATAGTGGAAATATTGACTACTTTCGAAGAAATAGCGAGGAATCTGAGCGATACAAAACTTGCATATCATTAGTGGGCTCAATGATACTTGTACTAAAGCATACATTACATATAGAAGAAGACAAATCTGATAGAAATCAGGATTTCAAAAACATAATAAAAAACTTATCGAAAACATCAATTCGAGAATCTGTGACATGTCGAACAATATACTGTATTCGTTTGCTACATATCGAAAACAAGGAACCAATAAAAGTTTTTTAATGAATTAATTAGGGAACATGTTCACTCCGAACTATTATGCTTGCTAACGCTGCATGACTTGAGTTTTGAAAGAGCTATAAGTGGAGTTGATGACGAAACTTCTGTTGCCAAAAGATCTAGAATTGAATAGAATCCAGTGGACGATGAACCGTGCGTAAACTTCCAGATTTTACCGCCAACACAAAATGTGCATTCAAATCTGGCGGGCGTTCTGAAAACAACAGTGATAATGAAGAGGAAATAGAAAATGATACCACTGTTACCAGTAGCAATAACGGAAGAAACAACCTAGTGAAGCTTCTGCCTATAAATAGCAGATAACAAAACGACCGATGCTCAAGCTCATAGTTACGCTAGTGACATCGAATTATGTTTATTACTATTCAAGTGATTTGTTGAACTTACCTGTCGATTTATCTGATATTATCACAACATTTTATTTTTATTTTTCGAATTATAACCTGCTAATTTTCTCCAAAAAAATTTAAATTTAAATAAACCAAAAGACCGGAGATCCACTCAACTACTACTACCGGTGATAAAATTGAAAAAAAAAGAACTTTTAGAATCATACAATCTTTCTGAAATCTTTTGTGTTGTCTCCGAATTCGACGAAGATTAAATCTCGTTGAGTACTTTTTCTGGTTCCTGGCTCTATAGGTCTTATCAGTAATTGCCTAAAAAATAAATGAAGGGGAAGAGCCGCCAGACTAATAAATTTGCGAAACAACCATTTTCGGACTTTAGAGATTTCTTATCTCTAGTGTCAAATCTTCACCGCTGACATTCTTCAATTGCTTGCAAGTACCCTAAACGACGTTGAAAAGAAAACTTACACCAATATACTTGATACCATGGTCCTAAACATCCTTCTAACTAATTTAGAACTATGCTTGGGCCAAATTATACTTATCGGAAACCCTAAAGACCATCTGAATATCTAGCTCGAATCAGACAAGAGCTCTAATATTCGTATTTCAAAAACTAAAAAGGTTCTAAACCCCTATTAAGCCATAAAACTCTCAAATTAACCCCTAGAATGTCATAACTGTGAACGTTGAGAACAATTAGCAAATGAGCGCCGAACTCAAATTACACCAAAACCCAACTATTTTCAGAACAATCAAAACCTTCAAAAGCTGCTACAACTTTCTAATTTTGCTCAATCCCAATCAAGACCCTCCGAGTTTTCGCAACAGAACCTATCAAGGCATAATATGTTTCTACAACAAAACTAACATAGGCCACACTTTCGTCCTTCAACAATCCAAGGAAACTAAAACTTGAAATATAAACCCAAAACCAAGAACTGCGACCCGCAACTATACGAGGAGTGTTCCTCACAATTCGAGGAAAACCCTCAGGTTTGCTTTGAAGGTTTTGAAAATTATTATTGTGACAGTGACTCATATTCTGGTTTCAAATTTTTAGTCTCTTCAGAACCAGAATCATTCCCCGAACGAGACTTCCTCGATAACCAAATCAGCAATTTAAATCTAGACGGTATTTAACCTAATTTAAATATTCCAGATCAGAAATTCTTTTAATCCCAACTCTTGCAGTTAATCCAAAAAACCTATACTATAACAATTAAGCACATAAAACTTGCAAGAATATTTATTTAAAAAAAAATACTGTCCAAAACTGATTATCTGTGTTACCTTAGTTTCCTCTGATGAGTTGTGCTGACGAAATTGAATGTATCTAGAAAACAAAAATGAGGTGTAGCCATTGATTATCGCTAGCTAAACAAATTAACGGAGAACGATAGGTATCCACTCCTCCACATTTCCGAGCTTTTAGATTATTTTGGAAAATGTCAGTATTTTCTACCCTTTATCTTGCGTCTGGATTTCACCATATCGGAATTAATCCTGACTGGATAATTTATTTTCAAGAGTATTAAAAAATACCCTGTATGAAAATCTCCTTATCCTAAATTAAATCACTTACCGGAAAACTTCGATATCTGCTGGTTAATTTTATTTACTTCTACCAGGTATTTTGAGGGTACTCACAATCAGGAAAGAGATTAAGGAAACAGGAAAAGGGAAATACCTTTCGTCCGGAATCCCATCGTATACACCTTTCCGATCAAACTCGTCCGCAAAAGCCCGAAAATCTTTAACTTTTAAATTTGCATACCGTTATGCTATATTTCCGTTCTGACCGTTTTCAGAGACTCTCATTATTTCCGATCTTATTTTCTTAATCCTAAACAAGGCGAGGTTGCCGATAATTACAAATATTTTTTCGTAGCAAACTTGCTCAAACACTGACAATATTCCCAAAACTGTTTTTCTGCCGACAATGGCCATTACGAATTCATTCCTATGTTTTTTGGCTAAATAAATGATCCGTTCACTTTCCAAACAGTCATGGATAATATCTTACTAGACATTTCAAGCGAGCGTTGTCTTGTTTACATAGAAGATATAATTATATATTCTCCTAGTATACATGAACACATGGATGGTCTTAGAGATGTTTTCGAAAGACTCCTTAAAGTCAATCGGAAAATTCAACCGGACAAATGTGAATCTTCCAAATATAAGTCGCCTATCTTGGAAACATTGTTACAACCTAATCCTTCTAAGACAGAATATGTACAACAGTTTTCTACTAGAAAAGTTTTAGGATACTTACCATTACTTGTCTTAGTACAATCAAGTTATAATTACTTGTTTTCCAGTTACTATGTTTTTTAGTTCTCGTAAAAATCAGCGTCATACAGAAAATTCAACCAGGACAATTAAGCTCCCCAAAAGTGGTACTCTTAATACTTTAAATCTAGGAAATCCATACCAGTCAGTAAACTTGCGAAAGTTAATTTTTTCTGCAGAATAAGAGATTTTAGCATCATAAATATTTTTAACGACTAGATATAGGTTATAGGTAGATAATTATGTTATCTACTTTAGATAAATAGCTAGATATTAGGAGTTAAATCAGCGTAAAAAAGCAGATCTGAGAAAACGAAAGCATTGCTATAAAACTAACTACCATTTTCTCGTAGTTACTCACCCATAATAAGTTATAATCTTTCCTTCTTGAGTGTAGCTCGCCTTTCAGACTAGGACTCATTAATCCCCTTTATTATTTTGGTATTACAAATTCTTCACCTTCAAGATCCAAGAATATGTCTTATTCAATAACGCCAGCGAAGAGAGAATAAAGTTGAGGCGGTCGAGGTTTATAACCTGAATGGGCGGTTATGGTGAATCCTCGCCTACACCTCGGGCATGTAATGAGTCGCATATAATCCTCCAGTATAGTTTACTTAATACTGAAATAGGTGATCAAAACTCTGATTATTCCCTTGTAGATTACAGAATAATATCAGATAAGGAGCGATTACACTGCAGGTTTTCTGTAGAATCTAATTATTTTTGAGTAGCGGAACAGGAGTACAAACAAAACTGCTCCAGGATACGACTTTTTGGGCAAGAAATGCAACAGCGTTTGATAGAAGGACAAATACTACTTTCAGTCAACGATTCCCGTATTTCATTCATTTAGATTCGGATCACATTTCGACGGACTTTGAGATCGACGAAGAAATTCCACATTAAACGAGAGCGACGATGATGGTCCCAAATAAAGAGGATAGGCGCTCTCTTGAGAGACATTCTGTTCTGTTCTCTCATGTATTTATAGTTCTGCTATTATTTATATAAGCTTACTAGCTTTTGCCCGCGACTTCGTATGCTTGGTGGGCGACATCAGACATAGTAGTGAGTACAAGCTATCAACCATAATTCTTTTTCCTTTTAAAAAAGAATGATATAGTACACATTCTTCTCTAACTATAAGGCTATATCATAATTTTTACATTACTAACCACCAAAATGAAGAACTTTCACACAAACTTTCATCCCCTATTTTATCCCCTGAAAAGATGAATTTTTAAAAATAAAATTTTTGTAAAAAAAATTGAACCGACTTCTAAAAGTGCGCTAAAAAGTGAAAAATAACTAGAAATTTTTATATGAAATTGAAATTTTTGAAGTCGGCGCCAAATTATTTCTAAATGAAATAACTAACTACTAATACATACAAATTATGGTAAGAAAGCAATTGCAAATAAAATATTTTTAATCTGTTTATGCGAATCATATTTTGTCAGGTGTTAATTTGTTTCATTTAGAAATAATTTGGCGCCGACTTCAAAAATTTCAATTTCATATAAAAATTTCTAGTTATTTTTCACTTTTTAGCGCACTTTTAGAAGTCGGTTCAATTTTTTTATAAAAATTTTATTTTTCGATTTTTAGTTTTGAATTCATTATGATATTCATAAATTATTTGAACTAAGTACTAATCGATATTAGTGTACTTCGCAATGACTCAAAGGTGGCAAAAAAGTACCCATTTTATCCAGAATTATAAATCACCCTAAAATGAACCATTAAAAATTCCTTGATTCTTAGAGTTCTCCAAATACCAATGAAATTGTGTCAAACAAATATTTAGTATGTCATAGTACATCCACTATCTTAAATTTCAAATTAATTTTAGATTGGTGATATAGGCCCCAAAACCTTCCAATATCGATATTTAAAAAATTTGAGACGTAAGTTTCTTAGCCCGACATATTTTATATTTCATATTGAGTTTATATACGCCCCAAGAACCCCGTAATATCAATTTTAGATAAAATCGGAAAATGTAAAATTTTTAGTCCCTCATATTGTATCTTATCAACCTAATAGTTGTAAAAAATTAACTTCATATTCGTAATACACCACTCCCCAACCCCCTAATACCAAAAAAGGTAAAATTTTCAACCCACCATATTGGATCTGCCATCAAAAAAATAATTTTAATGTCTTAATTTAATCTAAATCTAAACCCTTCAAAGCCCCCTAGTACCAATTTTAGATAAAATCCAGAAATTTAAAATTTCTAGACCGTCATATTGCCTCTGATATATTAGATTTTCTTAAAATAATTTTATATTCGCTATTTACATCCTCAAAAACTATTCAGTTCCACATTTGAACAAAATTGAAAAATGTACAATTTTTAGTCCGCCAAATTGAATTAGCCATATTGAATTCTGAAAAAATATTTTTAAATTCATAATTTACACCCTCAAGAACTCTCTATATCAATTTTGGAGAAAGTCGAAAAATGTAAAATTTTTAGGACGCCATATTGAATCCTCCAGATTGAATTTTTTAAAAAATATTTTAATTTCGTAATTAACATTAACAAAAATTTCCCATTACTAACTTTAGACAAAATCGGGAGATGTAGGATCTTTAATCCGCCATTTTAGGTCCGCCATATTTAATTTTTTTTTAAATAATATCAGATTCGTAATGTATTATCCCAAAAACTCCTTTATATCAATTTTGAAAAAAATCGGACAAAATTGATTTTTTATTCACCATACTGGATACGCCATAATGATTTTTTTTAAACATTTGAATTCGTGATGTGCGACCCCGGAAACTCCACCGTACCAATTTTGGAGAAAATCGGAAAAAATTAATTTTTTTGTCCGCTATATTAGATCCGCCGTATTGAATTTTTTAAAAATATTTTGAATTCGTTATGTGCATCCTCGAAAACTCCTCCATACCAATTTTGGAAAAAATCTGACAAAATTGATTTTTTCGTCCGCCATATTGAATTTATTTAAAAATAATTTTAGATTCGTCATGTGCGATCCCGAAAACGCCTCCATACCAATTTTGAAGAAAATCGGACAAAATTGATTTTTTTGTCCGCCATATTAGATCCGCCATATTCATTTTTTTTTAAATTATTTCAGATTTGCTATGTGAGATCCCGAAAACTCCCCTACACCAATTTTGGAAA
This sequence comes from Diaprepes abbreviatus, assembly GCA_034092305.1. NCBI lineage: Eukaryota > Metazoa > Arthropoda > Insecta > Coleoptera > Curculionidae > Diaprepes > Diaprepes abbreviatus. Next base: position 2,183,138 of record JASJET010000050.1, read on the forward strand.
AAATCGGACAAAATTAAATTTTTTTGTCCGCCATATTGGATCCGCCATTTTGAATTTTTAAAAAATAATTTCAGATTCGTTATGTGATACCCCGAAAACTCCCCCATACCAATTTTGGAGAAAATCGGGCAATATCGATTTTTTGGGCCGCCATATTGGATCCGCCATATTGAATTTTTTAAAAATAATTTTTCGTCATGTGCGACCTCGCAAACTCCTCCATACCAATTTCGGAGCAAATCGGACAAAATTTAATTTTTTTGTCCGCCATATTGGATTCGCCATTTTGAATTCTTAAAAAATAATTTCAGATTCGTTGGGTACAACCCCGAAAACTCCTCCATACCAATTTTGGAGAAAATTGGACAAAATTAATTTTTTTGGCCGCCATATTGTAAGCGCCATTTTGGATTTTACTGCACCAATTTCATCCAAAAAAATATGGGACCACCGCAGCAACTTCCTGAATATAAAGTAAAAATATCATTCAAATCGGTGCAGTCGTTCCGGAGAAATCGGTGTACATACATAAAAAAAAAAAAAATTCATAGTCGACGAATTGAGAACCTCCTTCTTTTAGAAGTCGGGTAATAATAATAACACATTTAAAAATAATAATAATGATATAATAAATCCCTTCTTCTAGCCATAAGCCTATATACAAATTTTTACATTTAGTACTACCAAAATGAAGAACTTTCATGCAAAATTTGATCCCTTCTTTTACCCCCTTAAAAGGTCAAAAAAAAAAATAATATAATCAAAGTTTTATTCTAACTATAAGCCTATATATTAATTCTTACATTTCTAATTACCAAAATAAAGAAATCTCATACAAACTTTCATCCCCTATTTTACCCCCTTAGGGAATGAATATCCAAAAATCATTCTTTGGTGTTCACGTCATATATATATATATATATATATATATATATATATATATATATATATATATATATATATATATATATATAAATTCAAACAATGAATGCAAAACTTCGCGGCCTATTAATCTATTGATAAAAAGACATATTGGCTTTATTTCGGTTGCAATATTGGGTGCCATATATCTGCTGTAATGCACGCGCTTCAAGTCTGAGAAACTGGTTAAATAATAAAACACGATTTATGCGGTTTGCTGTCCCAATGATCTGGAGAGAGCCTTCAAATCATGTTAATGATTGCTATTTCTCTATCGTACCTCGTTTTAGGCAAGGCATAGGAATATCCAAGAAGAAAAAGTTGGTTATCAGCTATCCAAATATACCATCTGCAATGAAACCTGTGCCCCACAGTGACGAACTTCCTATTCCAGAACCCCCAGAAACATTGACTTTCGAATCAGATAATAACGATAAAATGATTTCTCAAGAAAAAGATATGCCATCAATATCACCCAGCACATTATACCGCCAACGGCACAAAATAAACCAATCAGAAATAAACGATACTGTGAGAGACTTAGAACTTCCAAAAAGTAAAGTAGAGTTACTAGGATCAAGAATGCAGCAGTGGAGACGATGTTTCAGTATGTATTTACCGTAAATGCCATAAGGGCCTAGCATCATTTTTACCATGGAAAATAACTGACTTTTCTGCAATATCATTAGCGGTTTATTGGTGGGTATAAATATAAGCTACAAGCAACTGAATACAGATGGACCAACTTTTTAACACCTGTATCAGAAATACCCAAGGCTAAATTAAGTAAAAAGTAAGGAAGGTATTTTGTTAGGCCACATATTCGAAATATTCTTAAAGACGAACATTTTGACATAACTTTATCAGATATTGGAAAAAGGCTTGAAATGACTTTCGCCTCGTGGTCACTAATTTCTTCGGGAATAAAAAAGTTAAAATTTAGTTACTCTTGTTGGAAATATGCTGTCATTATGCGGCGTCCCCTTTTTACAGGGTACGGCAACGGATGCGTACGGCAGCTCAATATGTCGGAGGCTAGGTTCGTATCTCTTTTAGAGATAGTTGTGCTCTGCTATGATTACCCAATAGGCGCCACCTGTTTTACATTATCTGTGTTACTTACCTAGTGATAAAACAGGAAAACACTTAGGTATGAGGAATGATTTTAAATTATTGACGGTAGGTGTATAGCTCCACAATAAAACGACTTAATTAAAACAAAATAGCAATTCCATTTTATTCCCATTAAAAAATTATTATTTACATAAATTTGAATTGTGCTTACAATGTTCTATTTTTACTCTCTTGATAACTATCACCTCGGTTTTAAAAGATTATATAAGATTTGGCCGCAAACGTTCTAGAACCTTAGTCGCCAATAACGTACGTTTTATTGAGTTATCAAAAGTTCTCACATGTTATTACATCACCAAATATATTTATGTTGCATTGTTTGTGTTATAAAAAATTGATTCACAACTAGAATCTCTAAATTAAGGTTTTTCTCCTACCTGGTATATGCAATGGTACCTCTCACTTCAGCGCTGTTGCTAGGATTCCTGTTGTGTTGTGGATGGATTGAGGCTTCACAGGGCCACTTCCAACTCACCAATCAAACGCAGGGTAAGGTTGATACAGTCGTGGTCGCCTGTACAGGAAAACTAGGACCCGAACCATCAAGAAGTCATGACAGCAATATCAAGATGAAAAGCCCAAAGATGAAAAAGAACTGGCTTCAAATATTCACATAGCCAAATAGTTAAATAGCCAAGTAGCCGAATAGCCGAATAGCCGAGTAGCCCTCATTAATTAATGGACCTTAACAAAAAAACTTGACCGTCCGCCCTTTCAGAGCTGGTGGCAGGATTGGTCTGCTGCCTTCGGCGGTTCAACAGTAAAGGGAACGAAAATACAAATCTCTCTTGCAACCAGACGTGACAAATCTTAGTGATATTAATATTTAGTCTTGCCAACCTTATTCTCAACCTGGAGCACTTTAACCTAGTTCCGAACTTACACTGACCACCAGTTAATACGTCAAGTATGGGCAGACCATGGAAAATTATCAAAAAGAAAATTATGATCAAACAGTTCAAAGTCACTAATCACGATTAAAACAAAGTTCTAAAAAATTGCCACAAATTCCATACTGCACACTCAACCTTAAATGATCGATCTCGACATGCCGTGTTCGTGTCAACGAATGGGTATACATTCACAGCAAATGCTAACTGAACCATGTCACCGACTATAACCTTATACTTTTAATACTGAAATTGAATGTAAACAAATGAGAGTTTATTAAAAATAAAATATTTACGACTTTTAAATTCAAACCAAATTATGTGGTATATAAACTACAGCAATTTACGAACTGTGTAAAAAAAATGATAAGTTACAAGACCAAAAGAGTTGTAAACCAAAAAAATAAATTCTATGTTTACTATTTTAAACTACGGGATAAATAATTAAATTTAATCAGGTAAAAATATACAAATTATATCATATTACTAAAAACATGTAGCATTGATGCTAACTGGTAAATTTAAATGCTACATTTACCCCTCTCCGAAAAAAAAATAGACTATCTTGATAGGCTATTTTGAAAACAAGGAAAACATAACCCTGTCCTTGGAAAAACATTTGGATTGATATCTACGCGTATCACACGTCCTTGCGGAAGACAACATCGGTAAGTCAAATCTGGAAATCTACAAAGTCGTGAAGAGTCAAAATCGGTAAAGGTCTGCCAAATTACATACAAGTTCAGAATTACAACTTCTGAATAAATTTTACAAATACCAAAGAAATCACTTAAAAGATAAAAATCATAAACTAAAATGTACAAAAAAAATCTCTAACATTATACACCCAGAATTGTTAATACAAGTAAACAGACTGTCATGACTATAGATATAAATTAGGACAAACTTATCAGCAGTATACTTAGACACACGGCCGTAACAAATCCAGTTATGAGACCATTATATCAACACTATACAACTTCAGATTTACTTATATACAATTCACTGTAGAATCGAATGCTCTAAGCATTCAAACAAATTTCCGGGAAACCATCCCAAAGTGAAATGCCCACCAATAATTCCAAACGAGAACGAGTCATATCCACCAAATTTCGAAGTGAAAAAAACGAGAAAATTACTAAGCCAGCATTGCGCCTTTTCAAGCGGCATGAAAAACCCTCGTATACTGGCCTCACTCCAGAAAATCTGATGAACATACTCACCCACGCCCGAAAAGACCAGGAGCACCCACCACATTATGGTGTCCCGAAAGGTGGAAGAACGACAGAATTGGTGACCCAGATGTCCACCTACAAAAGGGAGTAAAATATAGTTTTTACCAGACTAAAAAAATGCCTAACGCATTACTGTAAGCTTGAAAACAAAAATTGAGAATTAGGGTGTTCCGTAAAGTGCCACTGCAACCAGCCCAACACACAAAACGACCAGAGACCGGAGCTCAGGCGAAACACAGTAGTGCAACCCAGCCATGGTGCCAGCTCATTAGGCATGACACGCCAAAATTAACACCCCCCATGCTCACCCTTCCGACTTGGCATGCGTAAGCATGTTTGAATGATGCCTGGCAGCACCCAACACTCCACAGCCTATAAAAACAAACTAAGAAAAGCTTACAGGATATGATATCTCGTAATAACTAAGATATCTTTCATTAGAAGACGCCAAAAACTCTAAAACTTTAAAATAACCAGCCCTTAGGTTATACAAGATCCAAGCAATACTAAAGTTTATTCAAAACCAGTCCATACTTAAACTAACCCTTCCTCAGAAGATATAAAAACTCTAAACGTTTGCTTCAAAAAAAACAAGGTAAAAAAACCTATCACTTAAGCAATACTCCGGATATGGCCATTATCCAAAATACTTAAAAAATAGCAATACAGCTAATAACTAAAAATTCCTACGAGTCATCACTCAATAATTAACTTAAACAAACGCACTAACCTGGAAGCAAACTTCCTAAAAATCTCAAAATAGCAAAAATGCTAACAACTAAAAATCAATACAGGTCAGCACCAGTAAGTCTCTTAAACAACTTATTTACTTGGAAGCAAACTTCCCAGAAACTTAATAAACTTAAAAGTAGCAAAACTGCTAATAACCAAAAATCAATACGGGTCAGCACCCAATAAGTTGCCTAAACAAACTTACAACTTTGAAGCAAACTTTTCAAAACTTAATAAACTTATTCTTCTTCTGCAAGGTCAGAATCAGAATCCTCTGAAATAGAATCATTGAAAGGTTTTAGATCTTTGATATGCCACTTTCCAGCTTTAGAACCATCAATATTATCTAAATCATAAATAAGGTTGGAAAGTTTCTTTCTTACTTTACAATGAACATATTTGGGGACTAACTTTGCGGTAAACTTATCTACAGCACTTGAAAGAACTTTATTTTTACGCCAAACATGGTCACCTACATTAAAAGAAATATCGCGTTTTCTAAGATTATACGCACGAGAATTACGTTCATACGCCTTATGAATCTTCATTCTCACTTCAACAAAGATATCTTTTAGACCTTTTAAGTTGGCCGCATAAGCATTTCTGTCACCAGGAATTATTTCATCATCAACTCTGACGTCGACATTCAAATCTTTGTAATAACTACCTGACAAAGGAACATGCCTACCGTAAACTAAAAACGCTGGAGTAAAACCGGTGACTTCATGTTTTGAAGTATTAATAGCTTGTTGAATTTTAGCTATTTCTTTATCCCAATTTTCGTGGCTGTCTATGTAACTCCGAATTGCTGTACCAATTGTCCTATTATTTCTTTCTACGAAATTACATTGTGGTGAGTAAACAGGATTAAATCTTATATTAAACTCATATGTTTGACTTAATTTTTTGAAAGTTTTTGAAACAAACTGTGTGCCATTATCGCAAATAAGTAGAGATGGAGGACCATGAACATGAAAAACTTTATTTTCTAGTACCTCTTCAATATATTGAACTTTAGAACTTCTTAAAGGAAAAAGTAATGTGTACTTGGTAAACCAACAAGCGACTACTAAAAGCCATTTGTTTCCTTTTCTTGAACGAGGTAGAGGGCCTATTAAGTCTACTGCTATTACTTGAAATGGATAATCTACTGATTTCTCTTTACCCATATGTCCCATTTGCGAAGTATTTGGTGCTTTCTGAGCTCCACAGACTAAACAATTCTTAACAAATTTAAGAATGTCTTGGCGCATTTTTGGCCAATAATATCTTTCTTGAAGACGATGAAATGTCTTATAAAATCCGAAATGACCACAGTTCGGAGGACTATGACAAGAGTCTATAATTTCTGCTCTTTGGGGTTTAGGTACTAAGTATTTCCACTCAGGGACATTCACATTCATAGAAAGGCAGTTTGGGACAAATTTCAAAACAAAATCATTATCCACTTTCCATTGTGGATAATTGCTTGGATTATCTAAAATTTTCTGGCGTAAATTATCGTACCACGGATCAATACGATCGACATCTAGGGTTCCCACCACTAATTCTTCCTTACTGCTTGAATCAGAATCTTCTATCTCTTCTTCTCTATGTGGATTACGGGACAAGGCGTCTGGAATGACATTTTGAGCTCCTTTTCTGTGTACTAAATCAAATGTATGCTGTCTAAGTCGAACAGCCCAACGAGCTAATTTCCCACTAGGATTTTTAAGAGTGTTAAGCCACAATAAACTATAATGATCTGTAATGACAGTAAAAGGAACACCTTCAATAAATCCTCGGAATTTTTCAATACAAAAAAGTACACCCAGGCATTCTTTTTCCACTACAGAATAGTTTCGCTCTGCTCTAGATAAAGATCTACTGGCGTAGGCAATCACTCGCTCTTCACCATCAATTATCTGCGTTAGAACTCCTCCTAAACCTGTATTTGATGCGTCGCTCGCTATATAGAATCGCTGTGAAAAGTCTGGTTGAGATAATATAGGAGCAGATACTAAAAGTTGTTTAATTTTAATAAAAGATTCTTCAGCTGCACTATTCCACTCAATTTTTTGTCCTTTCCTACGTCCTTTTAGGAGATCATTTATTGGAGACATCAGAGTAGAAAAATCCTTTATAAATCTTCTATACCATGAGCAAAGACCAACAAAACGCTTTACTTCAGTAGTATTTCTAGGTCTGCTATAATTAATCATGCTAGAAACCTTATCGGGGTCAGTACGCAAAGAATTTGAACCCACAATATAGCCTAAAAATTTCAAAGATGTTTTGAAAAAGTCACATTTTTCCAGATTTATAGTTAGATTGGCATCTTTCAATTTTTCTTTGACTTCTGATAACAATCTAAGGTGTGAATCAAAGTCTTCTGACACTACTAAAATATCATCCAGATAGGTGAATATATTTGGCTCATAGCGAGGACCAAATATTGCATCTACCAGGCGCTGTTGCGTCTGTGCAGCATTTCTGAGGCCAAAGGGCATGGTAACAAACTGGAAAAGTCCTCTTCCGACTACTGCAAAAGCTGTTTTTTCTTTTGAAGATTCATCCAAAGGGATCTGCCAAAAAGCTTTTCGAAGGTCTATCGATGAAATATATTTAGCATTTCGAAGAGATGTTAAAATTCTGTCAATATTAGGCATTGGATACCGGTCAGGACGACTGACTTCATTAAGTGAACGTCCATCAAAACATAATCGGTACGTTCCATTTGGTTTCTTAACTAATAAAACAGGAGAACACCATGGACTTGTAGATGGCTCTACGACACCTAACTTTAACATTTCATCCAACTCATCGTTCAAAATTTTTGACATATATGGAGACAAAACAAACGGTCTCTTTTTAAAAGGAAGCGCGTTACCCGTGTCAATAGTCAAAGTAATTTTATCCGTACGACCTAATCTATCTTTACTACTAATTTCATTAAATGATTCAATAATTTTTTCCGCTTGTTCGCGCTCTGCTGTAGAAAGTTCATCCAAAGAATGTAATCTCAAATTACAACTATTAAAAGAGTGACTCAAATCATAATTGGACACTTCTAATTTAGAATTTATATCTTGCACATGCCAAGAATTATTCTTAAAATTAACTAAAATATTAAATTTTTTCGCAAAGTCACACCCAAATATAAATGCTTGTGGCAATGAAGGAACCACTAGAGCATTAATAACTTGACAAGAATTGTCAATAACAAGAGGTAAATCAACTGTGCCTTTAACACTTTGCTGTTTACCATCAGCAGTACAAATATTCTTAATTTGTGCTGGGCATATCTTAAGACCTAAATTACCTAAAATATCTACACCTCTAGAACCAACTATAGAAGATGTAGCACCTGAATCCAATAAAACCGTAATGTCCACATCAAGCAACTTCACATTTATATAAGGTCGGTTATCTAAATGTTTATTTATGAATAAGGGCGAAACTTGCGTGTTTTCAGAAAAATGGAGTCGATTAAAAGAAGTACTATCTTTAAAAAATTTAGAAACTGTATTCAGCCAGTTTTTCCAATCAGTATGGCTAAAATATTCTCTTTTTAAATTTTTATTATTAGAATTAAAAAATGTTTTTGATTTTTTAAAAGACTCATGAAAACTACGATAATTAAATGAGGCACGAGTTCTGGGAAAGGTGAAACTGCCTCTTCGATTCACTTCCCTTACTCGTTTTTTGAACATTTAGGGCACCCTGAAGATTTGGTGTTAGGTTCGCCACATTTAAAACAAAATAAACCTCTAGGGGCCTTACAGTCCAAATAAACATGATTAGGCTGTTTACAATTCCAACATGTTACAGAAGCTTTAGGTTTATTATCTTTATTAGAATTATTTTTATTTAAATTATTATCAGGTTTGCTGTTAGATGTAGAAGGCAAATTTTTAGAATGAAAATGAGAAAATCTTTGTCCATCTTTTTTGAAATTTTTTCTAGAATTATTTTGCTTGTTAAAATGACTATTATTATTTAAACTTTGGTTCGTGTTAGCCATACTGTTGATGCTAGCAATTTCATCCTTAGGCCTAGATTTATCTTTAAGGTAATCAGCCTCTTCTAACTTACGACAAAGTTCTGAAAGTTCCGAAACATTATTAACATCTATTAAAGCCAACCTACTAATAAAATCTGGTAAAAGATTTCTTTTAATATTTTTAACTTTTGAAACTTCTGCTGGAGGTCTAGATAATCGAGAAAAAAGAGCTTCTAAATGAGCAATAAAAACTATCGTAGATTCATTTTTCTTTTGTTTCCTTCTCTTAATTTGCTCCCATATATCATCATCTATATCATCATGAAAAAAATCTTTCTTTAATTTCGATACCAATGAATCCCAATCAGTTAACGAAGATTTAACACTTCGATACCACACAAACGCGTCTCCTGTAAAAAATTCGGCAGCTGAATTAAATAACTCCTGCGGAGAAATATTACGTGCCTGCGCTAATTCAGTTAACCGTTCCAAAAATGGATAAAGTTTTTTCGCGTCCCCATTAAAATTAACTTGCCACTCACTAATAGGTAAAATACGCGTCGCGCAATGCACTACAGGTGCTGCTACATTGATCACCGGCAATTGAGATGTTGTAAGTTCAACATGTTGACCGTCCGGAATTTTATCTAACAAGTTCGATTCCAATAAAAGACAACTCGCGGTCACTTCTTGAATATAAGAAAATATTACAGAAGCTCTATTTTCATCCTTGGGCATTGGAATTCTTTTTGCTCTTCCTACCACGTGAGCTAAACGCGACTTCACTCTATTAATAAGAGAATCATTAGCATTACCGTCAAATTCATCTATCACCCCTTGTATAGAGTCTAAACTGCGTTGTATACTGATTTTTTCTTCCTCAAAAGTCAAAGTGCAAATATTTAAGTTAATATCTTTACCCGGACTCGATTGTTCTCTTTTTAGAATTCTAGCAAGTATCTTGCGTTTGTCTGCGACAGTACGTAAAGAAGTTAACAAACGAATTTTTAACTCGTAGTCCAACTCATATTCAAGTAAATGATTGGGTTGAAAATTATAAATATCCATGATGATATAAAATTTGAAAATAAATACACTAAATCAAGTTATTATTTTTAAATGACAAAGTATTCTTTACTTAGTTGAAAACAATAACCGTATCTCTAAAGTTAAATCAATTCTATAAAACAAACAATTTGTCGTACCCTGTATAGCAAATCAAATAGAAAAAATTATTTTATTTCAAAAGCAATTAAATAGCTTCACTAAAATCTAAATCAAATGATTGCATTGATCAAACATTAAAATGAGGAAACTAAAAAAAGTAATCGTACACCCTGTATCAATAAAAAAATAATTTATTTTATTAAACTTCAGAATAATAAGTCCCAACCAATCATGCATAAATTTTTAAGCAAAGCTAAATTTTAAAATTGGTATTTATTTCTATTCATATCCTGTTATCTATAAAAAGTATCCAAAAAATAAAATCTCAAGTTTCTTTGGCTTGGTCAACAACAATTTCTTTTTTTTATATAAAAAAAATCAAATTCTCTAGATTACTTTTTGCTGGACTTTTAATACATTTAAATCAAGTTTCAGGAAAATAGCTGTAAAATACCGAAAAAAAAATTAAATATTTTTCTTATCACAAAATATTTTAAACTGTTATCGGTTCAAAATGGTTCAATAGTAAAAAAGTATTTCTAACTAAATTTTACTACTTGAGATAAAATGTAAAATCATTCTACAACTTTTAAATAGCTCAAAAAATTATGCAAATCTTTACGAGACTTAAACAAATCAAAAATATGTACGATATGAAATGCCCTTTAAACTAAATTAACTCACAAACTAATTAGAAAATCTTCAGCAATTTAGCCAAAATAATAGACCTTACATAAACATATAAAAAACTGTGTCCACCTGAACACCCTGTACATAAAAAGTACAAAATTCACTACTATAAGCTGTAAAATACCTAAAATACTGTGAAGTTACTGTGATATTAAAATCAATGAGGGCTCTTAAAAAAATATATAAATTATAACCTTACTGTTTCTCGGAGAAAGTTTACTCGAGTAACCTGTGAATGTTTCTTAGGTTTTATAAAACTGTCATTATTCAGACGAAACAAAATGGAATTACAATAAAAATATGTTACTAATGAAAATTAATTTAAATCTGACACAAATTTAACCGCATAGAAATTTCAATTCAATTCAGGATACTCAACGTTAAATTATTTTGCTAAACACCAGTAAAATATAAAATTTCAAAACAAAGCACAAGCTCCACGTTCAGGGCGTCATTTTTTGCGGCGTCCCCTTTTTACAGGGTACGGCAACGGATGCGTACGGCAGCTCAATATGTCGGAGGCTAGGTTCGTATCTCTTTTAGAGATAGTTGTGCTCTGCTATGATTACCCAATAGGCGCCACCTGTTTTACATTATCTGTGTTACTTACCTAGTGATAAAACAGGAAAACACTTAGGTATGAGGAATGATTTTAAATTATTGACGGTAGGTGTATAGCTCCACAATAAAACGACTTAATTAAAACAAAATAGCAATTCCATTTTATTCCCATTAAAAAATTATTATTTACATAAATTTGAATTGTGCTTACAATGTTCTATTTTTACTCTCTTGATAACTATCACCTCGGTTTTAAAAGATTATATAAGATTTGGCCGCAAACGTTCTAGAACCTTAGTCGCCAATAACGTACGTTTTATTGAGTTATCAAAAGTTCTCACATGTTATTACATCACCAAATATATTTATGTTGCATTGTTTGTGTTATAAAAAATTGATTCACAACTAGAATCTCTAAATTAAGGTTTTTCTCCTACCTGGTATATGCAATGGTACCTCTCACTTCAGCGCTGTTGCTAGGATTCCTGTTGTGTTGTGGATGGATTGAGGCTTCACAGGGCCACTTCTAACTCACCAATCAAACGCAGGGTAAGGTTGATACAGTCGTGGTCGCCTGTACAGGAAAACTAGGACCCGAACCATCAAGAAGTCATGACAGCAATATCAAGATGAAAAGCCCAAAGATGAAAAAGAACTGGCTTCAAATATTCACATAGCCAAATAGTTAAATAGCCAAGTAGCCGAATAGCCGAATAGCCGAGTAGCCCTCATTAATTAATGGACCTTAACAAAAAAACTTGACCGTCCGCCCTTTCAGAGCTGGTGGCAGGATTGGTCTGCTGCCTTCGGCGGTTCAACAGTAAAGGGAACGAAAATACAAATCTCTCTTGCAACCAGACGTGACAAATCTTAGTGATATTAATATTTAGTCTTGCCAACCTTATTCTCAACCTGGAGCACTTTAACCTAGTTCCGAACTTACACTGACCACCAGTTAATACGTCAAGTATGGGCAGACCATGGAAAATTATCAAAAAGAAAATTATGATCAAACAGTTCAAAGTCACTAATCACGATTAAAACAAAGTTCTAAAAAATTGCCACAAATTCCATACTGCACACTCAACCTTAAATGATCGATCTCGACATGCCGTGTTCGTGTCAACGAATGGGTATACATTCACAGCAAATGCTAACTGAACCATGTCACCGACTATAACCTTATACTTTTAATACTGAAATTGAATGTAAACAAATGAGAGTTTATTAAAAATAAAATATTTACGACTTTTAAATTCAAACCAAATTATGTGGTATATAAACTACAGCAATTTACGAACTGTGTAAAAAAAATGATAAGTTACAAGACCAAAAGAGTTGTAAACCAAAAAAATAAATTCTATGTTTACTATTTTAAACTACGGGATAAATAATTAAATTTAATCAGGTAAAAATATACAAATTATATCATATTACTAAAAACATGTAGCATTGATGCTAACTGGTAAATTTAAATGCTACAATTATATCAAAAAGTAAGCTGCAATATGTCTCTCAAGATCCATGTCCTACATTCACATCTGAACTTTTTTCCTGACAACTGTGAAGCTGTAAGTAATGAGGCGAACACTTCGATCCGGATATATCAGCAATGGAGAAAAGATACCAGGGAAAGTGGAATGCTTTCATGCTTGCCGATTACTGTTAGACTCTTGTTAAAGATGCTCCAGAAACACCTCACAGAAGAAAAGCAAAAAGGCAGGATATTTAGTGTCCTCATAAGTATAAAAACATTTTTTTTTTAATATTTTGGTAAATATAAAATAAAAAACCTGTTCTTGAAAATTGTTTTTAATTTAATTGTAATTTTTGTGTCCGGCGCCCCAAAATTAACAAAAAATGCACTTTTCATGCAAGATACCACAAATGAACTGAAATTTGTTGCGTAGTGTTATTTAAACTTTTATATATCATTTTGTTCTGAAAAAAAATATATATTTTAATACATATATGCCATTCTTTTGTATTTTTATATATTACAGTACCACGGAGATACAATAAATTAAAGGGCTGATATATGAGGATCAACTCTGGCCAACTGTTAAAAAAATCATTAACAGCGGAATAGTTTACGCTCAATTTGCAAACTTTTACATCAAAAACTCTACAATTAATTGCATCAGAACAATTTGAAAACCATTTAGAAATATAAATTTGAAATTTGGTGGAATCAGGTATTTATCAATTTATTATTAGAAATTTCTGTCACCATCGTAACTAGATAATCAGTAAAGCAAGTACACAAGTAGTTTTTGACAGAGAATCAAAATTTCGAAAAAAAGAAAAAATTTGCAACTTGGTATTGTCCTATTGCTACTTTATACCCCACCAGTTTTGTATTAAAATCATCCAAATCCTTTCCCAAACATCACCTTGTAATACTTTAGAATCCAGGCCCTGTATATTAAAATATTGTGTATAATGTTTCGGGATTTTTAAAACATTTTTAGGTGATTATCAAGACTGTGCTCGTCAGACCTATAAATTATTTTTCTACTGAATATACAGCAGTGAGTTTGGTATTTGAATATCTTGTCGAAGAAGTATATTGCATGGAATCCATGATCATTATACATATATATCTATTTCAAAATCATTTATTTATGGGATATTCATTTCAGTCGAGGCATATTAGGAATAAATACTAAAAGTACGATTTATTGTTTCTGAGTGCGTCCATTAGTAGATATATCTAGGAAGGGTTCTTATTTACCTTCAAGATAGTTGAAAGGCAGAAGAAGGGAATTATACAATATATATTTGTGCTCTGATTCCAATAATGTTACATATTACTTCGTTTAGACTGACAGTTTCAAGCTCCTAGAAGTTTTGTTATGTAGTTAAGTTAGGAATCTCGGTTATTTTAAACTCGCTGTTCCCCGGTTATGTGCGAACAAAGTTCGGCTATCTGTAGATTTGGTCACATAAATCTCTCTTTTCTCTGGTTAGGTGGATTTAAAACTCACCTCTGTTTTGGTCCAGTAGAATTTGCTTTCCCCGGTCATGTAGGTTAGATAGCATAGGGTTCAATAGCTGCTGCGCTCGCCTGCCTCGAATCTTAAATACCTAGCTGTTTTCTGGTTGTGTTTATAAGGAATCACCAGGTTTAAAGCATAATCGTCGAAAAAAGTTTTTTTTTTAATTTTTAAAGTTCCAAATCTCTGAAATTGCGAGTTTTGAACCTTTGTGAATGTGCTAAAATCATCTTGGGAAGATCTTCTTTCCGTTACTGGTACCCAAAAAACTTTAGGAGTCGCGCTTATGGCGATAGTTAAAGTTTCAAATATTAAAAACTCGTTTTCTTAGGAAATTTAAACACTTATAGACTGGCGAGTTTTATAACATTTGCAACTTCTAAAAGAAAGTAATTACACATTTTAAAAAGACTTTCAATTTTTATGGCTACGTTGGAGAGGCACATCTAACGACAGTTAAGCGTATTTTTTGCGACTTTTATAGCTCGATTCACTAATACGATTTAATTTTAAAACTATCCTAAATTGATAGCAGAGGGCTTAAACTGACAAGAGCAATAATAAGTCAAGCAAGTTTTAACCCTAAAAATACAAAAAAAATTGCATTATTTTATTACTGATCCGGCAAAAATGGAGAATGGACGAATGAATGAAAAAGGGGTGGTGTTACTAGATCATCGATGCCTAGGCCTTGGGCCCTTTACATCCCACCATATCTGCAGGTTATTCGAGGCCAATCGCCTTTACTAATCCAAGCAACCTCGTTAGTTGAACTTGCCTAACTGCTTCCGGCAACAAAACTCTATCTCCGAAATATCTCTGTCTAAGTCCGTTGAGTACTGAGCACTCTCTCTGAACATGGTCAACAGTTTCATCGTCTTCCAAACACCATCGCCTTCTCTCCTCTATGAAAATGACCCCTGAGGTGATAATGTCCTGTCAACAATTCCACCACAATTCGCAGCTCTTTCCTTCCAAGGAGAAAAGCTCCTTAGTACGCCGTGCGCTAGGTCCAGTTATATGTTCCTTAGCACACCTCATTCCAGGAGCTCCCCTCCACGATTCAATAAATTTGCTTTCCAGCATCGATTTTAATTTCCTTTTGCCAATAGCAATTGAGATAGGTAATATTAGTTGGGGTCCATACGGTTCAGTCGCCGAAACCAACTTTGCCAGACGATCTGCGTCTACATTCCCGCGTACGCCTGAGTGACCTGGAACCCATACGAGTCTGTGCAGCCTTTCTTTTTCATACTATTTAGTACATCCTTGCACTCACACCATCGCGATTTTACGACACTGGACTTCAGTGCCAATATCGCTGCCTTACTGTCTGAGCATATATTTATTTATTACTCTATTCCTGTCACAGAGATCGGCACACTGCAGAATAGCATAAATTTCCGCTATGAAAAATGTCGCACATTGTCGAAGAGCGTAGTACTCTCTGACTCCTGTGCTCCTGCCGAATACTCCGACTTCAGCCCTTTCATCTTGTCGAGATCCATTAGTATAACAGCAAAATCCATTTTTCGGAAGATTTTGTTCTCCCTCCCAATCCTCTCTATTTAGCATAAATATCTCCAGGGAGAGGTTGGGGTAAAAATGGAGAATTTCATTTATTTTCGGAGTATAACTATTTTTGTTACATATTTCTAGGTTTTATCGCAAGGCTCTTATCTTTAGTATCGCTACATAAGCGTTTATTTGTTGACATGTATAATACAAATCATGACAATATCATAAGCAAAACAAAAGTGGCGGACTAGAAGATTTAAATTTCATGTTGACTAGATCGGTTTTAATTCTTAAATCTTCTTAGTGAATCTGGCTGTTGATGTTTATAGAATCGCGAGTTTTGAAAACACTTATACATAGAAAGCAAGGAATTGAAGATTTGATATGATTCCAGTAGCTTAAGATATCTAAACTCCAGAATTGGCAATTTCTGAAGTAGTTAGAAGAGAGTAGTGGATACTTAACGCACTTCATGCTAATTAACTCTAGTTTTAAAAGTTAATCACTTTCGCAAGGTTCGTTTACAAGGGGGACTGGCAAAAAGATGAAATACTTCTGAGAAATAGAATCTGGTGACTTACAGAATAACCAACACATGGAGAAAGAGCTTAACTTAGAGTGTTTGAAAACAAGACAGGCCTCAGAGAATCTTACTCCCTTGGAAAATAGGCGCTGGTCTTTCAAGAAAAACATCCCCTTATTAATATAAATGACAATAGGTAATCTATTCGACCTGTAATTAATCAGAGTCTACATTTAAGTTATTTTATTTCGATATTTCACTAGACTTGTTAATCACTCCTAGAATTAATTAAAAATAGATCAGTTAAAGGCCACAATAGAAAAACATTTCGGCCTGTGGGTAAGAAAATGGTATTTCTTTTGACAATGTCATAGTAACCCACACACCCCATACAAAATTTGTTTAGAAAAAAAAAATTATATTTACTCACAAAATCAAGGATTAGTCATAAAGTAAAAAGTAATACCGATTTATTTTATAACTTTCAAAAATAAAAATTTAACAGGTTTTAGCTTATAAAAGTTATCGATACACTATTCCTTCCTTTCCTGATAATTGACCGCAACTCAATAAGTGTTCTTTTGTGATGACAAAGTTTAGTGAAGAAAAAAAATGCATAAATTTTAAATTACATTCGCTCTTAAATCTTGTTCTGTTCTATACATGTGCACGTTTTCCATTTTACTTGCATTGTTTCCTACGGGAGATGTAATAGGGAGGCAAACCAATTAAACACTTTTATTGTTATTTTTATTTCTTGAGTTCTGCATAACATTAACAAAATACTGCGTTATAATATTCAATATACTGTTTAATAGGTAGTGTAAGGTGGATCGCCATATTTGTCATAAATTCCTTGATAAAAGTTCCAATTACATTGGTCTGGATTATTTTGCATAGTAAGAGTATGGTTTATATTGAGATATTTAATTATTTGCCTAGTGTTGTCTCCAGGGGAATTTGGTATCCACTTAGTACCTTGTAAGAGAGCACTGTTATCTTCGGATGGTATAGGGTTTCTAAAAAAATTGAAAGTATGATTCTAAATAAAGGTCCGAGACTTCTAAACCTTGACCAAAAAAAATCTAATTAATCTAATCTATATCTAACTATATTGTTGACTTTTGCTCAAATACTGAAAAAAATAACGCAAAGAGAAGCGGTTTTCATCCATCGCAAATGATTTTTTTTAAATCTGTCATGATGAATCCAAAATTCATTATCAGAGAAATAAAATTTTTTGTTTAAAGACGAAGATTGTCGGTTAAAAGATGTTTTTAGGCCTCTGTAGTGCTTTACCTCTTGATTAAAACAATAATCCATGAGCATGTGTAAGTCCAGTCGCCTAGGATGGAACGTCAAACACCATCAAGACATAGCTTTTCCTTATGAACTTTATATTTCCAGTATGCCTTGAAATTTATATTTTTTATAGCAGTTGTTTCCTTTGAATGTTGCACTCGGTTCGATACAACTTCCCTGATGAGACCATATGGCGGTCGAAACGCGTTTGGAGAGAAAACCAGAGTTTAATTTGCATTAAACAAACTGTTTTTATATATTCTTTCCTTTTCTTTGCTTGAACCGATAATACATATAAATATTCATTTAAATACGGCAGCTGAATTTCTGAAATTTTTATTTTTATATTTTTCTCACTACATCGGTGATTGTGTAGGTGTCGTTTGACAGGCAATGTTCTTCAGTCTGGTATCGAAGTTGGCAGGTTTTTAATATCCTTCCGACATATTTTGGAATTTAAATTTTATATAGCAATTGTTTCTTGCGAATGTTGCTCTCGGTTCGATACAGCTCCACTAACCAGACCATAAGGTGGTCGAAACGCGTATGAAGAGAGGACCAGACCTGTATTTACAGGAAATATACTGTTTGTATTTATTCTTTCCTTTTCTCTGCTTGAAAGGATAATACATATAAATAACTAAAGACCTGTATGTGTGGTGAGTTGGTGTGGGTTTTCTTTGATCTTTCAAAAGCCTCTAATTCAATCAATGTTAATTTTGTTAAAATTTAGTGCTTTAAGATTGGTATAAGCGGCACTGTACTAGAATGGTATTGTTTCATTTCTTGCCGCTCGTAAAATATTTATTGATGTTAACAATTGCGCTTCTGACAAGTACGCTGTTGATCTTGAGGTCATCAAGGGTAGATAATAAATCCTTTAATTTTCATTGCTCTTATAAATGGTATACGATTACATACATCGAAAGGTCTTTTTATAAAGAATGCGTATGACATTAATTGCCCTATCCGGGTCGATTCTTGACGCATTCTAGGATACTTAGTGTTGATATGTAGGAAATTTAATATATGGAATACAAAAATAGACTGTAATAGAATGAAATTTTCATATTTGGTAGACAACTTTCTCGTGACATAGTTTTGCTTAATAGTGACAAGGATAGATTTTTTTGAGCTGCTAATGGATCGGGGAATGGCTCGAAACAATCACATTGATCATGTTGGTACAAAGCCTAATAAGGCTTACTTTGCGATGTTGTAGCTTTCTTATGATTTAGACAGAGACACAGTACTCCAAGTAAACTAAGTCTACTCAGTCTTATCGTGTCATATTGTAGTAGGACGTATTGCTGTTAGGATTAGTGCAGTCATCCTGAACGTATATTATGTTAGCATTAATTTTCAACATTAAAAAAGCAGAAACTTGTAGACTAACATAGACTAATCTTTATAAATAATGGCTATTTGATGTGTATGCTTTCAAAAATTGATTGTATGTCATAAATAACAAAAGTGCTTTTGGAGTAGGCTCAACTAATCATGGTTATTTGACCCGACATTCCAATACTTTATTTGTTCAACAACATCAAACAGCAACTTTTGAAAGATTAGTTCAAAAGAACATTCGAAACATTGTTTAAATGGTTAGGTTCAAGAATGTTCTCTAACGTTATCTAATATGCCATACGCCTTAAATAATTTTTTTAGTAATGTAACTAAACCTGATAACTTCGTCTGTGTATGATGAGACTGGTTTTATTATGTTAACTTAGTAGTTAGTATGTTTTAATTTAGGGCAAAGTATCAAAACATGTTTATGCATTTGGTCTTATTGATAAATAAATGGTATATTATTTCTATTTAATTTTTTTATTTATTAAACAGGAAAGATATTAATTTTTTTTTCTATAGTTGAAGAAAATTATATATCCTTCATATTCCTAATTAATATTATTTTAAAATAACAATATTAAAAACATTTACATTAAACACCCATTGAAAAGTTTAAATTTAAGTCAAAAAAATCTATGTCGTTCCGTAACGTATGCAGGTCCAGTTAAACTTCTAATAGAGTGATTATTTCTCTTGTTAAGTTACTACAACAACTCAAACTCAAAAATTTACGAAATAGAAACCTAGAAAGTTTGTCGGCATCTCTAATTTAAATCCATTCACATCACGTTTTTTTATGTCAGGAGTCGTGTCATGCATATCATTTATAATTCAGCAAATAAATATGAATTCTATTTAAGAAAAACCCTAAAGATTTGTAAAGATATAATGACAGGGACCATCGATTATTATTAAGTATTTGCTTGACTTGTCCCAACAAAGTAAAATATATCAAGCTAGTATATCTGCACTCTTGGTAGAAGACCTAAGAACTGAAAATTTTAAGTAGAATGTGAGAAATCATACAAAAAGTTAAGACTACTATTGGGACATTAGCACTGTGACAGATTGTATCAAATAAATAACAAATATAGATAAAAGTAGTCTTAGTGACATTATATATTACCCCGTTTTTGCAAAATTGGTCCACAAAGTAACCATCCTCTTCCTAGTTTCCTTATCCTCCTCAGTTGCTTCACGTGGTGTTGCAAACAGATATGGTATTTCTTCCGCGTGGCCCACTCCTAAAAGATAATGAAAAATAGATTTCAATTCTCCGAAACACAATGCCGATAATTACAAAATCATCAGAACAATTTTCATTTTGATTAAGGTAACGTTAACTATAATGTATAAGGAGCAAAAATATTGATGGAGAAATTGAAGAAATTAAGAAATGTCTATTTCCGCAATTAACCTATATTAAAAGTAAACGCTAACCTTAAAAATGTTACTTAATTATCCACAAAATAACGCTTCAAATAAGAAATTATCATATAAAATTTCAAAATAATTTTTGAAATCTGCAAGCTCTCCCAATAGAGATTTCGAATTGAAAATGTTTTAAAAAAGTTGCAACTCTCAATATTAAGAGTATTTCATATTTATTAAAGTCATTTTGAACAAAAAATCCTTATGGTTGTAGCAGGTTTTTTATTTCTTGTTGTGAATACACGCCTATTTTACAACAAAATATTAAATTTCAAGTTTAATATTACCTCAAACTCCTTAAATAAATTAAAAGAATCTAAATAATACGGCATATAGTGCTAAAACTACAATTCTTCGATTACCGAAACAGAAAAACTCAGATATTAAACGGCGTGGTGGTGGCAATTTGATTCGGTGTTTTCCCGAATTCAGAGTGCGACGTCACCACTGCTATAAAAGCGAAAAGGCAGTGGCGTAATTAAGGATATTACGGGTTACTGGTCGTAGAAAGACGTTATCTCATCGCCTTTCTCCGATGGTATTTCATTACAAATATCAGTTCCAAAAAAGTTATGACAACGAGTGCAGGGGCGGATCCAGCCTCTCTCCTTGCGGGGGGGGGGGCGGTGATATCACAAAAATACAGTATGGCAAGCGAAAGTAAGTTGTCCCCGGGGGGGGGGGACACCAGCAACATTCCCATTTCTAGTGTAAAAGGCAGGGGGGGGGGCTATTTTTTTGAATTTAAAGCTCTTGGAGAGGGGGGGGCGATCACAAGAAAAAACAAGTTTCCGACAGGGGGTGGGAAGATGCAATCAACATACACATTCCTCGTATAAGAGGCAGAATCGGGTCTATTTTCCTGAGTTCAAAGCTCCTGGGGGGGTGCTATCGCAAAAAGAAACAAGTTGTCAACCGGGGGGGGGGGGTTGCCAGTAGCATACACATTCCTAATATAAAAGGCAGAATCGGTTCTATGTTCCTGAACTCAAAGCCCTTGGGAAGGGGAGGGGCGATCGTAAGCATACACATACCTATACTCTATTCAAGAACTAGAGAGAGTAATAAAACTGTTACCGAAACCTCCAACGTACCTGCTTCAGTGCCCCCGGTAACTGAGAACTGCCGTAAATCTAATTATATTTAAATATTATAAGCTTTTATAAATTTACTGCAACAATAAAATTTCTGATAATTTAATTTAATTTCTGTCAGTGAGCAAAGTACACCTTACAGTATGTCCTTAATGATTTATTTTGTTTCTGCTTGTTTTTATATATTATTTGAGATTAGTGAGATACCCAAAAGATGGAGGGCATTTTTTCCTCAACGAGAAACTTATTACGATGAATGTTTATTATGATGCCTTAATATATTAATATCTAGATAATAATGTTAAAAGCTCTGTTGAGATGTGTTCCAATATAACAGGAGTTCGAAAATCTATCATGCACCGAACACTGACGGAGAAAAAAACGACTGGAATTGTTAGTAATTCCAAGCTATATTCGATCACAGGCAGACGAAAAACCTCGTTGGAAGAAGAGATGTAAACTGTAATAATAGGAGTTGTACATACATTTTATTATGAGAAGCAGATCTCAACCGTCGACAAAATTCTAAGTAAAATCAATGAAGATCGGGATTAACCTGAAATTAAAAGAACTGAGCTCTGGAAATTGCTCAGAGAACTTAATTTTTGTTGGGAAAAACCAGATAGGAAATTTGTTCTTATAGATGGTCCGGAAAATGTTCATTGGTGAAGGAAATATCTCTCTCAAATAAAAGATAGAGTTGCTGGAAATAACACAACTTACAAAATTAATAATTTAACTGCACTTTTGAAAGATTTTTTTGAATAAAGTTACTGCAGATAATTGCGAAAAATCCATATAATAAAAGAATAAAAGAAGATGTGGAAACTCGATCTCATGATCGGTGAGAGAGGAATCAATTATAATTAATTTGAGCGAAGATAGCTTCACTGACTTTGATAACGAATAAGATACGTAATGTTTACCAGCGTTAACACAATTTATTATTTAAATTTTGTGTAACATATAAAAATTAATGACACTTGAATCCCTTTTTAGTGTTTAATTGTAATTCTGCAGATGGTTTAAGAAATAAATAAAATGGAACGTCAAATATCCCAAAAATGGTTTTAATTAATAATAAAATGACCGATAGCCCCAAAAAAATTTTAATATTATAATGACGAATTTATTTTTATATATATATATATATATATATATATATATATATATATATATATATATATATGTTTAACTTCTTGTATTTTTGATAATGGGTATTTTGTAAGTATTTAAATTATAACTTTTAAAAATAAATTTTTTTAGAGAAAAAGGCTACGTTTTCGTCTGAATGTGCCTTAAACGATTTCTATGCCAAAATTAAAAATAATAAAACTACAGTTGTGATTTGTGTTAAATATGTCAAAATTATCTATATTTTCTAATATGTGTGAATTATTAAAAAATCATAAGAAATAAAATAATATTATAAAAACTTTTTATTTTAGGTTTATTACTGAAATAATACTCTATGCCATAAATATTTAGTGATAAAATAGACCTCCTTTTGACGCCTTCCGATGCCTATGACAAGGATTAAAATCCTTTTTAACACTTCACACATCCAAATATCTATTGCTATCCAACCCAAATAGTCCATTATTATAGACCACTATTTTTGATTCTAAAATTTCTAACCCATTCCTATGAAAAATATATGTGTCTAACCGATTTTGCCAAAGACACCGGACTAAAGAACACAGGTTTTTTGTGAAGAAAAAAATGTAAAAAATGAATAATTCTCCCTAGTTTTTGAATAAACTATAGAGGCATATAAGAGGCAAAATCGGGTCTATTTTCCTGAACCTCAAGCTCTTGGGGGGGGGGGGGGCGATCGCCCCCACCGCCCCCCCCCTTTGATCCGCGCCTGAACGAGTGTCTGAGGAAGGTACCATCCAGAAACCCACTGACGAGTTCAATAGTTGGTACCGGGACGAAACACTCAACTTTGTAAAGGCAATATGCATGTGTGTAATTCCCGGCAGATGAAATGCAAGATTATTCTGCGGATTACGTCGAGTGCAAGCGGCGTATTTCCGATATAACTATTTCAATATTTTCTGAGTATGACACCCGAATGTGACTTTCTCGCCTCTAAAAAATATTCCTGATAGTGACAAGTTTAGTTTGTATATGCGGAGATAAAATGGTTACAGGGGCTTCTCGTATAATTCATTCTCTTTTGGAGTCAACTCGTCCTTTTTCCGGGGGCCACGTTGACTGTTCTACTTTTTAAGCAGCTTATGGTTCTTAAAATAGGCTGTCTTTGACATCAAAATATTCTACAGACAATAAAGATCGTGCACATATCTTAATTCCTGAAATTGATACCGTCGAGGTTAGCGGCGCGTATGAGTTACTTAACCTACGCGTCTTGACTTAAAAATAATTACTAGAACGTGACAAAGTGGAGACCTGATATTGACATTGCGACTAATAGTCAGCTTCGTGTTGGATAAAGTTATGAAAATCCTGATTTGACAAATAAACCCGAGCGTGACAGTAGACAGTAAAATAATCCCGAACTTGACTTAAGGAAAACAGTACTGAATTAAAAAAAAAGAATAAAAAGTTTACTAAGAGTCAAGGATGAGTATTACTTGATAACCTTCTCCTAATTAGCTCATTCCTTAGAAGTGTTCCTTTGATAAAATAAAACTGAATTAATCTTCTATCCCGGTGAGCGAGAAGAAAGGCGAGATGGCTACAGTTTTCATTCTAGTCGGGAGGTTTGGTGGGACTAAAACGAACTTTCGCGTTTCCTGAAGGATAAGTACAGAAGTACCGAATAATACGAGGTGCGTTGACGTCTCGCTAAAATCGAAAAATAGTTAAAATCTGAAAGATAGTTGAAAGAAACCCTTGGAAAAAATAACTAAAATTCGGTAAATAAAACCCGTTAATACAATATGAAGACCAAAAAGGACATCATTGTTATTGACGTGGCGAAAATCTAAAATAAAAATACTCATACTTCATTAATACGACGTCTTCAAAAAAATGATGTGTGTGGAATTGGCGATCAGTACACTGCGACCTAATAGGTCTAATAGGTCTATTGTATTCCCTTTCTGCTGTGAAGTCGTTCGAGAGACCTTGCCTACTAAAACAGGTCCTCCAGGTCTATCTTCCTTAGGAACCTTCTAGGATTTTCCAAAGCGCTGCACTCTGAATGGATGTGAATAGAGGTTTTGTCCTCGTCCTCTTCTACACTTTTGTCTTTCTGTCAATCTGAATTTCTTGAGGTGTCCCTTCAGATGGCAATGTCCCGTCAAGATTCCTGCCAAAACAGAATTCTAAGTTGGATTTTGCTTAAGCCTATGCATTCCTTGAATCTCATCTGGTCACTTTTCCTTTGTTTCATTCATTACAGATCCGTCCTATAACTGGATCTCCAGCTCTCTTCCTTTCTTTTAAGTTCTTTCAGCATTCCACTGCCACAGAAAAGTTCGGGCATCGGAAAAGTTATCTCAGAACCTTTTCTCGCGAGCTTGTCTGCTATTTCATTCCCCTCTACTCTAGCATGTATCGGTACCCACAGGAGTATGACCTTATTATTCTTTCCCAACTCTTTAATTCATTTAGTCATTCTCAGACCATTTTGGATCTAACTACTTGAGAACTTAGCGCACTGATGACTGCTTAACTATCCGACATGAAAATAATCTCTTGTCCACGGTTATTTTTCTCTTTGCTAAATTGAATGCATTTCCTGATGGCGTGTGTTTCCGTCTAGAAGATGCTTGGTGACTTACCCAAGCGTTCATGGTGTGTGGTCTTGGGGCCATACATTCCCTCCGTTATTTTGGAGCAACCTGTATACCATTTTATGGAATTCTTGTTTAGTTTTTCAATGGCATTTCTGTCCCACTTTTGCTAGGCAACTTTGTGTAGCGGTTTTCCAAGAAATTAAATTTCTTTTTCAATTCACCTTGAGGAATGTTCCATATTTGTTGATTCCTTTATAAGAGATTGGACCATCGTCTTATGATTTTATCTCTGATCATCTTATACAGCGACTTCTTCGTCATACTCTCTACAAGTATATGTAGAAATGTAAGATTTAGAATTACTTCCATCACGGCCGTTCGGCAGATTTTCACTGCAGCAGTTATACACCTACAGGCCAGTCTTTAAAGTTTAAGGAAGAGGGTGTTGGTGAGACTGATTTTTTACTCCAGATTACTGCCCTAGATGTGATGATTGGTTTCACTATTGCAATGTACATCCACTGCAGTATTTTTGGGTTTGTACTCCCAGTTTCTTTTACGAAATTTCTACAGACCATCAAGGCTTTTGTAGCCTTGTAGATTAACTTTTTTTCGTGATTATTCCAGGAAAGTATATTATCTAGAGCCAAGCCCAGATATTTAATTTCTGGCTTCCACTCAATAATGTTCCCATCCATTTTGATGGTTTTTAGATTGGGGATTATTTTCCTTGTAAAGGCTACTAGGGTGGTTTGTTGGGGTTGATATTTAGTCTCATCATCTAGCACTATTCTTTACTATGTTTAAATCCTCTCTGGACTATGTCGCAGAGGGTATTTTTGATTTTGCCCCTCGCGATTATATTATTGGCATTGCCCTGACAAGATATGCCGAGATCAGTCAAACCACAAAGGAGTCGATATACAATTAGGCTCCACATAAGTGGAGAAGTTACTCCCCCTTGAGGGCATCTTTTGGTGAAAGCGAAGGTGATAGTGTCCTTATCTCTGTGCTCAAGTGCTCTTTTGACTGCCTCAAGTGAAGTGTCGTAAAAGTCCTATTATATTAAGAAGGGCACATAAAAATATTCAGTAATCATTAAAGAAAAAATTTAAACTAGTCTTATTTATGTTTTATAAAAAAATACTTTTAATATTTCAATAAAAATAAACTTACCTTTTAGGCTATATTATCAAATATCATATTTATAGGGGACTGTATAGTTGTAAATCATATGAGAGTTAATTTGCTTTGAACATGTAACATATTCGTCGAAAATCCAATACAGACTTATCATTTGGACCTATTAAGGACATAAATCTAGTCTTATAAATCTCAAGTACATTCCTGAAAATACTGAGTGAGGTGGTTTTAAATGAACAAATGATCTTTTCTTCAAGGTCAAATAGAATGAATAAAGAATTACGTGTTAGTCAGATAGTTTAATAACTAATAAGACGATAAAGTTAAGTGAAACTTTGTATCAATTCATGACTTGAATTATTTGCTTTTGAATTTTTTATAGGTAGGTATTAAAGGTTCTGGCAATTTTCAAAATTCATATTTAGATTTGCGGATTTTATTTCATTACTTAAGCAAGGAATATATATGCCATTTTATCAGTTTTTTTTGCACTAACTAACGAAAAAATCATCCGATTCGAAGGAGTCAGCTCATTCTGTAGGTATTTTCAAAGCGCATAACTCTTGCTTGAAACTTTTTTTCCTAAAAAACAATAATTTTTCCTAAAACTCGAAAAAACGGTTTTTTTTTCACATCTTAATTGTTAAATAAAAAAATTTCCCCAAAAAAAAAGTGAGACGTAGTCGGAAGTCTGCTAACACTAAATTTTTTCCAGATGCTATTTCCGCCGGCCTATTGGTCGGCACCGTTGAACAACCTATTGACACGAGGTTTTCTGATTTTTATACTTCACATGAAAAACCATAATTGGTTTTTATTCTGGTGATAGTCATAATACCTAGGTAAAAATCAATCATTTTTGTTTAATGGCAATTCCTGAGAAAAATGTTAGAGATAAAGGCAAATATGTTGGTATTAATCTCAAAATAAATAAATGCTGTATAGATACTTGTCACTCGATATGGGGAATTCCATTTAAACAAATGGCGTAAAACCAAATTTAAAATATCATTGTTTAAATAGCAATTGCAAAATCGAAGTGAAGAACCATGCTGTGAATATTAAAATTTAAGTAGGGTAATGATTTGGACATGGAGAATTTTAAGACAAAAAGTTTACCATGGAAGAGAGAGTATATTCGATAAAATAATATAGTTTGTTTAAAAAAATAAAAATTATGCACCACGCTTTTGAGAAACACTCTGTATAAAGTTAATATCTTAAAATATACTTCTTAAATCCCATTATTATTCCATCCATTAACTTTTATATGGATCTAACGATATAGCTGCAATCGAATACCGAAATATTAAATGGACACCTTGTATAATATTTTTTTTTACTATTGATATGGATGGGCATTATTCGGGCATAAGTTAACTGGTAGTTAAATGTACCTTGTTCCTTCTTGTGGCTTTGTGGAATTCATCAAACTTACACTACTGGAGCTAGCGTGCAGGCGCGTGAATCCGTGAGTCGTTCAACAGAGGCAGAAAGAGAGAACTAAATACTTGAATTGTTATTTCTTTCGACCTGCATCTAATTGGCTGATTTAAATAAGCCTCCTTCAGATGCAACTTAAATATGAATAGCAAACATTTTGTTTCCAAGGTGCTAGTGGCTCAGTTGGTAAAGTGTTCGACTGTATAAATTAGCATTCGGAATAGATACAGGTTCAAACCACGTACTCGGATTTTTATCTTTTTTAACCGACTTCTGAAAGAAGGAGGTTCGAAGCCTCAATGTATTTCTTTTCATGTATGTACATCGATTACTCCTGAACAGCGACACCGGTTTGAATGAAATTTTTTGCGTTGTGTTCAGGTACTTGCTGCGGTAGTTCCGTATTATTATGGCCGAAATTGGTTTAGTAATATCTAAGATAGAGCTCTTAATGGGGCGAACAAAGAATTACTTTCATCCACTTTTCTCCAAAATTAGTATGAGGGAGTGTTCGACGTCCCATATAACAAAGATAAAATTATTTTTGAAAAATCCAATATTGCGGATTCATTATCGAAGATTAAACATTTTAAATGTCTTCATTTTTTCCAAAATTAATATTTGGTGGTTTCTGAGGGTATAAGTATGAATTTAAAATTATTTTGACAAGATTTGATACCGCAGATGCAATATGGCTATCTCAATATATTACATTTCTGGATTGTGTTCAAAATTGGTACTAGACGGTTTTCGAAGATGTAGCATAAGATTAGATGTAGGGTTTAAAATAATTTTTTTGGAATTTAATATGGCCGATCCATTATGGTGGGTTGAAAATTTTACGCTAATCACTGATATTGGGGTGTTCGTGAAGAGAATCATATCATAACAAGTTCAAAACTAATAGTCGAAAAATAAAGTTTTCTAAAACTGAGCTTAAAAGTCTGCTCCAAATTATTATTAAATGAAACAAACAACTACTAACACGAAATAAATTGAAGCTAAGGTAAGAAAGCAACTTTAAAAAATTATTTCTCGGTTTTTTTATATAAATCATATTTGGCTGTGTACTAGTTTGACATAAAAATTTATATTGTTTTTCACTTTTTAGCTAATTTTTAGAAGTTGGTTGAATTTTTATTAGGAAAATTTTATTTATTTTTTCTTTTTCCGTTAAATATAGTTCATATATTAAACGTAAATAAAAGGTTTTGAAATAATGATATCAGAAATAATTTTGAAATATTTTATTTTTTATAAAATCATCCTTGAATGTATTCTACGTACAGTAGAATCCCGATTATCGGAATCAAATAAAACCCGGGGTATTATGTTTAATCAAAATTCCGGATGCTTCGAAATGACTTTTTTATTAATCTTTGACGTAATGAATCGCACCTTTTCAGCGTGGCCAAGACCCTGATGCGCTTCATTTGTAACAACTGTATGGGAATTCGATTCGTCCTGTCTTTAAAACTACTTAGAAGCAACATATAGAGCTTCAAAAGCTTCTTCGTGAGATGGTACTCGACATACATCCCCAGTTTCAGTGTCGTTTTCGTCTTCTCTCTCGTTACTGTTCAAATCGTCAATGATTTCTTCATCAGTTACTATTTGAAATCCAGAGTCTTCACTTTCGCAGTTCAGCCAATCCTTGATATTCTCTTCATCGCACCCTTCACTAATGCTAAGAATTTTCATTGCTTCTGTTATTTCTTTGAAACAATCGTCGAACGGTTTAATTCAAGAATTAGATGGAGTTAATTTTAATAATATATTCCATGTCCTTTTTAATGTTTGCAATTCCACAGAGTTCCACACTTCTAGTTCTACTTCTTAAATTAATTTCCTTAAAAAATTTTAACATCGTTTCTATTTCACTGTCTGCTGACAAAAGACGACACAGTAGCTGCTTTCTGTATAAACGCTTTAAAGTTTCGATGACATTTTGGTCCATAGGTTGCAATATCTATGTTACGTTAGGGGGCAAAAACCTAACTGTAAACTTCCCATTTTCTCGTCTTAGCGTTTCAGTGGAAGGGTGCGTGGGCACATAATCCAACAACAAGGCCCTCTTTTCCCACGTCCTTTTGAAATTTTTTCACTGCAAGATTAAATGTATTTTCATATCAAGTAAGAAAAATATCTGTGTTCATCCACGCTTTTTGTTGGTTAGCGTAAGTTAAAGGGATTTTAACATTTTTGAAACAGCGCAGATTTTTTGGTTTACCAATAAGTAGCAGAAGCAATCGATGTGTTCCTTTAGCGTTCGCGCAAACCATAATTGTAACTCTGTCCTTAACCACATTTTGCCCCGGTGCTGCATTTTCATGACGGGATGATCTGCTAGGTAGAGCTTTCCAATTAAGACCTGTTTTGTCCGCATTATATACAAAATCTAAATGGTATTCTTTTTCATCTAGAAATGCTTTTAACTCGTTTACAAAAGAGTCTGCTGAAGCAACGTTAGCAGACAGTTTTCTCCGTGAAACTTCAGTTCTCGAATGTCTAGATTTGAATGTTGCTAATCATCCACATCTCCAAGCTTTTGTTTAAAATTCAATAATTTTTCACATAAAAGAGGTTGAGATATGGGCTGGCCGTATGCTCTTTTTTGTAAGAACCAAGTAAAAACTGCGTTCTTCAGAATTTCATTTTGAGATTTTTTCATTATTTTACCTTGCGAGCTTCCATCTTCTTTCTCAAGCGCGCAGGTGAATTTCATTACGGAATCAGAATTCTTTTTAATGTCTGATATCGTAGAAGTTCTTACACCATATATTTGCGCCAACTTACTGCCAGATTCACCATTTTTTATACTTTCAATTATCTTCACTTCGTCTTTAAGAGACAGCACTATTTTTTTCGCTTGGACATTTTAGATTTCCATCGCAAAACGCAAACAAAAATAAAAGACAACCTATCAGTTGAACGCAATAAAAAAAAACAAACATTATCGCGCAAACAAATGAGAGCGGGAGTACACAGTCGGAAGCGGGTGTAAACTGGTCGTAACATGTCTCATTGTGCGGTCAAAACAGCAATTAGAGCCATGATGTATGAATCCGGATAATCGAATGTTCGGATAATCGGGATTCTACTGTATATTTTTAACTTTTTCAATTTTATTTTTGAGATCAAAATATCTCATTATTATAAATCTTACCAATTCGGCTCTGTGCTCATCACTGCTATTGTTATGTCATGCGGTCAATAAGCACTTAGAAATTTCACTAGAGATGGAAATGCATATATCCTGAAATGAACTTTTGCGGCTTTTCTTGCAATTTCTGAACATGTTCTGAATAATAGGACAGATATAAATTATATTTTTTCAGAACTGAATTAAACCACCACGATTTTCATTTTTGATTTTTCAATTTGGAACACAACAAATTTAGACATTTTAACAAATTTTATTACTTATAAAATAAAAAAAAAACACCGAATTGGAACCCGGGTCGATTGCCAATGCTAACGACAAATTCGAGCGCTTTTTTGATTGAGCCACTTGCACTTTTGCCGCCTGAGCAGTGGCGTAATTAAGAGTATCTGCGCCCCCACCCCCGCCAATTTTTGAATGCACCCTACTGTTTTGTACCCGTCTTGATCCTTCGTATTTATTCATTTTCATCAAGGGATTTTAGAGCACCACTGGATTGGCTCCGCCCCTCCCCTTCTCACCGCGGGTTCTGCGGGGTCGTTATTTACACCACTTCGTTCGAGATGTTGAAGCCATGGTAAATCCCATATTTAGACCACAATAATAACCTCGCCGCAGTTATCGCGCACGTAGGACACTCTTATCGTAAAAATGCCAAAGACGCAGTCTACTCATAGACACCTTTGCCGACTTTGCCGCGTTATTTCGCTCACCTAACACAGGGGTAAGGGTTATTACAAATTACTAACAGTCTAATGGCTTTTGCTGAGCAATTTGGTAATATGTTATTGATATTCCAAGCGCTTTATGGGTCTTCACTCGTTTAAGAATATAAATATAAAATATTTTTTATGCTTACCACAAAATATAATGCTTTAATTGAAACTGCCAATTTTTTCATGAATCGACAATGTTTTCAAGATAAGTTAAAAATTTTAAAATATGAAGTATCAATAAAATTTTTATAAAAAAATTGAACCGACTTCTAAAAGTGCGCTAAAAAGTAAAAAATAACTAGAAATTTTTATATGAAATTAAAATTTTTGAGGTCGGCGCCAAACTAATACCCGACAAAATGTGATTTGATTTATTTAGATATAATTTGGCGCCGACTTCAAAAATTTCAATTTCATATAAAAATTTCTAGTTATTTTTCACCCATTTGACTCATAATTGTAAATCATCCTAAAATGAACCACTAAAAATTCTTTGATTCTTAGAGTTCTCCAAATACCAATGAAATTGTGTCAAACAAATATTTAGTCTGCCATAGTAAATCCACTATCTTAAATTTCAAATTAATTTTAGATTGGTAATATAGGCCCCAAAACCTTCCAGTATCGATATTTAAAGAATTTGAGACGTAAATTTCTTAGCCCGATATATTTTATATTGCATATTGAATTTGTATACGCCACAAGAACCCTACAATATCAATTTTAGATAAAACCGGAAAATGTGAAATTTTTAGTCTCTCATATTGTATCTTATCAACCTAATAGTTATAAAAACTTAACTTTATATTCGTAATTCCCCACCCTCCAACCGCCTAATACCGAATCTGAAAAAACGCGAATAAGGTAAAATCTTCAATCCACCATATTAGATCCGCCATATTGAATTTCAAAAAAATAATTTTAACGTCTTAATCTAATCTAAATGTAAACCCTTCAAAGCCCCCTAGTACCAATTTTAGATGAAATCCAGAAATTTAAAATTTCTACACGATCATATTGCATCCAACATATTAGATTTTCTAAAAGTAATTTTATATCCGGTATTTACATCCTCAAAAATGATTCAGTTCCACATTTGAACAAAATCAAAAGACGTAAAAGTTTTAGTCAACTATATTGCGTTCGCCATATTGAATGCAGAAAAAAATACTATTAAATTCATACTTTGCACCCTCAAGAACCCTCTATATTAGTTTTGGAAAAAGTCGAAAAATGTAAAATTTTTAGGACACCATATTGAATCCGCTAGATTGAGTTTTTCAAAAAATATTTTAATTTCGGAATCGAGTGATGTAGAATCTTTAATCCTCCGTCTTAGATCCGCCATATTTATTTTTTTATAAATAATATCAAATTCGTATCATATCAATTTTGAAAAAATCGGACAAAATTAATTTTTTATCCACCATATTGGATACGCAAAATTGAATTTTTTAAAAATTATTGTAGATTCGTCACGTGTGATCCCGAAAATTCTCCCGTACCAATTTTGGTGAAAATTGGACAAAATTAATTTTTTTGTCCGCTATATTGGATCCGCCATATTGAATTTTATAAAAAAAATTCCAATTCGTTCTGTGAGGCCCCGAAAACTCCTCCATACCAATTTTGGAGAAAATCGGAAAAATTGATTTTTTCGTCCGCCATGTTGGATTCGCCATATATTATTTTTGATTCGTCATATGCAACCTCATCTTGGATTTTACTGCACGAATTCCATCTAAAAAAATATGCGACTGCCGCAGCAACTTCCTGAACATAACGTAAAAAAATTCATTCAAATCGGTGCCACCGTTCCGGAGTAATCGGTGTACATACATAAAAAATAAACATACTATCGTAATAATGTTGGTTTTGGTGTTGTAAATTTTTGAACGTTTTCTGAATCAGGGTGGTTATATCGTAATAATGAAGGATTTTCTAATCCGATGTCAGAGATGCCATGTACTTGGTACAAAATTTCTTGATTTGGTGAATTATGCTGAGCAAAACCTTCGCTATACGCTTTATGATTATCAGAAAATTGACCGATTGTGGATAAAAATGGGCGTGACGCCTGTGAGCGCAATTGTTCAGAGGAACGCAATTGATTATCATAATCCGTTGGTCGCAATGAATGATGTGAACTCTGAACTTGATTTGAGTAATGAGTCACCGTTGATACCTCGGAGAGAGTGTCAAAATTGTCGATGAAGTCATCAAGGTCAGGGTTAAGACAACTTGTTGGTCTGGTATTAATTAAACCTTCCGGTCTAATCATGGGTAATGAGCGAGTTTTCTGTAGTTGATTCAAAAATACGTTTGGTTTTAAAAGAAAGGAAGCGCACCTGGCAGGGAGTGCCGGAGAGGCCTCACCGTAGCCACCCGACCTGGAGGAAACCCAGGCCGCCTCACCTTTCTTCTTTGAGAATTAGGGGAGTGAAATATCTTCGGTTGACATGATGGATGGTACTTGTCTAATAATGGAAATGTTTATTTAAACAAACAGAATTGGAGAAATTTGGAAATATTTCTCAATTATAAATTATAATACTCGTATGAGAAGACAGCTAATGTGAAATGAGGTTAATTGTGGATGATGAATGAATAATTTGAGAAGTAGAAAAATTCAAAAAAATTATTTTCTTTGGATAATTTTCAGAAAAAGATTTATGGGACAAATACTCTAAGTCTTGAATTGAAAAATTGCAAGAAAAAGGGAAAATTGTCTGTCAGTCTATTTCCGAAAAAACGCGAAAACTTTTATTTACCAAATTATGCCGATGAAACTCGAAGATTTGGAAAAGAGTTCGGCCGCTGAATTATCCGAAAAAATTTCTTTCCTTTATTCTAATTCCCGAATTTAGCTAAAAAGCCTTTTTGATGTGCTGAAAAAAGTAAAGGTAACAAGAAGATTAATTTATTATGACTTTCAATTGCGGAAAAAAAGTATGGGTAAAAAATAAAATAAAAATATTTATGATGAAAATTATTTAATTAAAAGTCTAATTAAATGAATCTTCTTAAAAAAAAATTAACTGAAGATGATGACGATGGGCAAAATGGAAAAAGCCCAAAGTTATAATGTGGATATGCGCAATTTATATTGGGAGATCCGTGATTGCAACCTCAGTTCAGGTATGCAATCACGAATAACGCCCGATTTTGGAACTCTAGTGTACCGGGATCTGGGAATCGAAACCTATTTTACCTTATACCTGTCAGTAATAAATCAGAGGACTCCCGATACACCGTATTTAACCCGATTAATTCAAAAAACAAAAATATGAATTATTATTATGGTCTTCAGGCGCCCTAGCCTTTGGCAATTTCCCGGGAAAAAGCTACTAGTTCGTCCAGGGGCCTCGGAAGTAATTTAGGGTTAGTAAAATTAATTAAACTTATCAGCCACGCAGCCCTCTAAAAAGATCGTCGTAGTTGTACGTCTTCTTGGCTGTTCAGCCGTCCGGAATGCGATGAAAATTCTGAAATTGTCGTCTCTTTTGGAATTTCTTTCGTAAAAAACGAATTTCTTTAATAAAAAACGAATTTTTTTTTGAAAATCAAGGGATCCGACAACTCCTATTGTATCCTGCCTCTTTTTTCTCTCTTCTCTGCTTCTTTTCTCCCAAAAATCGTACTTTTTGAAACTTTCTATAGTACTTAATAGCACTAAGAAAGACAACTGAAAACTGCTGTTGATGCAAGGTTTGGTGCTATCTTTATACTTTTCCTGAGCGGGAAAAGCGAAAACGGGTTTTGGCCAATGAGCTGGCTCATACCATAAGCTCTATGTTAATCGTTTTTGGCCAATCAAGAACGATGTCACTTTAACAAAACTAGTTTGTTTTCGTGCCCTTTTCATCAGTTCTTGTTGGATTGTTGTACTAACAACATCTGTTTTTCTATGTTTTTTCTCGCTGGATTGTCATTCTGACAACTGAATGTGATGTATAAAGATGTTATTTATTTATTTATTGCAAAAAGATTTGTGTTAATAACTTAATGGCCGAATTTTTTATTCCTAAAAAACCACTCGCTGTGTGCTTTCGGTAACGTATTCTACAGGCAAACTGTGTTGACGTTTCGACCGGCACATTTTTTTGTTAAACTTTCTGGATTTTACTTCTATGAGTAATTAATATACTATAATGCAAAAATATTCATGGCTGTTAAACATAAAATTCCTTACATTACCTTTTCCATGCAAATCAAGAGTCATTCTGACCCTTGAAAACGTATCACGCTTGATATTTAAGAGAATCCTTAGGCCAATGAGTATCTTATTTGCGCATCATGTGACGTGGGAGGAGCTTACTAACGAAGTTGACGTCACTTAAATATGAATGCTTTGACGATGACCCTTAGATTATTGTTGAAATTTTTTATGATAAAAATATTTTAAAATTTTTTATGTTTTATAAAAATGTGTTTTTACAACAATACATACTCGACGAATTGAGAACCTCCTTCTTTTAGAAGTCGGTTAAAAATGTACCGAGGGAAACAGGTTACAGGATGAGGTATCTTTAGTAAAACATATAGGTCCACCTGTGGATCATTCGTATTTACTAGGTGCTGTGTATGATAATATATTGGCATTAAAATAACCAATTTTATCCATCTACTTAACATATTTGTTCAACTCAAGGAATAATTATACTTTTATAGACAATTTCATAACAAAACAGAACGCAATAATAAAAATTTAATTTGCTTGTTTTTGAATTTATCGCAATAACTTCTTTAGAAATATGTGGAGCCTTTCAAGTTTATACGCATTAGTTAATAATAATAAAGTTAAAAATACTTACCTTGATAGGTTATGTTGGAGTCCCCAAGTATCCCTTTATATGAAAACTGATAGTAATACACGTACGTATAATTGGACATTATATTAACGCTTTCTCGTATAGGTCGGTTAAACTGGTCTATCGATACAAACTACAAACAAAATTTAGTCTATAATTTAAATTAAATATGTCATAAATGCGATATGATTATCATGTTTACTGGCATGGTAAATATCCAGTGAAAGCGGATTTAGACTCAATCATCTTAGAACCTACTTTTCGAAGTTTTGCTTGAAATATTCTGATCTGGTCTGAATATGCCACCTTTAACGAAACGTTAGAAAGTAATTTCAAAAGCCATTACAGGGCTAATACCATTTTTGATATATATTGGTAAAATTAAAAGTTATTTATGTATTTAAATCAAAAAAATTGTGTTCAGAATTACTAATGCTATAATGTAGTGGTAACAAAAATATCTTCGTTTTGCATACGTAGTGTCAATGTATGGTTATAAGAGTTCAGTAGAGTCGAATAGCGGACTGATTCGAGGAACTCGCCTTGCACTAATTTACATACAATACTGATTTTTGAAATACCAGTTTGTGTAGATATTTCTTTTGTCTTAAATCGTTGATCGAGCAAAAGAACTTCTTTCACAAAATTACCATTTTCTGGAATTATCACTGAAACACTGCCTCTTTCATATGAATCATCTTCAAACGATTCACGTCCCCACCACAATTACTATGACGAATTTTTAATTGTAGCGAATGAAGACGAAAAGTCACCGTAAAGAGCATCCATACGTTGTTTGATCTAAGTAGGTGTTAAAGACTCTTTAGTAAAACAATTTATTACCGCACGATTTGAAAGCTTCGACATCTTTAAAAATTACACGAGGCTGATCGACTTTGACTAGATTCGATTAAATTGATTGATGCAGCGTGTTGATATCATGTATCAAACTTGCGAAGTAGTAGATATCTGTTGTACTTCCATTGTCTTTATTTTCTTTTTAAATATCATGATGTTTCGGCCAAGTATTACCTCTAGCCGTTTTCAAGTGAAACTAAATAAATTCCTAAGCTACAGTACTATTTATACTAAAAGTAAATGCAGTAGAGTATGACTGAGATGGGTGCAGTCTTTCGTGCTACGCCAAAGTCCCATTTATACTTCATTTCGTTTTAATTTATAATTATTAAGAATTAGTTTCCACTCTGCTCTTATATCTAGAGATGGTTCACTAAAGCAACTTGGGTTCTGATGTATAAACGCAGCTTTATTGAATTTTCGTTTTCTCTAATGTTGTTCGCTGTGTGGAATTTTAGTTTCAGACCATTTTATGTGGTTTCCATGAGTCTAGACATGGTTGGCGGCACCATATTTTTTTGTTTCTCCTCGAGATGTGTACTTTTGATATTCTTCGATCCTTACGCAAGGGGTCGCTTTGTTTCGCCAATGTGGGAGTTGCCACATTCACATGGTATCTGATACACATAGTTCTTCTTGTCCCATTCAATAGTAAGCCGACTTCTCAGAGAATTACTTGAATTGAAAACAACGTTAATTTTATATTGTTTTCCTATTCTTCTAACTTTTTCCGAAATGCCTTTAACATAGAGGATGTCCAATATTGGTTTTCGTTCTTTGTTCGATGTTAATGTAGTTCTATTTCTGCGTTGTTCCCAAATTTTGGTCCACCAGATATTCTGGGTATCCGTTAGCTGTCAGGTCATTTTTAATGTATGTAGTATTAAAATTCTACCAGCTGATAAAGGGAATGCCGAAGAAAGAATTTATGGTGTTCTTAAGAAACATGAACGATATAATCCTGGGAGGACCCGGACTAAGTTGACGCCACATCACAGCAAAACTCCACATTTTTATGGACTCTCGAAGATACATAAACAAGACATGCCTTTACGACCAATCACGAGTGCCAGGAACTCTTCGACTTCTGAGCTTGCCAAGTTCCTTCTCCAATCCTGAGACCATTACAAGGAAATATATCGTCCTGGGTCAAGAGCTCGCAACATTTCCTAGAAATTATACGTGAAATAGAAGTACAACCGGAAGATTATTTATTAGCTTTGACGTGGAAAGTCTATACACCGACGTTCCAGTTAAGGAGTCATTAAAAATCATAAGACAGAAACTTGAAGGAGACTAGACCTTAGCAGAAACAACATCTTTACCACCGCACTCCTTCATGGACTTGCTGGAAAGTTGTTTAACTAATGCCTATTTTCAGGAAAAGGAAAAATTCTACATTCATGATGATGGACTACCCATGGTATCCTCACTCTCACCGGTAATCGCAAATATTTTCATGCAATGATTCGAGACTTTTGCTATTGAATCCGCAATTGAAAAACCAAAGTTGTGGCTAAGATACGTAAACGATACCTTTATTATCTGAACAATATCAACCCAACCATTAAACTCACCATGGAGAAAAAGGTAGAAAATAAATTATCCTTATTAGATATTTTGCCACACACAGGACAATACTACTCATCCAATCACTCCAACAACATCAAAAAAGGAATGATAAGAAATCTCGTAGATAGAGCCCTAACTCTCTGCAACTCCAACGAGAACTTAATGAAAGAGATAGATCACACTACAAATGACCTAACAGCTAACGGATACTCAGAATATCTGGTAGACAAAATTCTGGAACAACGCAGAAATAGGACAATATCAATTCAAATAACTCTCTGAGAAGTCGGGTCACTAGGGTCAAACCAATAACTCAAGGAGACATGAAGAACTGTGTATATCAGATACCATGTGAATGTGGCAATTCCTACATTGGCGAAAGAAAGAGACCTCTTGACGTAAGGATCAAAGAACATCAAAAATACACATCTCGAGGAGAAACAAAAAAATTTGGTGTTGCCAACCATGCCTGTACTCATGGATACCACATAAAATAGTCTTAAGTTAAAATTCTACATAGAGAATAACATTGGAGAAAACGGAAATTCAAAGAAGCTGCGTTTATAAGCCGCATTTATGCATCGGAACCCGAGCTGATTTAGTTAACCATCTTTAGATATACGAAAAGTTTGGAAACCACTTCTTAATAACTGTAAATTAAAATTAAATGCTGCATAAATGGGACTTTGGCGTAGCACGCAAGATTGCACCCATCTCAGTCACACGCCAGTGCATTTATTTTTAGTATAAGTAGTACTGTAGCTTAGAAATTTATTTAGTTTCACTAGAAAATGGCTAAAGATAACTACTAGCCGAAACGTCATGATATTTAATAAAAAAATAAAGATAATTGAAGTCCAACAGATATCTACTACTTCGCAGGAAACATCGTTGTCTATGACTTTCAAATATGTATGAAACTTGTTAAGACTTGTGTCTATTTTATACATATGGCAGTTTTAGCATTTAACACTTTTACTGTATGCGGCTAAAAATACATGGACTAAACTAGACACTGTCAATGGGATTTAGAATTAAAATAGTTTTTTTCAGGATAGTTACTAAGGATGTTAACGATAGCTCAAAGGCAAACTCATTAAATGACTTGAAAGATTAAAGAGGGTCAGATTCTAGTTTCACTGAATTGAAGAGTTCCTAGTAAAAGCGACATAAGTTAAGCAAGTTCATTTTATCAGAATAAAAAAAAAACTTCTCCATACACCTACGGTATTTACCACCGCTGTTTTAATATAACCTGTAAATACAAATATATATTGCAAATACCTGTGGCAGTAAAAAAGTATTTTTTTTTGCTTCACGTGTTGTTTTTATAAAAAAATTATATCTTCCTTGGCAAAATGAAAGTAGTTTTATTAGATCAAAGCGAAAATTATCTAATATAAAATTTAACCCCCAAAATCACAAACATGGTCCAACCTTAAAACCGTTCTAAACTGACAGTATTATTTAAGTTAAGAAAATTAACAAAATGCAAGTTTTAAACCCTAAAAATACAAGCTAAAAAAATCTTTTTTTATATAACTGAACCATCAAAAATGGAGAATTTTATTTATTTTCAAGATTCAGCTATTTCAATTCAAATTTTTTCTCAATATTGGTAAATGTTTCATGGTTTGGTATCCGACGATTAGGTAATCTCTCCATATAAACTCTTACATTTTGAGACCCATTTCATTCACAAAACTTATACAAGAAGGAGCATGTCAACATTCTTCGAGTGTCTGTAGTTGTCGATGTTTAATAGGAAAATAGATTTAGAATATAGGTTTTACTTTAGTCGACTTCTTAGACAGTTATGGAAATTTGTCAATGGTCAAATTATTTAACGCCATAGTAACAAAGTCACTCTAAAAGCTATTGTTACAGGTATTTTTAATAATACGGTTAATTCCTGTACGTGTGTAATTGAAAATATATTTTTCTGGCTAAACCAGTCATATACATATATATATATATATATATATATATATATATATATATATATATATATATATATATATATATATATATATAATATTGACAAATTTCCATAACTGTCTAAGAAGTCGACTAAAGTAAGACCTATATTCTAAATCTATTTTCTTATTAAACATCGACAACTACAGACACTCGAAGAATGTTGACATGCTCCTTCTTGTATAAGTTTTGTGAATGAAATTAAATCGTTGAAAGATAAAATATTATTGTGCTATAACTTTACTAACGATGCATCAATTTCGTACTTATCACTTGCATCATAAAATATAGGTCTTCGTTTAAAATCAGTGAAAATTTCGACTCTTAATGTGTATAAACAAAAGAGATATGATTTAAAAAAAAATGCTATCTTAGCTCCTATTAGTAGTAGGACACTTTTTTTTTAAATTCGTGTTTTTTCACCAACTTTATTCCACTTATTCACAAACTTGTATCATTAAAATTAACAAATTTCTTCCAGTTGTTTATATGTAAAAAAGGTACCCCTTGTTTAACAATTTTTTTTAAATCCATTGTTTTTTCATCCTTGCTTGTAGTTTCAATTTCAAAGAATCCATTCCGCTTTTGCAAATATTTATAGAATCATCCTCTGGGCAAGGACAATTGTTTGAACGTTCAGTGTCTGAGATAAACAATTAAGATTATTCATAAACTCCCAAACAGATTTGATCCAGCTTTCGCACAGTTGTAAAGTCACATAATGACCTTATTATCAAGGGGTTATACATCATTTTCGGCCTTTCTTGCAAAAGTTATTAACATTTATAAAATAGTTTTAAAAAAGTGGTTTTTCGCCATTATCTCGATAAATTATTTATTGATTTTGACGTATGAAGAATGAAATTAAAGGTCTTTTTAATACTCACAACTTTCATTTGGACAAGTTTTCTCTAAAATGTAACCGGAAAATTCTACAGACAGAAAATTGAATTTTCCGACTTTGGATATTGTTTATAAAAAAAGGGCTGTACTTTTTTACGTATTTATCATCTACTGGGTGCCACTACGATTTAAAACTTTCAGATATCTGCAATAAATTTTTACATGAAATCGCTACAAATTCAATAGGATGACTGGAGTATATTCTCTTAGAACTTTGACGTCTTGTACCGCCGCAGCAATATCGGATATGACTAAATTGGCTTAAATCGACCTATTTTGACGTCTATAGTACGCATTGTACACGTATTTTCCTGACAGCCTGAATTTATATTAGAAACACATATTATATCGATGTGCGTGAAATCGACCTTAGCCGGTAGTTTTGACTTATCGCCTTAAATTCATTGTTGATTCAAAAAACACCTGACAGGACCAAATTGTTAGTAGTGTTGTTTTTAGGTTGGTAGTTTGACCAGCAATTTATTTTTGAAAATATGCTGGGTAAATACATTGGCACATAAATTTTAATTAAAAGACACATTTTTATTGGGTTTTCGCTGTAGATCAGAAAGAAGTATTTCTTGTGATTTGAGGCAGAACCAAGGGTTATTATTAGTAGGCACCACTTTTCATTAAAAAAATTACCGGATTTTCATTGATCATCAAATATGTAGGTGGTGTTAGAACTGTAATACGTTTGATTTATCAATACCGAATTTAAACTGTTCAGATTTTGCAGGTCATATTTCTGAGTATTAACAGTGATATAGTTTCACAAAGAGTTTATCTGTCTTTTAAAGAAGAAGTTAAACATAATAAATTTTATTTTCTTCTTAATCGTGGCAAATTTTAATAGATAAAATAGTTCTGTGTCTATTTTTCATTCCAGTAGTGCCAATAAAAGTTCTGTAATGAAAACTTAAAACATATAAACCTACTTTAGTGATATTTTGATTTCCCAATGGCCCTGGTTGAAAATATTTACGTCTAATGCTAATACCGGCTCCCAAACGCTTAATAATATTTTCACTTAAATCATAGGGTGCCAGTTTTGCAACATCAAGATCATATTGGACAAAAGCTGGTCTCAACGCACCTGTAAAAGAAAATATGTCAGCTTGTCTTTTCAAGGGTACTGTATAAAATTTAATACCAGAAGTAGCCCACATACACGTAATAAATATTTAATCCCCTAATAGGTGCAATTTAACTAAAACAATCTTAGTGACTCTTAGAATGTAATCTGAAATCTAAGGAATACATTAAAATACAATTCATGTAAAAAAGTTTCAGGCAATACCCAATAAGAAATTCTTTAAATTAGAAAAAAATTATTTAACTCTCTCATGTTATTTTTATTGATAGAGTTGTCAAAATATTCATCTTCCTCAAAGGTGTGTGAGAGAGAGAGAGAGAGAGAGAGAGAATTTAGTTTTATTCGCGTCGGTATCTATGACAATTTGACACAAATAAATATGAGAAGATCAAAAAGCTTTTTAGAAATTTAAACCGGATTTATTTTGGTATTTCCTGGATATATTTGACACGAATTGTATTATAATGCATTTCTTAGGTTTTAGATTAAATCCATAATAAGAATCACTAAGATTGTTTTAGTAAAAATGTGCTGCTTAAATATTTAGCACACAAAACCCTATATTCCGCATAAAAAGAAATCAACTGTATTTAAATATAACATATACTCTTTAAAAAACTATTTATGATCAAAATTTAAAAGAAAATCAAAAAAATGTGCATCTAAATAATTATAGGGAGTGTGACAATACCTCAATAGTGAACCAATTGAGAATAAAAGATATTTTTTTCTTAAAAATTACAGGTAAAATAATGCTACGGACGACTATAAGAAACTTATTGATACACCTTCGTATACAAATATTTCGATGTGATGAGTTATCTTTATTCTAATGTGCTGAAAGGAATATTGTATCGATGATTCATATTTCTACATAGATTTTAACTTTTATGTCTAGATTTATATAGGAAATTCTACAGGTATATGAATAGGAATAGGATAAGAGTTTAAGTTAGTGGTATAGTGGTATTTGAATAGTGAAGATATTAAGAAATAGGAATAAGAGAGTAGTATTTTAGTTGTGTTAAGAAATAGTTAACATAAGTATTGCAAGTATTAATGAAAGGTGTTGTGTTTTATTCTGCGAATTCAGTGAACGATTTTAAAGAACAAAATCGTAACAATTGGTGTCAGAAGTGAGGATTATCACTGAGTTTCCATAAAGTTCTATTGAGAATTAGAGGAGATCGAGAAAAGCCGATTTCAACTTTGGATTTGTTATCAAGTAAGAAGATAAGATTACTTTTCGAAAAAGTGCTAGAACGTTCTATTTGATATCGACTTTGCCATTGAATTTGTCATTAAGAAAGAGACTTTGGACAGAATTTTCGACAAAGTTCTAGAACATTCTATTTGAAAACTGATAAAGGTAGCGAAAAATCGGATTTGTCATTAATAAAAAGCCTAGAACCGAATTTTC
The DNA here is from genome assembly GCA_034092305.1 of Diaprepes abbreviatus. Classification (NCBI taxonomy): domain Eukaryota; kingdom Metazoa; phylum Arthropoda; class Insecta; order Coleoptera; family Curculionidae; genus Diaprepes; species Diaprepes abbreviatus. The sequence continues at coordinate 2,227,479 of JASJET010000050.1, forward strand.
GGCAACATTCTAGAAAATTCTGTGGTAAATACTAAACAGCATACAGCCGAAATAGAGCAAATAAATATAACACTGGCTGATTTTAGGCAATGTATGGAACAACGTCGCCTTCAAGACAAACAAGAAGAAGAAGAACAGTGTCAAAAGGAAAAGCAGAAAGAAATGCGCGGCGCCAAAAGGAAATCAAGAAAACCGTCGCCTTAAAGACAAAGAAAAAGAACGTCGCCAAAAAGAAGAAGTACGTCTCCAAAAAGAAAAACAACGTTGTCTTAAAGAAAAACAAGAATAAGGAGACCGACGCATTCAAGAAAAACAAGAAGAATAACGTCGTCAAAAAAAGAAACAACAGAAAGACAAATAAGAAGAAGAAGTACGTCGCTTTAAAGACAAAGAAGAAGAAGAATGTCGCATTAAAGAAGAAAATACATTTTGCAAAAGAATACAAGAGGTCATTGCACAAGAACAGCAGAAAATTCAATCAAATTGTACGAGGACAAATGCAAAAGTTTAAGAAAGAGACTGGAGAAGTGCGACAACACATAGTAGAAATGCGACAAGACGTAGGAGAAATGCGACAAGATGCAGAAGAAGTGCGACGAGAAATGAAAGAAATCGTAGATGAGATAGAATTTAAATTATGCCAAGAAATACCTATTTCTTGGCACACAATTAAGTGTGCTACAAAAAGTGAAAGTATCGAAAATAGATCCTAAAATGAAAGACTTTCAGAGAAAAGTCGATAAACTAAGGAAGCATGGCCCTCCTGATAAAGTGATAGGCACCGGACAGAACATCAAATCCCAAACTTACTATGGTCAAACATCTTAGATAATGTACAGACGTCAATTTGAAACTGCCACTACTGCAAATAACTGGAATTAGGAAGAGATGGCTACTTCATTAATAATTGCATTTCATGGACCATTACTAGAGTTATTGCAAACAATTCCTATAACCCAACAAAAAGACTATGAGATCCTTAGTGTTATGCTGGAAATAAGATTTGGAGATCAACATCTGCAGCAGCTATACCAGTCAAAACTTAAATCAAGACATCATAAAAATGGAGAAAGTTTACAGGAATATAAAATAGATATCCGTTACATTGTTCATCTTGCTTACCCAGGAGCTATGGAAGAATTTAGAAAAGAGCTTACATTTCAGTATTTTATTGATGGGTGGGAAATACAGCTTATGTTGCGTATAAGCAAGTTTAGCTATTGTAGTGACGCGTTGAACAGAGCTTTGAAAATAGAGGCAGCTTATCATGCGCCATGGCCAAAAATAAGAGCTTTTCCATAAAGAAAAATAAGGACTCACCGAACCAAACATTGGAGACAATATTATCTGAAATTCTTAAGAAACTAGACACGCTACAGAAGAAATCAGGAAGAATGGAACACAATAGATGATATTCCACGTTATAGCAGAAACCAAATCGAGTGCCTCAGATGTGGACGAACTGGACAAATGAGATGGGACTGTCAGGTGCAATTAAAGCCTAGTTTACCATCCAGAGAATGCATTGAAGAAAACCAGAAAAAACTACAACACTTTAATTCTAAAGTCAAACATAGAATAAGTGATATTTCACGTTATAGCAGAAATCAGATCGACTGCTACAGGTATGGACGATATGGATACATGAGAAGGGAATGTCAGGTGAAATTAAGAGACCAGATTAAATGTTACAGATGTGGACGAACTGAACCCATGAAAAGAGATTGTCGGGTGGAATTAAGAAGACACCTAAAATGCTTCATTTGTGGATGAACTGGATACATGAGATGGGACTGTCAGGTGCAATTAAAGACTAGTTCATCATCCAGAGACCGCACAGAAGAGAACCAGGAGGAACTGCACCTTACAATTTTAATCTCAAATATAGACCAGAAAAACTACATAACAACGAAGACACCGTGTTAGAAAGACCATCTAAAAAAGAATACAAGCACGGCAGCAAAATTGAATAGAGAGAAAGATTTCCTATACGGAGAATCACTTTTGATATTGATCTAGACAGCTCAGATGAGTAAAGACCAACTTCAACTTAAAGGAAAAGTCAATGCTACACGTATTACCATAACTGTTGATACTGGTGTTTCAGTATCTCTGATGAAGTCAAGCCTTGTTGATAAATTTAGAATCCTGCCATTGTTCAGAAAAGTAATGTTGAGAACTGTAACTGGAGAAAAATCTGATGTGATTGGAGAAGTGCAACTTGGAAGGCTAAAATTAAACTATTTGGTGTTAGTTGCTGACATAGAAGATGAGTTTATACTGGGAATGGACCCAATTCGTCAACATGGATTTTCCTTCGACAATAAGCTTAACATCATAAAATTTGGCATCGAGAAAATCATTTACGGAAGACTGGACGAGCGTTTTGTAAACCACAACGGATTAGTTCAACACTCCAACAAACCCTGTAAATAGCGAAGGCAGTAATTAATAATTCATAGGATATCAAGCCAAACTCGCCTGGCTTCCAGCAAGGCGACAGAGTTTGAGTATGGAATCCACAGCGAAAGAAGTGCAAATTATCTAAGTTGATGCCATCATGGAAAGGACCATATACTGTTCTGAAAAGGATCAATGTAGTCCCAAGGCCAAAAAAAGATGAAAATATTACATCTCAGTAAATTGAAGTCATACCACGGACATATCGAAGCTAATCGAGACGATCAGAATTAGGAGGTGGGCAGTGTTAAGGACGACTAGAAGAAACTTATCGATACGCCCTCGTAAACAAATATTTCGATGTGATGAGTCATCTTTATTATAATGTTCCGAAAAAAATTTTTATCGATGATTCATATTTCTAGATAGTTATAAGAAATTCTATAGGTAAATAAATAAAGATAGGATAAGAGTTTAAGTTAGTGGTATAGTACTATTTGTATATTAAAGATATTAAGAAGTAGTAATAAGAGAGTTGTGTTTAAACTGTGTTAAGAAATAGTTAATATACGTATTAGAAGTATTAGTGAAAGGTGTTTTGCTTTATTCTGGGAACCCAGTGTACGATTTTAAAGAGACAAAATCGAGACAATATATTTAAAATTTCACAACCATTTATGTATATTTAATAATCATGGTCTCGAGATTTAAAATTTCTACTACATCATCGACTTAAATGGGGTTTGATTAGCAGAAAGGTGTCGAAAAATGATTTTATGTTTCTCCTGTTCAGTAATGGTCTATAAAATGATTAGTATTTAAAACAAAGTATGTACATGGACCATCGAAATTTTCTTACAAGTTTAAATATTAGCAAATAATCTGAAACTTTCCCTTTTTTCGTTAAGCATTTGTACTTCACTCTTTTGAAGGTGCTACGACGAACGATTAGGTAAGTAAATATATGGTTTTAATAAGACGTGGAAAACAAAGCTCGGCTAAAATAAAATAGGTTGAATATTCCTATCTTAGTTTTTCCTTTTCTGTCCAAAGTCTAAACAACCTATTCAACCGGAAGTGATCACCTCAAAAGAAACTAAAATCGATTACTTCCGTTTGAAGCGAAATTCAGTTTTTCTGAAAGGAGAGAGTGGCAAATTAAGAAAAGAATATTCAGACCATTTTAGTTCTATCGTTTTGTTATTATAGCCAGTAAAACAATAACGAATGGACTAGTGCGTCATGAAATATTCTTACAAATAACTAGAATTAAAACATTAAGAAAACTATATGGTGTTCTGTTTTTAAAATAAACTTACTGATGTAGTCTTCAAGAACAACTCCTTCATAAGAATTGAATCCAATAATTAAACGAACTTTGTTAAACTTCCCGCTTTTTAACAATTGGTGGCTTTTACCTGAAAAAACAGCACCTGGGTGAGCTGGTTCATTTACAGGTCCAAACGGCAATCCAGCTAAAAGACCACCCACCAGAAAAGACTAAAAGAAAAGGTGGCATTAAATAATTTAAAATATTTTCTTTTAAATGCACCGAAATGGAAAAAGTTGATTATTGTATATATTTTACATATATAATAACAAACACCATTACCAGTGTCCAGTTGAATACCGATCACTCAACTTTTTCCATTAATTCGTTTTCAAATGCCATATCAGTTTTAAAATGAAACATTCATATTTATTTGTGCGTGAGAAAAAAAAAAAGAAGAATATTGCTAAAATAAACTAAAATCTCAATTAATGTTCAGTTCATGCAACCACATAAACTTCAATAACATCAGTTTACTGGTGCATATGTCCTTGTATATTATAAAATGGGTTAATAAATTTGAAATTACATCCAGCATCGAATTTCTATCGCTCACTAAAAACTGCATCGAAGAGCAGAAAATGTAATTCATATATGCATTGATTTACACCCACTAAAACTCCCTAGTAGTACCAATTTTGGACAACACCGAAAATGTAACATTCTTAAGCAGTGATATTAAATCTGACATATTAAATTTTCTTAAAATAATTTTAAATCCGCTGTTATACCCTGGAGTTAGGGATTTTTTCATCCCCATCGAAGGCTTAATGCCAATAAAAACGAACCACAGATATGTGGCAATTGCTGCTTAATGATCAGCTTAAATTATGTGTTGTGGATACAATTTTTTTTAGATATTTTATAATTTATTTCAATTTATCATTCATGGGGATAGTTTCACCCTGTTTAAGGGGCAAATTTAAAACTCAATGGTGTTTTTTTTTGATGTTCTGTGTGACCCAACTTTTAAAATGAGATAAGATAAACTTGTTTATCTTCTTTTATTGTAGAAATATTAGATTTTTAATGCCAAAACCTTCATTCAACTGAAACACATCATGTAACTCAATTTCTTCAAGTTTGATAATTAATTTCTCAAGATTGAAACAGATGCCCATCTTAAAACTTTTCTTAGAGCATTATCTCATAAACTTTCAATTAACATACACAAATAAGCTAATTTTACGGTTACTCTTTACTAACCGCCATGTTGGTTTATTTACCACAAGTCTTTTACCAAATACAGGCATCTGCCTGAATACTTCATACGATATTTATTAAATAAGAAATATTTTATCAAATACATTTTAGAAAGTATTATTTTCAAAGACTTTTCACGGGGACGTTGTGGAAAAATAATTTTATTTTTAAATGTATCCACTCTTCAAAACAAACGGATATAAGATATTTAGTTAGAAGTTTACAATTTTTAGAAGAATTTTAGAAAAGTTAAATGGGGACAAGAATTAAAATAACATTGAAATGTTGAACGAGATGGGGTTCAAACGTAGTCCAATAATTTTTGAAACTAATATTTTCGAGTCCTTTATCACTTGTACGGAAAGAAATACTGTGTATACAAGCAAATTAAATGCACACAAATATATTGTATTATGAAATTCATTGAGAACTTCACTGCACGACCATCTGCACCAAAAATATTTTTGTTGATTCTTGTATTTTTAACCGACCCAATAAGTTACCATTTCTGTATTTTTTAAAAATTCAGTTTTAATATTTTTGGTGGTAAAAAAAAATAATAATTTTCAGTACACCTTGACAAAATAAAATTTTCTAATCTCTAGACTTCGAATATCAAATACATCCTACAAGTCTAAATTCATTGAGGGTGAATTACCATCCATGGCATTTTACCACTTCATTCTAGATATTGTTACCTAACCTAACAGTAGTAAAATTATAAGTATAGTTTTGGTGTAAAAATTACCTCTAAGGTAACATTAGCATCAGCTAATTTTAGTGCTCTATAGTCTGCTTTCCTTAATTTGTCAATCAGAGTTTTCGAACTAAGTGTAAATATTCCCAATTTGATTCCAATATTAAATGCTTTATGTCGCGCGTTTCGTGTTAATGCCCATAAGCAGAGACTTGTTCCACTTTCCATTATGGCTCCTCTAAACAAACCTGAGAAAATATTAAAACTATGTTATTATAAGGGTATTCAATTAGTATTCCGTTATTTGATCGCAGCTATATCTTAAAACCCATGGAAAATTTGATAGGAGGAATATTAATGTTGCTAAAGGGGGCACATTTTAAAAATGGTTTAGTTTACACATGGTATCTTCAGAAAGCATAGCGCACATATTTTTTTTTTAATGGAGCAACCAACATTTTCTCAAAAAAATAAAAGTTGGAGTCACATTGGACTTTCTCTTCAATGAAAAAATTTTCTTGACTTAAAATGTGACGTGAAATTATTACATTACAACCTACACCACGGTTCTTTACTTTTTTGTAAAAGTTTTTGAGAAGTCTAAGCTAGAATCATTTTATATACCTTACAATAGTGCAATGTTTATTCTTTTTACGGGGAGTCCAAAATTGTTATTTAAATATCTATAGAATATTTATTCGGCTTCAGACTGTTACCAACATCTATGCCTTTGTCTCGGTTTTCCCAAATATAGCTATTAAACTAAGAATGACACAGGATAGAGGATACAAACCAGAATGACACAGGATAGAGGATACAAACCAATTATGTTCCTTTATACGAAGTACAAACCCAATAGACACTTTGTCGCAGTAAACAATTATATTTTGCATATTTTTCAGAAAAAAGAAAATCCACAGTAATAATATTAATGAGTATAAAAATAATAAAAATACTCAATACTTATTTCGTTTAAAAAATTAAGACTCAATTTCCGTATATCAGTGATAACCTTCGAGCATACACAACTGGAGAGCATACAATAGGGCTATTCTTTTGAGTCATTATCACTTTCAGTTCTATCACTTGAAGTTATCATGATCATTTCGACCCAATGACAAGTAAATGCATATTCAGAAGAACACGAAGTTATCAGTTACACTTTTTTCACTTTGATTAATTGATAATTACTCTAAAGAATACAGCCAATGATTACACGGCAAAGAGAGAAAGAGGAGGAAGTACTAGCGCTGTTGAACCGAACCGCTATTAGCTGGCGCGCGCTTCGAAATTGTGGGAGAGACATAGCACTTGTTCATGTTTACCATCTCTCCCTCTGCTGTATAATGCCCGCGAAACATTGCACGTTGACTCTAGTGATATTTGCTTGAAGGTAATAACCTGTTTGATTGCAATTTGTGACACAATAAATTACTTCCAGACAGATTTAATAAACATAATTTACTTGATTGGTAAATGCCTTGGAAATTGTTTTCTGGCTTCACTAGTTTGCGCGCAAAAATTTCCAAATAATCGACAATTTGTCGATGTTGCAGAAACTAAAGGAACAATTCAGTTGTACTGTAAGCGTAACTTATCAAAAAAAAAAACGGAACGAAAAGAGTTAAATGAAAAAATTAATTGGTAATCATTCTGATGGTTCTAGAAAATGGGAAAATAAGTATAAGTAATTTAGGTAAGGATCAAGTAATAAAGAAATCGTCCGTACGAGAATATCTAAAGGCAAAAAAATCATCCATTTCATGTTCCGCTACACCAAGAAGTCAGTGAAAACGATTTTGAAAGAAGAACAACATTTTGTCAATGGAACACAACATCAAGCAGCAGACAACGAGAATTTTTTAAAATTTGTGCCATTTACAGACATACAAAACTTTCATTTTCGATCAGTGATTATCAACATAAATAGGGTATCGATGTTTGGGGTGGAGTTTAGGGAAGAAACATTCATTTTTCGATAATATATAATTATCATATTTTATTATTAAATCTTTAATATAAAATTGAAATTAAATTGACTTTTTCTTGTAACAATCAATTATTAATTGATGAAAATGTGTTGTATAACATATAATAAATACCTTTAATATTATAAAAACCCAGTAACATTATGAAATATTCATATTAGCTTAATATTTTTGTGATTTTTTAGAAAAAATCTTTTTTATTTTTAGTCCAAAATTTTTTATATAATTTAAATCAAATTAAATGTGATTATATTTACTCCAGGTTTCGTCATGTTTGATTTTAGAATATGTAATCTTAGTATAAAATTATCTATATTCGTTACAATAACTTCTTATTTTTCAAAAGAGTGATCGAATTTTTACCCGTAATACATCAAATTATTTACTTTGAGATCTGTAAATCTCCGAAGAACCAGAATTGCAAATTCCCTTCAAGTACCGAGATGTTACATTTTGAACTATGTAATCTTTAATCTGTGGCGGCCCATAATTTAATATAATCACTCCATAATCTCCACTAGAATAACATAACTTTTGTTTGAAAGAGATAGAATATTCAATTTGAGAATTTCTTATCACAGAATGATGAATATTCTATTCAGCTGAGTAGCTCTAATTTTCAAATGGACGTAAATTTATTTTAAGTCAGAAAATATATTTACTTGCGTATATACCAAGCTAAGAATTTCTCAAAATGATTATATTTGCGTTGATTTGAGTAAACTTTTTTTTATGTGCAATAACTGCACTTTTCCTTTGAAAGCAGGGGGTGAAAATAATAATAAAAGTTAATAAAGTTCAAATTTAGTACAAAATTTAATACAAAATAGAGCTAACTAAAAGTTGCTTTGTAGGTTAATGAGAAGATCTCCCACAGCTCAAAGAGAGGAGTTCCGGTAAATTTAGACATCAGCAGCTCCACAGCCAATGTATAACTTAACTATTAAGAAATAATAATAATAAAATTGAATGTACGTACTAACATCTAATAAATTTATTTTCAATAGAATTTAACATGATATTAAAATAGTTTTCGTAACCAATAAAAGTTCATGGTGGAGATTGAAATTCGAAAATATGAGCTCCAGATAATATATAAAAAATATTCATCTTGCTAAGCCAACTTTTCGATTGAGCCAAATAACATGTAAGGCCTTTGAAGCTATGGGTTATATAGCAAGATGTTTCACCTGTATGCCATATATATAAAAAAATGAATTGCAAATTAATAATAATAATAATGTTACAATTAAATAAAATCCTGTACTACTATGCTATAGACAGGAAAACCGAGTAAAATATCGATATATTGGTAGAACTAGGAGAAGTCATAGTACACTAAAACTAAAAATATAACGAATAGAATGTGGTTATTCAAAGAATTTATGAACAATGCTTAAGAAAATTTGTATTGTTTTACCCATAAGGTGACCATTTGCAAAAATCATAAACTTAGGCTTAAGTTTGAACCGTGACAAATTTTTGGAATTAGAAATCGATTTACCCTATAGCAGATTGCAAATTTGAATTAGAAACCGACTTTGTTTTTATCAAGTTCGAGAAATATTCAGCAACTTTAATTTTCTCCTTTTGGCAATCTCAGGGGACGTTTATTTGGGGAAGTGATGGTTGCACGAGACACTATTTCATAAAATATATAGGATAGATCAAAATTTAATGCTAAAGTTAAACATTATACTTGAAATCAATAGAGAAGAGAAAAAAATACCTTGTGTTAAATTACTTTGTACCAAATAGGAAACCGAAGCAGAGCCAGCACTTTGACCAAAAATGGTTACTTTTTCAGGATCACCTCCAAAATAAGCAATATTCTTTTTTACCCACTTAAGTGCTAAAACTTGGTCTTTTAATCCCCAGTTTCCAGGAGCTATTGAGTCTTCAGTACTAAAAAAGAATCAGAAATTAATTTTTAGGTACAAAGTTATATTAATTAATCTTAGACTAACTTTTATACCAGATTAGCGCAAGATATATATATATATATATATATATATATATATATATATATATATATATATATATATATATATATATATATACATATATATATGTATATATATATATATATATATATATATATATATATGTATATATATATATATATATATATATATATATATATATATATATATATATGTATGTTTTAGCGTAGTGTTTCACGAATGGGAACATGTGATTCAGTATTCATCGGGGAAAACATTCGATCTTTGGTTTGGTTTTTTGTAAAAATTTATAGACGTTTCGCCAAAATCTCATTTGGTATCTTCTGTGCTTGATGGTTCCGTCCCTTTTTCGAGTTAGTTGGTAGTGTCAGTTTAGACTTAGGCATCGTGCCGGACTCTTGTATGTGCTAGATTTTTATTTCCTCTATTATATATCCGGGAGAAAATAAGATCTACAGGCCCAAATCTAAAAATAAGCGATTGATTAACCAAACTAATTTTTGATAATTACAAATTTGCCAAATTCGACTTTTCTATAATCGAGGTGTTTAAGGTGACATTTCGTAAATCAAGAGCTTGTGAATCTTCGTGAGCAACAAAACACAATTGTCGATTGTAGCACGGTTTGTTCGTCTTAACGCAGGGATCTGTTCTAGAGGAGGAATCAAAGAATCAGTAGAATTTCGTTAATATGGAGTACTCTGTATATGATATTATATTCCAAAAGGGTTTTAACGTCCAGAATAGAGAATAAGTTAATGCCATTTGAATCAGGGAAGATTTGTCGCAAGAATTAAGTGACGTTAGCAGAATAATGAGAACACTTATAGCGGCAGTTGTAATTAAATAAATCTTATAATTTTGGTGACCATTAAATGGTAAAAACAGATCTAATTTTACAATACATTTTTAGCAAGAACGCCTTTTTTATCGTCATTTTTAAACTGCCTTGAAAATGACATGAAACTTTGCAAAACCTTACTTTCCATAGCTAACTAATACTTAATTTTTTCTTTTATGGAATTTCGTTAAAATTTGTTGCGAGAAATAAACCTTAGATTGCTTTCTGTTTTTCATTAACTGCATACACCTGAAAATACAGTTAGCTTTGGAACTAGAAGAAAATAGTAAGGTCCCATTTCTGAACATAATAATAACCCACCAAATGGACGGACACTTGCAACGTACCTACAGGGACAGCTAACTTAATAGCGGTTTAGACTACCACCACTCACAAATATAAAGCGTGGCTTAAACCATAACCTCAAGATCCTTTCTTCTAATCGAGAATCAAGGAAAAGACTAAGAGCTACAACACATAAAAAAGCTCTCGAACAAAGTGACCATCAACCAACGACTATAACTAAACCATAAAACTGCACAAAAACATCAAAGAAATAAAAACACTTACCAATAATAGACATGTTACCATAATTCCATACATCAAGAGCACTACAGATAAGATGAGCAGATTACTTCGAAAATACAACATATCTATAAAGGACGAAGTCGATCTGGAAAATCGAGGAGCATGCAAGATCGCATGCGGCACCTGCAGTAAATATACGTAAGGTAACCCACCAGAAGAATATTGGCAAGGCTAGAAGAACATAAACTCAGGATAAGAAATAAACAGAAAATATCTTTTCTTTTTCAAGATCATCTCCAGGTAGACTACAAAATTAAATCTGACAACTGCTAGCAAGATTGATTAACGAGTCCATTAAGATTGAAAAGAACGGTATTCTGAATAAGAAAGATGATACATTTAACATTCCTATAACCTGAGAAATTCTCCACAAACGGGACCACTATACCGACACGAAACCTGAGCCCAAACTGATAATTTCAGAGGTTCTCGAAAATTGGTCATGCTTTCGAGGGTTTATTTTACTTTTCTTCAGGACAATCTACGATAAATTAACAATTTTTACAAGAGAAAAATTCTTAACTGTAATAAAGTGCGAGTCACCAAAGTGAGTTTTGGGGAAAAAACAAAGTTTAGTACACTAATATTTTCTTAAAGAACACCCTGATTTCTACATATAACCGACTTAAAAGGGTAACGTTACAGTAACAATGTACAACAGTGATTATATAAATAAAATTGATAACCGTTATTATTTCTAATTTAATTGAGATCCGAGTTACACCTTGCAACAGGAGCCAAGAAAATAATTAAAGATATTAGAAACAGGGGTGTTATTGATGAGACACAGGCTTATAAATTGAACATCCATAATACTGTTGCTCCCAGATTTTCTACGTTATCTAAAATTCATAAGTTTGAACTATCAGTGGGAGTCATCCTTTAGCATCCTGAATCAGTCATTAACAAAATTTTTAAGATATATTTATTTAGTTTATAATATCAACAATGACTTTTCTATGAATAATTAATTTTCATTTAGTGTCTTTATTAATGACTTCCAATTACCGGACGACTATGGCATTTTGAGTTTTGATAACGTTTCCTTTTTCACAAACCTTCAATTAAATTAAATTTTATCAAGCATTCAAAACAAATGGGACGAGATTTCGTAATTCTGTAATTTGAATTTTAAGTTTTTTGAGAACATTTTATTTCAGTTTTAGAAAACAGTTATTGCTATGGGTCCAAGGATTTCACATAATTTTATGTATTTTATTCTCCATAATTTGGTAAGTCAATATTTGGACCTTTGCTCTTCCTGGAGGGAGGCTTGATGTCGTTCTGAATATTTTTAATTCTCGCAACCAACATATACTCTTTTCAAAAGAGGAAAAAAATAACAATAGAATCATACTTTTTTAGATAGATTGATAAATAGAACTAATGAGAATATTATTAAAACTGTTTGGTATAGATTCATTATTTATCGTTTATACTATCCCACCAAAATCAGAAAAAATTTGATAATAAGTATGAGGAACAAAGCTGTTAGGCTCTACCACCCGGATCTTAGAAATGAGGCTTTGAAACAGCTTATAGGCCTTTCGATCGAGTATTCATAAACAAATTTTTATATAGTTCACATTATAAGGTTGTAGAAAATGTTGATACTTTTCGCCTTTATAAACGCAATGATGTTTCCCTTGTACTCTCTCAACTATACGTGCCACATATTAATCTTTTTCAAAATTTGCCAATAATACACATATTTTTGCACCAACAGAAAGATTTTTTATCACTCTCTTCCATACTTTGAAAATCTAACAGATAAACTAATTAAAGTATTTAGGAATCCTGAAGTAGATTAGTTAATTAAAAAACAAATAAAAACCCTAAACAGAATTAGTTCTAAAACTAAAACACCCTTTAAACTTGATGAGTATCGGAATGTCATTCATAGCAATATTTCTCATAAATGTAATTTGATCTATATCGGTGAGACTTCTAGAAACCTGAAAGATGGGATTATGTCACATAAGAGTAATTATATCAGGAAGGTTGAAAGCTGTGCACTGGCAAAATATGAAATAAGGAACAATCATAGCATATACTAAGATAGGGCTAAGATTCCAGAAAGGGTAACTTCATATAATAAATGATTATTTTTAGAGATGGTCCACATATTTGCCAACATGTTTGTAAATAACAACAAATTGACACACAGCACTTGAGCTCTATGTATAATTATATTTCAAAATTGGAGCCAGACAGGTATCTATCACTGAGAAATTGTCCTTTCAGATGAGCAATACTAATAGACTACAAAAATTCTTAACCATACAGCATATACCGAGTTGACTTAAATGTTTCTAGTTCACTCTATCTTTGGATTCTTCCCTCTGTTCAACTTAGTCAAGTAACTTTGGACATGGGTTATTTTTTTTGTGGACACAGGCAATTTGTGTGCCTCTTTTAAACCTTCTTGGTTCCAAATATGATGTCTAATAATTTAATTAAACAACCTGCAAGTCGATTCTTATATCATTTGATATAAAACAGAGTTATAAAAAAATAAAATCATTAAGATTAGTAGAAAGATAATTTTAAACATATGCTTGAGTACTAACTTTATAAATAATCAGTATGTACATGTAAGTGTGAGTCTCCTCTCTGTGGTTTGGCTCTTGTTATATACGTTAATTTTCTCTTTTTCTTTCACTTTCTACAATAAGAATTTGCTGTAAATATTGTCAATTTATCATAGATTTTCTTAAAGACGAGTAAAATAAACTCACGAAAGCTTTACTTCCAAAAAATGGATTTTCCTTTCTACCCACGGACATTCAATAAACTGAAGTCCCACTCTTAAAAAAAATTTAGGCTTTTCAGTAAATCGATCGAACCCCCTTACTTTGTTTTTTGGTACGAATTTTTTCCAATATGTTCAACTTTGAATTTTTAAAAACTAAGTTTTTGTACACTTTTAGACTCCCTGTGAAATTCTGAACATTTTTTCTACTACATGTATTAAATCTAAATGTAACTGTTTTTGATTTATTAACAGCTTAAACACGAAATGAGGTAGTCAAAACAGTTAATTCATCTTTTATTAAATGTTGAAAATGCAGTGAACGATTTTCTAGGACACAATATATATATATATATATATATATATATATATATATATATATATATATATATATATATATATATATCCTGCTATGATGAAATAATAATTATTTATTATTTATAGAATTGTGTACCTCAACTTTAATGGTCATTGGCACATTTAGAATAGGTTTATATACTTAATTCTATAGAGTAACAATTAAGTGATTAGTATATACAATTGTGCAAGTTAACATCTTTTAAGAAACTGATTACTCTGTATTCACTTCCTGGAAGAGCGAGGTCTTCTTTCAGGTCTACTCCGATTACTCATTTTGGTCTATTCCCTGCATATATTGGGCAATCTGAGAGGATGTGCTTCACTCTGATAATGTCGTTACATTGGCAGTGTGGAGGGCCTTGAGTTTTAAAAAACTGTCCGAGCGTAACGCGAGTATGTCCAATCCTTAGTCATTGAATTACTATGGAATCCTTTTTTGTCATTAGAGGTAGATTATTGGAAATTGTTTTGCTTGGAATTTCAAGGTTACAAATGTTTTGCTACTTGCCGGCAATTGATTGTTTTAATATATCTTGCAGATCGGTGTGGAGTTGGATTTTCTCCATGGGCACGTCTAAGTTTAGAGCTTCTTTAGCAACCTGGTCTGCTTCTTCATTTCCACATATACCCACATGGGAAGGCCTCCAGACAATATTTACGTTGATGTTTCTAGCAGCAAGCAATTGATAACTGTCATGTATCTTTTGTGCCGGGGAATTTTGAGTATAAATGTTGTCTAGAGAGAAAATTGATGAAAAAGAATCGGTGCAAATTGTAATATATTTTATTTTCACTAGTAATTGACTTTAGCACCATTAGAATTCCATATGGTTTTCCAGTATGTACACTGCAGAAGCTGGGTAGTAGATACCTAGCTAGTGTTGAGTCTGCTGTGATAACTGAACAGCTAACACCATTATCGCCTTTAGTCTGTCCATGTGTTTCAAATCAATAAAGGACAAAAAATATCTTGAATTCGAATTTGTACAAAGATCGATCGTTAGTAATGATATTCGCCGTACACTACTCAAGACAGGTATGGATCCCGAATATTGAAAACTAGGAAAATACTGGGCAATCTATAGACAAAAAAGAATCTATATTTACCATCAACGTTTTACTATACTTCTATTAAACATTAACACAATTAAACTCAATTTCATAATAAATGTCCAAAAAAGCAAAACTTTAATCTATATTTTTTTAAATATATACTTTCAATTTGACAGATGTATTTACCTTAAAAATCCGAAACAACCCAATCTGTAGTTAAATGATACAAATATAACACCTTTTTCTATAAGATAGTCAGGGGCGTAACTCCCATAAGTTGACGAACCTTGACTAAAACCTCCTCCATATATCCAGACCATAACTGGTAAACTTCCATTGGTCTAAAATTTTAAATATAGATATAAAAGTTCTTGATTGTAGTTTAGGAAATAACTTCTTGCTAAAAAAGTGAAAAGGCACTTTATACTCAATAATTTAGAAAAAGGATTATTTACATTTTCATTTACATTTTAGAGAAAATAAGAATATTTGAGACAGGTTGAAATGGACCTCTCAAACCAAAAATATATATTTTGTACTCGTTGCCATTATGGGGACATAGTCGTTTTGGGCAACCATAAAATTTTGATTATTTCTTTTGTTGATAATTCTGATACATATCAAATTAACCATCGGCAGTCAAAAAAGCACTATCATTTTTATTGTTGCGAAGTTGGCAATTAGCATTACAATCTTTGTACTTTCTCTGGATTATAATTATTTTATAATACCTAACATCCAAGTAATATGGACCAAGCCATCAGTCAAATATTTTAATGTAAATATTGATCACAAAATTATACCAAATTAGCATTCTGCAACTGTTAGACAAAAGGCAACACTTTACCAATCTAATAAATAAAGAAAAAATGATATCAAGAAAAACAGCATTTGATATATTCAAAACAATATGCCGCGGTTTATTGAATACATGCTCCTAATATACAGTAATTGCAAAAAGCAAATATCGATAAACCTTGAAACGAAGGAAAGAGCAGTTCTACATAATATCACTAAAATCCTCATCCCATATTAAGAACTGATTAAACATCCAGCCCGTTACTGCAAGAGTTCCTGTCCTGAAAATGGAATTTTAAAGAAAACCTGAAACTCGCTCAATGATAGAGGAACTACATAAAATCAAAGACCAAAACCAAAGATCAGCCAAAAGACATCCATTAACGACATTAGCAGAACTCATATTTATTATTTAGTAGAGACTGGCCCAGATGAGATACCGTCTGAGAAATTGAAACTTCTGGATGAAAGAGGCATCGCGACACTTCACAAAATATTTAACATCATTTACGAAACGGGTTGCTACCCCAAACAATTGCTATTCTCTACCTTCATTCTCTTGCCTAAGAAGACCAACGCAAGAAAATGTGAAGATCATATGATATATTAGTGTAATGAGTCATACACCAAAAATATTTCTAAAAATAATACATCAAAGAATATATAATAAATGCGAAAGAGACATAAGCGACTCACAGTTTGGGTTTAGGAGGGGCCTAGGTACGAGAGAAGCGATAGTCGCTACGCAAGTGCTTGTTCAGAACTGTTACGGTCAGAGAAAAGATGTGTGCCTATGCTTCATAGATTACAAAAAAGCATTCGATCGTGTACAACATCATAAACTAATCCTGCTTCTTAGAAAACTCGACATAGATCAGAAAGACACCCGATGCATTGAAAGCTTATACTGGGGTCAAACCGCGCAGATAGAATCAGACAATAATGTATCTAATTCGATACAAATCCGAAGAGGAGTGCGACAAGGGTGTGTGCTGTCCCCTCTCCTGTTTAACCTTTATTCGGAAACAATTTTCCAGGAGGCTTTGGAAGATATTGAAATGGGAATTAAAGTTAACGGAATATGGATTAATAACATACGTCATGCGGATGACGCAGTCCTAATCGCCGACAAAATAAACGACCTCCAAAAACTCATGAAGATAATAGGAGAGCGCGGCAAATCAATGAGCTTGAACATCAATACAAGGAAAACAAAATTCATGATTATCTCAAGGAATCCCAATTTATTCCAAAACGCCAACATAAGATTCAACGCAGTACCCATAGAAAGAGTCACCAAATTTAAATATCTGGGCACATGGATATTCGAAGAATGGACTTCTGACAATGAAGTAAAATGTCGCATTGAACAGGCGCGACAGGCTTTTGTAAAACATAGGCGAGTGCTTACGTGTTCGAATTTTGACTTGAAATTAAGACTGAGGTTAAGGTTAAGACGAGAATGACAAATGAAGAAGTTCTCTCACGTATTGGGAAATAATGTGAACTATTCGGCATAATCAAGAAAAGAAAGACGGCGTATCTTGGACACATCATGCGAAATGAGATATACCAATTCCTACAGTTGATGATTGAAGGCAAGAGGGGAATTGGAAGAAAGAAGATGTCCTGACTCCGTAATATCAGACAGTGGACGGGGTTGCACGATAATCAGATACCGATAAACACCGCGAGAAGTAGGGGAGCAATGGAAAATGAAATCGCAAACATCCATTAGTGGATATGCATTTAAAGAAGAAGACGATACTTTTTTTATTTTGTAAAGATTTGTAGAGGCTTGAATATCAAATATACTATAAATAAGGTTCTTATGCTGAAGGATCTTGCACTGTTGGGTTTATATTTATAGGCCCCAATAAATAATTATAATATTTATTTTAATTGTAATAATTTATGTTAAGAGTAAAGTATAGTATAGTACTTAACACCGCCGAATTAAATAAAATGTAGTTAACATTATTTAATTATAAAATTTAATGTTTCTATTATTTATATATTATTTACTTTAACAAAAGTTTCAAATATTTTACAAATTGTTATTTCTCAAATTTTTTTTTGAGTTGTGTTGATAACCACGATTATTTTGGACTTAACTGTTTAAAACTATGATATTCGGAATCCTCTGTATATTAGTAGATCAAGTACTTTAAAATATATAGCTTTCTGTAACTTATTATTTACAATGAATATAAAAGGTTTTTGAGTAAATATATTTGAAAAAATTTGGAAATAAGTTACTACCTACTGAAAATATGAAGTATTTTTATGCTTCATTTATAACCGCAATATATTTGTATACTCTTCAGGATTTCAAGTAGAATCCATGATATTTTGAAAGTATATTTTATTGTTTTTGAATAGGATTTAGATTTATTTATGCATCCTGACATGCCAATGGAAGCCAGATTTTTAATAAAATTAGTACAATTACAAATATATCATAGATATTTATTATGTATGCAAGCTGTCAATTGAATGAGAAAAAAAATTTTGTCACCAAATAATATTATAATCATTTTGTGCCTAATTTTAAATGTATTTTAATTATTTATTCAGGGTGTCCGAAATTGGCGATGACAGCATTGAAATATTTAAAATTATAGGAGACATAAAGGCGGTTAAACGGGAAAAGTTTTGACAATTACGTTAGTAGGTTGTTGGTGCTTGTGCATGGGTTCTAGTTTTATGCGTTTTTGAGATATAAAAAAAAGGAAAACCTTACATTTTCTTAGATCGGCTATAACTTTCTTATTTCCAATATTTTTTAAGTCTGTATGGCCGCTTTTTGCGCAGAATACGTCTATTTAGTCAAAATTTTAGTTACAATGTTTCAGTTTTCTGAAATCATCATTAACTTGGTTTTTTCTAATGACCGTCATATTGGACTATTTACTCATAGAAAGTACTTAATTTTTTTTGTAACACTATGTGGAACACTAATGCAAAAAAAAGCAAACAAAACGTTGTAACGTAAAAATAATTAAAACTCTTTTTTATTAAAAATATAAATATTTCACTGAAATTTTAAATAATTATTTTGCTTAACAATAAATTCAAACTAACAAGAACACCTCCCTATAAAACTGACTTTCCTAATGTAAAAATGTAATTTGTCTACAATAGAGTGTTGACATTTTTTCTTTTCTATTTAAGAACTTTCCTGCTCTCAGGGCAATTGAATTTATATACTTTATTTTTCATATATCTCCGTATATAAGAGTCTAAGGGTGCTAGGTCCGGAGACCTAGCAAGCCAGCGCATAGAGCCACTATTGGATATTATTTTTTCACCAAAAGTCTGTGTTAAAAATATTTGTACTTGCTAAAAACTACACATTATCAAACTCATCATTTGGCAGAATTTCCTAAATAGCAGAAACATGTGATTTTGCAACATGGCAAGATATTTTTGACCTGTCAAAGTTTGGTTGTAACTAAAACGGCCAATCACACGAGTACTAAAAATAATGGAGAATATAAAAAAAGATAAATCGTTATTATTACTACCAACTGTAAAATATATAATACATGTATTTTGAAGGAAAATATAGCATTTCACAAAAATGCTAAGCACTTAAACCTAAATAGGATTTTTTGTACTGATTATTCCGTAGCCCACATTGAAACCACCCGTAGTTCACTTAATTGCGGGTTTTCAAGAGCCCAGTAATTATAATTTTTTTTTATGAAAAACTTCCCAGTTATTGTCAGTTTCATCTGTCCCTAGACCTTTAATGGAAAATAGGAGATTTTTTAGACAATTACCAACATATCAATTAGAGAAAACGATTCTCCTATCAAAATTACCTTCTTAAAATCTTTTTATAATTGTTGGTTTATAAGGATGATATTTAGTATCTTTTAAAACATCATGAACAGTTGATTTTGAGTGTGAGCAATTCTTGTAGACGACGTCGGATTGTCATTAAAATATTCAAAAATATTTCTATTACGATTCTCGTTATTTTTCATATAATTTTTAGAACGAGATTTTACGAAAGCAATAAACTCGAGTAAATTTTCAACTAGTTTAGGAAAATCAGTTCTTCTGGGTTCTCGTCACTCGGGGTACATGTCGAAATAATTATCCATAGCTTTAGTCGCATTTCTTTAATTTCTTTTATAACACTAGCATATTAAACTTTTCTTCGTTAGAAAAAATTAATGTCAGTCTAAAAATGTTTATTAAAACGTCAAAAAACGCACTAACAAATATACGATTATATAGTTTTATGACAAAGTAAAGCATTTCATTTGTTTCAGGTTTAGACTGCTTAACAAAAATATCTCGATAACCGAACCAATGAACTATCTAGACTTATTTATTGTTTCTTAAAAGGATGTTTTAATACTTTTGGAAGATTTTCACCTAGAGTGCACGCAGGATGAAAAAATATTGTTGTTAATTGGATGATATTCTAAAGTAAAAGGTTTATTTAAAATTTCGGTATTGTTAAATATTTAAATTTTCATTTAAAATAAATTTCAGATATTTTTTGGTTTTGACGTTTCTTGAGTTAGTATTTCACGCAGTGTTATAGAAAAATTTAGGTATTTTTCAAAGAGTAAAAAATTCAATATGACGATCATAAGAAAACAAAGTTGATGATGATTCCAGCAAACCGAAACGTTGTAAGTAAAATTTCACTAAACAGTTGTATTCTGCATAAAAAGGGCTAATACCAAGGTGGTTAAGATTTCAAAAATATTGGGAAATAAAAAGGCTGATATAAGAAAATGCAAGATTCTACCAGAACCGATTCACAAGCACCAATAGCCTACCGATATAAATGCCTAAAACTTTCCGCATTTATCCACCTTTCTACCTCTTATGTCTTTCGAGGTTACGATGCTGTCATCACCAATTTCGGACACACTGTATAAAGCCAATTTATTTTCGAAATATTGAAAACTGATTTAAGAGTTAGTCTTTTTATGCCAGTGCCTTCGATGTTAATCAATATTTCAGTATATTTTATATTTAATTCAGAAGACATCCGGAGGAAAGATAATTTTTATGTTCGCATCATATAATATCAAAATATTGTTTAAAATCTGTTAGAAGTTTCACAAATCTTGTCGCTAGATCTGGAAAATTTGGCTTTTATAGTTTCTCGTTATAGTTTAGTAGCCACAAGTTACATGAAATCTCAAGATTATGTTTTTCCTACATCGAATTATAACATTGAATTGGTTACTTACATCTGTAGTGTATACATTAATATAAAGACAATCTTCGGATCCAATAATGTCTGATCCTCCTGCTATAGTAGTAGTTTGAACACATACATCTTTGTCTTTTGTAGCATCCAAAATTCCTGTCCATGGATCATTCTCTACTGGACTCTAAAAAATTGTGAAGACGCATTAAAATAAATTTCAAGAAAAAAAGTCTCTATTAGATGAATAGAAAATTGACTTATCGCAATATTTTCTATTAAATGGCTAACAGATTAAATGTTCTAGGCATCAGTTAAAAGTTACCACTTTCCAGATTGTGTAAAATATAATTCGTTATTCATTATCTTAAAAATCATAGACGTACGAATTTTTTCATTTACAGTAATATTCTATTTTTATTATCCAAGTACACAATATTTCCGATTTTTTATGCACACACTTTAGGTGACTATGATACTCTTACCTTATGAAATATTGTACTCCTTAAAAAATTCTATAAAAAGTTTTTAATTGAACGAAGTATCTTATCTAGATAGAAAAGGTGTAACAAAAAATAAAAACCCCACTTTTTCTCTAACGAGATAATAAATCCTATTATAAGGACCCTATGTAATATCTGATGCTAATCTGCCGATGTTTCATAGCATAATTCGCTTTTAATTCATATATCATTCAACTCTCAATTAACTCAAAGTACTTCATCCCTCATCAAAAGTAAACATAATTTGTTGGTAAACTGTAAATAAGAATAACACTAGGCGTCTTTTTCTCCAGCGTCACCTAACAAACAATAACTTCAACGTAGCAAATTTTAATTTACAGGTAATATCTCTATTATTGATTAAAATATTTTTGTTTCAGACATTATTGAAATCAAATTTGTGAGCGCTATGTACTTTCTTCCCTCTTTTTAAAATATGTGGTATATCGATCACTCCTTTTAGGGCAAGTTGGTTGTAGTAAAATATATTTGTTTGTTACCGAAATTATGTTGTGTCTTAATAACGCCACAAAAAATTGTATTATCCAAATTACATCCAAGATTTCTGACTGGGTTCCAAAGAATCATTTAGTAGTGTCTTGCAAGTAATGAGGTCACACTGGGACAGTTGTGTTCAAAAAAAAAAATCGCGTAACCGAATATAAGCTTCTAAAGAAAAGATGTTTAAAAATTTTAGCGATCCCAGAAACGAGGAGACTTTTTTATTGTTATGATTTTGGGCCCTTAAATTTGAAAGTTACCGGGAGCGATAATTATTACATTACTACCTCTTGACTGCTGTAACCCTATTTAAACCTAATCCTAAGCGTAGTGGTATAAACGCACCAAATCTATATGAGGTAAATTAAACTTTCCATAAACAGTAACTATAAATGCGAATTCTGAAAGAAGTTTAGATATTCGATGATGCAAAGACAAAGATCACTGAATTTACTAACGTAAAAAGGTTAAACATCTGTAAACCTATTGAAAATGCTTTGGCGACTATACTTCTGATATATAACGTCAATATATATAAAAAAGATAATAAAATAAATTACGAAAACTTTTTTTTGAACTCAAAATTCAGATATTCGATTACATGAGTTAAATTTTCTCTGAATCTATTAATTTTCACAGATCTGGGAGTCTTAAATACCGCAAATAGACTTCTACGGGTTTTTTTTTCGAATGAATCCCCTTTCCATAACAACGGTTTAGTCAATAGGCATAATTTTCATTATTACAGTTTTGAAAATACTATCCTCTTTGACAACGTGCGACAATCTTCACAGCGGAAATTTATGCTATTCTGCAGTATGCCCAGCTCTGTGAGAGGGATATATACAGGAATAGGGTAATAAATATATATTCAGACAGTAGGGTTACGATAATGGCATCGAACTCCAGGGTTGTAACTTCGCGACTGGTGCAAGGAGGTACTGAATAATATGACAAAAAATGGCTGCACAATCAGACTCGTGTGGGTTCCAGCCACTCGGGCATACGTGAATGTGTAGGTTGGAATGATAGGAACGCGTGTGGTAAGTCCATACTTTTTCGATGGCTGCTTGAACCGTACCATGTTTCTACGATTTATTCCTATTTTTACCTATGCTTTTGGAAAATGTTCCACTGAACATTTAAGAAAGAACGTGGCTGCAACTATAAGGTGCTAATGTGCACTTTCTAGTTAATGTCAGAAATCAGTTAGTTAGGGCGTCGAGGAACAGAGTACTAGTCAGCAAGGTCTTCACATCTAACAAGTCCCGATTTTTTCATATGGGGATATATTACAAATATTGTTTATGATATACCGTTAAGGATACCCGAAAATATGAAAAAACAAATAACAGCGTTTCGCTCTATAACACTAAATATATTAGTTAAAATTATACAGTCGTTTCAGAAAAAATCCTTATACATTTAGAGAGATCGACATCAATTTGGGCATTTGTTTAAATATTGTTTTTTTTTATTAAGTTTGTTATCTCTTTAATAACGTATGTATTTGCTATTAACCTTGTTATGGCTATTTTTATAAACTCCGCCACTACCTAGTTTTCAAAAATAAATTGCAAAAAATTTATGTCTAAAATTGCAGATGTTAAATTACTAAAAAACTATTAAAGAAAGGCAAATAAAACCTTAATACAATTTTAAAGATTGCTAAATTTTGAATGAAATTTCGATATTAAATACAGGGTGTTCTATTTAAAATAAGAAAGTTATTTGGCTTTAATAATAATAAATATCAAATTTAAGTGTATATCAACCCTGTATAATTTCATAAAATCATTTTTATTTTCCAATAAATTGTTATGATTTTACTAAAGAACTAATAAAATTCCAAACATCTAAGTGAAATATTCAAGATAGGCATGGTTCTGAAATTTTGGTCTACAATTTCAAGGATGGTTAAATACCTCAAAAACAGGTTTTTGTAGGTATATGAAACATAACAATAACTTATCCTTATTTAGACAGAGCTATCAAAACATGCAATAATATACAGGGCATTACATTTAAATTTGGCAACTTGGGTGTAAAACTTTTTTCCAAATCACTCTGTATACTTCACAATAATTTAAAAATGTGATTCTAATAGACACTCACATTTCTTATTCGTTCTCTGTACATAAATCGACGGAAATGTGGTGCGCAGAAAATCTACATTTTCTGTCATTTTTAAGCGGAAAATTTTATATGATTATAATGTTATGATGTATTTGTATTAACAACTATATAACATTTAACTTCGATCTTATACGAAGTTGCTCTCTCCTAATATTAACTGTCTCACTGTCTTACTCATTTCATATTTCTTATTCCAGATTTGAATCATTAAGTTTTCAAATTTACTTAACTGCAATAGGATATAACTTACTTCAAATATAATACGTCTCAACTTTAGAACTAAAAAATAGTAATTTTTATTTCTGTACAGTAACTTTAAGGTACCTACAGCAAATCTTAAGTTTCCCATTGGTTTCTTGGCAAATGGAATACCTCTAAAAGAGAAAAAGGTAATGTTTTTTCCAACAGTCTGGTGCATTGTTCCCCTAAGGGTTCCATCTGGTATGCTTAATGTGGGTCTTTCTTCCTAAATATATATAAAAAAGAGTTTAACTAGTGTTATAGGTTTTTAATATTTTTTAAAATAATTTTATTCCTTTAGCAAATATTATTGAAATGTGAAAATTAAATAATTTGAGCATTTCCCCATGCCCATATGTACAGTAAATGAGATAGTTTTCATTTAATTTTTTATGGCTAATAGCAAATTTTTTTTATTTTAAGCTATTTTTTCTTGATATTATTCAAAAATAAGGCAAGAAAATATTTTCCGGAAAAAAATCATTTCTTGACGTTTGGTAAAATCAATAATCAAATGGACGTAACTTTTTTAAAGGTAGTACACGTTGTACTATATAAATAACAAAAAATCAGATTTTGTCTAGTATAAACATAAGCATAAAATATATAAATGCATTCTTTTTATGACATTATATGAATGAGAAAAGTCTATATTTAAATCTACACTTCCTATAATATCAGTAATTTAATTTTAATTAGTGCTTTATTAAGCTGCAAAGACCAAACTTTGGCCAAACAAATTTATTTTATTATGTACTTTTTCATTTTTTTTTTTTTGAATGAATAAACTACACTGAGATCACAATGCAGGTGAATACAGCGTACAACATTAAAAGTATTACTTAAAATCGTTAAATGAGATAGTTTTCATTTAATTTTTTATGGCTAATAGCAAATTTTTTTTATTTTAAGCTATTTTTTCTTGATATTATTCAAAAATAAGGCAAGAAAATATTTTCCGGAAAAAAATCATTTCTTGACGTTTGGTAAAATCAATAATCAAATGGACGTAACTTTTTTAAAGGTAGTACACGTTGTACTATATAAATAACAAAAAATCAGATTTTGTCTAGTATAAACATAAGCATAAAATATATAAATGCATTCTTTTTATGACATTATATGAATGAGAAAAGTCTATATTTAAATCTACACTTCCTATAATATCAGTAATTTAATTTTAATTAGTGCTTTATTAAGCTGCAAAGACCAAACTTTGGCCAAACAAATTTATTTTATTATGTACTTTTTCATTTTTTTTTTTTGAATGAATAAACTACACTGAGATCACAATGCAGGTGAATACAGCGTACAACATTAAAAGTATTACTTAAAATCGTTAAACTCTACTTACTTGGCCACAGGTCAGGCCCATCAATAAAGTAAATAGAAAATAATAATTATACTTCATTGTTCAAAAACTACATAAAAATTTAAAATGTTGCTGTCACAATGTCTATATAAACAATAAAATAAACTCCGCGATATAACTCCTTTTGATTTACAGTGTTCTCAATATATATAGGTAAGCAAACTGATAAAGTGCCAGACATATAATATTTATTTCTAAGCATTAAAAAAATATATGCATTCAGTACATTAACATAATTATAATTGCCTTAATGGAATCCAACTAACGAAAGAACGTGTCATTTTTATTTATTGCATACTGATAAATTGTCCAAAAATGTTTAAGATATTCTACAATATATAGGATGATTAAGTGAGCAGAGAAACAGAGAACCGCAACATCAAATAGTTGATATTGAGTCTCATGCAGTCGAGTTCATTGAAGACTGATACAATATCTTTAAAATAACACGAAAAATCCATTCAAATAAGCATGAAATTATGATTAAAAGACTTTGCGCCAATGTTATTGAAAATAAAGTAGCATCAAAATGACTAATGATAAAAACAACAATGTGTGATTTTGTAGTTAATCTGAAGAAGTTATGTTGGTTATGAATTGTAGTTACTTGTTAAAAAAGCATTCACTAAAATATAACAATTTCTAGGTAAAGCAATTGTTAATAAGTGGAAAAATGCTCCGCATTTCAGAAATTGTATTATTTAATATTTTGTGATATTTTAAAAATGTTCATGAGAAATATTTTAATGAAATTTATGAAATGAGTCAAATAAAAAAATCATTCAGTTAAGCTGTACTTTTTTTGCAAATTTAAATTTCGATAACAGTATTTTAAAAAATTGGCGCTGACTTCTAAAATTTCAATTTAATATAAAAATTTATATTGCTATTTTTAATCTTTTAGTACTTATTTGGAAGCCGCTTTGAATTTTTCAATAAAAATTTCTTTTTCGATTTTTATTTTTGAATTGAATTGAGTTTCTAAGGCCTCAAAGAAGTATCCATTTTATCCAATATTCTAGGTCACACTAAGCTGAACCACAAAAAATTCTTTGATTCCAAGAATTTTCCGCATACCAGTTTGGAAAGAAATTGTGCGAAATAAATATTTAGTCTACTAAAATGAATCCGCAATCTTCAATTTTAAGAATTTAACTTCAGATTCGTAACCTTGGTCTCCGAAACTCCCCGTCACCGATATTGGAAGAACTTGAATGAATGAATGAATGAAAAATGTGGTGATACTAGATCATCGATGCCTGGGCCTCCATCGGGCTCTTTACATCCTACCATAGATGCAGGTTATTCGAGGCCGATCGCCTTTGCGAATCCAAGCAGCTTCGTTAGTTGAACTTGCCTAACTGCTTCCGGTAACAAAACTGTTTCTCCGAAATATCTCTGTCTCAGTCCGTTGAGTGTTGGGCACTCTCTGAGGACATGGTCAACAGTTTCATCCTCCTCCAGACACCATCGCCTTCGACACCGACTCTATGAAGATAGCCCCTGAGGTGACAATGTCCTGTCAACGATCCCACCAGAATTCGCAGCTCTTTCCTTCCCAAGGAGAGAAGCTCCTTAGTATGCAGTGTGCTAGGCTCAGTTATATGTTCCTTAGCGCACCTCATTCCAGGAGCTCCTCTCCATTATTTATTAAATTTGCTTTCCAGCAACGATTTTAGTTCCCTTTTGGCAATAGCAATTTAAACAGGTAGTATTGGTTGTGGTCCATACGTTTCAGTTACCGAACCCAACATTACCAGACGGTCTACTTTCTCATTCCCGTGTATGCCCGAGTGACTCGTGACCCACACGAGTCTGTCTGTGCAGCCATTCCTTGTTATACCATTTAGTACGTCCTTGCACTCAGACACCAGTCGCGAAGTTCCGACACTGGACTTCAGTGCCAATATTGTAACCTTACTCTCTGAGCATATCTTTATTACCCTATTCCTGTCTATATTCCTCCCACAGAGATAGGCACACTGCAGAATAGCATAACTTTTCGCTTTAAAGATTGTCTCACATTGTTCGAGAGAGTAGTACACTCTGACTCCTGTGCTCCCGCCGAATACTCCGGTTCGGCTTTTTCATCTTGTCGAGATCCATTAGTATACCACCAGGATCTATTTTTCGGAAGATTTTGTTCTTCCTCCCAATCCTCTCTACTTGGCAGAAATATCTTCAGGGAGAGGTTGGGTTTTAAAAGCGGCATGGTGTAATTTGTCCGCATGGCGAGTGATGGACACCTCTCCACCGAGCTTTTGCAGACACCTGAGTAGCGGCCCGTTCCAATTCCAAGATGTCTCAGGCAACTGAGACTATAAACAGTCTTCAGGGCCTCATTCTCTAAGTATAAGTGAAGAGGAGGCGGGTTCACCAGGACTTCAAGAGTGTTTGCGCTTTGTTGTACTAGGCCACCATACAATAGCGGCCTACGTTATCATGGGGCGGATCACCATAGTGTGTATCCAAAATAGCAGTTTAGGTATCAGTCCCCATGTGCACCCAAACACTCGTTTACAAGCCCAGAAAGCACATATGGCATTCTTGGTTTGAGTTTCAATGTGATCATTCCAGCTCAGTCGTGAGTCTAGAATTACTCCCAGGTATTTAACTATCCCCTTTAAGTGAAGAGTCCTTCCCACCAACGTAATTGTGGGAAGTCTCCCCATTTTCCTCTTTTTTATGTAAAGAGTACTACCTTGGCCTTGTCCGGGTTTATTCCCAGTCTTTCTCCGTGGCACCATCGTTTCGCGATCCATAGGGCCCGCATCATTGGCCCCTCCAGGTCCCGGATATTGCGACCAGGGCACATAACGGCCAGGTCTGTGTATACAAACCGGCATTATTCAGTTCACTCAACGGGCTGTTCACCATAAGGCTCCAAAGCGATAGTACTCCTCCTTGTGGACAGCCCCTACTTGACAGTGCTTTAACAGTCACATTGTTAAGCTCAGCATATATTATTCTATGAGTTAACATTGCTCTGATCCACGCGACTACAGTCGAGTCAGAGCCTCGACGCAGAGCATTGCGTATCGAACCGTGAGATATGTTGTCGAATGCCCCCTCGATATTGATAAAGGTACCTAAAGTTTTTATTTAACAATTAAGACCTGAAAAAACAGTTTTTTCGAGTTCTAGGAAAAGTTATTGTTTTCAGCAATAAATTTTCAAACAAAAGTTATGTGCATTGAAAATACCTAGAAGATGAGCTATAGCACATCCAAATCAGATAACTTGTTCTTTGGTGATTGGAAAAAAAAAACATGCTAAAATGGCTGTTTTTTCAATTGTTAATAAACATGAAAAAATATATTGCATTAACTTTATACTGCACTGAAAGAAGCGTCTTGTTGCAAACAAGTGTGCTAAATTTCAAGTAAAAATATGCAATAGTCTTTTGCATAGTGAATTTGTTTATGAGTTTTTTTATTGTTTATTCTGAACGATCTAGAAGTCGTACAGCGACTGCGCAAATGAAAGTTCGAGATATATTAACAATAACAAAACAAAAGAAATTAATTGTTGATTTTAAATTGTTGAAACAGATAAACAAAGTCGGGGTTCGTTTTTTTTGTTATAAACAATTGATATCGAAATGCCGATAAATGGACGTGGTAGGTGAGATTTTGGTGCATATTTTAAAAAAAAAATTGTACGACCCTTAGAAGCTGAGAGAGTTTTTTTCCAAAAAATCTTTGCTGCCTTGTTTATTATTAAGAAATTATTTAAGTAGGAACTCATAGGAAGAAGGTTAAACTATTCTATGTAGCAGTTTTTAGCTCAAAGTACTGCAATAGTTTAAAGTTGTAACCATTCCGAGAGTCAAAAAATGAGCAGTGGAGAGGGTGTGTTCTTTCAGCCTGCGGCATGCGGAATAAAACATGACTCGGAATTTTCAAATTCGTTTAATTAGGAATATTAAAAATCAGATTGATTTTTGATGTACCACTGATATTTATCCAGTTAAAGCATAAAACATTTGTCGCCAAATTATTGGTTGTGCAAGAAAAACACATGATAACTTTTTTGTATATTTTATTGCAAGAACATTTTCCCATACAAAATTTTTTGCTAACATACATATTTTTTGCTTAAATATTTCATTATTATCATTATAATTATCATTATCATTCCCATCGTCATCATTATTATCACTTTCATCATCATCATTACCGTCATCATTGACATAATTATTATCATCATCAACACCATCATAAGTATAATAATCATAATTATTTTCGCCGCTATTATTTTCATCATCGTTGAAAGAAATATTACAATAATTCTCGATGGCCTCGACTGGATAATCGCTTACAATATAATAGTCAATGTATTTTACATCTAGAAAAGCTGATTTTTAATATTCCTAATTAATAATCTACTGTTGACCACAAAAACGGTAAAATTGTAATTATGCATAAAATGTATAAAACTTCAATAATTTGTTTATTGCTATGTTTAACAATAATTCGATTACAAAAACATATCATCCATTGTTCATATCTCATCAATAAACCAAAAATTAAAAATAAACGAAAGGTCTCTACGACCAATACTCGCCGAGATATTCTCATTTCCAGCGAAACGAATTTTAAAGTCACGTTTTTCACCACCCGCCGTAGACTGAAAGAACGCCCTCCCCCCTCCACTGCTCACTTTCTGATCCTCGAAGTAGGTGCAACTTTAAACTAATGCAACATCAACAATTTTGAAATAATTGAGTTGAAAACTGCTGCATATAATAGTTTAACCATGTCCCTTTGAGTTCCTACATAAATAATCCCTTAACGCCATTTTAAATTTTTTTAAAATAATTTTGGTTTCGTTTTGTACTACCACAAAACCCCCCATACCAATTTTTGGAGAAAATTTGACAAAATTTGTGTGTTTGTCCTCCACATTATCAGCCCAATCTTGGATTTAATTGAAACAATTTTAAACAAATTAATTCGAGACCTCCGCAGTAACTTCGTAGGAAAAAATGGACAAAAGTCTGTATCAGAAAGCAATTTTAAAGGATAACGTATTCTAATGATACACCTGAGATCATACTCTAATCTATGAAACTTAACTTATGGACCCCATACCCATAAAGCCCAATCCCGTCAACCCTGAACTCCTGAACCCAAAGCCCCATACCCATAAACCCATAAACTCCAAACCTATGAACCATACCTTTAAAGCCTAAATCCACAAACCCCAATCCCATAAACTCCTATTTCGTTAAACGAAAAGCAAATTCGGACACTCGCGAGTGGGGTCCATAGGTTAAGGGTTCATGGATTAGGGTATTGTCGCAGGTGTACCGTTAGAAAACATTTACTTGAGTAATTAAAAAAAATTGTCTAAATTCTTTAAAATTTGTATCTGATGCAGACTTTTGTCCATTTTTTCCCACTGTGCGCCATTCCGGAGTAATTGGTGTACATACAAAATAATAAAAAAGTGGTACAAACCAAAGTTGATATTGAAAATAAGTCATAATATTGCATTGTTATCGAGTTTATATATGTATATTTTAGTTTAATTTAATAATCAGAAGTGAAGTTGACCCTGAAATGAACTTGGAATACACGTTCAAGGTCACAATATCACATTGTCATTGGGTTTTTATGTGCATCAAATTTTAGCTTGCTCGAATAGTCGGTAATGAGATAGATCTTGAAATATATGCTCAAGGTCCTTTCCATCATTATCCAGTTCTAAGCAAAAATACTGTTATTAAAGAAAATAACTTACTTATCTCCAGACTTCTAAAAAGGACTAATTTGTGTATTAGGTCTACTTTACTTTTTGAAAATATTTGGTCGCTTTTCTTCTTAAAATTCAGAAAACGAATGATGAGTGTTTATCTCCGATACTCGAAAAAATAATAGGGGAATTAAACAAGTCTGCGCAGGTCTAAGACTCCTTCTCTGCTGCTCTGGTTCAAGTCTGTACATGTTTGCTATCTCACGTACTTGCACCATGCATTGTTATCCAATGCACCAGTTTTTATATGTTAAAAGTAATGTGATCACAAAACAATGACTTATACAATAATTTTATATATACCTAATTAACATACAAAATAGGTAATTTCTTTGTCTATTTTGCTATAAGTATTATATAAGTACATAGGTACAGTGTTTGTTAGGTATATAATGACGTTTACAGAACGTCTAAATTTTGGTGATGATCTGTCGATATAGGATCTACTTTCGTATCTCTATATCTCGACGTGGTAATAACATCACTTTGCTTAACGTCATATCAAAATGGCTGGAAGAGTTAAAGGTGAAAAAGAATTGTGGCGCAAAACATCATCGTAAAGTTATTTAAGGTATAAACAAGTCTGTCATTAAAATTTTGACCAGAGGAGGTGGTGTCAAACGTATTACTGGTTTGATTTATGAAGTAACCTATGGTGTTGTAAAAGTATGCAATCAGGGATGCTGTAACATATACCGAACATGGAAAAAGAAAAACTGCAACCGCAATGGACGTCGTATATGCCTCAAAAGTCAAGGGCAAACTTTGTATGGCTTTGGCTACCATTCAAGATCTCTTGTGATGACAACAAAAGGGAAAAATTTACATCTCATACAATGCTAATTTTTTTCCTGTGGATATGGACTCCTAGCAGGTCGCATTTCTGGGAGTCTATATGGACCAGTTTGGAAATTAATGTCCTAGAATATATTAAAATAAAAATATCAATACTTTATTCCCTACGAACATATAACAATCCATAGCGCCAATATGATAATATGTACAAATTTAAAATTTTCCCTATAAGATCGTAGTTTCTTAGTTAAAGAATATGTTTTCTTCGTCCTTTATTCTGTTTCTGTGTTCTGCCGAACTATATTCAGGGAACCTATTATTCTACAATGGTCACAAGAAAGAAATTCAAATAGGTGTAGAATTTTTAATAACAAAACGAGTAAAAGAAAATATAATTCTGTACAAGGGAATATCAGACTGCAAGTCTGCAAGACATGGAGGATGCAGATTATTCAGTGTTATGCTCCAATATCAGCATATTCCGATGAAAACGTTGATATCTCTTACAGAGAGATCTCAATAGCAATAAATGAATTAAATTACTAACAGAGAACGATCATCGAAGACTTTTATGCCATCATTGGTCAAAATAGGAGAAAACAGAAGAATATATAGGAAAATATGGATTGGAACAAAGAAATCGTAGGGAAGCGATGTTTCTAACTTTTATAGAAAAGAGTATACAATATGCAATGAATACCTACTTTCATTAGAAAACACAACGAAAATAGACATAGACGAGTTTAGATGGCAATACTAAAAATGAAATTGCCTGCATTATGACAGATCATCGCACCACAGTCAATTATAGTGTTCCAACTACTCTCGGCAAGAGGGACTTAAGACATGCGTGAAAGCTAATTTAATGAATGCTGATGAGATGTCTCAGGATGAAGAGTGCCAAGAAAGACATAAATACCTTATTATGAAGTTTCTCCCTCCGAAGAGAAAATAAATGCGAGTTCTAATGAAATTATGACCGAAAATTAATGCTGGGTCATCTGTATAAGATTTACGTCGTATATGATCCAATGTGACAATGGTATCTTAAAAATATCATGCAATATATCCTGAAAATTCTCACTTCAGCCTGGTGATTATTTCGACCATGTCGGTCACTTTTGTTCTTCCTCTTATCAAGTTATTTATCTTTTTTTGTTTCAGTCAGAAATTCAGCATTAGACGTTCCATAGCTCTTTGCGCCACCTTAAGTTTTGATATTATTTCTGCCGTACACCTCCAAATTTGTTCCATATGCTAAGATTGGCAAGATGCACTAATTAAGGACCTTAGATGTAAAGGTATGTTTCCATATATAAGAATATATGGAAGCAGTTTGTCCTAATTTCTTTTCGATTTTATTTATTTCATTAGTTTTGTCTAGGTTTGTAAAATATCCTAGGTATACATATTTAGTTACGTTTCCTAGTCGTTTTTCGTTTAGAAATATGATCGGATCTTCTTTGCACATAGCTTTAGTTTTATCATTATTCTTTTAGGCCAATCTGCTTTGCTTGTTCTTTTAACTCACGACCATATTCTTTGGATCTCCATTATTGCTTGGTACTTGCACTATGTCATCTATAAATCTTAAATTGTTTAGTAGTTTTAGGCTTTTTCAATGCACCTTTAAATCTCCTTTGAGTTTTTTGAATATTCTTTCGCATTGCCAGAGTAAACAATTTGGGTGAAATTGTATCTTCTTGTCGTATCACCCTTTGAATTAGTGATTCATTAGTGTCTGTATGTAGTACAATTGTTGATGTGTGCATTCTTATATATTTTACTAAGTAAATTTGCATAGTGTTTACCTATCCTTGCTTTCATTAACTCCTTTTCCAATGCCCGGTGTTCGATTATGTCGAAAGCCTTTTTGAAGTCTATAAAAGCCAAACATATACGACGATTATATTTGTTTATTTCTTTCTGTTATAATATTGATGGTAAATAAATATTCATATGTACTAAAATCTTTTCTAATCACAGCCTCTTCAACCGGTTGATACTTATAAAGTTTGTTCGTTATTTTGTTGCATATTATTCTCATGAACAGTTTTAAAAGTTAAGGAAGCTAAATTATGGGACGGTAGTTTTGTATTTTAATATTGTCTCCTTTTTAAAAAAGTGACATCATTACCACATTATTTTATTTTTCAGGTATTCTCTGCTCTTGGAGATATATTGTGAATTATTTTTGGTTTCTAGAGTACCATCGATACTCCCTTCTTCACCATTTTGACAAGAACGTTGTCATTTCCCGGTTCTATATTATTTTTAGTTTGATGTAGATCATGTCGTATTTCTTCGGTATTATTTCGATTAAATTGTATCTCTAATCGTTATCAAGTATAAAGTAAATGTTTTAACTTAAAGCTACGAACTTATATATGGACAGTGTTCACTGAAGCGCACAGTTTTCACTTTACTGTACACACCTCATTAATTGGATGCTGCAAAGGAACGACTACCGAAGATTAGGTATTTTAGCACTAGGTTTACTGAAAATTCCATTAGTAGTTTTAATGTAAGCTACTTCTATAAATTTCCTTTTTTTCATGTTGCCGTAGCTTCAGACCATTTTATATAGTGTTGTTTGTCCCACGAATGTTCTGCAATACCAGATTCTGAAGTTTCTCCTTTTTGTATATGAGTTTTATTTTCCTTAATTCTAACTTCTAGTGGACGTACAGTTTCTCGAATATACATTTCACCACACTTACATGAAACTTTGTAAACACATTCTTTCTTATTGGCAGTTTTTACTTTTGTTTTTGTCAAATGAGCACTAAGGGTATTTTCTGATTTAATGGCTGTATTTATATTGTAACTGCTGGCAATTCATCTTATTTTCTTCGATGTTTCCTTAATAGACGGAATTGTGAAGAAGCAGTGTGTTTCTTGCTGTTCAGTGGTCTTTGTTCTAAGGTTATTTATACTATCGTCAATTAGTTTAGAAGATAGCCATTATGTTGTAAATCGGATTTAATGTTTGCCACCTCTTTTTCAAATGAATCGGCGTAATGGCATAATAATATAGCGCGATTATAAAGATTACGTATAATTCCTCGTTTTGATACAACATAATAATTAAAATTAAGATATTGTCCAGTATGTAGTGGCTTCCCGCATACTGAAGTTTGAATAATTTCGTTTGAGCGGTTCACCAGAACATCTAGGAAGGGCAATTGACCATTTACCTCTTTTCCCATGGTCAACTTAATTGTAGGTCATGTGGGGTTTAGATGTGTCAAGAAATCATTTAGTTCTTGATCATTAGGCTTCCATACAATGAAGGTATCATTGACATGTCTCAATCAGACTTTCAATTTCACTGTTGCTGTTTGTATGGATGGCACGAGTTTCGAACCATTCCATAAATCTATCTATCTATATATATATATATATATATATATATATATATATATATATATAATTTATTTTCGTATCTTAAACCTTTTGTTAAATATTTTTTTTCTAATATTTTCTTGGGTATAGGTTTTTCCATTAGAGAAACAAAGGACAATAATTTTCTTTCTGACGTTTCGCTCTACATAGCGAGCTTCTTCAAAAGAGCTAGGTATATTTATTTTATATCTACAAAAATTACAGAATTTTTTATATAATAAACATATATCACAGTAATTACACTTTTATATTTTTAATTTAATTAAAATTAATAAAAACAAAACAGATTTTAAAATAGTCTTAAAGTTTAAAATTTAAAACAACACAAACAGGTTTAAATAGTGAAGATTATAAAATAGTACATACCTTGAAAGTAGTTTTGTGTGTATGTTTAAAAATAAATTCAATTATGATCTTTGGTATGCAATTGACATGGATAGATTTGTTTTTATAAAAAGCAAAAAATAGGAGAAAAGATTATTATTTTAATGACGTTCTTTCACCTGTATGAGTGTATATGAAATCGTTCCAAGCATCATTACATTATTTCTCATATTTATTATAGAGTCGCTTCAAGCATCTTTTATTCAAAAATCAAATTATAGTATATCTGACTTAAATTTTTGACATCTTGCTTGTCATTTACAACATTTTTATCTTTTTTTATGTGTATCATTTCTTTGATGACTAATTTATAATAATTTCTGTCAGTATCTAAAATATGGGTGTTTTTGAAATCAAATTCTTGCTTAGATGTTTGTTCATGCTTATGTAAAGATGTCGATGCGTTTTTAGTATACTTGTGTCCATTCACTCTATTTTCAATATATTGTGTCGTCATGCCAATGTATTTCTTAGGACAATTTAGGCATGGAATTGCATATATTACGTTAGATCTTTTTTTGGTGGGAACTTTGCTTTTTAATTTCGTATAAACTGACCCAAGTAAATTGTTCGCCTTATGGCATACCGTTATGTTATGTTTATCTAAAATATATTTTATTTTTTCAGACAGTTGGTTTACATACGGTAATGCAATGAAAGTGTTTCGTGTTTTGGTATTGTTAATTTTATTTTTTTTTGTTTGTGGTATAATGTAAATAGGTTCTTTGCTTAATTATTTTTTTTATGAGTAGTTTAGGAAAATGGTTCATTATTAGGGTCTCTTCTACTTTTTTTAGCACTTCTGGGCGAAATTCGGGTGAAGATAATTTTATAGCTCGATCCACTAAGCCAGTATTTGAATTTAACTCTCAACATCCAAATAAACAAAAAAATAGTGTCATAATCGGCGCCACCATCGAGATGATGGCCTACCTGTACCACCATACCGAGAAGAAAGTGAAAACTTACCCTCCCCGCCACAGTGATACGGCAGAGGTACATGTTTCGTCAATACTAGACTCATCAGGGTACCGACATGCACCTGGCTGTGCAAAGGACAGATCGAAAGGAAGTATGCCAC
This sequence comes from Diaprepes abbreviatus, assembly GCA_034092305.1. Lineage (NCBI taxonomy): Eukaryota > Metazoa > Arthropoda > Insecta > Coleoptera > Curculionidae > Diaprepes > Diaprepes abbreviatus. Next base: position 2,264,806 of record JASJET010000050.1, read on the forward strand.
ACTGAATGCGGCTTCGCCGACCTTCCGCCGAATGACCGGATGGAGGAATCCGTGAAAGCCGCATAAACATATATATATATATATATATATATATATATATATATATATATATATATATATATATATATATATATATTCGAAATAATGGAGAAAATGAAGGACCCATGTCCACGTCGTCCTAAGCGTAGAACTTGTCCTTTACTTGAAAGTAAGCTTTTCGATCTGATAATGTTATATTATTTGAAAGTTTAGTTTTGATAATGTCTAGAAATTCCTCTAATGGCACATTACTATAGAGGCTTTTCACATCAAAACTTACTAGTCTGGCACATTATTAAAGAGACTTTTCGCATCAAAACTTATTAGTCTGTCGTCTCGCACTAGATTAATGCTACATATGATATTAACGATATGTGTGGAATTTTTAACATATATGTTCATCTTATCCTCTAAAGGCTGTTTGATTTTCAGAAGGGGCTCTTCTAGAGCTGGTTCTTGGTCTCAATGGTATATTAGTTTTGTAAATTTTCGATAGTCCGTTAATATGTGGTGGCTTACTGTAATGTGGTGTGAGCGCCAATCGAAGTTTGTCAGGTATATCATATACCTTTTTATGTCTTTAGTGTTCGATAGATTTTTGACTCTATAGATTTGGTTGAGTAACGAGCTAGCTGTCTATATTTTTCTATTTCCAGAATGTCTTCGAATTTCTGGAAATATATTACGACGTCAATAACTACCGTTGCATCTCCCTTATTTTATGGATTTATCCTTATGAAGTTTTTTTAAGGCTAATGTTTCTGTCTTGGAGAGGATTTGAATGGGATTTCTTTTATCTTCCAAGGTTGCTTTTATTTTCTGTCTAAACTCGTCGGAATGATTTTTATCGACTTGTATTGATTCTATGGAAAATATGATATCTAAAACAGGAATGCTTTTGGATGTTACTGCGAAATTATGCCGCTTATTCAATAATTGTTCTTCTGCTGTTGTTAGTATCCTTGAAGTTTGTGATGATTTTTCCAGAACTTGCTTCAGGTAGAGTTGGTTGTTGCTGTGATTTTAGTTTTTCAGTTTAATCTGATTTTTCTTTGACATGTTTTCTTTCAACTTGTTGCATATATTGTCTGTTTTGTTTAATATCATAAGTAGTATTAATCTAATCTAGAGCCAAACGATAGACTAATAAGTTGTGATATGGACAGTCTATACTAATATATATATATATATATATATATATATATATATATATATATATATATATATGTTATGTCGGATATTCTCACGGGTGTGATGTGTAATCGAAGGTCTTCGGGCATTCCGTGTATGTGCTGAGTCCCTCTCAGGACTGTAAGGCAGCTGACGTTTCGGTGAAATCTCATTCACCATTTTCAAAGTTCGTATATATATATATATATATATATATATATTTATTTATTTATATTTATATACATATATATTATTTTATTTGCCCTGTAACAATATCACTCTTAATATTAACGACACACACAAATTTTTTTATAGATAAGTAACATTACATGAAATAAGAAATTAGTCATTTTTAACCTTCAGACAACATTCAACGTTGCCAGATTTAATAGCTTTAAGTCCAACAAAAGAGAAACAGTGCACATTAAATAATATTGAACATTTTAATTCAAAATAGATAAGTTAATTTATGAATATTCCATAAAACTACACCAACTGACATATTTTTATTATGTTAATAAATTTTATACTTGTGTTTATGAATCATTGGTGATAATAATAATAATTAATCTGAACTCACCTGAGAAAGAGCAAATTGACATCGATGTTTTTAAACATCTGATCACGAATAACGGGGTACATTCAGAAATACAGTACGTATATTTGTGAAGGTTTTTTTAATTAAAGTTAAAAAATTTTTGGTACAAATCAATTATACTTAGGTATAGTTATTTATGCCTGGCGCCCAACAATTAAAAAAAGAAAAAATAAGAAGTATATATATATATATATATATATATATATATATATATATATATATGGACTGGAAAAGAGGTAGCAAATATTAAATCCGATTTACAACAGAGTGGTTATCCTTTAAAGTTAATTGATTGTGTTATAATTAACCTTAGAACATAGGGCATTGAACAGCAAGAAATGTATTCCTTCTTCACAATTTCGTACATTAAGGGAACCTCGGAGAAAATAATACGAATTACTTGCAGTTAAAATATAAAAACAGCCTTCAAATCAGGAAATAGACTTAAAGCTCATTTGACAAAAATTAAAGCAAAAACTTCCGATAAGGAAGAATGTGTTTATAAAGTTCCATTTGAGTGTCTTGAAATGTATATTGGAGAACAAGCCAGGGACAAACACCACCATATAAAATAGTCTGAAGCTGCGGTACTATATATGCTATCCAACATAAAAGAAAGAAAATCTATAGAAACGGCTTACATTAAAATAATATTGGAATCTTGAGTAAGCCCAGTGTTGAGATACCTAATCTTTGGTAACTTTAATCATTGAGGAGTGTACGGTAAAGCGAAAATTTCGCGCTTCAATAGAGACAGTCACTATATATAAATTTGTTGAGAACGTCTACATCTTTAACAGTTTTTATTTTATTTGTGAGGATGAAATATATTTAATTTTTGATGTGTTTTGGGAACTTCCTATATCATATATATTTTATTAACGTTTTTCTTGAAGCAGGTGTTGGCGATTGTTAAGTTCTGGTAACATGCATATTGAAACAGTCTTTCTCCCCGTTTATTTTTCTCCGCAATTCCGAAATTTCCCAAATATTGTCCCTGATTGGATCTTTTCCTTAATTTGACACTGAAGTCCTATGTATACCCTAGAGCTTGTAGATTGCACTAGTCTGAAGAACATTTCTGTACGCAGACATAAATCGTGAAGTTACAATTCTAGACTTAAGTGACAATACGGTAGTTCTATTGTTAGCTTTTTACATATATTTATTACAATCAGAATACGATAAGGAAACAAAGGAAACAATCTATTTTAATCATTTAGTCTACTATGAAAAAAATAATATTTACGTTAAAAAAAGACGATAAGAAACAAGGTATTCTCTATAATTTAGTTTAAAGTTTAAATTAATATTATCTTTATACGTTCAATAATTTTAAAATAATTATGCATTATTATACGTTCATAAAGAAAAATCTATTTATAATATCGGCCCATAAATTAAACGTATTGACTTGTTTGATATTATAGGCTAAGGGTTTTACATACGTCAAGGCCACTTACAGAGGACCGACCCAAAAGTATGTACGATAATAGAACTGTAGACGTCAACTTCATAGATTGAGTATATGGCAAAATTTATTGTGGTTCCGCCTGGAGACCTCGGCCAGAGTCGGAATCAATATGTGTTTGGCATCCATGCACATTATAAAGTAATTAGATTGATCATATAGTAAACTGAAAATATCTGCACTTTGCTATCCGCCATTGTGGGAACAGTTCACTCATGTCAACACTGACTTTACTGTCGTCAATATGAAAATTATACACGTGAAATATAATCGATAATCCGTAAATGACAAGGTTGAAGCAATTCGAATGGTTTTGCGAATTTTTGATGATACAAGGGGTAGAACGAATGGATAAAATAAAGAGAAAATAGCTGTATTACGTTGTCATCTCACCTGACTGACCTAAATCGTGTTAATTGATTGTAATCTCTGAATGCCTACGATACTATTGGTCGGTCATAAAAATAAATTGATTAGAAAATTTACCCCTTATTTCACTAATATGGCCTAACTTGAAAACTGGTCTAAGTTGACAGTTAAGGGTTTAAACTGACACAAGCGATACTAAGTCAATTAAGTTTTGAATATTTAAAATAAAAACGTGAAAAAATCTTTTTTTTTTATTACTGAACCGATAAAAATTTAAAATTTTATTTAATTTCAGGACACAACTATGTTTCTTACATTTATAGCTAGGTTTCTATTCATAATATCCCAATATATGCATTTATTTGTTGACATATGTAATATAAATTATGACAATATCATACGCAAAACAAAACTGTCCGACTAGGACTTCTATGGCAACTAGAGCGAGTGATAGTCTTAAACCTTCTCAGTAAATTTAGCTATTTATATTTTTAGTTGCTAAAAATAAGTCTAAATTGTTGAATTAAAAAAGCAGGATGGTGAAGAACCGTCTTTTCAAAATCATTTCAGCCAATTTCACTAAGAAGGTTTAAGACTTAAACTCGATCTAGTGGTCACGAAAAATAGACCTACTAGTCGACCAGTTTTGTTTTGCTTATGATATTGTCATAATTTATATTACATATGTCAACAAATAAACGCGGACATAGGGATATTAAGAATATATAAGTTATTAACAGGTTGTACACCGAAGAAATCAAGAAATAGACGGGCTTTGTATTTCAGTGTATGTTTTATTAATATCGGCCAAGCGCTTTCGGTCTAACTTAGACCATCCTCAGGGCTCAGACCTCGTCAAAGGGCACACCTTAACCCTGCCAGTATGAGAGCAGTCGCCAGCCGTAGTCACCACACAGAACAAATTTTATACAATTAAAAATTTTTTTTTTTAAAACTTTGTCACAAATTAAAATTAAAACCAAAACATTCAACATACTAGTACATTAACATTGGTAAAACAATAAACCTCTTTAATAAAAACCCAAATGAGTGAGGTTAATTTGTGACAAAGTTTTTTAAAAAATTTTTAATTGTATAAAATTTGTTCTCTGTGGAGGCTACGGCTGGCGACTGCTCTCATAATGGCAGGGTTAAGGTGTGCCCTTTGACGAGGTCTGAACCCTGAGGATGGTCTAAGTTAGACCGAAAACGCTTGGCCGATATTAATAAAACATACACTGAAATACAAAGCTCCTCTATTTCTTGTTCTCTATTAAGAATATAAACTTAGCGATGAAACCTTGGAATATGTAAGAGAAATAGTTGTATTCTGAAAATAAATAAAATTTTCCATTTTTGCCGGTTTAATAATAAAAGAAAAGTATTTTTGCATTTTTAGGGTTTAAAACTTTTTGACTTGTTGTTGCTTTTTTCAGTTTGGATACTTTGCTGTCGGTTAGGTTAGATCATGTTAGTGAATTCGTTTTTTTTTTTGAAAAAATTATTATTAATGAGGCTGTATTGCCGCTATTTTTAATGTTTTCTAACTTTTCACTAAAATATTCTTAGAAATAAAAATTTCAGATAAATTTGAGTTTACAGACATGCAAAATTATTACAGGAGGTCCTTTTCATATCACACTAGCACACGAATTTGATAAATAAAACTATTAAGCTGGTGCACTAGCATGAGCTTGCTATATCAAGATGTTTTTCTACGGCTTGTTCTGATTATGAATTTTCATGACAATTACTGTAGTTTTTCAAAGTTAAAAATCTAATCTGAAATTAACATTACTTTCAGGAGTACATCTTTTTTCAAATGGGTCATAACTAGTAACGAACAGGAAAAAAATATGATAAATTTGACGATATCGTAGTATAAGATTCATTATTTCTGTAAGGTAACGAAGTATTTTATTGATAAAAAATGAAATTTTATATATTACAGTAGATATCGGTTTTAACTCGCTGTATTAGTGAATGTAATGAATATTTATAATATTTTTATTTTAGTTATATTTTTTGGAAAATAAAAATGAAACAAGAATCCAATTTCCATTATATATACACTTTGTGTAACATAATAATTAAAAGTTCAATATATGCCAATTTCTATGTTAGATTTGTAATTGTACTAATTTTGTTAAAAATTTGACTTATCTATTATCATGTATTGATATGTAAAGACTTATTATATCAGAAATTAATTAAAAGTTCAAAATACTAGTACAAAAGTAATTAAATATAGTTTCAAAATATCTTGGAGTCCGTATACAAATATGTTATGGTTCTAAGTGAAGCATAAAAATAATGCAGATTTTCGGTATGTAAAATAACCACACGATTTCCAGTTCTATACTAACATATTTACTCAAACACATTTGAAATTCATTGTAAGTAATCAATTATAGAAAGCTAAAGATTTTAAAGTATTTGATCTACTAATAATAGAGAGGATTTTGAGTATCTTAGTTTTAAAGAGGTAAGTCTAAAATAATTATTTTCATCAAAACAAATTATAAAAAATAAAGAAACAAAAATTTGTGAGAAATTTGAGACTTTTACTAAAGTAAGTAACATTCAATTTTTAAATAAGGTTATCTGCAGCATTTCACCTACCAACGCTGTGCTAAACACTATTCTATACTCCACAATTAAAACCAAATTACAAACCAAACGGCTTCGCACTCCCTCCAGGGATTATTGACTCATACTAGGTATACAAAGACACCAAAAGTATGAAGCTCTATGGGGACCCTTTCCATATTATCGGGCTCTAGGTGGCGTGGTCTGGCTACAAACATTCGGACGGTCCGCGCTGTTGCAAAAAGAACCACTTTCTGCATCGGTTTATACAGATGCTCACTAAGGCCCAGTCCCCTGATGTTCTGCAGTACGTTCTTTGGTATCACTCCAGTTGTTGATAGTATGATAATCGTGTGGATGCTATTGGTTTCCCACTGTCTGCAGATTTGCAAATACGGATCTCTCATTGTATTTTGGTCTTAGGTTGTTGTTATTAGGAATAGTCAATAAGTAAAGTTCACCTAAAAATTTTATCTGTTAGTATAATTTCTGGTCTATTATGAGTAATTATTTGATCTGTTAGAACCATTCGGTCCCAATATAACTTGAACTCATTGTTTTCAGGAATGAGATCTGGATTGTATTTGTAGCAAGGCACTTTTCCTACCTGCAATAGTTTTAACTTATCTGCAAACTCTTGGTGAAGTATCTTAGCGGCTGAGTCTTGTCTTTTCTTTTATTCGATTGCGGCAAACGCTTGGCATCCTCTAGTTATGTGCTGGATTGTCTCTGATGTTCGACAGCCATATCTACATTGATCGTTTTCTATTGAGGGATCTCTGGTGATGAACTTCCGATAGTTCTTCGTCGGAATAACCTGGTCTTGGATAGCTAACAAGATGCCCTCCCTTTCTGGAAACATCTGTCCTGAAATCAACCAGTAGTTCGATGCTGACTTGTCGACATTTTCCTGGATGACCTCATTTTGATGCCGGGCATGAAGTGGTTTCTGTAGCCAGGCTTGTAACTTCTCTTGGTCTATTCGTTGGTCAGAAGCAATATCTCGTTCCCTCAGCTATAGCGGCGTTGAATCGTCTGCCTCGCATATTGCTCGATATAGTGTGGAAGAGTCTGCGAACCTGTGCAAATATGAACGTAAACTTATTATTTATTGGTGGAGATGCTTACCAATATCAACCAATCCTCTTCCTCGTTGGTGTCTTGGGAGCATCGTACGTTCAATAGCACTTCAAGGGTGGTGTTTGTATGCTTTTGGTAAGAGTGTTCTTATTTTTCTTTGCAGGTTTTGGATGTTCGTTCTGCTCCATTTTACAATTCCAAAAGAGTAGTTAAGGGCAGGGCATGCATACGTGCTGAGCACCTTAAACAAATTTCTACTATTTAGACTAGTTCGTGACATCCTTCTTACTCTCCTGACAAATTCGGTGGTCAATTCGGCCTTCATAGTGCGATTGTTAATTCGTTTAGCCTGTTTCATACCTAGGTATTTGTATGTTTGTTTTGCTTCCATTACAGCTATAGTTTCACCGTTCTGCATTTCAAATGCTCACGGTTATATCCTTCCTTTAACAATGTTCAAAATACGGCACTTACCAAATCCAAACTTCATTCCGATATCCCCGGAGAACTCTTCCAAAATTTTCAGCATTTGCTCCAGCTGGTTTATGGTAACAGCCATCAGTTTAATATCAGTATTATTATGATTATTATTTATCGGTACATAAAAATCTGAACCCAACATACCAACGACCAAGGTCCTTCAGCATAAGAAACCTATATATGGTACACAAAGTCATGGCGAAGAGTAGGGTCGACACAGCAATGACACTCAGAAAGCCAGACAGTAGCTTCACGGAGAGCGAAGAGGGAAGAGCATTACCCTTACTCAACACTCACTTTTAAGAGAGCAAGCCTAGCACCCCGAATGTTGCAACAGAACATGCCTGTCAGAGAAGGTATCACGATTGCCAGACACATATGCAATAGCGATCGTCTAAAATGGGCGAGGAGTACCTTCCGGTCAGCCCAGGAATCGATAAAATAATCCCGGCCCTGGTCTAACAAGGGCAGGAAGAGATTTTATCAGACATAGTAGGTATCAGTGAAAGTTGCCTTGGACTGGACTACTTACCAGAAATATACAGAAGGGTCAGAGTCAAAAACATTCCGAGGGCGGGAAAAAAGGACACTACTCACCCTAAATCCCTGCGACTCATCAGTTTCATATCGTTTAATTTAAAAATGATGGAGAGAGCAGTAGATAATTATATTAGAACAGAAATTATTAAACAGGCTCCACTGCACCCTCATCAACATGCGTATCAAGCGGGTAGATCTATGGAAACCGCACTAATGTAATTAACAGATGAGATTCAAGATGCATTGAATAGCAAGGAAATCATAATTTGTACGCTTCTTGATATAGAAGGGACTTTTGACAACACTCAATACGAGGCAGTTAAAAGAGCATTTGCTTACAGGAGAGTGGACGAAACGACGTCCAAAGGCATGACTTCTTTTCACTAGAATAGCGGAGGGATAGGACAGGACATTATCGCTCTCTGTATGACCAAAGGATGTTCTCAGGGGGATTAGCTTCTCCACTTATTTGGAGCTCCTCTGTGATGTAACTGAACTTGACATATCTAATCAGGACTATGCCGATGACGTGATCGTGAGAGCGAGGAATAAATTCGAGAATCCCTCTGTGACATAGTCCAGAGAGAGCTTGAACACACTAAGGAATAATGCCAGATTATGGGACCAATAATCAACCCCATCAAAACCACCTTTACAAGGAAAAGAAACCTCAATCTGAAAACGATCTAAATGGATTGAAACGTGATTGAGTAAAAGTCAGAGGTTAAATATCTGGTCCTGACCCTAGATAATAAACTTCTCTAGAACAAGCATGAAAAAGAAGTCATCAACAAGGCTATAAAAGCTTTAATAGTCTATAGAAATTTTGCAAGAAAGAGCTGGGGTACCCAAAAATTTTGCAGTGGATGTACACTGCAGTAGTGAGACCAATCATCACATATGGGGCAGTGATTTGGAGCAAAAGAAGCAGCCTGGCCAATACCAGAGCAAACCTATCGAAATTTCAAAGACTTGCCTGTGCGTGTATAACTAGAGCAGTGAAATCCGGCCCAGCGACCACCATGGAAGTAATCCTAAACCTTACACATCTACCTATACATTTGGGGAGTATAGGGAGGAGGCCAATTTATAGAATGATGAAAGATGAGGTCATAAAACAAAGTCCCAATCTCTTATCCAGAAATCAACAAATCTGGTATATGCCAAAACATAAAATGAAAAAGAAGTTCAACTTTTTAAAAAAGTTCAACACAAATTTGAGTCGTAAACGTGAATAGGACAGAAACACCATTGAAACCTTTAACAAGAAATCCATTAAACAGTATACAGATGTATTCGAAACAACGGAGGGAACTGGAATAAGAATGTATGGATCCGATACCAGACCATACAAAAACTTGAGTAAGTCACCAAGCATATTCCAGGCGGAAATACCTGTCATTAGGAATTGTATTCACTTCAGCAAGGAAAAAACTATCACAGACAGAAGATGGTCATCATGTCGGATAGTCAAGCAGCCAACAGTGCGCTGGTTTCTCAAGTAATCAGCTCTAGGATGGTCTCGGAATGCCAAGAAGAACTAAATGAATTGAGTAAGAATAATAAGGTTCGCCCTTATGTGGACAATGGGACACACCAGGGTAAAGCGGAATGAAATAGTAGAAAATCTCTCGAGAAACAGGGCTGAGACACCATTTCTTGGACTTAAGCCTTTCTACGGAATCAGTAGCAGTATAATGCTGGAAGAACTAAAAAGAGAGGAAGAGATCAGGAGATCGAGTTACCGGACGGATTTGCAATGAATGAGGCAAGCAAAGATCCTTTTTAAACTACAACCAGAAGAGATTCAAAGAATACATAAGCCTAAATAAAAACCAACTCAGAGTTCTGACAGAGATCCTGACTGGGTATTGCCACTGAAGGGATACCTCAAGACACTCGAATTGGCATAAAGAGATTCTGCGAGGAGGAAGACGAAACCTCTATACACGTCCTTTCAAAGTCCATTTAACTTAGCAACAGTAGGGGAACACAATAGATCTATTAGGCCGCAGTATAAAAAAAAAAACATTTTTATACACATACATACGTACATACATGGTACATTTGATCTCTAGCCCTCTACAAATCCTTACAAAATAAAAATAAAGTATATTAGATTGAATATGAGCTCTGCTTGTGTCTGGCTAGCCTTTGGTTTTGATCCCTGGTCTTATAGGGTTCCATTATCATTGGAAGAGTTTTAGGTTTCCTTTCAAACTTGGTTATCAGGACTGGAAGTCTTGCAGTATTAGGCTGGATGTTTAGTGAACTCATATAGCAATTGATTGGACGGTTTATGTGGTCGATTGATAAAATGACGGATTTTAATAAAAATACGCAGAACTCTTGTTTCGACTGTTTCAAAGTTTAACGGTAAAGGTTGTCTGCAATTACTGTGTATAGGGGCATATATTCCAATACACGTCGACATATTTCTTTGTATATCTGAGTTACTATTTTTCTCCATAACCTTTTATCTTCATATATTACACTCCTAAAGTGTTTGACTCTTGATATGTATTTTTGTTTTACAGTTGTAGAGTACTTATTTAAGATAATTTTGTGATTTAGTTTTATACCTAAATATTTGACTGATGGCTTGGTCAATATTACTTGGTTATTAAGTAATATAATAAAAATGGAAAGAATAAAGTTTTCACAACTTAACAACAATAACCATGACAGTATTTTTTTGACAGTTAACTTTACTTGTATCAGGATTAGCAACAAAAAATAATTTAAATTCCATTGTTACCTAAACCACTTTATCTGACAGCTCAAAGTCAATTTGTCATTAATTTTATTTTATGAAATCCGCAATGGCAACCAACTGCCTGCATAGTCAATAGGCATTAGAGTTACTGCATTAGAGAAAGAAAAGACCAAAAAGATACCCTTATTCATAGAAAAATCATCATACCATTCTTTCAGTGAGAATTTCTCCAGTAAATTAACATATTTAATGTTTTCTTTTTTATACATATCTTAAGCCAAATATTATACCGGATTTGTTTCATTCATAGCAACCATCAGACCAACAACTGGATTTTAAGCTGAAATTTAAAAAGTATTTTACCACTACGACGTTATATTTTGAACAGAAGAATGCTAAAGACATCCCAAATGTGTGTGTATGTGTGTGTAGGTGTGTATGTGTATATTTAGGCATCGCCCAGCTCGCAGGTCAACTCAATATGGATGGGGTCCTTAAAATTCATGTTTTTAAATTTTTTACTTAATTTTAATTATTCGCTTTCTTATAGGAAAGCTTTTTATGAAGATGGTGATGAAACCAAGATGAGGTGGAGAATTATATAAAAATCGTAAAATATGTTTTAAAGATACTTGTTACATGTGAATGTGTCTCAGACATACCATACGCCATTATAAATTTTTGTTATACAGGATAGCACTTACAGCTGTTGCCAGCCTTTTTTTTTGATAAAATACATACAACATATACCGTAACACATATATTATTTCGGTATTATTGTCACAATCATAAAATCTTGACTTAACAAACTTCTCAAATTTAAATTATTATGAAGTTTATGGACGAAATGATATAGAAGAGCTTTATTTTAAACGTATAAATTAGAACGTTTTTAAACACCCTTTCAATTTGCGCCTAGTAATTAATTGCAATATTTCTAAGTGTTTAGTACCTTCGATATAAGGTCGCAAGTTGACAGACGTTTTATTTTTAATGATGAATTGACTCCAAGGACCATTATAAGTATCTCTAATTTTTAAATATTTGTGACATGATGCGGTACATTTTTCGAGACTTCAGTTGTAGTGAGCGCCGAAAATCTTTAAGTAAAAAATGTTTGATGAATAATTTAAATTTAAATAATTAAATTTGGTGGTGCCTTTTATTGGCATATTCGAACTGTAGTATCCCAATATTTGTTATTCCAGTTTTCTTTAAAAACAATACACGTCAATAACAAGTGCTGTTTGCAGAATCTCCAGTATTTCGACCATGTAAGTACGGCTGATACATTTAGTTTTTGCTCGAAGCATTAAGCGATAAGATAAAAATTATATTTTTTGAAAGCGAGATTGCCAATAACTCAAAAGTAAAATTTATTGACATATATTATTTTTTCTATAGGCCCTTCATATGTATATAGCACTGAAGCATGGATAATAACAAATGCTCTCATGAATAAGTTTGTGTTTTAGAAGTCTGGATGAATCCTCTCATCTTTCGAATTTCATGGACCAACCATCTAATCAACATAGTACTCCGCAAAATTAGAAAAGAGAAAAACATATATCTTCAACTGTAAAAAGATGAAAGTTAGAATATCTTAGCCACCCATAACATGAAACATGATTTATTATATGTTCTATAGTTCATGATTTAGGAAATGATAGATAGTAAAAAAGGTCTGGAGAAGAGAAGACAATAATGACTGCATAAAAAAGAGAATTATTGGACATCAGCTCTGTTATTCAGAAATGCTGTCAACAACGTTAGAATTGCTATCTTAACAGCTAACGTCCGAAATGAATGGAGTACAAGAAACGTGCCTATCTTTGAATTCACAAGGACTTTAAGGTAGTTTTTTTTCCAGTTTTAATAAAATATTTAAACCACGGTGATTGTTTCGTCCATCATTTGCTTATATCTTACATAACAACATATTAAAAGCGGCAAAGTTAATTTAAGAAAACCATAATAAATATAAAAAAGTGCATCTCATTTATTAAAAATATATAAAAGGTGCTATCAAGATAATTTATCTAATTTTTAATTATTATATTGCATAAATATTATACAGACAACGATAACTTTATGACTAAGACTGATTGTTAACAATTATATTATAATTTTTTAAAATTTGCTGATAAAAATTAAACCAAAGTTACAGATATTTTACTAAAGAAACATTAAAAACAGTTTACGAAAAAAATTAAAGTTATGTGACATCGCAGCAATATATTTTTAGAATTTAAGTTTTTTTTTTAAATAATTGAAAACCATTGGCCTCTATTTCAGCCACTACATTTTGATTGCTTCTGACTGAAAGAACAAGATATTAAAGGGCCGTATGTAACTATTTCATTGTATTACTACACTTGCTGTCTATCAGAAATTAATATGCAAATGAATTAACAAAAGACCTAATAATGATAAAGTGTAAATATTGTATTACCTACTTTGCTTAAAATATACAAAATATAACAAAGTTTCAGAATTTGCAAATTTTTGGCAGACCAATGACCTATGTACAGGGAGTCATTTTTAATAGATAAATTTAGAATATACCCAGGTATATAAAAAACTTTTATAAATATTTGATTGTGAAAATGACTGGAAAATTATACATTTTTTTTTTAATTAGTCTGAAACATGTCTTAGGATTCAATGTAAAAAAAACGCATGGCATTATGTGAAACTTCCAAATAACTAATCTAATCTACTAAAATTATTATTAAAATTAATAACTTATAGGCAGAAGTACAAGAATGGTTTGAGTGAAACTAAGTTGTACATTAGAATGAGCTAGTTTCTCTAAAAAGGATTAAGTTTTAAAATGGATACGATTCATAGAATTTGGATATTCTAGTTGGCCAAGTTACACTATATTATAATTTTTATTGTTTAAGCTTCTATGCCAACCACTAATTAATTAAATAATGCTAGAAAAAACTTTGAAATGGAATGGGCTTAAGTTGAATATTTTGTACTAAATAATTTACTTATATAAATAGGTCGGGTCTAAACACAAACGTCACTAAATTTTGAAGCTAAGCAAAACATTTGTGAAAGCAGAAGCTGCATAAATTCCACACTAGTTACTTTTATATCCTGCCCTATGCTATGTACATGTGCAGATATAATAAATTATTCAGGTGCTAAGAGACAAATTAACTGAATAGTCTTTACTAACTATATTTCTTGGGTTTTACATAACATTAAAAAATACTCTGCTATAATATTCAATTTGCCACTCAGTTGCTTTATTTCTAAGGAAATTATAATAAGAGACAAATCAATTGAATAGTTTTTATTAACTATTTATATTTCTTGAGGTATACATAACATTAAAAAAATACTCTACTATAACATCCAATTTGCCACTTAATAGGTACCGTAAGGAGGATCGCCATATCTGTTATAAATGTCTTGATAGAAGTCCCAATCAGATTGATCTGGATTGTTTTCGTTAGTTAGGGTACGGTTTATATTAAGATATTTAATTACTTGGTTTGTGTTGTCCTCAGGGGTATTTGGTATCCACTTAACACCTTGTAAGGGAGGACTATTACCTTCGGATGGAGTGGGGTGTCTAAAAAATAATTAACAGCATATATAAATAATTCACTGAGGGTTTTATACACCGGAAATTAAAGATTTAATTGCAAAAAAAGGACACATACAAAAGCGGCTTTGATCTATCACTACTGATTTTTTAAAAATTAAACCATTCATCCAAAATTCATAATTTTATTAACTTTTAAAATGTTACTAAATTTAGATTTAAAAACGAAGAGCATCAGCTAGAAAACACATTAGTTTACCAATTATTTTATAAGCGGAAAATATTAAAAAAAAACACTGTTCTATTAGTTGCCACGTTGGTGTAATGGTCGTGCGGTCAGCTTCTCACTGGGATAGATTTCCGGAGTTACCTTAGATGTTCTACATTGTACATGTTAAGCAAATAAAAACTGTTTGTCCTAAAAGTATCCCTAGTAATAATAATTCAAAATATTTCTTGGTTTAACCCACAATGGGTGGAAACAAATTTGTGCTTTTAGATCTGCTGCCTAACATGCCAATAATGTACAGTAATACTCATCTTATAATTCCTGCAGTGTTAATTCAAACAATTATTCATGATCTCAAATTCAATCCTCAAACTGCATGTTTTTTGTTTATGAATTGTATATTATTAATTTAATAAGTCAATTGATAAAGTATATTCTTAAAAAAAACTCCCAGTAAAAGTAACTGTATTCTTATAATTTTTTATTAAGTTATTTCTGATAACCGTAGACATAACTGACTAAAATTTCAAACTTAACACTAAAGCATTTTTTTGGTTTGACTTTTTAAATTATACTGGCTTCTTACAGGCCTGTGTGATGAGCTGACGTATAATCCACCACCTCACAGCCAGCTGACTTTCTGACAAATCTGATTAAAAATAATTTCTTTTCCTGCGTGAGCTGCCCCTGCTCAACCCACCCACGCAGCCGCAGCTGACGTTCACGAGACTTGATGACACAACTCTCTGAAGCATTTCACAAGTTATCGCCCGGGAGGAATTTGGTCCGGAAAAACGGTCGCTGGCTTGTAATATACTAGGTCAGGAGTTACCAAAGAAAACGCTGTGGCGTCCGGGGGAACAGTGAAGAGTAAACAGGAGCGCGAGACTTCTTTTCTCTTGTACGAAATTTTAATTTACATATATTTGCTGGTACAAAATAAACAATTCAAATTGCGTGCACTGCATAAATCATTCGTTATGTAGGTAACATCGACCGTCATTTATTCAATATTGTTGCGGAGGACCAGTTCCCCGTAACACGGAGTTTGAGTTAGGTTTGACAACATCGAATTCACTGCTGGCCAGGCATAAAAGAAAGAGAGAAGTATGTTCCAGAAGCCTACCTTCGATCGTCGACGGGAATTTTCGCCAGCGCTTATTGGTAGTATATAAGCCGCCATAGGCCAGCAGGCCGCATTGTCAAGTTAGTTTATTTATTGTAAGCCTAAACAGTTCAATTGTTAAGTGTGCCTAGTACTGAAAGTAGTGATACAGAGTGTTGAAATTTACATACAACTCAGGACAGATACCGTTACATTGTAACGGTTATAATATATATTTAAACTTGTGTACGCGAGCAGGTCAGTTTGTTTGCTTTGATTGTGCCGATTTGTGTTTTCGTAAAAAGGTTGTCACAAAATGGAAAGATTTATATTAAATAAGCATGTCGATAGTTCAAGCCAGAGTGAAGATGTCTCGACATGTGATGGGGAAACAAAAACGCCGATATATCGAAAATACGATGATATTTGGCTTTACTTTAGCAGAAGTGTACTCTATTTTAAAATTCTAGCTCCCGAGAGTATGCTCCCAAGTAAGCTAAAGCGACATCTCGAGACCATTCACCCTACAATGGCTGAAAAATGTACAAAAACAAAAACCTATTCAGTTAACAAGCTTCAGTACCTAGGAAGATACTGCTAGTATCTTTCGAGATCACATGCAGGGTGGCGAAGGGCAAGAAACCTCACACAGTTGCAGAAGAACTTATTTTACCAGCTGCTCTCGACGTGGTTAATATTATGGTAGGAGAACCAGCGGCAAAACTAATTACGAAAGTACCTTTATCTAACAATACTATTAGTCGAAGAATTCATAATATGTCTGAGGATCTCAATGACCAATTAATAAAGAAAACGAAAGGCAAGGAATTTGGCCTTTAACTTGAGGAAGTTTCTGAGAGTAAACGAAATATGCACCTTATTTGTTATGTACGCTTTTTAGATGATAATGATAAAGTTGAAGATCTTCTTTTCTGCAAAAACATCACTAAAGGCGCAAAGACTCAAGACTTGTTTGAAATTCTTGGCAAGTTTATAACCAAAAATAATTTAGATTGGGAAAAGTGTATCGGTGTATGTACTAATGGCGCCCAATCAATGTCTGACCGCTATGGAGAATTGCAAGTGCTTATTCGGAGTAAATCACCTCATGTTATGTGAATCCATTGAATCATTCATAGGGAAGAATATGCGTTGAAGTCGATGAGCTGTAAACTAAATAAATACTAGACCGCGAAAAGTCAAACTATTCAAAGAACTTTGCAGGGACATGCGAGCTGAACACATAGCTCTGCTATATTACTGCATTTCACGATAGCTTTCACGTGGAAATGTCTTATACCGTGCATTCGAGTTACAACAAGAAATTAACAGTTTTCTAGAAGAAAAGGTCGTGTAAACTCCAAACACTTTGCCGAACCAGACTTTTTATAAAACTGGCATATTTGTGCGATATATTTGACAAACTGAATGTCTTGAATCTCTGCATGACAATAGCATGCACATCTTGAAACTATTTGAGAAGATTACGGCGTTTAAGAGAAAACTTGTGGATAAGAAAAATTAATAAGAGTCCTCTAATGTTTAAGCTCTACCAGAATTTAATTCACAAGAAGAAGAGAGTCTGGAGTTTTGGATAATCATCAAAAATGAATATCCAATACCAATTTAAAATCAAATACTCAATTTAAAAGCTATAAACATTCTCATTCCCTTTGCAATATTCTATTTATGCGAAACCGGATTTTCAGCTATAGCTCCAATAAAGAGCAAATATCGCTCAAAGATCAACGTGGCCCAAGAAATGAAATTGAGTGTCAAGTCTTATCCCTCGTTTTGAAAAAATATGTGATCACCAAGCTCATCCATCACATTGACTTTTTTTTCCTATTTTTCTTTAATAATAATAATATATTCTTGTGTATCAATTCAATATGATGTGATTTTTTCATTGTAATATTCATTGGAGTGTTGTGTTTTCTGCATACATATTTCGACTAGGGTACTATGACAAAATATTAAACCTGTAGGTGCGCCGCTAACTGAAAAAGTTTGGGAACCCTGGCCTAGGATATAAGTTTTCGACAATTGTTATAGATTCAGAGATGTTACGTTGTTGGTCTACGAGAAGTTGGATTGTTATTTTTAAAAATTGCTAGAGTGAATGGAAGGGTTTACAGTGCTTTGAGGACTTGTCAGGCGTAGTTCGAAAAAGAATGACGAGAGTGAATTAGAATGCTGTCAATGAACGTTAGAATCATTAAAAGGCCAAAAGTACTGTCTTCAATTAGATATAGTGATAATGAACAAATTTAACGTTAAACATTCAAGATCAATTGCTAAGTAATAAAGAGAATATGGAAGGCTAATTGGAGTGTTATCTGTCTCCCATGGAATCAAATCCTTGGGCTATTTTCTAACAGATCAAATTTTATATTACTCTTAACGGTATAACATCATCAAAATATACCAGGAGAAAGAGTAAGGAAAATTTCTAGTATTTAGTGATTAATTTTACTTTTATGTAATGTCATGATGACACCGGGGCTCACGTTAAAAGGTATTGTGAAAAAACGCATAATTCAGAGACTTTCATAAAAAGATAGGTATACAATACAGTATCTATGATGGTTTGGAATGCCAGTATAGTAATCGATAACTCTATATCTTGGCAAATCTAATACGATGGTTCAAAGATACATTTAAAAAAATGTATATTCTCATTTATTTCTCTGCCATTGAATCATTCCAAAATTAATTTTCAAGCACAGTAATTTATTAAAGACAAAGAAGTAAAACTCGGTTGTGGCTTAAAATTCCGCTTTAATTGAAACTTGAATTAAAAGGCATTCAATGTGTCTCGCTACACGGTAGCTTTATCAAGAATTGAAAGCTTTATCAAAAATTGATATTTTTATCAAAAATCGATAAAGCTACCGTGTAGCGAAACATGTTGAATGTATATTAATTCCAGTTTCAATTAAAGTGGAATGTTTAAGTAATAATCGAGTGTTACTTAGTTGTCTTTAATAGTATGAAGTTCCATCAAGTAGCGACAAACTCAATACAATTGAATAATTTACCTCCGCATTCCGTAATAAAATATAAGTTTCATAGGAAGCAATGTCTCTAAAGAGAATTGATCAACTTATTATATTCACACTTTGGCGTGTCAATGAGTGAACAAAACGTCAACTGCCCTCTACTGACTTTAGCGGCCAAGCTCTCAATAATTTTGCCTTCAGTTTTTAATGCATTATACTATTCAACGATACCAGTAAATGTATAACATTTTTGGAAATACCTTGTATAAAAATTTTTAAATCTATTAAAAATAATAAAAAATCAGTTTGAAATATTAAATAAAATCAAGAACCTTTAAAGTTTTTAAAAATATTTAAACAAAATAATTTCCGTCGTTTCGATCTTGAATAAGATTAAAAGAACATATGGAAGTATTTTCATAGTAATTATTTATAATACTAGAGTAAACACAAATTTTATAAAAAGTCATTTAGATAGAAAAAATATTAAAATTTCTGTAAGCTGTCAGCTAATGAAAACTAAACAACCTTTTTGAAATTTATTATGGCAGATCCCTTCCCAACATCTCTCATTGGATTCAAATGGATGATCTAAGATAAGGTTTGAGGGACAGTAAAACATCTGTCTCTCAAAGGCATCCATTTGCTAGTGAAGAAAGGGAGAAATCTAAGCAGCTCCATAAAACCTTCCCAATAATGTCCACATTTTGAAAAAGGTTTATCGAAGAAAAATTAATACTAATACAAGAGCCCTAAATCAACAAAGGACAGATTCAATAACCCAGATTTTATTCACGTAAGTTGCTGTACCATATTGCCTATGTGAGATTGCTCGGCCCTAATATAACTTCAACAGAAGAGACGTGGTAACGTCTGAAGTAGAAAGGCAAATAAAAAAAGAGGCAGCTTGTTATCATCTCAGAATACTTTCCTGTCGATTCTGACGAGCACCCATCGCACAAAGGAAAACCAACGCCTTATGCGACCATGAAATAAATATTTTATTCTGTGCTACGATGCAAATGCCATCAACACACGAGATGAATATCTTTTAGAATTATTTATCTTTAAACAGCCTAGATATTAATTATTAAGCCCATTTTTATATATGCAATGAGAAAAAATGTTCTATATTTTATTTTTGCAGATCCATTTATTTCAAATTCTATATAAAACTGGCATATATCTGACGGTCCTTTATTGGCTAGTTACTAGCATAAACATTTCGAATTCCAACCACTGAGCTTACAAGTTGAGAAATACTGAGTACAAAAACTGATTAACTGGGAAGCATACAAACTTAATATAATCAGAGAAGTTGAAGACCTAAACCCAAAACTTGAAACGAATGATAAATTAAACATTACTTCTTGGGAGCCCCAAAATGGTTTGATAAAAGCATATTATAGAAGAAAAGGAAAAAAGCGGGTTTAGGAAGATTCCAGATAAAATTCTAATATAATCTCTATCGAAACAGATAAATTCCATATCGATGAAATGTGACTTAGGCACGAACTATGAAGTGGTAATTAATGGCTACCAAGAAAACAAAAAGTGACTTCTTCGACTAGAGAACTATTCAAAGATATGATTTACTGATGGATCCAAGATGAAAGAGGAGGTTGAAGTGAAAATATCAGTTCCAGATGTTGGTCTTGCTAAATTCTTAGAAAACACGTCTATCACCATCCTAGCAGAAATGCATGCAATCCAAATCTGAGCCGACGAGTGCAATAAAAACACTAAGAAGGTCAAAACATACATACTGTTAGATAGCCAACAAGGCTAAAATCTCTCAGGTCGAATATCTACGAGTCTAAGTTTACTTAGGACAGTAGGGAAAGCAATTGGCATTTTAAAACAGGATAACCCTGATGTAGGTGCTAGGGAACAAGGGAATCAAATAAACTAGAAAACTTCTTTTCTTATTCCGGAATCTTTCTGTGAATTACCAAAAAGTCAGATAAAAGAAGGGCTCCGGAACTGGGAACAGAACGAGATAAATTTATGGAAAAATTACAATATGCCTGGTATCAGACAAGCGAATAAATTTATAAATGCTTCACCAAAGAACGCAAAAATGCTTCTTGATTTCCCTAAAAACAATATCAAATTAATAACGTATCTCTTCATAGGACACTACTCTCTGAAACACCATCCCAAAAAAGTTGGCAAAGCTGAGAATATCATTTGCCGTTCCTGCGATGGTGCAACCAGAATAGCGGAACACTTTCTATACGATTGCATGGTACTTTCCTGCAAGAAATGGACTTATTGAAAAGTCAAAATATCTCTGGCGGTAACGTATAAAAGAGCTTATAAGTCGAAGTGCTATAGAAGGACAAGAAAATACTTAACGACGTACCCGCAATCTGCAACTATTTACAATTTAATTCATTGTTCGTTGATTTTGGAAACATGTTCTGATGAGATTTCAGTATTAAAAGTAACAAATAAGAAGCAAAGTGATGATTTAAATGATTTTTAAATGATAGATAACTGGTACTATATATTATCATTTAATTTATGACATTATATATTACCCATTTTTTGCAAAATTTGTCCATAAGGTAACCATCCTTTTTCTAGTTAGCTTATCCTCCTCAGTTGCGTTACGTGGTGTTGCAAACAAGTAAGGCAATTCTTCTGCGTGAGTCACTCCTAAAAGATAATGAAAAAAGTATATCAGTTTTTTTAAACACTATGTCGAAAATTTGAAGATCATCGGCAAAATTTTCATTTTGGTCTAGATTATATGAACTACAGTTTAATAAAGAAAAGTCATTTGCCCAAAAACTGATTGCTAAATTGAAGCCAACCATAATAAAACTTCTATTAATAGTAAAGTTAATCTAAAATGTAATAAAATTCTTCGCAAAACAATGCACCACTAATAATCCATCACCTAAGATTTCATTGTAACTTTTAAAATCTCGAAGACCTTCCAATAGAAAATCGAAACCGAACAAGATGCCAAACATTTTTTAATGGGACTATATTACAATATTTTTACAGTTATCTAATACAAAACACTTTTATTGATGCAATTATTTTTATTATTGATCGGAAGCACTTAGAATATTCTGAAAAAATTTAAATTTCAGCAAACCGAGCAATAGAGGTAAATCATTAAAATTTACTTTTTAACCGACTTCTGAAAGAAGGAGGTTCTCAATTCGTCGACTCTGTATGTTTTTTTTTATGTATGTACACCGATTACTCCCGAACGGCGGCACCGATTTGAATGAAATTGTTTTAGTTATGTTCAGAAAGTTGCTGCGGTGGACCTATATTTTTTTTGGATGAAATTCGTGCAGTAAAATCCAAGATGGCGCTGAAAATATGGCAGCCAAAAAAATTAATTTTGTCCGATTTTCTCCAAAATTGGCATGAGGGAATTTTTGAGGTCGTACACAACGAATCAGAAATCATTTTTACAAAATTCAATGTGGCGGATCCAATATGGCGGAAAAAATTTATTTTGTCCGATTTTTCTCCAAAATTGGTGTGGGGAAGTTTTCGGGGTTGCATATAACAAATCCAAAATATTTTTTTAAAATTCAATATGGCGAATTCAATATGATGGAGAGAAAAATCAATTTTGTCCGATTTTCTCCAAAGTTGGTACAGGGGGGGGGGGTTCGGGGTCGCACATAACGAATCCAAAATTATTTTAAAAAAATTCAATATGGCGGACGAAAAAATCAATTTTGTCCAATTTTCTGTAAAATTGGTATGGGGAAGTTTTCGGAGTCGCACATAACGAATCTGAAAGTATTTTTAAAAAATTTTATATGGCGTATTCAATATGGCGGATAAAAAATTTATTTTGTCGGATTTTTTTCAAACTTGATATGGGGGAGTTTTTGGGATCACACATTACTAATTTGAAATTATTTAAAAAAAGCTAAATATGGCGAATCCAAGATAGCGGATTAAAAATTTTACATCTCTCGATTTTGTCTAAAATCAGTATTTTGGGATTTTTATAATTACGAATTAAAAATATTTTTTGAAGAACTCAGTCGGGCGGATTCAACATGATGCCCTAAAAATTTTACATTTTTAGATTTTCTCCAAAACTGATATAGGGGGTTCTTGAGGGTGTAAATTATGAATTTAAAAGTATTTTTTCATGATTCAATATGGCGAATTCAATATAGCGGATAAAAAATTTTACACTTTTTCGATTTTGTTAAATCGTTTTTGGGGATGTAAATAGCGATTATGACGGTCTATGAAATTTTAAATTTCCGGATTTCATCTGAAATTGGTTCTAGGGGTCTTTGAAGGGTTTAGAATAGATAAAGACGTTAATTTTTTTTTTTGAAATTCAATATGGCGGATCTAATGGTAGAAAATTTTACCTTATTCGTATTTTTTCAGATTTGGTGTTAGGGGGTTTTCGGGGTCGTGTATTGCGAATATCAAGCTAATTTTTTACACCTATTAGGTTGATGAAGAACTGAAAAATTTACATTTTCTGATTTTGTCTAAAATTGATATTGCGGAATCTGATATGCAGTATAAAATATATCAGACTAAGAAATTTACGTCTCAAGTTCTATACATATCGATATTGGAAGGTTTTGGGGCCTATATTACCAAAAAAATAAAATTTTTATAAAAAAAAAATGAACCGACTTCTAAAAGTGCTCTAAAAAGTGAAAAATAACTATAAATTTTTATATGAAATTGAAATTTTTGAAGTCGCCGCCAAACTATTTCTAAATAAAATAAATAACTACTGATATATACAAATTATGGTAAGAAAGCAATTACAAATAAAGTATCTGTTTATGCGAATCACATTTTGTCAGAAATTAGTTTGGCGCCGACTTCAAAAATTTCAATTTCATACAAAAATTTATAGTTATTTTTCACATTTTAGTGCATTGTTAGAAATCGGTTTAATTTTTTTATAAAAATTTTATTAGTATTTCAAATATAAAAATTTATGTCTTATTTTTTCCAGCTCTAAAATATAGAGTCAAAAATATTTTGTGTGAGTTTAATAAGAGAACTTCATATAGGTCAACGAAGTTCTTTACTACTTTTCTACAGTTCTGATTTTAATGATTTTTTAATTTTTGTTCTTATGTATTTGAAATAAGAAATAATGTGATATAGGCTCGTTAATATTTCAATTATTTAGACAATAATAATAATATTTGTGGAAAAAATCCAGTTTTTTACGATATTTATTTGAAGGGAAATATTTTTTATTGAACCCCTTAGTATAAATAACTAAAGTAAAATTTCTACTAAAAAATCAATTATTACAACATAGCAAGAATCAAATATTTAAACAAAATTTTAGTGCTAAAAGGTCCGATGTTTATTTCTCAAAAATCTCGACAGACTGGACAATAGAGCCAACAGCAGAACCTTTTAAACGTGGAGCAATCCCAAACGTAGTTTTTAAATGGATAAAATCTACAATATTTTACAAGGGGCATGTTGGACAGATTGGAAGAATTTTGTAAAGTTTCAATTACATTATCATATCAAAAAATTCATGATAGTGAAAGCAGAATAAGTGAATGTTCTGAAGTCTTAAATAAAATTCTAGAACTTTTTAAAACTCACCACTTCGGATGTAAAACAAGTTATGGAAATTTCTACAGAAATTATAGGTAACCATTAATTGTTATAAAACGTTTGATTGTACTCAATTAATAATTAAAAACCGCTAAATCTGTAAGTACGAACAGTAAATATTTGTGTAGTTTTACAAAATCCTAGAATTTTATCTAAGGCCTGAGAAAATTCACTTATTCGGCTTTCACTATCACCAATATGTTGATTTGATAATATAATTGAAACTTCACAAATTTCTTTCAATCCGTCCAATACGTGCCTTGTAAATATTGTAAATTTTATCCATTAGAAACGACATTTGGAATTGCTCAACGTTTAAAAAGTTCTGCTGTTGGCTCCATTGTCCAGTCTGTCAAGATTTTTGAGAAATAAACATCTGACCTTTTAGCACTAAGATTTTGTTTAAATATTTGGTCCTCATTATATTGTAATAATTGACTTTTTACTAGACATGTTACTTTAGTTTTTTATACTAAGAGGTTCAATAAAAAATATTTCCCTTCAAATAAATATCGTAAAAAACTGAATTTTTATTGTCTAAACAATATTAATATTTACGAGCCTACATCACATTATTTCTAATTTCAAATACATAAGAACAAAAATTAAAAAATCATCAAAAACAGAACTGGTGAAAAGGAGTAAAGACCTTCATTGACCTTTATGAAGTCGTCCCATTAAATACTCAACACAAAATATTTTTGCCTCTTTATTTTAACACTGAAACCTCAAAAAATAATACATCAATTTTTATATTTCAAATGCTTAAGAGTAAATTTTATTTATTTACCTTTATTGCTATATATATATATATATATATATATATATATATATATATATATATATATATATATACATCTTACTATGCCCGTACATTATCAAATTACAACCTTGCTCGAAATATACGTAAACTGGAAGGTTTGTATGCACAAATTAATATATACATATATATTAGAGTGTAAAATTATTTACCTTCATTGGTTCCGTTTGGGTCCCCCAACAAACCTTTGTATGAAAATTCATAGTAATACACGTCCGTATAATCGGACATGAGATTGACGGTTTCCCTTACAGGCCTGTTAAACAGGTCTACTGATAAAAACTAAAAAAAAAATTAGTCATAAATTAAAACTAAATAATTCATCAATGCCACATAATAGATACGTCTACTGATCAATATTTAGTGAAACTATTTTTTAAATAAATCGGTTAGGACCGACTTAGATTTAGGCCCTACTATCAAAGGACTACTTTTTGAAGTTTCGCTTTCGAACTTCAAATCTGATGGAGAGAAGATCCTTGAAGATACAGAAAGTAATCTCAAATTGACAGGTATTAACACAAAAATTTCAAATTATCATATGACCTGGGCCATTTTCGAGATATATGGTCAAATTAAAAGTCATTCTTATATTTGAATCAAAAAATTGTCTAAATACTCAACAGACAATTCACAACAAATATATATTACACCCCTATGACAAAGCTGGTTATTCCGACACAAAGAAAATAAATAATATTGTGCTCAACTTCCTACCCTAAGGATATGGTTTTTGGGATCTAAAAAGTTAAAGATTTCTGTAATCACACAATAGACAGCATGAAACATGTACATGAGAAAATGTTCTTCACAATTTCCAAAATAACGAAAACACGAATTTTTTAAATATTTATTCCTGGTGATTTTCAATAATAGGTTGGAAAGGTATTGATAAATTATCTAGATATTCGGTAGACGGCTCACAACAAACGCATAAAATAAAAATATTTTTGATGCCTTAAGAAAGAGAGACATGAATTTATAAAGTGCCTATATGTATTCTCCTTTCAAATATATAAAGGAAAGGATATACACAAACAGTTTATTTCCTGCAAATACAACTCTACTTCTTTCTCCACACGCTTTTCTACCACCTATTACGCGTCAGTAAAGCTGTATCGAACCAGGAGCAACATTTGCAGGAAAAATTGTATATATATATATATATATATATATATATATATATATATATATATATATATATATATATATATATAAAATATAAATTCTGAGATATGTCCGCAAGATTTTAAACTTTTTGACGTCGGATTGAAAAATATTGCCAATCGAATGATCTATACATTCACTGGAGGAGTGCGAAACTTAAAAATTGATATTTCAACAAGAAATAAGTAAATCTGTTTACTATCGTGTTTAAATAGTTGCCTCTATGTATTCTCCTTTCAAGAAGATAAAGGACAGAATATATACAAACAATTTCTTTCCTTTATTTACTTGAAAGGAGAATACATATAGGCAACTATTTAAACACGGTAGAAAATAGATTTATTAATTTCTTACTGAAACCTTTATTGAAATTTATAAAGTATCCAACCGCCTGAAGGGGGTAGTTATTAGGATTGAAAAAGAGCTAGGAATATTCCCATGTACACTCCGGGTAAAAGGCTGATAATCATCAGGTTTTTTGATTTTTAAACCTATTATGGAAGTGAGTCACTCACATTTCAAAACATTTGTATTTAAGGAATTTTCTCACCCACATGAAAAATGTTTTATTTGAGTGGCTGTGTAATAACTTTTATAACGTTTCCAAAACCATAACCGCAGGAACACATCACGCAACTACCATCTTCAAAATATCAAATGACCCTACCGTAAATAAAATTTCATCGAAGAGTTCATTTTTGTCAGTGACTGATTGTCGCGAATAGTTTTGTTGAACTAAAAATTATTAAATGAATAATATTAGAATAGTCCTGTAGTGTCACTTTTTTAGCAGTGATTTACCTAAAGCTGATTTGTAGCTATTTTGATAATTTTATATTACTAACAACCAATCAAGTATCAGCTGGCGCGACCCCGGTGAGTGAGATTGTGGGGGCTTACTAAACTTGTTGGAAACATTTCCTGGAAAAGTCATTTGTATATTTTTAATCTGTTGTTAGCATACTATTATGTATTAAAAAATATATGGGCATGTGTCAGTTGGGGGGATAGACATCAGCTACTTGAATGAACTCGTAGGAAAAATAAGTAGAACCAAGTATTTGAATACGGCTGAAACTTCAGGCAATAGTTTATAGTTTATGTAACATAAATAGAACCATCAGCTTGCATCAGCATTGTGGAAAGCCTGGGTCTCTGACGCGAAGTGCAGCATTCTAACGTCCTCAGTATGTGGCATTTTTCACAGTCCAGCTTTTCACTGCCATCAGCATCAATTGTGGACTTATACTTTTCAAAATTTAAACTCATATTGGCACCATTTTCAGTCTTACTCTTATCAGTATAACTACATAAATCGAGCATAAATCAAAACATATTTATATGCACAAAACACTTGTCGTATATAATTATATACGTTTACGCAAACTTAGTATTTGTAATTTTAGTAAGAAAATGAATATTGTTAAAAAGGGTAATACAGTCTTTGTGAAGCA
Source organism: Diaprepes abbreviatus (assembly GCA_034092305.1). NCBI lineage: Eukaryota > Metazoa > Arthropoda > Insecta > Coleoptera > Curculionidae > Diaprepes > Diaprepes abbreviatus. The sequence continues at coordinate 2,292,798 of JASJET010000050.1, forward strand.
TTTTAAAAGTCTCAGATTTAATGATTGATCAACTATCTGCATCTTCCCTTCTTAAATATTAGAAAAACATCTGCTGTGTTTGGCCATCTCGACTGGAGCCATTGTGATTAATTTGGACTTTACTTTTTATATATTCAATTGAATTTTAGCTTAGATACGACTAATCCAGAGCCATTTTTTGTTTTTTGTTCTAATAAAAATGAACCGCTGGTACTGTTCTTGGATATCAGATTTGCAAAATACAAAGATGTGCTTAATCTTCGACAAACAATATATTGACAATGATTGTTCGTGATATATATATATATATATATATATATATATATATATATATATATATATGTATATATATATATATATATATATATATATATATATATATATATTACTTTATGGTACGTTTTAATACATTGAAAGCAAATATTGTTATTTTTATACTTTTTACTTATTCACATTGATTATTTCTTATTGAAATATCTTTGATTTACCAAATTAAAATAATACCAGAAATGCTGAAAATGGTATCATTATCAGTTTAAAAAGTTAAAACCAATCGCCAGCTGATACGATGGCAAAGAGAAGCTCCACAGCTGGATCGTAAAAGATGTATTGAAGAGGTTCGACCGCCACCTTATCCTTCAGAGGACCAGGCTGATGGTTGTTTCACCACCATGGTGCCAGTAGTTGCAACTACGATATTTTGTATCAGCAGTATTTATCATTTAATACAGTATGTAGCAGATACCACTGGTTGCTCCTCTTTCCTGAATCCGTTATATCGCTAAAGAAAGGACACCACCGAAACTGAAAGTAAAAAAAACACTCCAGAAGTATGTTATTTCAAGCTGTCGCACTTATTGCTTGGCTGTTTGAAAGTATCATTCTGTAATTATCCTTTTGGAGGCCAAAGCCCTTTATAGGTGAGTTTTAGGCATATTACTTATATATCGATTCAAACCACCTTTTTACTTATTTCAGGTTATTGTCATTTATATTATTATTTTCTTTGCTCTTTCTACAAGTATCTTCTTGCCTTTTTTTGTACTAATAAATGCGAGTTGGAAGTAACATGGCGAATCCTGCGTTTCATTAGCTTTTTACCGCCTTTTCTGTGGAGAGCATATAAGCTACTCATTGGCATTTCTGGAGTTACCAGCTTCCTAAGACAACTCCATCAGCACAGAAATAATCAGAGGAAAGGCCTGTATATTTTAAATTATTTGATGCATAAAATTAAATTATAACTAAATATTAATTGAAAAATTATGGGAAATTTTTTAAGAAAATCTATAAATTTAGAAAAAAGTACGTAAGTAGTTCACCTCTTGAAACTATATATTTTAAAATAATCTAAAAAATTAATTAACATAATATTCATGTTTTATTTTATACAAAAATTATAGATATAGTATATTAGTAATATTCACATTGAAGTAATTTTGAAAGTTTCTCAAATTAATTTGAAATCATAGTAGGTCGAAATTATACTCGTTTATCACTGGATGATGACCAGAATTTTGTAGTTGTAGCTAGTATAGATTAGGCTAATGATAGTGACCCTACAAGTAACATATTGTCCTCAAAAGGTGTATTTCCAGCAATTATTTCTAACGTATCTTATTGAATTTTGGAAAATTAGTTTAGCTGATATTTAGCTATGACTAACTTTTATTTCACTAAATACCAATCAAATTTTTAAAATATGAAGTTAGGATACTTAAACCTACCCTAGCGATTGCCTGATTTTGGGCTCCCAAAGGTCCAGGTTGAAAATATTCATTTCTAATACGAAGACCGGCTATTAGCCGCTTAAAATAATTTTGAGTTAAATCATAGGGTGCCAGTTTTGCAGGATTAAGATCATACTGGATGAAAGCTGGTGTTAATGTGGCTAAAAAAAATTTACAGGTTTCAAGGGTGCTGTAAATAATTATACAGAGTATGAAAATACTTCAATATTAAATCATTTGATAATAAGAGGTATTTTTTCTAATTTGAAAATAAAATACAGTTAACTACTACGACAGAATGTTTTATTGACATGAGGTTATTAATTGTTTTTTTTTTATTATTAAAACCAATTTCTGTTTCATTTTAAGCAAAAAAAGGATTTAACTTATTAAAAAGAAGCCTCTTCATTTTATTAACAAATTAATCTCCAGAATATTTAATTAGCCTCTAAGGGATGGAAAATTTAGTGCAATAAAACATGAAATTAAAACTTAATAAATAATTTAGAAGATATTAATAGTGGTCAGAAACAACAATATTCTAATTATTTAAATATAATCAATAACCTCTCAAATATACATGTATATGAATGTTTCTAAACAAATTATTGTGATCTCGAGATGACCGAGAGGGTCTTTTTTCAAATATAGGTATCCTCATTTCAAGAGTTTCTCGAATAGAAAATAACAACCTTTTCTACGTAATTTCAGCTAATTATTGTTTTTTAGTTTCGCGTTATTTGCCGTGGAAGTTAGACCTTCTAGTTGTGTTTTGCTTATGATATTGTTGTAATTTCGATCATACGTATATGTTAATATTCAAACAAACAGCTGTTTCCAAAATTTGGTTGAATTAGTCCTGTACTCTTGACAGTGAATCCTGCAAATTTAGTTTTGACGGCTCATGATTTTTAGAAACAATCAATTGTTGCAAACTTTGAAGTGTGCGTCATACCTACAGTATTATCCCTTGATTATTCTGATGTTAATCCCAGTTATTTCAAAATATTTTTACTTATTGTAACGCAATTATCTTAACAAATTGTTTCATTTTTAACAAAAAAATGTCCACTATTGTCTACTTTAATATTTCAAAATCATTTTTATATGCATAGAAAAAATTGTATTTTAAATTAATTAAATATATTCGGAATAAACCATCGAGATGTCGCCTTTGTCGTCCTGTTTGCTGTTCGTAATTTTAAATTCAGCTTTATAGGATGCAAAGGCGAGGTGATGGTTTGTACCGAATGCGGTGGTCTGACGAGTCCCATATTAGGACGAAACAGCGCTGATGCATTCTTTTGGACCCGGAGTCTTTCCATACTTTGGAGTGTTCCGCACTTTTTTACACGAGAATAATGAAGATTGACAAATTTCACATCCGCTTAGCCAAGATTTTATTTTATTTTTCTTTTTATATGACACGGGCAATAACTCATCTATTTATTTATTTACTTATTTGGTTTTGAAACACGCTAAACGGTGCTCTCATAGAGGGATCGTGTGGTGCGACACGTGGCTTTTGTTGCCAAAATTAGCAGTAAACCTGGTCGCCTAGTACCGAATAATGCGACCTCTATCGTTTGGGCAGCGCGTTTCGTGTACTCGATTGTATAGATTTCTATTTTCATTCACCGTCGCGCCACCATATGGCGATTTTTACAAAGTTTGTTAATTTGTGTGGTTCTTGTGTTATCAAGAACCACACAAACCATCAAGATGTCGCCTTTGTCGTCCTGTTTGCTGTTTGTAATTTTAAATTCAGCTTTATAGGATGCAAAAGCGAGGTAATGGTTTGTACCGAATGCGGTGGCCTGACGAGTCCCATATTAGGACGAAACAGCGCTGACGCATTCTTTCGGACCCGGAGTCTTTCCATACTTTGGAGTCCGCACTTTTTAACATGAGAATAATATAGATTGGCAAATTTCACATCCACTTAGCTAATATTTTATTTTATATATATATATATATATATATATATATATATATATATATATATATATATATAATATACAGCTGCAGATGAGTCAGAAGGTTAGGTACTTAATTTTAAACCGAGATGCATAGCTTACCTAGAACTTACACTTGCATAAAATTACGACAAAATGTAAAATTGTGATCATGGCGGTAAAAAGGGTACTAGGTAAAATATGAGGAAATAAATCATTATATACTGGCTCTATATAGTAGTAATAGCAAGACCTATGATAACCTACAACTTTTAACTAGAGAGATTGGCCTTCTGTGGATCACTGGAGCCATGAGAAGCACCCAACAATAGTCACGGAAACCCTACTAAATCTCTCCCCTCTTTTAATATAAGGCTGAGGTGAAGGTAATAGCATAAAGGCTGAAACAAAGCAAGGTCTCGTAGATGGTTTCAGCATCAAAGACATGGTGACTAACCCATTGTTGAAGATGAGCAGTAATACATGCTAAAAGCTTATAAGTTTCAGAGGCCCTGTACAATTCCAACTGACTAGAAAGTAAGATTTGGCCAATCACTAAGTCATCCAGGAAACCTAGTTTGTTTTACACACAGATTCAAGACAAGAGTATACGCAGCCACTTCGAGACTTAATATATGTGAGATATTAGGGCAGCACACCACTGTACTACAGGAAGAAATACATGCGATTGATAACTGTCTGTGAGCGACTCTGACGAGGTGTTACAGGAGTAGGACTCACCTTCTCTGATAGTCAGACAGGGCTAGAAGCACTTGCATTTCATCAAATAAAATCTAAACAAGTCTGATACTGTCTTCAAAATCTTATAACTCTGGCCAAATATAACAAGGCCACACTTGCGTGGATATCAGGACCCATCCTCTGGGATGGAAAAGAAGACCAAATTGCAAGACAAGGGTCTGCTATCACATATATGAGACTCGACCATTCACACCAAACCTACTGAAACCACATTGCAGGCCAGAAGCACAACAAACTCTTGCTGAGCAAAATATTCAACAAATTAAACCACGAATTTCTGCATTTAAGAGGACAACAGATTAGGCTGGTAACATGAGTAATAACATGCCACTACACCTTAAGGAAACATCTACCTATAATGGACAGCTATAATAAAGATCGAACATGTAGACTATGTGACGAAGAAGACGAAACAGCCTCATATATCATCAACAAATGCAAAGCTCTAACCTGCTAGAGACACCTTTAAGGATCAATCTTGAAAGTTTATACCGAGAGGTAAACCAGTGACCAGGCTGCTTAACCTGATTAAGGCAACAAACTGATTCATATAGAACAAGTATAATATACGTTACAATAAGTCACTAAGCTGCAATGTAAGAGTTTCTCAACCCTAGACTGATTTATCGTTCAATCAATCAATCAATTAAGCAAAGTTGTTTAGTACAAAAATTAACTAAATAAAATGCAGTATAAGTATTTTTACTTTAAAAATGGTCTAACTTGACCACAGAAAGTTGAAATGGTTTGCCACAAATACAAGACTAATTCAACCAAATTTTGGAAACAACTGTTCCTCTCATCAATTCCAACGCTGTACCTCTAGGTAATTATCCTTAATTTTTTTATACTAATAGCACAAACAAAACACAACTTATTAACTAGAAGGTCTAGCTTCTACGGAACATAGAACAAAATTAAAAAACAGCATTTTGGTCATGTTGGCTGTTGGAATTTATCTCGATTTGAGGAAAAATGTTGTTATTCAAAATAACAGAAAAAACTAATAAATGTTTTTAAGATTTATTGAGGTTACGTTTCAGGCTCTGCAATTTTGTCGAGTTCTTCTATAATAAAAAGTTTGATTCGCAGAAAGTTGTTATCTAAAACTCTTTATGGAGCCGAATAATGATTTTATGTTTTACTTATTTAGTACCAGTCCACAAAATAAACATAAAGTATTTGCAAATTCTCAAACAAATATTTAATTATATTGAAATATTTCGAAATTTTCAGCTCTTTTTTTAGTCAGCTCTAATTTACTCTATTGAAATATGCTTTTAACAAAATATGGATCTCAAAATGCGACGAAAATAAATCTGTTTACATATTTTTATCTTATCATTGCTTTTCCTATACAGAAATGTGAACAACCAGTTCAATAGGAAATTATTTCTTTGGAAGCAACCAAAATTGATTACTTTTGGTTGAACAGAAAATCTGTATTTCTCAGAGATAATTATATTCGATCCGTTTTAGCCAAATTAGCAAATTTTATTATTTGGTTCTTATAGCATATTAAAGTATACGGTATATAATTATTTTAAGCAATCTATTGGATATAATTTAGATAGAAAGTTTGTATCACGAAATATTCTCAGAAAAAAAAACGGAAAAATTCATATCAAGAACTCTATGTATAATTGTGAAAAAAACTTACTGTTGAGGTCTTCAAAACCAGCCCCTTCATAAGAAGTGTAGCCAATAATTGAAGGTACTTTGTTAAACTTTCCATTTTTCAGCAATTCATGGCTTTTAGCTGAAAAAACGGCACCCGGATGAACTGGTTCATATACAGGCCCATATGCTAATCCAGCTGAAACACCATCCACCAGTAAAGACTAAAACCAAAGGTAAAATTAGATATTTTATAACATTCTTTTGTTTTAATTACTGCAATTGGAAAGGATTTTGATATATTTAATTTCATTAGTCACGTCACGAATAATGCCTACTCCATTACCAATCACAGCTATTTCCATCAAACATGTTAAATCCTCTTTAAAACCAATGTCGGTTTCTATAACCATGCAAATTTATCCGTGAGTGAGAAGAGAAAAGAACAATATTGCTTAAATCGAATAAAATCTCAAAAAGTTAAAATTTAAACATCGCTTGAAGGGTGCATATTGCACCTGAATATTATAAAATTGGCTAGTTAATTCGTGATTAAAGAAAATAAAGTTAATAACAAGAACTGATGAATAAAAACAGAGAAGAAGTTCTTTGGCACACCGGAAACTAAATTAGAAAATACAATTCTTTTCTGCAATAGTTTTCGATATTTTTACTTTAATTATGTTTAATTTCTTCCAGAAAAAATATCTTACAAAAAAATTCCTTTAATCACGTGTAGTAGTTTTGTACTATAAAATTGAATTAATATATATTATATGATATCATTGATGATCACCCACATTTTCATATAGCTTGTTCTTTGTAATCTCTTTTATTTATACGCTGTCTTTTCTTAAAAATATTTTTCGACAACAATTTTATTATAAAATGAAGTAACCCTTACGAGAGTTTAACAACCACTTTCCATCCCAACATTCTAATTTTATTATAAATTTCAATTCATAGACAAGGAAGGAAAGATACATTAAAAGGAGATAAAAATCAGAATTCCGTTCGAATGTTGAAGGAGAAGAAGTTTAAATATATTGCAAGAGAAATAAAGCATTTAGGAATAAATGAAATTAAAAGGATTAACTTGATATTGCAAATATTGCTTATGCAAAATTTAAACTAAGGTAGCACTTAAAACTTTGTAATTAACGATTCTAGTGACAAGTTTGGAAAAAGGCTAGTAAACTATGAAAAATATGTGAATTGCTGTAGCTATGATGAAAACAATGAAAGAAACATCAGGCTTTTAAAGTTCGTAACAAGCTTACGTCTGTATTCCATAAAATCTGTTTAAAAAAAAACAAAGAAAGTTGATTACGTAATGTTTAATGAAAAATTAATTGTACACGATGCAACGCATAAAATTCCTTTACCATAAATTATGAAAGCAGATTGCTTAAAGCGAAAATTGTTATTTTCAAAACAAGGAAAATTTCCAGGCTAAAGTATCCTGCCATGTCCCCCATAGATATAGAAAGACTAAAAGCAAACTCAACACAATTGGGGACTACTGTTGCAAAAACTTTGGGAATAATGAGAAAAATAGAAAGTATTTGAATGAAGTAAGTGAAACAGTAATATTAACAATTAAAGAGGCTGCTGAAAACGTAGCAAAATATAATCAGGCAAAATAGAAAAACTACGCAAATAAAAATAAAATGGTAGCAGCAATTGTTAGAAGAATTAAAATATAAATAATTCATCATACCCGAGAACTGATAAGGAATGTCATGAAGAGAACATACAAGTAGAAAAGTTAATTGAAAATAACAAGGGTATTAAGAGTCTTAAAAATCAAGGGAAAAACAAGGCATTTGCTTGATATAAAAAAATCGTGATGAAACAAAATATTTAAAAGACATCTTGGAAAATACACATCAAAATTTTTCTAAAAAAAAACTAAACGTACAGAACCAGTATTCAACAAAGGATCTGAAGAATTTCAGGACATCACACAACAAGAACTGGGACCCTCTCTTTAAGTCAAATGAAAAAAAAAGCTGTGAACTATTCAATAGATGCTGACATAAATGTCAATTCTCCGAAAACTGGAATAATGCGATTATAATATTGATTTAAAAAAGGAAGATGAAGGAAATCTTGAAAATTATAGACCAATTTGTTTGCCCACACAGGTCTACAAGTTATTTATTAGAATATTAAGAATTCACTTAACAAACAAACTAAAAGCCTATCAGCCTGTAAAGAAGGCCATTTTCACAAGAAATTACAGTACTAGTGATCATCAACTGACAAGGAGATTGTTAACAGAAACATCTGTGAGATGCTATCTAGCAGAAAGTATTTAACACTGAACTACTGGTCTATATTTACTACTCAAGAGAAAGCCAGAATTGATAGCAGATATATACTAATACTGGGATATATCTACAGTAATATCATCATATTTTGCAGGAATATTCAATCACATTAGAATTAATCAGGGCAACCGGTTAAGCCAAAAGTTTTTAACCCTATTCTAGACGATGTTTTCAGGAAGTTAGAATGAGAAAATAAAAATAAATTGATCAGCTGAAGAAGATTTAACAATTTTCGATACGTAGACGATGTTGTTCTGATGGCTTGAACACTTAGGGATTTTCAAGGCATCTCTACTAAATTTAATAATAAAAATGCCAAAATTGGTTTCAATATGAATTTTATTAAAACTGGGGTGATGTGTAAAGTAGACCCGCATATCGAAGTACACAATAGAGTAAAGAAAATGTTCAGAACTACACCTATCTTGAATACCTTGAATATATGGTATCCTCAGGCAAAGAAAATCAATTGATAGTGATCGAGAGACTCATTTATTTCTTCTATAGAAAAAAATAGTGTATGTACTGGCAAATTAAATGCGTACAAAAAATATTCAGTAAGGTACCCAGTTACTCTAATGAAAGTTCAATGCAAGGCCATCTAAACCTTAAACAGTATATTTTTGTCAACTATATTGTTTTAAATTGACAAAACACTATATCCCTTACTGTTTTTTTGCAGTATAACGTTACAATATTGATTGTTGATGGTAAAAATATATATTCATTTCAAGTACGCCTTTATAAAAAATTTTCTATGTATTTGGCGTCCTTGTACATTTTAATTAGGCGCAAGGCTAAATTCATTGTAAGTCAATTACCGTCCATTGTTACTTTCAGCATCCTTAACGGGATTGAGGCAAGTTGGCGTTCAGTATAAACATTAGTAAATAACCTAACTTATTTAGTAAAGCATAATTTTTAATTTAAAAATTACCGCTAACGAAACATTAGAATCAGCTAATTTTATTGCTCTATAATCTGCTTTTCTTAAGTTGTCAATCAAGGTTTTAGAACTGAGTGTAAATATTCCCAATTTGGTCCCAACACTAAACGCTTTTTGTCGTGCATTACGTGTTAGTGCCCATATACAGATACTAGTTCCACTTTCCATTATACTTCCTCTGAACAAACCTGAAAAAAATATTTAGACAATATAATAAACAACGATTTGATATTTAAGAAACTTAGAATCAGTTGATTAAATAAAGGCCTTCATTAATTTCTGTGGCCAGAATATTTTCCCAGTATATTTATAGGATGCTGTACTACATTTTCGTCGTTTTATAGCAAAGGACGAAAAAAATATTTTAAAATATTATTAGTAGTAGTATTGTGAAGTATAATGAGTTGCCCAAAAAATGGGTCACATCGAAGTTACCAAAATTTAAATGGAATGACGTGTATATACAGGCTAAATAACGGTAATTTACTGTTATATATTGTATACCTATGGCAAGCCGTATTTAAGATATTTAACTCTTCTTGACATGAATCTACTAACTAAAACAAAAAAATCATTTTCTAACTTTTCATAACCCAAAAACACAATTCCGTAGTCGGCCATTATCTACTTCTAAAAGTCCCCAAAGTGGTTGAATTTGATATAGGTGAAAAAATTTTTTATTATTTTTTTCAGTTCTTCATTCTTGTAGTTTCATAGATTTTTAGGTGATTTGTATGCAAATAGTCAACCAAACCTCTCATAACGAAAAATTTATTAACTTAATTTTCGGGTAATTGGTTTCAGACTCATTGTTTTTTTATAAGCTACACTTCCTGTCCTGCAAAATACAAGATGCTAATTTTCTAATAAACGCTATTCGATCTGTCGTCTGTGAGGATGTTTCTCAGCATAAATACCGTCAATGCTGACTTTAAAAATTTATGTGTAAAATTGAAAATGATAATTTGCTAAATAATTGTAATACATAAGTAAAAAACCTGTAAATAATTTTAAAAGCAGTTAAAATTAGAACTTAAATTGGATATTAAACGCAGGGTGTTTTATTTAAAATAAGAAACTTATTATGTTTTAATTCAAATTAATATCAAAAACAACCCTATATTACTTTAGGAGATCATTTTTAATTTACAATTAATTGTAATTCTTATGCTGAAAAACTAATGCTTCTTAATCCATCTAGCTTGACAAGATAGAAAAACCTCTCAAATAGCTCTAAAATGGATCATGTCAGGTATACAAAATAAAACAATAACTTGCCTTTATTTAGCTGGCGATCAAAATATATAATAAAATAAAATTTTTATAAAAAAAAATTGAACCGACTTCTAAAAGTGCACTAAAAAGTGAAAAATAACTATAAATTTTTATACGAAATTGAAATTGTTGAAGTCGGCGCCAAATTAATACCTAACAAAATGTGATTCGCATAAACAGATTAAAAATAATTCATTTAAAATTGATTTCTTACCATAATTTGTATATATTAGCAGTTATTTATTTCATTTAGAAATAATTTGGCGCCGCCTCCAAAAATCTCAATTTCATATAAAAGTTTATAGTTATTTTTCACTTTTAAGCGAACTTTTAGAAGTCGGTTCAATTTTTTTTTATCGAAATAAGTGTACCTCGCAATGACTCCAAGGTGGTAAAAAAGTACCCATTTAATCCAGAGTTGTAAATTACACTAAAATGAACCACTAAAATTTCTTTGATTCTTAGAGTTCTCCAAATACCAGTGAAATTGTGCCAAACAAATATTTAGTCTGTCATAGTCAATCCACTATCTTAAATTTCAAATTAATTTTAAATTGGTAATATAGGACTCAAAAACCTTCCATTGTTGATATTTAAAGAACTTGAACCGTAAATTTCTTAGCCCCATATATTTTATAATACATATTTAATTTGTATAAGCCTCAAGAACCTCGCAATATCAATTTCAAACAAAATAGGACAATGTAAAATTTTCAGTCCCTCTTCATAATACACGATCCTGAAAACTCCCTAATACCAAATCTGAAAAAATGCGAATAAGGTAAGATTTTCAACTCATCATATTAGATCCTCCATATTGAATTTAAAAAAATAAATTTTAACGTCTTAATCCAATCTGAATCTAAACCCTTCAAAGCTCCTAGTACTAATTTTGGATGAAATCTGGAAATTTAAACCTTCTAGACCGTCATATTGCATCTGATATATTAGATTGTCTTAAAGTAATTTTATTATCGCTATTTATATCCACAAAAACGATTCAGTCTCACCTTTGAACAAAAAAAATGTAAAATTTTTAATCCGCTATATTGGATTCGCCATATTGAATCCTGAAAAAATACTTTTAAATTCATAATTTACACCCTCAGGAACTTCTATATCAGTTTTGAAGAAAATCGAAAAATGTAACATCTTAAGACGTCATATTGAATCCGTTTTTCGGAAAATATTTTAAAGTCGTAAGTAACACTAACAAAAATTTCCCAATATTGATTTTACACAAATCAAGAAATGAACAAACTCTAATCCGCCATCTTGGATCTGCCATATTTAATTTTTTTTAATAATTTCAGATTCGTAATGTGCGATCCCAAAAACTCCCCATATCATTTTTGAAAAAAATTGGAGGAAATAAAGTTTCTTTTCCACCTTATTGGATACGCCATATTGAATTTTTTAAAAATAATTTTAGATTAGTCCTGTGCTACCCTAAAAACTCCCCCATACCAATTTTGGAGAAAATCGGACTAAACTGATTTTTTCTTCTGCCTTATGGAATTTAAAAAAAAAAATTAGGTTCGTTATGTGGGACCCCAAAAACTTCCCCGTACCAATTTTGGAGAAAATCAGACAAAATTGATTTTTCGCCCGCTATATTGGATCCGCCATATTGATTTTTTTAAAAATATTTTGGCTTCGTTATGTGCGACTCCCAAAACTCCCCCACACGAATTTTGGAGAAAATCGGACAAAATTAAATTTTTTGTCCACCATATTGAATCCGCCATATTGAATTTTTTAAAAATAACTCCATATTCGTTGTTTACGATCCTGAAAATTCCCCCATACCAATTTTGGAGAAATTCGAACAAAACTATTTTTTTGGTCACCATATTGTCAGCGTCATTTTCGATTTTACTGCACCAATTTCGCCCAAAAAGATATGAGACTGCCGCAGTAAATACATGAACACAAGGTAAAAAATTTCATTCAAATCGGTGCTGCCGTTCCGGAGTAATCGGTGTACATACATAAAAAAAAAATACATAGTCGACGAATTGAGAACCTCCTTCTTTTAGAAGTCGGTTAACAAGGAAAAATTCATGTATGTTTTGGCAACTTTGGTGTAAAACTTTTTTGTACCACTCGGTATACTCCACAGTAATTTTAAAACATAGACCTACAAATCCCTTATTAAAAAAAGTTTAAAAATATTTTTTTATTTCCTGTATATAAACCAACGGAAATGTGATGCGTTACCCCGTATATTATTTTTATAGTTTTTACCTCATCGTAAGATCTGCACATTTTTCAGCTTAAAAATTGCATAATCGAGTTAAAAGTTTTTTTAAAATTATTTCTTAATTATTAATTTATTTCACCCTAAAACTTCAAACATAAATTATATGTTGATAGCTCTAGCAAGAAATCACACAATTGCCCCTGCTAGAATGTAGAAATGTAGTTTTTTAGATTGCAAAAAATGGATTAAAATTTTGGAATCAGAAGTATTGAACTTCATTATCTTTTTTTTTCTCTCAGACCTCTATTTTGACATATGCATGACAGTGAGTTGTAATTTTATAAAGTGTGCTGGATATACGTAAATTTATTGTTAAAGGTATACTTAATATCAACAGAATAAGGAAAAAAAATACCTGTAGTCAAATTGCTTTGTACCAAATAAGAAACCGAAGCAGAGCCAGCACTTTGACCAAAAATAGTTACTTTTTTAGGATCACCTCCAAAATGGACAATATTATTTTTCACCCACTCAAGTGCTAAAATTTGGTCTTTTAATCCCCAGTTGCCAGGAGCTATTAAGTCTTCAGTACTAAAAGAAAACTTAAAGATTAATTTTCTTACGAAAAAAATTATATATGCCTATCTTGTAATATTACATAATGTATGTGTAAAAATATCCTTTCAGTTATATACAGCGATTGCCCAATAAGGTTCCAGAGCATGTAAGAAGATTTTTCAGACTAGAATATCGAAAGAATGTACCTGATGGATCAAATAAATAACACTACGCAACAAATTTTAGTTTGTTTGTTGTATCTTGTATGAAAAGTGCATCTTTTTGTTAATTTTGGGGCCATAAACATAAAAATGACAATGAAATTAAAAACTTAGTTGCAATTTTTTTTTAATTTTAACAAAATTAAAAAAAAATACATTCTTCTACACTTGTAGAGACATTAAATATCCTGTCTTTTTGCTTTTCTTTTGTAAATTGTTTTTGGAGCATCTCTAACAAAAGTTCAACAGTAGTCGGCAAGCATGGAAGCATTCCACTTTTCCTGATACATTTTCTCCATTGTTGATGCTTCACTTAGCCTTGGGAATTTCTGACGCAAGAACTGAAAAGCCTCTGTATTCAATGCCTTAACAAAGTTTTTTTTTCATTAGACCCTATTTGATATGCAGTGGTGGCAACAAAATATTTTTGGGATCTATCAATCGAATTTGTTGTACATTCTTTTTACCTAGCTCTAATGATTGTCGAACGGACCAGTCTTTTCTCTTACAATGAAGTGCCTTTGCCCGATTGTCCCATTCACACAATAAAGAGCAAAACTTGGTGTAACCTAGCTGCAATCCAAATAAAAGTGCAATCACCTTTAAGTATCCACAGATGTGCCATTGGTGCTCATCGTATTTTATTCTTGTCAATAGGTACTTGATATGCTCGTATGATTCTTGCATGTCAATTGCATATCCAACAAGAATAGTTCCCACATGGAATAGTACTGCTTTTAGACTCAATGTTGAACTGTCTATAAACAATCTCCATTCCTCTGGCTTATAATTTATATTTAAAGCCGACAATAAACCGCTAATGTTATTACAGAAAACCAAGTTATTTTCCATATTAAAAATTATGCTAGGCCTTTATGGCGTTTACGAAACATACATACTGAAACATCGTCTTCTAATAAGTTGCACTGCTGCAAAGTTGATCCTAGTAATTCTGCTTTACTTTTTGGAATTTCTAAGTCTCTCATAAGATTTTTAATTCTGATTGGGTTGTTTTGTGCGATTGGTGGTATAACGTGCTGGCTGTGAAATCAGGATCTCTTAATGTTGATGGCATATCTTATTCTTGAGAAATCGTTGTATCGTTATTATCTGATTCGTAAGTGAATGTTTGTGGGGGTTTTGGAATAGCAAGTTCGTCACTATAAGGCACAGATCTCATGGCAGATGGTATATTTGGATAGATGATAAACGACTTTCTCTTCTGATATATACCTGTCCCTTGCTCAACATGATGAATGATGTAGAAATAGCAATCATTAACATTATTGGATGACTCTCCAGATCATCGGGACAGCAAAACGCGCGAATCGTTTTTTATTAATTAACCAATTTCTCAGACTAGAAGCACATGCATTACAGCAATATGTGAAGCCCACTGTTTGTTTTGATCTTCAATTTTGTAACCGAAATAAAGCTGATATGCTTTTTTTATCAATGGGATAATAGACCGCTTCTAAGACGCAAAAGTCATCTCACCAAAAACATAACAGAAGTGATCTGGATTGTTTACACAATGTCTACGGGGGGGAGGGGGATAGACACTAGCAGCAGTCCTATTTTTAGTTTAAAAAACATGGTCGGGTCTATTTTTCTATATTTAAAGCTCTTGGAGAGGGGGAGGGGAGCGACCACAAGTAAAAAAAAAGTTGCCGACCAGGGGGATGCCAGCAGCATAAGTCTAAGAGCAGAATCGGGTTTATTTTCCTGAACAAAAAGCCCTAGGAGGAGGTTATCGCAAGAAAAACAAGTTGTCAACGATGGGGAGTGCCAGCAGCATACACATTCCTAATATAAAAGGCAGAATCGGTTGTATTTTCCTGAACTTAAAGCTCTTAGGAAGGGGAGGGGCGATCGCAAGTATACACATTCCTATACTCTATTCAAGAACTAGAGAGACAAATAAAACTGTTACCGAAACCTCCAACGTACCTGCTCCAGTGCCGCAGATAAATGAGGACGGTCGTAAACCTAATTATATTTAATTATAAGCTTTTATAAATTTACTGCAACAATAAAATTTCTCATAGTTTAATTTAATTTCTGTCATTGAGCAAAGTACACCTTGCAGTGTGTCCTTAGTGATTTTTCTTGTTTGCGCCTGTTTTTATATATTATTTGAGATTAGTGAGATACCAAAAGATAGGGTTTCCACCTCAATATTTATTCCAAAATCGTTAAACTTATTACGACGAATAATAATGTTAAAAGCTCTTTTGAGATGTGTTCCAACATGACAACTGAAGGAGAAAAAAAAATACTGGAATTGTTTTTACTCCCAAGCCACATTCGATCACAGGCATAAGAAAAACCTTGTTGGAAGAAGAGGTGAAAACTGCAATAAAAGGAGTTGTACAACATACATTTTATTATGAGAAGCAGAACCCAACCGTCAACAAAATTCCAACTAAAATCAATGAAGATCGCGATTTACCTGAAATTAAAAGAACTTTACTCTGGAAATTGCTCAGAGAACTTAATTTTTGCCGGGAAAAACCAGATAGAAAATCTGTGCTTATAGATCGTCCGGAAACTGTTCGTTGGAGAAGGAAATATCTCTCTCATGTAAAAGGTAGAGTTACTAGAAATAACACAAATTACAAAATTAGGAATTTAATTGATCTTTTGAAAGATTTTTTTGAATAAAGTTCGTGCGGAAAATTGGGAAAAATCCATATAATAATAGAATAAAACAAAATGTGGAAACTTAATCTCATGATCTGTGACATAGAGGAACCAATTATAATTAATTTGAGCGAAGATAGCTTCACTGACTTTGATTAGGAATTAGATACGTAATATTTACCAGTGTAAACACAATTTATTATTTAAATTTTTGGTTTTGTTGTATTTTATTGTTTAATGCTGTCTATATATTTTTTTATTTTTTATATATTTTTCTTTAATTTTATATATATTTAATTCCAATTAGCCGTAAGTTTTTCATTATTTTATTATTGTATTTGTGTCTTTTTCTTAAGCGTGTAGAATTAGCATTTTTTTAGGGGCTATCGGATCTCCATATAATAAAGTAAATTAAATTAAGATATCAGTACAATAGAAATAAAAATAAGTAGGTCTATTTTTAACTGTAACATATAAAAACTAATTATATTCGAATCTCTTTTTGGTATTTAATTGTAATTCTGCAAATGGTTTAAGAAATAAATAAACTGAAACGTCAAATGTCCTAAAAAGTTTTTAATTAATAATAAAAGCCGACCGAAGCCTCAAAAAAATTTTGATATTATATGGACTAATTTATTTTTTTATATATGCTTAATGCCTCCTTTCGACGATTTCACAAGGATTAAAATCCATTTTAACATTTCACTCTTCCAAATATCTATTGTTATCCAACCCAAATAGTCCATTATTATAGACAGGTATCTTTGATTATAAAATTTCAAACCCATTTCTACGAAAAATATATGTGTCTAACAGATTTTGCCAAAGACACCGGACTAAAGAACACAGTTTGCGAAGAAAAAATGGTTAAAAATGATTTATTACTTTCTCTAGTTCTTGAATAAACTATAGTATAAGAGGCAAAATCGGGTCTATTTTCCTGAACTCAGAGCTCTTGGGGGGGGGAGGGGATCGCCCCCCCCCCCTTGGATCCGCGCCTGAGCAATACAAATATATGACGTACGGTTACATTGTTAATATGTAGGGGGACATGATATCACGTATCTCTAAAACTTGAACTAATATTAAAAAGTTAAATTTAGTTTCGGTTTTAGCACACCAAAAATGGTAAGGTTTAGTCGATTTTATTTTAGATACATTTTGGCTGTTGTCCTGTGTAATTATTTAATTAGCCTTTAGCAAAGATGATGTGACCATATGATTTTGTTAAGCATTAAATGTATATTAAACTAAAAAACATTTTTTTATAGAAATTAATAACGAATAGATGTAAAACACACTCTATATCATTAATATTTATTTTCGTTATTTATTAGTTTAATTTCATGGGTACTTCTATTTTATAAGATTTTAAACGACAGCACGAATATTGTTAATCATACTTAAAAAATCAACAGTTTCTACCGCGGGCTTATTTTTAGAACTTATTTTTAGAATT
Source organism: Diaprepes abbreviatus (assembly GCA_034092305.1). Classification (NCBI taxonomy): domain Eukaryota; kingdom Metazoa; phylum Arthropoda; class Insecta; order Coleoptera; family Curculionidae; genus Diaprepes; species Diaprepes abbreviatus. The sequence goes on from JASJET010000050.1 coordinate 2,310,503, forward strand.
TTTGAAATCCACAAATTCGTCATACAGTTCATACTAAACCAAAGAATATTTCGTTTTTTTTTCATCCACCTATCCCTCTATCCAACATTTTATTACATGTGAGGTTGTTTAATAACATAAAAACTATTTGGATATTTATTTTCTTTATGATAAACATTTGTCTCTAAACATATCGGCATTGCTATTAATTTTTATAACTATTTTTTTGTTTAGTTTCATGCATCTCTTTAATAAACCAAAAATTTTTCTTTCTTAAAGATTATTCAAATTAGTTTTATTTTTTATTTTTTTTTTACCACGGTAGGCAACGCTAGATCAATGACAATCTTGATAACTATAGAAATGGTCGACAATTTTCGCCAGACGATTATAAAAGAATAATGGATCAAAAGCCACGGAAATGTTTGTATTAATGGAAGTTCCTTATCTTTAACTTGTCCTGCTAGGTTACTTCATTCATCCATATCCTTTGGTATAATATGAGCGTTTTTATTGGAGTAAATGGGATATTATTCAATAGCAAATTAAATATTATACGGGTAACCTTTAAAGACTTTCAATCTATGTCAAGAAATATTTAGGTCAAAGTTAATTTTTACAAGTTGTACTGAAAGTTCTATAGCATTAGTACAATATCCCAGGTTCTAGCACAATTCAGACTTAAACGAATATAAGCATAATATTAAAGTATCTTAGGTACTGAATTTCTCAGTTATAACACAAAACAACCAAAAAACATTTTTCTAAAAAAGTAATCTACTTGATATCGCAAAGGCTATTAGTCAATAAAAACTTCAGAAATTTGACTAATTGAGTTCTTCGCTAAATACCCTAATTCTTTTATTAAAAAAATTAAATTGAATAGAACAATAATAATTCTGTTCTATCCAGATTCCATTATAAAGCGTTTTTTAATAATACTTATAAGTATTGCTACCGGTCCTGTTCACATTTTTACAGTATCTGCATCCGAAGAAACTAAAAAAAAAAGACCAATAGCTATTTTCTGGGTTAAAAAGAAATTTACTGTTTATAAATACAAATAAGAGGTCTTCTAATAAACTCCGACGAACTCCAAAGAATCTGAAAAAAATTAGTTATTATTATTTTAGTTTTAAATTAAAACTTTTTTACAGGCTTTTCAAATAATCTTTAGATCTGGTATTACTCTGTTTTTCAGAATTAACCAGTTTAGAAAGAAGCAGTTTGATATTTATAAAACCAAAACTCATTTTTGATCTACAAGCCTACCAGTGTTTTTAAAGTTGGGGGGCGGTGAGGGCGGTCGCCCGCCCAAGAGCTTCGAATTCAGAAAAATAGACGCACCTCCCGTCAATAGTTCGTTTGTGCTTTGAACATATTTTACAGATATATGTTTTTAACTGATTAAAAATATTTACCTTAAAAATCCGAAAGCACCCAACCTATAGTTAAATGATACAAAAATAACATCTTTTTCGATAAGATAGTCAGGAGCGTAAGTTTCATACGTTGATGCACCATAAGAAAAACCTCCTCCATATACCCAGACCATAACTGGTAAACTTCCATTTATCTAAAATTTTAAATATAAATATAAAAGTTCTTGATTGTGATTAAGGAAGCAATTGGTTGGTGAAAAAAAGGAAAGTTGTTTATACTTATATAACTTAAGTGATATATATCCAGAAAGGATACAAGAAATAAGAATATTTGAACTTCTTGTCCGATTAGATTGACATCCAACAATCAACTTTAGTTCTTATAAATAATTAAAGTTACTATTTACCTAATTTAATTTATGTCTTACTTTTATCATCGAATCTTAAATATCAGAGTAGCTTTAGTTCCGAAAATTGTGAGTTTTTAGTTATTAGGCTACTGGGAATTACTTTTTAAAATTTGAGATAATATTTATTATTAAGTAATCATTTCTGGTTATTGGCTTACATGAAATAGATATAGGAACTTTTATGAAATGAAATGACATGTTTGTCTCAGTTAATTCTAATAATAATTTAAAATTCGGCAGCAAAATTTTAAACTGATCTGTTTCTCTAATCAAATAACTTCATAATATATTACAGCTTACTTGCCTAGCAAAATCTCGCCACAATAATTCTTTCTCACTAGAATTGTTATATATCTTTTTCGAAAAATTTCATTCATATGTTTTTTAACTAAACGAAATGTCATTTGAAGGAAAATGATGTAATAATATGGGATGTAAGCTTCAGGTTACCAGCTGTAAACAGATATTATGTTGTTGATTTTCTACGCTCACAGAGTTTAAAAGAAGTATATAAGGACTTAGAGTTTCAATTTTTTGTTTATAATAAATCATGGTTGTCAGCCAAAAAACTACTGGAAATGGCGGTTGTCAACATTTAAATGATTTATTATCACGCTAGGTGAGCATAAGCTACACTGAAAAAAGAATGCATTAAATTTGTAAAAATGTCTTTAATGTAATGCATTAACTTTAATAATCTGTCAATCAATCTAAATTAATTTATTCCATTAAATCATCATACATTGAATTTAAAGTTTGATTATTACTTTTTAAGGTGACTATGTACATTAAATATACAGCCGGTATTCATCAAATTTGAGATATTTTATCACGTATTTAATGCACCAACATTATTATGAGTTCAAGAAATTCTGAAACTTTCAGGAAAAGGTAGACATTTTTCCCATACGTAGTGTCTGTCATCCAGACCACTTTTGAACTCATTGGTTCCCGATAGTACAGGGCAGACATGTACACCTCACCATAAGAAAATTGAGTTCCTCAAGCAATTTATATCATACTAAACAAAAAGTTCAATATAAGTTGCGCCATCTCCCGGAATCTCATGCAATGTACATTAAATAATAATTTAAATTCCTTTAGTATTATTATTAATGTACAGAAGTTGAAATATCTCTTCAGTTATTTTCTTCAAATTTAAGATACCATTTAATCAAATTTAATGTACAACGAACTGATATTTCAATTATTTTGCTTTAAATTCAATGTAAATGTAAATTATTTACGATTTAAAATACAAAATCATTAAATTTCATGTAGAATTGACATTAAATTTCCATTAAATTTAAGTTTGTTTTTAATAGTGTGGAGAGAAGGAAAGCGTGTTTGTTCTGCGTCATAAGGTAGATAAGGACGTAAAGTAGAGAAGAACTTGATAAACCATACACGATTAACAGATCTCTACACCTAAGGCTCACCAATTTTTTAAAAGTCACAGAAATTATCGTTTCAGGGAGTCTCTGATCAAGTTCTTGGGTAATTTACTAGGAAAACTTTTCTATTGGAGAATAGTTTTTTTCATATCATTCAGATGGAAACGGCGATACAAAAATAGATGTAATTGATTTTAAGTGTCAATATGACAAACTAAAAGGCGAATAATGTTTCACACCAACAAAGAAATTGGCAATGCAGAATTTAGTGAAATCTTCTGATACTGACATTCTGATTATTTTGCTGGGCAACATATATAAAGTTTCTGTCTCTTAAATTATACTTGCTGGTACAACCTCAAAATTGCAAATAAAAACTCAAACACAATAAAATCTACTTAATTAGCGTCGAAGCCTGGCTCTATTTCGTGTCTCGCTCTACCAGCATCTCACGCATTCACTGACAGTGATTTTACAGCCTCGTTTTACAATAAAGGAAAACACAGGCCTTCTAGGGATTTTTTTTTAAATTCTACCTTTCAAAAAATTTTCACGTTGTTGACTGACGTAACAGATATTTATCCCTCTATATGTAGTGTTAAAAAATATCAGAGTGTAAATACCGCCAGGTTTTCAAACAAAAAAAATTGAAAATTTAAGAAAATCAAAAGTTTCCATTTGAAATTTATTCCAGAAATTCGATGGGACTAAATGCAACAGGTTCATCTTTTATCAAATTAAATCCAGAAAATTGCGGTTGTTTAATAATTAGTTCAAAAAAATTTAAGCAGGTTCATTAAGGGCATCAATGAAATTTTTGATGAGAAGAGCAAAAATATAAATGAAAATTCTGAAGATTTCGATGAACAAATTCAAAAGGATAGTAATATTTAATAAAAATTTCTAATTTATCCTAAATAGATTTTTGAATTTTTTGATAATAAAGTACAACGAAATTGACTATCTCCAGCACTTCAACCTATAGAATATTTTGTACATTACCCTTATTTAATATAAGTCTGGAATATTTAGACTTTTCATGAAGTTTATCATTGTTTTGGGGAATAGGTGCTTTGTTTCTATAGGCATCAAGGTGATGCTTTTTAAAACTGTGCCAAGCATTCAAAAACAAGTGTTTTGCTGTTTTAGCTGCCCAATCGCAGAAACGGCAAATATCCTTCTTAGTCTTGTCCATTTCCTGGAGATAGTATCTCAGAGGGCAGTGTTCTGTGAGAATATCTGTTATTACCCGAATATCCCTCTTTGGGAGATCTAGAAGCTCTTTTGCATTCTCTGGCGATGGATTTATATATTGTTTTCACTTGTCTGAGACCAAGCGTCTTATTTCAACTTAATTTTATCTGATTTTTTGTTTCCAGCTCCGGAGCTCCTCTTTTATATGGCTTTTAAATTGTGCACTGAAAGGTTTCCAATAAAAGGAGATTTTGCCCCTTCTCTTGCGAGGATGTTCACTGCCTGGTCTCCTTGATTCCCTAAAGCCCTAGTCCCCACATCTTGGTTCCTCTGTTGTTCCTTGCCAGTTGCTTTAAGGTTGGCCTGCAGTCCCAAGTCACATTAGACTCGTAGATGTTTGACATCAAAGCTTTTACGCTTATTAGATTTTTTACAATATATATATATATATATATATATATATATATATATATATATATATATATATATATATATATATATATATTCTTGGTATTTCTATTAAGATATTTTTCAGTACAGATTTGGATTTCATGCATTTCAGTTACGGAGATGATGGAGTGTCTCACAGGGATTTGATAAACAAAAAACTCCCATTCCTACCTCTTCTTTCATCTTGGATCCGTCACTAAATTATACCACTCTAGACGAGGTCATTACTCGCCGTTCGCTTGGTAGCTCTCAGTTACCACTTCATAGTTTATGTTAAAATCCTAATAAATTTCTGTTGGTTTCAATATGGATTGTGTTTTATTTGTACCCAGAATTTTTATATGTTCAATCAAATTTCCCATTTGGAGTTTTTCAGCTAGGAACAGCTTAAGGGCATTTATTACTGCCGTTCTCATAGTTATATGCAGTGAAGGAAGGTTCAGCCTCCATTTCTGCCTTAGGGCATGATGCCATAACCTCTGTAACTCCTATATAGACTAACCTTCGTATTTTAAATAGTTTTTTTGAGCTGCTACTTGTTGTATCTTGGACCACTATACTAAGGAGGTATATGTAACTATAGGCTTGATGATCATGTTATACAACCATAAGATCATTTTCAGCCTTAAATTCTAAGTTTTTCTAAATATTTTACGACATCTCCAGATGCAGGTATAATATTACTCCTAGATATTACACCTCTGTGGAAAACCTCGGTTTAAAGTTGGAGAGTTGATGTCTAGCTTTCGTCTGCTTGTAACGAGGACTGTTTTGTTGGGATTAATGTGTAGACCTTTCTTTGTATACCAGGAGCTAATTTGGCTTAAGACAGTTTGCATAAGGCTTGTACCTGTTCCTGTATTCTTGCTTCCAATAACTAGGTCATCAGCATAACCTTGCGTTGTGAGCCCTGAGTCATTCAGTTGGCTCATCAGACTATCTACGACCAGAGGCCACAATAGGTGTGATAAAACTCCCCTTTGAGGGCTATGGTAATTTATCGGATTCTTCACATCATCCTCTTCCAAATGAATTTCAGTAACTTAAAAAACATATGAGTTATTCGAAAAATATTAATTCAAATTCCAGTAATTAAGGGTAATTGCGGCAAAATTTTTCTGGGCAACCCAGGTAATTTTAATATACAGAAGTTGAAATATCTTTTCGATTACTTCATTGAAATTTAAGATACCATTTAATTAAATTTAGTATACAACGAACTGATATTTGAATGAATTGTTTTAAATTCAAAGTAAATGAAAATTATTCACGATTTTTGAAACATAATCATTAAATTTAATGTAGAATGGACATTAAATTTGCATTAAATTTAAGGTTATTTTTAACAGTGTGGCTCAGGAGTTCAAAAAGACTAAATTTGTTTTTTTCCACTTTAACTTATAACTCGGCAACCAATTGAAGATTTTTCAGTTTTTATGATTTATAAGGTTGGTTACAATATATTGCATGACATATCAAAATTCTGTTTTATCCTTCATCGAATTTTAATGTGTCGATTACTTACGTCAGTTGTGTATACATTGATATAAAGACAATCTTCTGATCCTATAATGTTATTGTTTGAACTTCCTACTACAGCGATGGTTTGAACGCACACATTTTGATCTTTTGTGGCATCTAAAATGCCTGTCCATGGATCGTTCTTTACTGGACTCTAGAAAAATTGTTATATAGATTGTAAAGAAGCATTAGAATAAACTAAGAGAAGAATTTAAAAAATTGATAAGTCAATATTTTGTAAATAATCACAAAAAAGTAAATTATGAGTTACCCCTTTTAGACTACTTACTTATTAGGGTGATACTCTGCATCGAAAACTTTAAAAGGGTCGAAAAAAAAACTGTTTTTTAAAATTTGAGAAAAATCGATAATGTTTTAGAGCTTGCTCAAAGGGATTGTTAAATTATCGCTAAATCGATCACCTGAAATACACCTCCTTAAATGAAAAAACTATTTCCTAAAAATATTGAGTTAAGCGTATGAAATTTGACACAGCAGATGGCTGAACACCATGAAGTCAAATAGCGTTAAGTTAAGTACAATACATTTTTTACGTTAATAATAAATTATTAATTAGTAAATATTGTCTAATTAATAAATGATATTTGCCAAAATCTTTTAAATGTAAAATTTAAAAAAACTTCCGCATAGGTCTAGTAACACTATAACATAAACATACCCTCTTTCAACAGATGGCTGAAAAAAAATTCCTATAAAAAATTTGACTTTTTTACTACTCAAGGAGGTTTCTTTTTGAAGTGCTCGCAATTGGAATGTTGACTGTATTCAAATAAAAATGCGAAGCGGTAGTTTCTGCGATAGAAATCATAAAAAACACAATATTTTTCTTTATTTGTAAGGAATTTTATTTTGTATTTAATAATAAAAATTTAATTAAATCTCCTTCAAGTCGCGTGACAACGAATACCAATCAAAGTGAATGATGTTACTCCATACTAACGTCATCGCTAGCACTCCGTCCTGATACGGTTATTCTTTTGAGTCATTATTACTTTCAATTCAAATGAATATTCAAAAGAACATGAAGTTGTCTGTTTCAGTTTTGACTCTAAAGAATACAGTCAATGTCATCGCTGTCACGAACTTAACATATACATTTTTTGGTTTTATGTGACGTTCGTGATCTCTGTCAAGGGTTGCCTTTGCTAATTAATATTTGATAGTCATTTTCATGTAATTTCTTCGAAATTTGCTTATTACTCCCTTTGAAAACGATTCTAAGAAGTTTTCCCATGATGGAAAGTGGATTTATTAGGGCAAATATTTCGAATTTGTCGAGAATTGATTGTTTTATGGTGGTCAATATCTTCGGAACAAACAGTAACTTTTGCTCTGCTGAATTTAGAACTGTAATGACTTCCATGTAAGCAATTTAGCAAGGATTGTTATTTCCGCAACCAATAATAAATACATAATAGTGATCATAGATATTTATAAGCCCAAAACCAAAATAAAACTAGTAGTGCCGGGATAGCTGAAGCCACATTTTTCTATTATTTCACAAATATGGTACGTGAATAAATAACTCCAGGTATTTTAATTGTAGTACTTGTACATTGAGGCACCCACAACACTTAAAATAACTTTTAGCTCATTTTTTATTACAAAAATTGCGAAAAAAATTTATATTTCTTTGTCAGTGGACCAGTTTGACGTAACATCGATCAAGTGAAAAGTATTGGCGTTTTGGAGGGAGATTTGAAACGGAATTTAAAATTTATGATTTTTAAAGTACTAGTTGTATAAAACAAATAATTTTAAATATGTTCGGATACATTAGGTACTTTTGCGTTATTTTAAACACGTAAAATAGTCAATATCTGAATTGTGTTATTAATTTAATAATTAGTTATATGGTGAGCTTTATACCTTATTTGTCGTTATTCTTAAATAAATAATTGAGTTTGGTGGTTTGGCTAGAAGATATAAAAAAAATATCTTAACAAAGATAATGAACTGATTTCGTGATGCACAACACCGAAGTTACAATCTATGTTAAAAAACGTACAACTTTTTTCATGACTGACCCCCGTATCTAATTAGTGTTATATATTCATGACAGTACTTCTTCCCATATTTGCTAACTTTTTTCGTTTCTTAATAACTATTAAAAATAAAGCTTGTCGTCGCTTTTTGTTTTTGGTAAATAGATTGTATTTTTGAACAACAGCCCCTCCCCGTTCTGCGATGACATTCACTATTCTTATTTGCCATAAATTGATTTAATTTTTTATAATTTTCATTAAATGTCAATTTTCTGATATTTTGATGCAAGAAAGAAACATTTTCAGAAGCAAGTAGTTTTAAAAAATCTGTAACTCCAGTTTAAGGTCTTTGATGTTTTTAACATTTATTATTCCTCTCACCTCTCTACTTCTTCTTTCAAATTCTTTTGAATGATCTCTATTATTAATGTCATTCAACATTTTGACAATGGATTGTTTGTTGAAACTAGAGCTTGATTTTTTCGAAATCACAAATCATTCTGGGATTGCAAATGCTGCATTATACCATCCAAATACGTAAACTTATGCTATAAAAACACAGATTCGCTTAACTGATTCATTCTCTGGTTTTGCCCGAGAAAACTTATATCGGAAAAGATACATTTTGAGAACATAAATAGCTTTGGCTATCCATCTGACACAATATATGGCACTTATTGCGAATTTAAGAATAGGGAATGACATCGCAGAACAAGGAGTGGCTCTTATTTAAGGATACAATCATCCCTTTACCAAAAACCAAAAGCAACAACAAGCTTTGTTTCTAACAGCGAGCATCGAAACAAGTTGCTAGATTTACGAAGAAGTAATATCAAGAAGATGTGAGAATAATTACATACGAAATCGTTATTAACTATCAAAAAGTTGCATGTTTTTTAACATTGTTTGTAACTTTCGATGTTGTTTATAACAAAATTAACAATTTGTCATTTTTAATAGATTTTTTTAATATACTTTCTAGCCAAAAAACGAAATTCAATTATTTGTTCAAAAACAACGAAAAAATAATGAATAGAGGTCACCATATCGCTAACTAATAATTGAAGCAATAACACAATAGCGAGCACTTCGAAAGAAATCTCCTTGAACAATAAAAATATCAAATTTTTTTTGTCGGAAATTTTTTTTACAGCAATTTGTTGATATTTTTGTTATTGTATTATTGTTGTTAGACCTATGGTGAAGGTCTTTATAAAATTTATAGCAAATATTATTTATTAATTAAGCAATATTTGTTATTTAAAAATTTGTTATTTATTAACTTAAAAAATTTATTATATTTAACTTAACGCTATTTGACTTTTTGGTGTTAAATGATGCTACGTGTGAAATTTCAGACGTTTAGCTCGGCATTTGTAGGAAATAAACGTTTTGTTTAAGGAGATTTATTTCAGGTGCGCGATTTAGCGATTATAAACGATCGCTTTTAGCAACATCCAAAACATCATCAATTATTCTCAAATTCTGAGAATTACTTTTCAATGCATCGCATATAAATTTCAAATTATTATTATTATTATTTTTTGAATCACTTATTTAGAAATCATATAAGAATGAAGTTTTTGTGTTAAGCAATCATAATCATGCAGAAAGTCGAAAAACAAAAATGTATTGTTATAGAAATTGAAACAAATAACTTAAAATATATCCCAATAGCAAAGAAATAAATTGTTAAAAAGTTAGATTAAAAATAAGTAACACAATATGCATGTACAGTTTCACTAATTTGACTAATTCTAAAACAAAAATTTGTGTTGGCAGACACGTCAGACTGATCAAAGCTTTTCACAACGATGTATTAAATTGGAAATTGGCACTCTCAGTCTTTTTCTATGTTTAGCCGGAGCCTATATTTTGCCTTTAATGCAGCTACAGCAGTAATTTCGGTTTTACACAGATAAAACGTGAGAAATAATAGAGGTTTTTTAACAAATTGCCTTTTAATTATGCCACATGAAATCAATGGATAGTTTCCATTAAGAGATCTCCCGTAGTATTTTAAGACGGGTATTGTATTATTAAGCTTTCTTGGATTATAAAATATATCCTTCTTTTAATCTACCTAAACAAGTGACTTTCGATAGTTAAATATGAAATTTTAATAAGTTTTTCACTAGCAGTAACTTTTATAACAAATTCGTTCCACATTGCCAAAAATGTTAAACAATTTTTTTTACTTCAGGCTTGTATTTCATATTTCTAGTTTTCTACAAAAACAATTTACCTTCTCACTCATATCCAAGATTTGAGTATTATTTCCTGGAGGTTCTAAATTTAAGAAATTCAATTCTTCAAATATGCCGATTAAATAGCTCAAAAAAGAATTTACCTTCTCACTCATATCCAAGGTTTGAGTATTATTTCCTGGAGATTGTAAATTTAAGAAATTCAATTCTTCAAATATGCCGACTAAATAGCTCAATTTCATAATAAACATTTACTCTTGAAGCAGTTTTGATTCCTGACATCTTTCCTTATCCACTTCCAAGAATGTTACTACTTTACCTACACATTATGGACATATGCTATGTGATAACCACCTTACTTCATAATAAAGAAGTAAAACTGGATGTTTTCGGTCAATATTTTTGCGAAGGGTAGAAAAAGGAACTTTTGGTTTTAAGGTTCTTATTTAATATAACTCACTTCTGCTAGAATTGTGGCTAACTCAATGATCACACTACAATCGACTTCTTTGGTAGCTTATAAATCATGCACTGAATACACTGTGCAGTGTTTTTTTTAAGCTTAGAGCACCATCTGTACATATTACAACACAGTTTTCCCATTGTACATTTGATTCGTTTAAAAATTACCCGAAATATTAGATAGCGCAAATTCCGTTGATTTGTTTTCTACTGCTTTGCAAAATAAAATTTACTCAACTGCTGAGGATTTATTAAAACACCGAATAGAATCGATTAAATTGCAATTTTTTTTAGCTTTTTGTTGCCTAATTAAGTTGACTTTGAAAAAATCTCCCGCACAACTCATAAAAGTCAATGCTATATGTCGTGAGATATATCACTAAGTCGACGAGCAATAATACTATTTGGTAGGGGAATAGACTGCAGTTGTTTGGTAAAATGATCTCCTCTTAAATATGATCTAATTTTCTTACATGTGTTTCAGTTGTCACACTATCGAGTAACGAAGTCAAATATACCATACGTAAGATCTGAATAAAGGCATGTGCTCAACACAGTTTACATTTGTTCCTGCAAGAGTATCTCTGGCAGGGAGATATTGAACTTCCGAGAGTGTGCCAAAACCAAAAAAAAATTATTTAATACTCCAAAAAATCTTTAAATGCGGAGCGTGGTTAAAACTGGTATAGAAATTCAGATTGTAAATGCTGTAAAATTGAGAAATGCTGCTGTATGGTGATAGTAGATAATATTATAAGTACCCTGTATAACGTCTGAAGCAGATCTGCTGATTATAAGTCTTATCAAGGTGCTAAATGTAAAAAGACTGGTTCATATAATTCCTAATAAATTTTTTATATTAAAAAAATCTTGTTCATTATATATTTTGCGTATATTTTGTTTACAAGTGAATGTCTATTGGTTGAAAATTATTAAAAGGAAATTAAAAGAATAGACAAACATCATTGCTTCGGAGCTCATAATTTGTTTGTATCCAAATAATATAATGTATTTTTGCGAATAGGGCTTATTTACAATTTGTAAGGTTGAGTTTTATAATACAATTCCCTGCGAGTAAAATAAATTCAAAATACCTCATCCCTGATTTGTTAGTACAGAGTCATTAAGAAAAAAAAATACCAAGATCAAAAATATCTCATTACCACTCTTTGACTTCTCAAATCTAACTACTGATTATACCTCTCCAGTAATTATCAATATATTCTTAAAAGTTTTTCTCGGATATTTTCTTCTCCATGATCAGTAACAAATATTTAATTTTCCATAACTCTTAAGAGAATATTAAAATCAAAGTTTTGGGTATTACTTACTTCGATTTTAACCTATTTAAATTAATATTAATACTACAATTTGGGATATCGTTTTCTTTTTTAGGATAAATTAATTTCAGTAAAAATTAAACCTACTTGTGGTCTATTTTTCGTTTCAACCATATCAAATAAATTAGGTTATTCAAATTCTTATCAAGGTCTCTGGTGTATACAGCATAACTGTAACAATCAAAGTACTCCTCCCTCCCTAGCACAGCACAGTGGGGAAAAGAAAAAATGAAGTACAGATATTTCATCCAATATGATCTAGTTTCTGACGTAGTTTCCAGATCCTATCGGACCGATCCGATGCAGTTATATACACTTAAAATTCACGGAATATCAGATGAAAATCGTTTTTGCTCTTTAAAATGGAGTAGAACTGAAATGACCAGTACGTAAATAGTTGACTACTTATTTTATTTAATAGTTGGACTTCCGTTTGGGTCGTTAAATTGTCAACACGCAACTAGTGTGATCTGGTAAAAAGCGACAAAAAAACGTGGTTTAGTTGTTTGGGGACGAAGGTGGGGGTCCACGCTGAATGTACAGTGTAAGGGGGAACGCTCGTTGTGGGTTGCGTCCTAAAGTGTTTAGGGGAAAGTTTGTGCATGGCTGCGTATTCTACGGAGAACCGGGCGATTTTCGCCTATAGTCGGTCTAAAATATGTAAATGTCTCCCACACAAGTGTCAAGTAAATTTTTTGATATAGTAGATCACACACATGACAAACAATTCTAGTTGAATGATGGAAGTATCCGAACTCTCTTAAATGAGGCATCCTTCTAGGTTTATTTTAGAAAATAGTCTCTCAAATATAGTTAATGTGTAAAGATTCCCTTCGGGTTTCCGGACAAGGGGGGACAGAAGAAAGAGAAGCTGGCTAAATTGCCACAGTCACAACGAACATATAAATTCGTAGTTAAAAAGTGACTATCATTTATATAAAGCAGATAATCGAAGAAAGTTTTACGAATTTTCTTGATTAAAAAGTGGCAAACAGGAGCAGAAAGAAAAGAGGCAATTAAAAAAAGGATATATGGAGATCTGATGAAATTAAATATTTTTAACTCTTGTAAATGGAAAACAATATGGTTTATATACCTTTTTTACCAAAAAAACTAACACATCTACCTAACTGAAATAATTTATATGCTGCCGTTTTTAAAGAGAGAAGCATGGCTGAAGTCTCTTTCTTTTCAATATCATTTTTTGTTTTATTTTGAAGAATTGAAATAGGAAATAGTGTACATTTAAAATGAAAATGGCTCGAATTTACACATCAATATATTGCAAAACGTATATAAAAATATAAGGGTACAAAGTCAGTTCTATATGACAATCATTAGTTCATAAGTAGATTGTGAGGGAGTTATTTTAGCTGTTCTTGCCTCTCTACAATACTTCGACTTAGAAGATATTTAGCACGTTTTCCAAATCTAATATAAACCCAAAATATTAATACTTTCTACAAAGTTTATTATTTTTCTGGGAGAAAAGTGCTGTTACTTCTTCTTGCATCAAGATAAAATCTTCCAGAAAATTAAGCCTCTTGCTGAACAGTGCCATGCGTTTGCATACCAGGTATTTCACTCTTTCAACTGCACGGTAACAGAAAAAGCAAACATCGTCCTTCAAATTACTCATTTTTTTTAAAGATGGATCTCAAAGAGTAGTGTCCTGTGAAGAGCTTCATTATAATTCGAATATCCCTCGTTAGGAGATCAAGAAGGATTCATGTGTCTTTCGGCGACGGATTTGTAATTTTTTTGATTTTTGGTAAACTACAGAAAACTTACAGGCCAACAAAAAGAATTTTCCCCCTTCTTTTGCAAGGTTGTCCGCTACTGGCCTTTAACTTTGGTTACTTTATATATTTTTAATATGTTTTTCATTAATATTTACGCATATAAAATATAAACATAAACTCACGACAAGCAATCTTTTGACCTCCTTTTAGCATATTAAAAAAATCTCATTTCTGTCTAGCGTTATTAGTATTTCGGGCACTTTCATCTATATATCAATAGTAGATCACACATATCTAAAATTTCGAGCGTAAAAACGGCTACAAGAAACGATTTTGTCTTATTCCATAAATCTTTAAGTGAAATTATAAGCATAGTTTTGCAGGATAATAAAATGTTGGTTAAATTGTAATAGTTAACTTTCTTACAAATCTACAGATGATCCCATGTTGTTAAGCACAAAATTTCATTATACTCAAACAATAGTTTATATATATTTTTGTTGTCTGTGAGAATAATTCTACAACATTTAACATCGATCTAATTCAAAATCGGTTTTCTCTCTACACTGCCATGTGATACAAATCTGTCCTATTCACCATATGTGTCCATATTTCCCATTTTTATCCAAAATTTGAATTAATATTAACATAAATCTTCTTCAAGTATAATACAGCTCTCGTGAAAACTAATAAACGGTTTTTTTTTAATTTATTTATATAATTGTGGAGTACTTACAGCAAATCTTAAGTCTCCCACTGGTGCTTTGGCAAATGGTATACCTCTGAAAGCGTAAAAGGTAATGTTTTCTCCAACAGTCTGATTCACTGTTCCCCTAAGTGGGCCATCTGATATGGTTACTATCGGGCCTTCTTCCTAAATATATTAGAAAAATTAATTGCTCAGTTTCATTCATTCATAGTTGATCTAGTTTTAGGTTATGCAATTAAATAATTTAGGCATTTATGTAAATCTACATTTACAGTAGATATTAAATTAAAACTTTTTTGCAAAAAAAAAATAATTTTTTAAGTGAAACTCAAATTTTTTCATTTTTAGTTTTTTTTCTTGATTTTATTTAAAGTAGACCAAAAAATATTGTCCCGAAAAAACTATGGTATTGACATATCGAAAAATTAACGAAATTTTAAAAAGATAGATATTATATAGACAATTGATATACCTTTCAAACTGGCGTAATTTTTCTAAACATTGTATACACTGCGCTTCCTAAATAACTGGAAATCATATACTGCCATCTTGCATAACTCACAAGTTGGCATTGAAAATAAATATTAATTTTTTATTCGATTATATATTAATAACAAAGTGCACTGCACTTCCTTTATCTTATGATATTTAACTGGTAGTCTTATAATTATATTAACTTTAGTTACTGTAAAGACAAAATTTTGAGAAAATATATTCATTTTAAAGTACATTTTTTTTATTTTTTTCTACTTACTTGGCCACAAGTCAAGCTTATCAATAACGTAAATATGAAATAGTAATTACACTTCATTTTTAAGAAACCACTTAAAAAATTCAAACGTTGCTTCCACAACATCTATGAAAATAATAATAGAAGTTCTGGAATATAACTTCTTTCATTTTACAACGTTTTGTATATATAGGTAAGCAAACTGATAAAGTATTAAACAATAATATGTATGCGCGTTAGAAAAATACATATATTCATTACATTAAGATAATTATAATTACTTGTATGACATTCAACTAACGTAAGTACTTTTTATTTAGAGTATACTGATACATTACAAAAAGAACTTTTAAAATGCTCTACCAAAACAAAAAACTGGAAATTTTTAACTTCATATATTTGATATTAATTTTAGTTCCATGCGATCATGTAATGTAATGATGTTTATAACAAGATATATTATTTGTTAGGTAATATCTTTTATACCCAGTACTACTTGATGATACACGAATTAGAAGGGTTACTTTCTTTTCAAACGACTAAATCGATTTCTATAAAACTTTGCAGACATGAAAAAGATGTTATCAGGAGTGATATAAGCTGCATTTTTCTGTCCTGTCTATATGTCTGTCTGTCAGTAGGCGCTAATCTTCGATCAAAGTTTATGAATATGAAGAGGAAGTTGTCAGAAGTGATACAGGCTCATTCTGTCTGGCCTTCTGCATAGTCTGATCTTCGAAACAACTCAACCGATTTCAATGAAACTTTACAGACATGAAGAGAAGGTTTTTTAAAACAATATCGTTTGCTTTTTTCTGTTTATCTGTCTGTTTGTACATGTTAATCTTCGAAACTTTTACGTTGTTGAAGAGTAGATTCTCGGGAGTGATGTATACTGCTTTTTTCTGTTTGTTTGTCAGTTTACACTCGCTAATCTTTGAAACGGATGAAGCAATTTCAATGAAGCTTTACAAACTTAAAGAGGAGATTGTCAGGGGTAATAAAGGCTACTTTTTTTGTCCATGTGTCTGTCTGCCTGTACAGGCTAATCTTCAAAACGGCCTAACCGATTTCCATGAAACTTTACAAACATGAAGAGAAGATTGGGAGGAGTGATATAAACTGTTATTTTTTTGTCCGTCTGTCTGCCTGTCTGAATGAGCTAATCTTCGAGAAGGCTGAATCGATTTCGAATAAACTTTGTAGACATGAGGAGGAGATAGTCAGAAGTGATTTTTTTCTCTATTTGTCTGCACAGGCTAATCTTCGAAATAACTTAACTGATTTCGACGAAACTTGACGAACATGAAGAGAAGGTTATCAGGAGTGGTATAGGCTGCTTTAATTAGAAAACGCTCATATCTCAACAATTTTTTCCACGTTGCAAACGAACGGATTCGCACGTAAAATCTAGTAATAAATAAAGCGCAGAAAGTATATGTTTTTATTAAATTAATTGACACAAATATATTGAGCAAATAAATGGCAAAACAAAATAGTGTTTTCTAAATCCTTTTTTTGGTATACGATATTAAAAAGCTTGTTTTTGTGTATTGATATTGTAATAGGCTCTTTTCTGCTTTTAAGCATGTTCTATTTAAATTTGGAATTTCGCAAGAGATCGTATGTCTAGCGCCATCTATCGGCATTGGCCTTAACTGGAGTCACGTTTTCCAGCCGGTTTTCTGTATAAGTATTTTTTAAGTATCTCTTATTTGCCTATCTATTTTGTGTTGCAGCTAACTTCTTGAAATATACAATTTGACACGTCTAGTTTGACGTTTTGTCATCCAGCCATTGCATTTGTAACTGGTCATTCTAGTCTATGCATTTTATTACTTGATTTGATCAAACTAAATCAAAATCAGGTACCTACATTCTATATTTTTTGTTATAACTGTCGAGTTCAACCTCATAAAAAATTTCCACAATAATGAACTCTGCTTTTTCGCTTTTGTTACAGGTGTCACCTTTTTTAACCATAAAACAGCTTTATAAATTGTATCCCGGCAATTTTAAAACATATAAGTTATTTCAAGTTTTGTCAAGCACTGACATCATCTATTCAAGCTTTACTTCATTTACTGCAATCTAATACCTTAGTTTCGAAGTTTTATGAGAGTATTTTGTTCCTTGTTTTTATGCGAGACTTATCCCATGTTCCTGAAGCTTTGCCGTCCTAAATAGAGGTACTACATGCATATCCGATAATAAAATCCTTTTTTGGTGTTCTCAAGTATTTCCTAAACCATCTTTTGGTGACAAAAACCTTTAACAAATTCTCACAAGCAGATAAGTTGTTGCTGTTTTGAATTTATAGCAAAACAAGAAACAAACTTAGAAATGTATTGAAAAGGAAATTGTAATTTTCTCTGACAAACTATGTTATTTTTGCTTTATTATTTACAGTTACTGCTAACATATATATATATATATATATATATATATATATATATATATATATATATATATATATCACTTTTGCTCTATTATTTTTAACTGCAGCTAATAAGTATTCATCAGGAAATTTTTTTTCTTAATACAAGTATCTAGAGTTTTATTTGGATAATCTGAACTAACCTCAGTAAGTGCTGTTGTTATATTTTGTAGCCAGTGAATCATATAAACCCCGCCCATATATAATTACCACGACAATAAGGACGAGCTGACTGAGGTACTGTGGATTTTTTTTAAAGAATTGAACTTCACATCATTACCTAATCCACTTTAATCAAACAAGTAAATAAATAATTAAGCAGTAATAAGTGCTATAATATTAAGCTTAAAGAGCGTAAATTCTCATTGAACTAAAAGAAACTACAATGCCTCTTAACTCCTCGAACTTACCCATAGCTCGAAATTCGTATCGCGGCGCTCTTAGGAACATTTATAACGCATTTGAACAAATTCAAAAAGGCCGAAATGGGAATATTATATTATGCTAAGATTTTTCAGATATTAGGCCAAAATATTTGTTGGACATTTGTTATATAATAAAGAATATTTGTTCATTACTGAAATTCATAAGGGTCAACGTATAGTATGCTAAAACTACTTACTAAATTCAAACGATATTATTGATACTAGCGTTTACATTGAAAAAACATAAAGAATTTGTGATATAATTAACAACATTTTGCAACAAGATTATTAAAATCCATAACGGCCATCATATACCTTTTAAAATCTAATGATTAAGTTAAAATGTTATTTTTTAAATATACGAAATAATGATCAAGAGTGTAATTTCCATTTGATAGCCATGTTAGGCGTTTCAAAATTAAGGTTTTAGAATTACCAAGACATTTTAAAGTGAAATAGAGACCATAAATTTTATTCTAAACTATACAGACATATATATATATATATATATATATATATATATATATATGTATATATATATATATTTGAAAAAACTTATTTTTTGGAACCTTTTAAATTTATACTTTAAAATTATACATTATTTCACCATTGTTAACAATTTAATTTATCGTGTTTAATTAAAACACACTAATATCTTTAAAATTGTTCTAAAGCTCCTTTCTAATCAAAATAAAATCACGAATGAAAGATACAAAAAGTTGTAGCACAATAACTGATAATAAGCAACATTGTCGGATTGTACAGTCAATCTGGAGAAGTTATAATTTATATTACGAATCGTAGCTATTTGTTGAAGTAACGTAATCTGTAGAAGCCAATATTTTTTAGGTAAAAGCAATTATTAAAAGGTTAAAAATACCATATGTTCCAGAAATAATTTTATTTAATATTTCATAATATTTCTCTCTGTCTTTATTTTAATTTAGAACATCTAGGTGAATTACAATACGTGAAACCAATGAACTATTTTAACATATTAAAAACAGATCAAAAAACACTCACATTAGAATTTTAAAGCAGTTTTTAAAATATATTGAGAGTTTGGAATCAATGTAAATAGTATTATAGTACTATTTCTAAAGCATTGATGGGGCAACAGATAAAAATAGTCCCCTGAATTTAAGGGTATGAAAATTAAAAATATATATTTAAAAACATTCAAATGAATACTTAAATTGTGATAAATTATTTGTTTAAAAGTCAGGTGAATTTTGAATTAAAAGAAAATATGTACTATAAATTCAAAACTTTGCAATAAGAAGAGTAATTTCTTAATTAGATAATATATTTTTTTCGTCCTGCATTCCGTCGATGTGTTTCAGGTTGAAATTTTATTTTTATATATACCAGAATATTTCTTGCGATTTTTTGAATAAAAAAATTTAGCGCTAGTGGTAATCACTATTAGAAATGTTGGGACAGTAAGTAACATGTGGGAGGACCTCCTATTTTACTGCATGGCTTTTTCCGAAGCATGTCGTGCAATGTGAGATCTTACATTTTTTTGCAAAACAATCTACGTGGCCAAAAGTCTTTCTTTCAAAATGCTGTATAGTGAATACAAACATCTACCTGTGATAAGGAACCCTTCTGAGAATAATATCCAGTCCCTCCCGCCCCTTTCCCGTGCGCTTCTTGTGTGTCAGTTGGAATTCGATAATGTCATCGACTGTACGTATCCATTTTTGACGCTCCTTTTTGACGTTAAGTTGTCAACTAAAATATTTATGTCTTCAAGTTCATCCAAAGATTATAGAGTGATGGATCCTCATTCTACTAGTTTTTTACTCAAGAGAATCTTCTGGACATTGCAAAAGCATAACCTTTCAGAGACTATTTTTTTAAATATTTTTCGATTATAAGGTTTCTCTTAAGCTATCGTTATTTAGAGTTTATTGTTTCTACTAAAAGTTATTATAAAAATTGGATCCGGATAAGCAAATTTTAGTAACTTCAAATGTTGACATGAAAATGACAAAAAATCGATTTTTTTAATGTTTTTTTTTTATAATATGTGTTTGTTTTAGGTACACCGGGTACTTCGGGAATAAGAAACGTTATCAGAAAATACCTATTTGATCCCATGCAGAGCTAAAATTTGCCTAGTTTGGAAGAACAACTAAATTATTTACAAGATCAACTTTTATCTTGCAAGGGATACGGCTGAAGACCAAACTGCGACTTTAAAACGCAGTTTTACACATTTTATATTAGAAATAAAACGCAGATGGACTAAACCATATAACAAAAAGACGTATTTGTTAAATATAATCAATCGTAGCTAGAAGGAACCTTCGAAATTTCAGTTGCCGGTACTCAAACGCGTGCAGGTAAACCAAGCAAGCCATTTACAAAATCGAGTGAAAAAAATAAAGGAAAGAAACCGAAGATGATTTATTAGTACACGTAGCGCAAGTAAAGTTGAAAAAAACAGAAAAACGAGATGCATTCAACATTCTCAAAGAAATAACCCATACACTAGCACGTGCAACCAAATATAAGAAGGCATATTATCAAACAAAATCAAGTAAAGGAAAGATATTACCTCTGATACCAATGGAAGCTCCGCAAATGTTCATAGATGTCGATTTAATGTTGGGACAGTACGAAATCTTTAGAAAGGTGAAAAAGAATTTTTTCCGTGTTACAGTATTTTGCAAAAGGCCAAAAAATTGTTATCCAGCATTGGAATCATGCATGATAGCGAGTAACGGTGCCGAAGAACAATTACAGCCTTTAATAGACATAACCGTTCGGCACGTATCCGAATACCTAAAAGAGGTATTGTTAACAGTGGAAGAACAAAAGCGGCACACTCTGAAAATGATATCCAAATGGGATTGCGATAGTTCTCAGCAAACACAATAAAAACAAAAACTTGAAAAATGATGCCGATTCCGATGCCAACTCATTTCTTATACTTCGTGCCTTTAAACTAATATATGGTGTGGAAAATAAAAATGTGCTATGGGAAAATCCACATTCTCTTCCCCATGATTCTGTCGACCAATAAGATTCCATTTCGTGAAAGAGAGTGTCGACGTTACAGAAGAAGAAATCAAATACGTTAGTGATTTTATTAAGTTTTAGTCAAAATAGAGGTTGATTTAAATGGAGAAAAGTTTGTAGTAAAAAACAAATTTATAATCACCATGATCGACGGAAAGGTATGCAATGCCTCCACCGGTACGACATCAACAAGTCGATGCTACATTTGTGTTGCAACTACCAAAGACTTCAACCGATTAAATTACAAAAAAGAAGTCAATATTGAAGCTATTGAATTTGCCCTCTCAGTGCTACATGCCAGGATAAGACTATTTGAGAGTATTCTTCATTTGGCTTATAAGCAATCTGAGAAGAAATATAGAGAAAGAGAAACGGAATAGGAAAAACGATTGGAAAAAACTAAAAAAAAAAGAAAATAGAAATCCAGACCCAGTTCCGCAATGAAATAGGTTTATTAGTTGATATCCAAAAGGCTAACTTTGTCAACATCAATGACGGCAACACAAGCAGGAGATCCCAGATTAACATCTGAAATAACGGAGATCAGCTACGACCTTATATACAGACTGAAAGTTATCGTAAAAATAATATCAAGTGGGCATAAAATCGATCCGGAAAAATATGAAAAATATGCATCTGAAACAGTTTGTTTATATGTGGAATTGTATCCTTGGCATCCTATGAGGCCTACGATGCACAAAATTTTAATTCACAGGATAGTGATAATTAAAAACACTTTATTATCAATTAGGCAACTTTTCGAGGAGGCAGCAGAGTCACGTAACAAGCATTTTCGGTCGTACCGACTAGATCCTGCTAGGAAATTTTCGAGAGAAAGCTCTAACCAAGATGTACTCAATCGAGTACTTTTGAGTCAGATCCTCTGTTGAGCAGTAAGAGGTGCGTAAAATCAAGGATATTGGATTCCTTTTTGCCAGAAACTATTAAAATGCTCGTGTCTGCGGCGCCGAACACAATTATGAACTCATCAGGTAGCGAAGAAGAAAATGCTCCTAATTTTGATTCAATATGTAATTTTGTGACTTGTGTGTCTTCTAATATAATTTATAAAAATAAATGCATTTGTTACATTTTATTTCATAGTTTAAAATCTATAATTTTAGCCGCTTAGATTTAAGAAATTGGTAGTAAACAATGCCGGTGACAGTTTACCGTGTATAGGGCAAAATTTACCACAGGCGATGTGACGCCATTAGAATGCAGATTTAATATTTTACTTCAAATAAGTGAAATTAATGAATAACAAATTGTTAGTCCATATAGTTTGAATGAATTATTAAATGTAATGATTTTTGTTCTTTGGTGCTTTGGCCTTATTGGGCCTTGACCATGACTGCAAGTCATTCAAAATCAATCGCCTCTGCAAATCCCAGCAACCACGTTACCTGGTAAAAATTTATTTTTAATAATATTATTGATTTCCCAAAATACTTTTATCTCATTCTGATGAGAGAGCTGAATACTCCCTAAGAATATATTTAACAAAATCATCGTTCATCCACGTAATGGATCATCCGCGCTCTTAATCTTTTAAAGATGGCAAGTGATAATGTCGTATCGTAGTACCACTTTGATTCGCAGTAATTTTCTTTTCAGAATGAGAAGTTTCCTGATAAGATGCGTAATAGGTTCAATTATGTTTTCGTTGGTATATCTCATTCCCAAGCCTTCCTTCCAGTATTGACTAAATTTGCTTTCAAGCAATGTCTTAGTTTCCTCTTAATGGGAATAGTTGAAACATGTATAATTGGTTGAGATACATTTATTTCCATCGCGAACTTCACCTTTACTAAATGATCTATTTCTTCATTTCTGTGCATATCTGAGTATCCTAAACACCTATCTGATTATGCAGCCGTACATTGTAAATATTTCAAGAACATCCTTGCACATAGAAACTGCGCGAGTAGACAATCATGGATCATATTGATAATATTCCATTCCTGCCGTCTGTGAATATATTTATGGTTTTATTTTCATACAGAGATAACTTCGAGCTACTTACTGTCATGTCTTGATGTATGTGGGACCTATTTTGCACAATTGAAGTAAAAGCATGAAATTACTTAAATTCCTTTATTATATTTTAATTCAAAATTGCCCATGTCGCATCAGAAATTAAATATTACACAATTTTCATTGATCGTATCATATACGTTGTCAGAATATGATAGAAAAGCAATATATTTTAATTAGTTTACTTTGTTATGAGAAAATAATACATGCTTTAAAAAATCTAGCAGAATATTAGAAAAAACGATCTTGCCAAAATTTAGTGTAAAGTAATATTATTGTTAAACTTTCTATAATTTTAAAATAACATACATATTAAATATTTGTAACGAAATATTATTTCATTATAATACTGGCTGGTAAAATAAACGTATTAATTTATTTAAGATCGTTGACTAAAGGGCCCCACACACGTTAAAGTTGACCTGCACAGGTATATCTGTGTAAATATAAAAAAATTATCCATCGGCCTGAATGAGGGACTCAGCCGAAGTAAGAATCTGCATCTATGTCAAAATTATAATTCCAATAGTTCAATTGACAATCTTCATGCATACCGAAGTAATTGTGCTAGCCACTTAATACAAATTTTTACTGTAAATTAACATGTAGAATGTCTTGTTTTTCCAGGAAATTCTTACACTATTTTTCCGTTTAGCAGCGTTTCACAAGCAGGGGTTCGCAAAACCCACGGGTTAATGAGCTTCATAAAGGAGGTTTTCGAAAAAAATATTATAATGACAGAATTTTAAATTAAATATTGCAACAGGCAACAGACTGTAACATGACGAGTCACCACGCCCTTAGCGCTGGGAGTACCTTCTCAACTTCTACTTCAGCAAACCAAGACTTTTCCTGAATCCACACGAAACGACGAGAATAATGTCTGCGGATATAAAAACGTCGTAGTCACATATTAGGAAAAATAGAGTCGAACTGAGTCGTACAATGAGTTTAAGAAACTCGAGTGATTTCAAAATGATAAATGAGTTAGTAGTTAATGCATAGTGTGTACATAAATATTAGTAGTGTGAAACAGTTTAGTGATTTCTTCTTGTGTAAATAAATTACAACAAATACCCAGGCTTTACAAATCGCACGCGCGCACGTTGAATATGAAAGTAAATAATTATTGCTTCGTATATATATATATATATATATATATATATATATATATATATATGATAAATCGTTGGTTAAAAATAGGTAATTTTGTCAAGTCTGACGAAAAGCTGGACGAGCAATCAGTTGCTCCTACTTCAGTCCCTGATTTGGAACCAACACAGGGTGCCAGTTGTAGTGAGCTACCGTATCGCCAGACTGAAAGCAAAAAAATAATAGGCGAACAGAGTGAGAAAAAAAGAAAGAAACGAAAATATAACCGGGGAGCAGTGAGAACTTAAACCGCTTTGTGTAATCTGTAATTAAATCCTGACCAATGGCAGTTTAAAACCATCTATTCTTCGTGGACACTTTGAAATAAGACATCCGGTTCACAAAGATAAACCTATTGAGTACTTTAAAAGAAAATTGGCAAGTAATAAAAAGGCTAGTTTCTCTTCTTTTCTAACTGATTTCAACGAAGATTGTAAAATGGTACTCGAGACATCATTTCGAGTTTGTTACAGAATTACAATATCTGGACAAGCACATACAGACATCAAGAAATATATGCTTGGAGAAAAAACGGCAAAGGAAAATGATCTTGTTTCCTTGTCAAACAAAACAGTGTCGCAGAGAATTAATAATTTGATAAGTGATGTGCAAAGTGAACCTCTAAAAACGGTAAAATCAGCTTGACGAGTCAACCGATGTAGCAAACGCTGCAGTATTGTTGTTTGTCTATGTTAGATATATTTTTAAGAATTCCATTCAAGGAGATATATTATTTACAAAATCACTAAAAACCTAAACGACAGGTGCAGCAATTTTTGATAAGATCAGTGAATGTTTTGAAAAATGAAATAAATTGATTTTTCTGTTTGGTTGTATGCACTGATGGTGCAAAATCAATGGAATGGCTAGATGAGATAAAAATCTATAGCTATATATTGCTGAATGTTAAATTTTCCTTAGTTTTTATTTTCTTGAGAAAAATTAGGGTTTTCATTCAAAAAAAAATCTTGACCTTGAGTTAACCATCAAAGTCACTTTCCAGGTCGAAGTAAAGATTAATAGAGGATAGCGAGTTAAAAATCCTACAATTTTTGTATTTATAGTTTTTCATGCAGAGTTATGTTGGGGTTCTAATATTTGTTGGATACCCAGTAGATAGATATATGTATACTGCATTAAAGCATGGGCAATAATAGATGCTCTCTTGAAAAATGTATAAGCTTTCGAAATATGAATGTATCTTTGCATCATTCAAATTTCGTGAATCGATCAAGTATCCAACGTGGAAGTCCTCAGCAGAATGGAACAAATTTATCCAGGTGTAAGTATGGGCTACAATATTAAATTTAATGCAAATATAATGTCCATTCTATATTAAATTTATAGATTTGCACCAAAAATCGTACATAATTTATGTTTGCTTTGAATTTGGAGCAATTAATTCAAATATCAGTAAAATTTGATTAAATGGTATCTTAAATTTCAATAAAGTAACGAAAGATATTTCAACTTCTGTACATTAAAATTAATTCGCTTATAGCCTAATATTAAAGGAATTTATATTACTATTTAATATTCGACTACAGTGCACTGTAAAAAGGAAATCCATTAAATTTAGTGTAAATGTGCTGGAAGCAAATTTCACAAACATTTATTAAATGCATTTAATATAATGCATTAAATTTAATAATTTACATTAATCTAAATTAATTTATTCCATATATAGTTACCCTTAATTTAAAGTTTGATCATTACATATTTAATTCACTAACATTAATAAGAGTTCAAAAAATTCTGAAACTACCAAGAAACGGTGGATATCTTTCCCGTAGGTAGTATCCATCTAGACTGATTTCAAACTCACTGGTTTCTGTCATTACGGGAAAGATATGTACACCTTTCCGTAAAACAATTAAGTCCTTTAAGCAATTTGTATCATAATAAACAAAAAGTTCAATACAAGTTACGCCATCTCCCGGAATCTCATGAAATGTATATTGAATAATAATATAAATTCCTTTAGTATTTGGATATATGTGAATTAATTTTAATGTATAGAATTTGAAATATCTTTTCAGTTACTTTATTGAAATTTAAGATACCATTTAATCAAATTTAATGTACAACGAATTGATATTTGAATGAATTGTTTCAAGTTCAAAGTAAATGTAAATTATTCACGATTTTTGGTACAAAATCATTAAATTTAATGAAAAATGGACGTTAAATTTAAGGTTATTTTTACCAGTTTATATATCAAGAAATATGATAAATATCGTTTACTGCAAAGAGTAATACAAAAAAAGATAGATAGTAAAAGAGGGCCACGGAGAAGAAGAAACTCGTGGTGGCATAATCTAAGGCAATAGCTTGGACTTATGCCATCAGTATGTATAGGAAAATGATCAGCTTATGTATTATGTGTATACGTATCTTTAAGTAGTTAAAGGTGTAAAGTTAAATTATTCGAGTTAAAATGAAATATTTAAAGCACGGTGATTGTGTTGTTGAGTATTTGCCTATCTTTTACATAATGACATTAAAAAGGGCACTATTAATTTAACAACTTCATAGTAATTATAACAAAAAATACACCATTCTCATTAAAAATATATATAATATGCCGTTAAGATAATATAAGTGTCCCTTTATGTAAATATTTACATTTTTAATTTCTATTTTGCGTAAATATTATTCAGGTGAAGATAAGTTCATGATTATACCTATTGTTACTAATTATAATATTATTTTTTAAATTTTAAAATAAAAACTAAGTTATATTAATTAAAATAACATGCATGTTATCGACAGAAAAAGCAAATAATGTAATTTGTTAATAAAATTAAATATATGCTATATTACCGCAATATATTTTTAATACTGTGAGGTAGAGCTCTTTTTAACTAATTGAAATCTAAGGACTAACAACTTATCACGATTTGTGAACTACTTCAATTTGGGGCATTTGGTTGAAATACCAACACTTTAAAGGAACTGCTGCCTAGTACTTCACGATACCAAGACAATACAATGTTATTAGTTTAATAAATTACCGGTTTTACCTTCAGTTCGTTAAAGAAAGATAGTTTATTTCCTGCGGTTCAACTCTGGTTCTCTGTTTATACTCCTTTCGATCAAAGCTTTCGTCGGTGGGGTCATAAAAAATTAGAAGACTGTAAATTATCAACAGTCAAACAACATCTTTACAGACATACCCCGGAGTAGAGAAAAATTTTAAAATCAAAATTTCAGTAAGATATAATGAAACCTTTACAGTTAAATTAGTTCAGCAAGTTCATTTTCCTCATTTAGACCGTTCAAGGAAAAAGATAAATAGTTTATTTCCTTCGAATTCAAGTGGTTGCAGAATAACTCGAACTACTCTTGATACTCAACTATTGAGTTGTACCTAATAAAATCTTAAAAGGAAACCTTATCATAAGGTTAAATACATATATAAATCATCTGAGAGAAAGAGTCTGAGAAAACTACTTGAATTTGGTTAAATTTTTGATATAAACGCTTAGATCTCTAGTAGGTGGACTATATAAAGTTTGTTAAACTATTAAGATCAGTGAGTTTTTTACATTACTTTTCCCTTAAAAGCAAACAAGTTTTTAGGCTTCATATAGGAAAAACCTCAACTCATTCTCTCTATTTTCTTAATTATTTGTTTTAAAAAATGCATATATATATATATATATATATATATATATATATATATATATATATATCGCGGGCATTTTCACATTGTGGTCGGTGAGAGGACTCAGTAACATTCAATATAGAGCGATGCTGGTGGTAGCGTAGCTACTGGTAGAGCCTCCCATGTCAGTAAGAACTAAAAGTAGTCTACACCAACAGCATCTGGCTAAAAGTGGGCGGTTGCAAACAGCGTCTACACCCATGATGGACGGCTGATTACACACTGCAAGGGTAACTGGAGAGAGTCATGGGACAATAACACTTACGATCCCAACCAGAGGCAACGTGTTAAAGTACGCCTCACAACCCCGAAAGCAATGAATATAGGACAATCTAAGCCACGGCCCTCATTCTCGGTAGGCCAACTGGTGCTAATAATCTGCGGAGTCTAAACTACTACCCACATAGTACAATAACTCTGTATGTAGAGACAAGAAATTTCCGGTTTTTATCAAACTAGAGATTTAAGCAGATAACATAAAATAGATATTATTGGAACTAGCGAAGTAACACGGAAAGAAAAAGAGTCAATACAACTTAAATCAGGCAATATTCCTCTTTCACAAAGGAACAACCAACGGACAAACGGGTGATGTGGGATTCTGAATTAATAAAAGATGGAAAGATAGGATAATCGATATAGTAAGTACCTCAAACAGAGTGATAGAGGAATTCTATAGTAAAATAACAGAGGTGCTAAACAATAACAAACGTTCATTTGAGTATTTAATTGGGGACTTTTATGCCAAAGTAGGGAAAAGATCGAATCAGAAACAATATGTAGGAAGTTTCGTAATTGGGAAAAGAAATGAAAGGGGAAAAGATTGGTTCAATATACATAATATCAGAACTTATCAATCGCCAACATCTACTTCAAGAAACACCTTAATAAAAAATGAAGATAGGAAACTATCAAAAATGGAAAAGATTGCATCCCCACAAACAAAATAAAAACTGTTAAAAATGCAAGCGTCCACAATAAATTTCGAACAAGTTGTGATCATGGATTAAATAGAGCTTGAACAGTTCTAAACACAAAGCTAGAATCAATAGAATTACTCCATAGATCAACATCAGGAATGAACATTTGTAACATAAGTAACAAGTCAGGACGCTATCAAGAGCTTATCGAAGAAAGGCTATCAGACTCAACAGATAGCACAAACTTAGTTTACACGATCTTAAATTGCTCGAATGAAATTGAAGAATCACATTAACGCAACTACAATAGAAAACTTTTCGATGAAACAGGAGTTCTTCTGAAACAACACAAACAAATGAGAGTTAACTCCAATATACAGACTTTACCGAACTGTGCGAAACAAAATAAGGAAAAAGATTTGCAGAAAATATTAAAACTTTCAACGAAAGCGAAGTCAATCGAAAATCGTCAGAGCTAAAAAGGACCAAAAATACGTTGACAATCGGCAGAAAACAGATAATAGCATTGATAAAACATGATGGAAAAATCACAAATGGAGAGGAAATATTAGAACACGTAACCAAATTCTATGAGGATCTATACAGAGCACCACAAATAGAAGAAGTAGGTGAATAGTTGCCTAAAAGCAAGGCATATTTCGAAAGAGTGGAATAGTGCCAATAAATTCTCATTCACAAGAAAGGTTGCAAGGAGGATATCAGAAATTATAGACCAATTAACTTCCTACCCATAATAAACGAAATATTCAAGAAAATAATTAACAAAAGAATATAGAGCACACTTGATTATGCACAACCTCGAGAGCAAGCAGGCTTTAGAAGTAGTTTCAATACGTTGGATCATATTCAAATACTAAGAGAAATAATAAGTCGCACAGAAGGGTATGATTAACCACTAGCGCTAGCATTCATAGACTTTGAGGAGGCTTTCAACTTTATATTCTAAAGCAGTTACAAAAGCTCTAGAAATGTTAAATAAAATATATAGAGAAGCACAGCTGGAGTAAAGGTATATAAGAACACCCCGATATTTTCTAAAAAAAAAAGGAGTCCGAAAAGGAGACACAATATCCGTTAAGTTTTTCACAGCAAACCTAGAGAATATTTTCTGAAAATTAGACTCGAATAATACAGGTCTATGTAAAGATGGAGAACACTTAAGCCATGTAAGATGCGCTGATGACATAATTCTGATTGCTAAAAGTCCTGAAGAATTGTAAGGGCAAATTAATTACTTCAACACAACCTGTAACGCAGTAGCCCTAAAAATGAACCTAACAAAGACAGAAGTAATGTGCAACGATTTGATTATCATAAGGATAAATAAGACCATGCTGGAAGTAGAGGATGAATATTTATACCTGGGGCACCTTATATACAAATCAGGTTCATTACCTTCGGAAATCAACAAAAGGATTAAACTATCGTAGTTGGCATTTGGACGAAACTTTATAATTTTCAAGCCTAGAATGCAACCATACCTCAAGACAAGAGTATTTGATCAATGCATATACGCATGTGAAACTTGAATATTGGAAAAGAAAATAACCACAAAACTCCAAGTCGCTCAAAGAGCTATGAAAAGTTGCATGCTATGAATAACTGAAAGAGATCGTAAAGAATCGATAGATAACTCAAGAACAGACATTAGATGGACCACTAGGACAACTATGTGATATCGCCGAAAAGAAAAGAGATCAAAAATTCACCCAAATCTCAGATGAGGTTATGATATCAGAAAACCGGCAGGAACAACTTGATCCCAAAAAGGAGAGAAAAACATGGACACAAATGAGCATGATTTACAAGAGCACCGAATAAATTATATTACCAAAGAGAAGAAGGATATGAAAATCATGGTTCTTTGGTTGAGACCGTATCAAATTGGACATTTACCTATTTTGTAAGTTGCGCTGAAGATTGGACGCAGACGTGCAGTCTTTTTATGTCTTATAGAAAATCCATAGAGGCCTGTAATCGTGGAGTTGCTTGGTTTAACGGCATTATTTTCTTCTAAAGTAAGGTTGGAAGCGTTGATTAAAGATGTGAGGTTACTTTCGATTTTGTTTTTTAGAACCATCCGAATGATTTTGCAAGTATTATTGTTCAACAGTTGGTTTATCTTTCTAGTATATTTAGCCTCATCCATAACAACAGTTGGGAGAACTAAGACAGTGTTGTTCTCGTTCAGTTTTTAATAGCCTTCATATCCGCTGATAATACTTGATGTCGGTGGCTTTGCGTGTTTTATGATCTTCGCTCTTTCGTATCGAATCGTATATAATTGCTCTGAAGATAATTTTCTAATGAAAGCTTCGACACTAGAAACTATTCATTTCACTGGTAAATATCTGGCCTAACTTTTACATTCGTTTACAGGAAAAACTGAATCTTTTGGTAAGCAGTCTGGGCACTTTGTTCAAAGATTAAAAACAATCCAACTAGAGCCCGGAGATACATTTTTTTTTGTTTTCATGTAGAATCTCTGTATACAAATGTTCCTATAAATGATTCCATCATATCGGATATACCACGAAATGAAAACATGAACTCCACCTTACTAGAATTAATTAAAGTATGTTTGATTTCCATTTTTCAAGGAACTTTCTACGACCGGACTTTGGGAGCGCCATCACCCGTGGCAGCAAATACCTTCATAGAAGCTTTCGAAGAAAACGCCTTGTCTTCTGCTCCTCTAAAACCTAAATTTCGGTGTAGATATGTAGACGATACGTTCGTAGTTTGGCCGCATGACGCAGACTATATCCACAATTTCCTGGATCATCTTAACCAACACCACCCTAGCATATTCACTATGGAAACTGAATCAAGAACCTTCCCTTTCTGGATATACCAGTACAAAGGAAAGATAATGGACATTCTGGGTACAGAATATACAAATATATATATATATATATATATATATATATATATATATATATATATATATATATATATATATATATATATATATATATAAAATGCGAACAGTAAATGCAAACTTCGTTCCTACCACCATACCGAGAAGAAAGTCAAAACTTACCCTCCCCGCCATAGTGATATCGCAGAGGTTCATGTTTCGTCTCTACTAGACTCATCAGGGTACCGACATGCACCTGGCTGTACAAAGGACAGATCGGAAGGAAGCATGCAAATACTGAACGCGGCTTCGCCGACCTCCCGCCGGATGGCGTATACATGTTTATGCTGCTTTCACGGATTCCTCCGTGTGAGATGCAAAAGCACTACAACGGCATAATGTGGATATATCCACTGCTTTGGCATCTCACACGGAGGAATCCGTGAAAGCTTCATAAACATATATATATATATATATATATATATATATATATATATATATATATATATATATATAGAGAGAGAGAGAGAGAGAGAGAGAGAGTATAATGCAGTAAAGTATCTATATTCTTTCTATATTTTCAGTTGGCTGTAAGAAATTTACAACCTAGTTTTCCATAATTGTTTCTAAGATCTTTTCTTATATCCGTTGGACTGTTAATTTTAGTAAGTGGTACAACTTAAGCCACTTCCTTCTTGGAAGTAATTTGGGGCTTCAATAGAGACAAATAAAACGAGTTAATGGATGACTTTAGCTTCCATATATTTTAGGATATTTATCATTGTTTTTTGTGATGCAAATGAAACGAAAATTCGTGGCGGTTAATTTATTATTATACCCAAAAATTTAATTAACTTCAGGTGGGTTTGAAAAACTTATTTTATTATCTATGTCCTTGATTTTATACATTATTCTCCACGAAACGTTTTCAGTAACTTAAATAAAATAAGTCAAATTTCTGTTATTTACTTCTTTATGTAAGTAGTAAAATGTATGGTTTTAACCACTTGTAAATTATTTCATCTAAATAAGTAAGATATTAATTTAGAGCTTTATGTATCCACTATGTTAATTTTTTAGGTTTCTGTAGAAAACATCAAAATTCAAGAGCCAATAAACTTACCACGAAAGCGGAGTGATATCTTTTTCTCTTCTTTAAAATATATGTTCTAAGGGTTCTCGAGAAGTGTAAGCGTATACAATGCCATATGATAGTAAAATTTTAAATTTGCATACAAATTTAAGGACTAAAATGTAGCCGGACTTGCATTGTCTTTATTTTTATTTTTACGACGTTTCGATTAGGTTGTATCTCTAATCGTTATCAATTATAAACTGAATGTTTTGTCTTAAGACTACGAGCTTATTTACGGACTGTGTCCATTGAAGCATAACGTTTCGCTTCGCTGTACGCACTTCAATGATTTGATGTTACAAAGTAGTAGTTGCCAAAGATTATGTATCTCAACACTCGGTTTACTGAAGATTTCATTATTGTTTTTAATGTATGCTGCTTCTATAAATTTTCTTTTTTTCATATTGAGTTCCATATATATTGCCGCAGCCTCAGACCATTTTATATGGTGTTGTTTATCCCAGGCGTATTCTGCAATACCTGATCTCGACGTTTCCCCTTTTTGTGTATGAGTTTTATGCTCCTTAATTCTAACTTCTAGCGGTCGTTTGGTTTCTCCAATATACATTTCACCACGCTCACATGGAACTCTGTAAACACATTCTTTCTTATCGGTAGTTTTAGGTTTTGTTTTTCTTAAATGAGCTCTAAGTGTATTTCCCGATCCCCCTGTTTTTATATTATAACTACTGGCAATTCGTCTTATTTTCTCCGACGTTCCCTTAATGTACGGAATTGTGAAGAAGGAATGTGTTTCTTGCTCTCCAGTGTTCGTTGTTCAAAAAATTATTTATAACATCGTCAATTAGTTTTAAAGGATAACCATTCTGTGGTAAATCGGATTTAATATTTGCTACCTCTTTTTCCAATGATTTGGCATTATTGCATATAGATATAGCGCGATTATAGAGGTTACGTATAATTCCTCGTTTTGTTACAACAGAATGATTAGAACTATGATTAAGATACTGTCCAGAATGTGTTGGCTTTCTGTATACTGAAGTTTTAATAGTTTCGTTTGAACGGTTCACCATGACATCTAGGAAGGGCAATTGATCATTTACCTCTTTTTTTATGGTAAACTTAATAGTATGGCGAGGAAATACTGAAATAAACTAGAGAAACTAAAATCACATCAACAACCGACTCCACCTGAAACAACTTCAAGAAAAACCATCATAAACTTATCTTCAAGAATACTTTCAACAGCAGAAGAACAATTCCTAAGCAAGGGGCTGAATTTCGCAGTAACACCAAAAAGCATGCCCGTTTTAGATATTAGCTCTGTAGAATCTATACAAGTAGATGAAAACCATTCGAATGAGTTTAGGTGGAAACTACAATCAACTTTGAAAGACAAGAAAAATCCAGTTCAAAATCTCTCCAAACTAGAAGCATCAGCCTTAAAAGAACTTCGTAAGGATGAATTAATAAAGATTTTACCAGTGGACAAGGGAAATGCAACAGTGATAATGGACATCGTAACGTACGACCAAAAAATCGTAGATATCCTGGAAAAGGGAAAATATAGACAATTAGCCCGTGACCCCACAAGATCCATAGAGTCAAAAATTTACAGAACACTCAGGAAATACCAAAACAATATACCTGACAACCTACGATCGCCGCTCACACCACACTACATTAAGCCACCACATCTTTACGGACTTCCAAAAATTCATAAAACGAACATACCATTGAGGCCAATAACCAGCTCCAGAGGATCCCCAACAAATGCACTGGCGAAGTTTCTCTTTAAAATCATACAACCTTTAGAAAACACATATGTTAAAAATTCTAAACATTTCGTGAACATTATTAGTAGCATCAATCTAGAGCCAGACGATGGACTAATAAGCTTTGATGTGGAAAGTCTGTATACTAATGTACCATTAGGGGAATCACTAGACATAATCAAAACTAGACTTTCAAATGATACTACTTTATCAGATCGAACCACGTTACCACTGGACGGGGTGATGGACCTTTCAGTAAAACCAAAAATCTGGTTGAGATATGTCGATGATACTTTCATCGTATGGAAGGGCAATGATCAACAACTTAATGATACAATTAAGTTTACCATGAAAAAAGAGGTAAATGATCAATTGCTCTGCCTAGATGTCATGGTGAACCGTTCAAACGAAACTATTAAAAGTTCAGTATACAGAAAGCCAACACATACTGGACAATATCTTAATCATAGTTCTAATCATTCTGTTGTAACAAAATGCAATGAATTATACGCAACCTCTATAATCGCGCTATATCTATATGCAATAGTGCCGAATCATTGGAAATAGAGGTAGCAAATATTAAATCCGATTTACAACAGAATGGTTATCCTTCAAAACTAATTAATGATGTTTTAAATAATTTTAGAACAACAAATACTGGACAGCAAGAAACACATTCCTTCTTCACAATTCCGTACATTAAGGGAACGTCGGAGAAAATAAGACGAATTGCCAGTAGTTATAATATAAAAACCGCCGTTAAATCAGGAAATACCCTTAGAGTTCATTTAACACAAAACAAAACCTAAAACTACCGATAAAAAAGAATGTGTTTACAAAGTTCCATGTGAGTGTGGTGAAATGTATATTGGAGAAACCAAACGACCGCCAGAAGTTAGAATTAAGGAACATAAAATTCATTTACCAAAAAGGGAATCGTCGAGATCAGATATTGCAGAACACGCCTGGGATAAACAACACCATATAAAATGTTCTGAGGCTGCGGCAATATATATGGAACCCGACATGAAAAAAAAGAAAATTTATAGAAGCAGCATACATTAAAAACAATAATGGAATCTTCAGTAAACCCAGTATTGAGATACCTAATCTTTGGCAACCACTACTTTGTAACATCAAATCATTTAGGTACGTACAGTGAAGCGAAACGTTGCGCTTCAATGGACACAGTCCCTATATAAGCTCGTAGTTTTAAGACAAAACATTCAGTTTATACTTGATAACATTCTTCAACATTGTCTACAACCTTAAAACAAACGTTACAAATTTAAGCTATAAGATAATTTGCGTGTCATTAGAGGCCTATAAGTTTTCATTGTTTTGTAGTCCATTTTCATGTATCCAAGAGACGAAAGGTCATTATGGAAATATCGGTAATAATAAGAGATAAGGATTTAGTTAAATAGGAAACAATTGTGTAATTTATAAAACTACAGGATTTCCGATTAAGAATTATATTTTTTTTCTGGCATTAATAATAAAGTTAGAGAAAACAAATAAAACTATTTTACAGCAATTTTTAGTAAGTTGAAAGATGGCGTCATCGATTTTGATTGACTTTTCGTCATAGAAAAACTATCATCGGTTTCATTTTTCTAATATTAAATTTTAATTTTTTTTTAAATTCTGAATTCAAGAGGGTATCACACACTATGGTTTAACTACATTATGAATCTATTTTGACTAGTAATAAGAAATCTTTAAATTATAAATTATGAAGTAATTTTTATTAATTTTATAAAAATAGGTTCGTACAGTGTATTAAATAATTTATTATTAATAACGCCATAATAAATTTAAAAAGTTAATTTAATTACCAACCAATAACTTAACGTTAAATTATATATAAATAAAAAATACAGGGGATGTGAATATTAATAATGATGTGCTCCTAGGGTGTTTTATTTGGAGATATGTCGAAAATAATTAATATAAGCAGAATTTTGAAATAAAAGCGCATAGAAGATTGGTTCTTGAAGTATGACAAAGTATAACTCCCGTAATGCGAAAAAATGTACCTATTAGATTTTATAATTTTAAGAATTGTAACCGGCTATTTATGTTTAGAGGATGACACTTTCTGAAATCTTAACTTCTTTTATTTTGGTACTCGTATCCCCGTAGACTTAGCCAGACGGCCCTTGCGCTCCCTTTAGAGGAACATCCGCTAATTCCGGCTATCAAAAGATGGAACGGGGCCATTTACATGTTGTCAAGTCCTCGGCATTGTCCATAAACTTTCGGACAATTCGAGCTGTTCTATGTAGCACTGCCTTTTGCATAGCCTTATACAAATGTTTTCTAGAACCTAATCCCTTGATATTCAGTAGGAGACTCTTCGGTACTATCCCGGATGTTGATAGAATTTTGGGGATCGGTCAGACTCTATTTATTCTCCACTGTCTGCGTATTTGTTGTTCAAAGTCTCTGTTTGGCGATCTTTTCATTATGCTTGTCCTATAAGTGATTGTTAAGGTTTTTTCGAATTTTATTAGTGTTGCTCCCTTGAATGTTTTATCTACTTTAATTTTTTATTTAGATAGTTTCTCGTCTAATTTGTCGACACTTTCCTCATTAATTTCATTTGAGTGTCAATCATACAGGTGCTTCTACAGCAAGGCTTGAAACTTCTCTTGATGCAGCTTAAAAGACTATGCTAACCTGTGAAAATATGAGCGTAGGTTCATTACACTGTTTGAAATAATCTTAAATTTAAAGCAGATTTAATGTATATTCTATATTAAATTTAATGAGTTTGTACCTAAAATCCTGAACAATTTACATTTACTTTAAATCTAAAGCAATTCATTCATATATCATTTCATTGTACATTAAATTTAATTAAATAATATCTTAAATTTCAATAAAGTAACTGAAAAAATATCTCAACTTTCTGTACATTAAAATTAATTCATATATGGAATTTACATTAGTAAATTGCATGAGATTCCGGAAGATGACGCAACTTGTATTGAACTTTTTCTTCGATATGATATAAGTTGCTTCAAGGACTCAATTTTCTTATGATGAGGTGTATATGTCTGCCGATACTGATGGAAATACGATCGAAACCAGTCTACAGATGACGGTACACTACCTATGGGAAAAATTTCCACCTTTTCCTAGTAACAGAATTTTGATCTCATATTAATGTTTGTGCATTAAATATATCTTAAATTCAATGAATATTGGCTGTATATTTAACATACATAGTCACCTTAAAAAGTAATGATCAAAAGTTAAAATTAAATGTATGATTACATTCGATTTAATGGAATAAATTAATTTAGACTAATGTAAATTTTTAAATTTAATGCATAACTTTAAATGCATTTAATGAATGTTTATGAAATTTGCTCTCTGCACGTTTACTTTAAATTTAATTGTTTTTCTTTTTCCGGTGTAGTCACTGAATCAATTGCTATATACCTTTATCCACTAATCATCTTTCTCCGTGCTATCTTGGTAGCATTATTCTCACATTATGAGGATGATATTGGTGTGCCTTTATCGGAAGTATTCTTACTTTCCTCTGCAGGCTTTTTATGTCTGTTCTGCTTCATTTCACAATTCGAAAAAAGTAACTGAGTGCAAAGCACGTATGGGTGTTGAGTGCCTTTAATGAATTTTCATTCTTTAGGTTGATGAGCAGTACCTGCTCCCACCATCTTATCAACTTGTTGGTTAATTCAATCTTTATAGTTCGTTGGTCAATTATCTGTGCCAGCTTCATGTCGAAGTATTCATATGTCTGTATTGCCTCCATTGCCACAGTGGTTAAACCGTTCTGCATCTCAATTGCTCCCCGTCGTATCCTTCTTCTATTTGTGTTTAAAATGCAACATTTATCTAGGCTAAATAGCATTCTTATATCTCCGGAGAACTCCACAATTTTCAGCAATTGTTTCAGCTAATTTCTGATGGCAGCCATCAACTTAAGATCATCCATATACAGAAGATGAGTCAGTCTTACCACATCTGCACGATTGTCTATTGTCTTTAATACTGAAGCAGCATCTGGTGAGATTTAAATAGGCTCAATAAATATACCTGAAATATTCCTCTACGTTTTGAGATTATGTCTGTCTCCATGTTGCTGCTGGAACGTATTTGCGTTTGGATTCTAGTTCTCTAAGTTGACATGAAGTGTTCTAAAAAGGAGACAATATGAACATTAATTCTATATATTCTCAGTACATCTGCTAGCCAGTCATGTGAAAGTCGGTTAAATGTTCTTTGGTAGTCCACATAGGCGGCGAAAAAGTTCTTTCGGTTGGTATAGATTTGAACACAGATGACTGAACCATCGTTATATTCGTATTATTATTATCATTCATCTCCCCGTATTTTATAAATTATTTTTTATTTATTGTCAATAGATATCAGTTGGTAATTAAATCAACGTTTTATAGTTATAATAGAGTTCATTTCGATTTTTTAAATAATATTGTTTAATTTACTGCATGAAGCTAATTAAAAAAAAAATTAAAAAAATTATTAAAAGTTTGTATTTGAAAAATTTGTTTATAGTGATCAAAATTCATTCAAAATTTAATTAAAATATAATATATGATACGTTGTTGAATTCAAAATAAAAAGTTCTTATAAAGTTGGACATTACTAAGCAGGGTTGCATTTTAAAAAATAAAATTCTCGATGGTTGCTTGAAGAATAAAATTGATAACATCGCCTTAAAGTTTATTGCAAGTTTCTAGAAAAATGTCCATTCACTTTTGCTTTAACTTTAAACAGAATGTAAGAAAAAATTTAGAATGCAAATTCCGAAATTTTCTTTTCTTAAATAATTCGAAAACTAAAATTTCTAACCTCTAATATCGCTGATTCCTAAATTATGCAGCAATATGTCTTACTCTTATCGAGATTCTCGTACTGGCCCTTCTGGTCTTGGACGCCCTGAATAGAATTTAATGTTCCTAACTTATTTATTATCCAAAATCGATACATTAAATAGAAAACATTTCTGGACTTCATAGGTTGCACCATTTTCATAATTTCTTCAGTGAGTTTACCCGTAACTGTGCCACTGTAGGTAAAAATTTAATAAAACCTAATTAAACTTTAGATGCTTGGTTTAGATTAAGCATAAAAAGTTAATTTATTAGACATAAAATTTGATGCATGGCCGGAAGTATAAAATAATCAGGTATGTACTGCATGTTCTTTATCAGGGAAACCAAAGAGTTATTGTTAAA
This sequence comes from Diaprepes abbreviatus, assembly GCA_034092305.1. Classification (NCBI taxonomy): domain Eukaryota; kingdom Metazoa; phylum Arthropoda; class Insecta; order Coleoptera; family Curculionidae; genus Diaprepes; species Diaprepes abbreviatus. Next base: position 2,350,683 of record JASJET010000050.1, read on the forward strand.
TAATAAATGATCAAATGCATCTTTTAATTTCGGATATTGGAATAAACAATGAAATAGTCAGACATTTTTCTGAGCTACTTACGGAGTAGTGGTTAACTCTATTTTTTAACAACAATAGGTACACATTCCAAATTTTAAACACATATTTGTTTGTAACCATTTGAACAATAGTTCCTTGTAAATAGTCTGCACTGTCTTTAAAATATAGCTGTTAAGAAAAATATGCGGCAATCCGTCAAACTTCAAAATTACTAACATAAACTAACTAAACCGATATTCATAATTAAGAATTTGTAGCTTGATAAAATATGAATTATAAAACTGTATATGATAACAATATTAGCGAACCAAATTCACCTATGTTTTAAATGGATCAAGTCTAGAGAATTAGAGCTTCTAGTTGGCCAGGCTTGCTTAGTTTATTTGTATAATTATATTAATACACGGAGGCGTAGCGTAGATGTAGGTGACGAGTGATTGGTATCTCACCAGCGCGGAGCAGGTTTAATTCCCGTTGTTACCTTGGGCGAATTTATTTTTGTGCACCTTTGGAATAAATAAGTCTTTGTCCTTAGTTTGGTTATTATAAAATTTAATTGGAGTAGTGGATGTATGCGCTAGTTCGCAAAGTTAGGGAGGAGGACATACAAAAAAATATGTTGATGTTTCCCGAAAAAAAATTACTGCTTCGGTAATCAAAAAAATTTTTTTCTTGTAATTCAAGGTTAGGTTAACTCGTGATTTATTTGCAATCCCTCGTTAATAATTTAGACCAATTTAGTGGACTTGAAGAAGGAGACACTACCCTAAAAAATTATTGAGCGCTAGCTCTCGAAAACGTCTTTACGAGGCTGAAATAGACGACATAGTCCTGATAGCAGATCACTGAAACTGGCTGTAATAGATACAACACATAAATGTTAAGAACCGAAAAAGAACTGACATATCTATAAATAAATGAATATATGAACTAATATCACGAATGATAAGACAGTGTAGATTGCTGATGTCTTGCTTGTCGTTCCCGGCGTGTTTCCTTTTTATATGAATCATTTACTTCACTAGAAGTTTGTTATGGTTTTTATCTTGTGTTAAAATTTTAGGTTTTATAGAATCAAATTAATGCTTTAAACTAGTTTCGTGTTTGTGTAGAGCCGTAGACGTGTTTTTTGTATATTTGTTCCCGTTTAACCTATTATCTAGGTATTGAGTTGTCATTTCTGTATACTTTTTTTTGGCAATTTATATATGATATTTTTTGTTGTAAAATTTAAAAATACATTGATTAGTCTATTTATCTGCATTGCAATTAAATTATTTTCATTCAGTACATTCCTAACTTTTTTCAGTGCTTCTGGTCTGTTAATCCAGTGATTATACTGTTTTTTTTTTGGGATGTAGGGTGGTGTGAATTATTATCAGGGTAAAAATCTGATCAGGTGTTTTTATGTATCATTTAGGTTTAAGTTTTTCGCTTTTTTCATTTGTGACTAATGTCAAATCAAGACAATTAATTTCGTTATTGTGTTCAACTTCCAATGTCAATTATAATATAGGGTGAAAATTATTAAAAGCTTTTCGAATATTATCTATTCGATTCTTAGGTGCAGCCGTAAGACAATCATTAACATACGTTTTGAAAAAAATCATGAATTTCATTAAGAACTCTAAGTATTCCAAGATTAGCTCTGCAACAGTTAAAGATATAGAAAAGCTCATTCTACAACTATCCAATTGTTAGTAAAAATTATCTTTGAATTGAAAATAGTTGTTCGTTAAGCATAAATTAAATCATTTTATAAACATAACTTGGCTCAAGGTAGTATGTTCTTTTAATATGGTCAAATTTTATTTAATTATTCTGATTAAAGGTTTATTAGATATATTTGTATATAGAGACCTGACGTCCAGAGAAATAAGTTTAAAATTACTAAGTATTTTTATTGTCTTTATGAATTCGCCAAAACTAAATGAATCTCTGTCTAAAATTACATATTTTCATATGTAATTTTAGACAGGCAATTATTAAGATATTTCGATAATTTAAATAATGTTGATTGAATGTAAGAAACAATGAGTCTTAGGGAGGGGGTGTTGGAATTATATGTCTCGGGAAACCTACATATTTTGGGTGCTATGTAACTGTGAATACATGGTTTTTAGCTACTAGTTCAGTTATAAGATATATTTTATTATTAGCTTATTATTTTTAGTTTGATAAATTTGGGTGGATTAAAGCGTAATTTTTGATGCTGATGTTCAGTTTTGATGACTCGATATAGCAGATCAAAGATCCACTACAAAAAGATTTTAAAATTTTTTTCATTCTTATATTTTAAGTTAATCTAAATTACTTGAAACAGAGTACTTTAGGGGTTTTAGGGATGCAAATCAACATGCTAGTCCCAAAATAGCACAATTCAAAATGACGGTACAACATGGTGGTCAAATAGTCTATTTTCGCACTATTAATAACTTGAAACCCTTTAGAATAACTCAAAAGTTTTCTCTGAGATGTTTTCCAGGTCTCTATTCACTAAGCTCTCAAGATAACGTAATTCAAGATAGCGAATACAAAATCGTCGCCGAATACGACACATTCACACTGCGAATTATGCCGAATCCTTTAAGAGGGTTCAAAAATGATTGTTGAGAGATTTTCTGAATCGCCGATCACAGAGATAATCACAGAATAACATAATCCAAGAAGCGGATCCCATAGAGCGACCAAACACGTCATTTTCAAACACTGTAAATCCATCAGGATACAGAAATTATTAAGTATATATATTCGCACTTCCGAAAATGTACAAGCCACTCTAAAAGAATCTTTAGACTCTTGTATTCATTTTCTAATAACTACGATTTATTCATATGCTTGCTGCACATGCACTCTCATAGATATTTTCTTTCTAGTTAGTCAGCATGCAGAATTCTACATTTTCGAAAGTACGAATATATAAGCTTTATAATTTTTACATCCGGAAGGATTTTGAGTGGATCAGAGTGTGAAAATCAGAGTATTTGGGTGCCATATTGGATTTGCCCCTTGAAATAAGTGTCCTTGTGACTAGCTTCGAGACGAGCGATTCAGAAATCTTCTTTAAGTCATTCTGAAGGATTTCGAGTAATTTATAGTGTGAATATGGCATGTTCGAGTTGTGTTGTTTTAAGACTAGTTTCTTGATTTTCGATCCTAAAAACCCAAAGTGCTAGTTTTCAAGCAATTGAGATTGACTTAGGATATATAAATGAAAAAGTCAGAAAGTTGGTAGTGCACGAAGTTTATCCACCTTCTTGAGGCCACAATATCGAATTGTTAAAAGTGTCCATCCGCATCAATAAGAGTATGTACTCAGCTAAATTTCATTGCACGATTATTTTCAGTGCACCTGATTTCTGAAGCAATGAGGTCTTCTCATTCGCCAATAATGCCACCTATAGTGTGCCCCTCGATTGACAAATTTAGAAATTCTGGAATAAAAAATATAACGAAAATAAAAAAAAATATACGAAATTGCTAAAGTAATATGGTAGGGGGCCGATTACTGGGGCAAGTGTAGTAATGGTAGATGAACCACTAGACATCCATACATACCCAGACAAACGAAAAGGAGTTTAAAGCGATCTCAAAAATTTCAGTGGAGGACATAAGAAAAGAAGCAGATAAACAGTGCATAATAACAGTTTAAGATAGAGAGAGATAGTAACAGTTGGTAGAACCTTACGTTCAGAAGTGCATGGACGCGGATTGGAGGAGAGATAGATAGAGAGAATATTACAAGTAGAAACTCTGGAATGGATCAAAGAGATAAGGTTATTTTTTTGTATTTATGAGTTTTTAGACCTGATCTAATTCTTAGTAAATTGATACGAAAATTTTTAAACTGACTAATACAATTATAAGTCACCTAAGTTTTGAAATTAAACAATATTTAAAAATATTTTGTTTTATTACTAGGAAGAGGAAAATATGAGATTATATTTGATTTTGATACATATAGAAATAGTTTTTAAGTTATTTTTATCCATTTGAGATGATAGGGTTTTTACACGGAACTGAATTGTACCACATGAATTTTTTAGAATCACAGTACAAACTTACCTTCTTAAAAGTTACCAATAACATTATTTTTCCATACAAAACTTGACCATACATCAAAAACTTTTTGTGGACCTGCTAAGAAAATCAAGCTGATAATTTTATCGAACTAACATCAAAACCTTCAGATGAGCAGCTTCACTTTTAGATACCTTGGTTTTTAATTGAAATTAATTATAGTAAATTTAAAAATCATATTGTTTTTTAAGAGACTATACCTAGGATAACATCTTGATATTTTGACTAGCAGAATAACTTGTGGAGGTTATGAAAACTAGTTTGATAGAACAAGAATAAAATTTTTAGAAATTATCAAATTGGCCTAGCGAATCGTATCCCATAGAGAAATACGGTCTTCATTATTATTATTAACATTATTAAATATGCTTTATTGTCTAAGATCTATACAGTCTTATTGATAAAGCCAACTAAAACTAAACTAATCTAAGAAACAATGGTAACGCTTAATTATGGTTTTAAAATCCAACCAGATGCGGTTAAGTATCTAATAAAAAGTATGTACAATTCAAAATATTATCATAAAAAGACAAAGGCTGATACCAAATATCAAACTTATTAAAAAGTAACAAAGAAAAATCCAATAAAAGGCCAATAAAATAAAACAACACCCTGAACACTAAAAGCTGTCGGCATAATATTCCTCCAAACTATAAAACGGCCTCCCCTCCAAAGTACACTTCAGATTCCTCGGAAACAATGAATATGGCATCAATCAATAGTGTAAACCATGGTGGTTATATATTTTTTTCCTTCATAAATGATAGAACTTTTACTCAGCGTTAATCTGGGGATCGGGAGCCCTAAATTAAATTTCAGGGCGTCTTGTAATTTACCGAACACACTGAGACGACTCTAGGTTACCCTCTCTACCATACCTGCGATGAACCAGACATGAAATCTCCAAAATAAACAAACTCACAACAGTTAAAATTTTTTGCTGCAATGACTCATAATGTTCCCTATATCTGGCTCCACACAAGTACCTGAGCGCCCTTTTCTGAATCATAAGTACAGAATTCAAGAGTTGCTGGCCGCAAAAACCCCAAAATGCCACACAATATCTCAGATGAGACTTAAACAATGCATGGTAAGTTATTCTCGCAGATGCATCACCAAGATCAGCACATACCACCCTACCGCAAAACAGTCCGAAGCCAGCTTTTTATTTAGATCCAATATGTGTGGCTCAAATTTCAGCCTAGAATCAATAAACATTCCAAGAAATTTTGTACTACTTTTATTTTCTATGAATTGGTTATCTAAGAAAAGATTATTGAATGCAAAACCGAATATTAATATGTTAGTTTTATTTATATTAAAAGAAAGCGAGTTCGAGTTGCACTATTCCCGAACTATATGCAAATCAATACTTACAGTATTTTTAAGCATTTCACTGTCTTTAGAGTGCCACAAAAGGGTTGTATCATCAGTGAAGAGCGGAAAACTCCTCCGTATGTTCAAATTTGTTAAATCATTAACTTAAAATAAGAACAAAATCCGTTCAAGCACCAATCCCTGAGGTACCCCATGGTTGACTCCAGACGAGGTAAAGAAGTTGTCGCCAACCGTCACAATCTGTGGCCTTCCTGAAAGATAGGATGAAAACCATTTGTGAGCTACACCACGAACGCTATAATGCTGAAGCTTCTACAGAAGCACTCCGTGATACACACAATCGAAAGCTTTTGAAAAATCACGGAATACTGCTGCAACAGTCTCTCTTTCATTGATATTAATATAGATGTATCCAAGAAGCGAGAATATGGCATCCTTAGTATTTTTAGATGAATGAAAACCAAATTGGTATGCTGGTGTCAAGTGGTTGGTCGTTAAGAATTAGAGTAGTCTGACCTTTACTAGCTTTTCGATAAGCTTGGATAATGTGGCAAGAAGCGATATAGGACGATAGTTGGATGGATTATCCAAATCACCACCTTGATTTAAAGGAATCAAAACAGCCATCTTGAGAGATGAAGGAAAATTACCCTGTTGAAAAGAAACATTTATTGCACCAGCAAGAATATCCCGTGTTCTTTTTGGAAGATTTTCCAACACCCTAAGAGAAATTTCATCACAACCAGTAGAACGCTTATTTTCTATTTGTTTTAATATATCACGCAACTCGTCAGAATTATTCAATGTCAATGGGAAGTCTTATGGAAACCACAAGTCGATAAGGTAGTCTATGGGGTCATTTTGGCAGGATATATTTGCGGTGATTTTTTGTGCTATTGAACAATAAAACTCATTGAAGGCATTAGGTTCCAATTCAACATTAGCCTCCAGGGTACAAGGAATAGAAGACCAGCATACCTATACCTATATATAAAAATGGATCTAAGAGAGACCCAACAAGATATTTGTAAACTCTGTATTCAAATTACTAACAGATATATCAGAAAAAATCAATAGCCAGATTACTATCTGCCAAGAACAGCAAGGTTTTAGGCAAAATAGATCAACCACAGATACTATTTTCATACTTCGACAATTAGTAGAAAATTTACCTAAATTTGATAAACCGCTATACCTATGTTTTTGTTGATCTGACACAAGCTAACAAGCTTTTGATTGAGACCGCCTGAAATATATAATAATTACCCTTCGAAAACATAACGTTAACGGTAAAATACTGAAAATTATAAATAAATTAAACCAAAATAAGATCACTAAAATATTACAGATGATGTCTTTCCTGGCTGATCAATAGCAACCAATATTCGATAAGAAGTTTAAGTTCACTACGTTGCAATATCGTAGTCTCTACCGAAAAGACGTAAACAATTGTAATCTCGAGAGAATCAATCAGATGTAAACCTACCATTAATAAGAAAATTATTAACCAGATGATTAAGCTCTATCTCTGGACAGAAACACCATCAGATAAGCACTTAATTAATAAGGTACTACGGAACTAAAGCAACTGCAATATTGGGATATTCAAGATACATCATTTGTATAATCGCGAATGGTGAACTCATGTAGATTGCATGGCGCCTGAAAGATTACCCAAGTGTGCTAAATCAGAAAAACCGAACACGAAACGATCACCCGAGAAGACTCTCAAAAGATGGAAGCAATGCTGAACTTTGTAATCTTAGGAGGGTTGCGAAAATAACTGTAAATCGTCCAATGGAAAGGAGAAGAAAAAAAAATTTTTATACTAGAAAATTCACCTTCTTTCCTTCTCCACTAGTATAAGTTGTTGTATTTTAAATCTTAACACATAACTTATAGTCTTACATACCAAATTAACAAGAAAATTATTTTTATGTTCATAGGAAATAAAAACCCTCACATAAATAAATTGGGATATAAATAATAATTTGCCCCATTTAAAATTATTTTGTATTATGTTGTTCAAATAAACGCTGCAAGTTGAACTATAATAAATTTAAGACGTTTAAAAATACACAAAATTATTTTCTAATTTGATCATCTCAAAAATAGCAAACCTTATTTTATACCAATTTAGTTTTGAGTTTATAATGCAAACCTTAAGAGTGGTCTCAAAAAATTTAGGTTTTCCATCAATTAGTTGGTTCTATGCTGAATTTTCGTTCCCTTTGATTAACATAAAATTTATTAACGAACCTCTAAAAGAAGAAGTTTTTCAATTCGTCGATTATATATGTTTTTTTTTTATTTATGTACACCGATTAATCCGGAACGGCGGCACCAATTTGAATGAAATTTTTTTCGTTACGTTCAGGAAGTTGCTGCGGTGGTCCCATATTTTTTTGGATGAAATTAGTGCAGTAATGTCAAAGATGACGCTGACAATATGGGGGCCAAAAAAATTATGTTGTCCGATTTTCTCCAAAATTGGTATGGGGTAATTTTTGGGGTCGTACATAACGAATCTGAAATTATTTTTAAAAAATTCAATATGCTGGATCCAATATGGCGGACAAAAAATTAATTTTGACCAAGTTTCTAAAAAATTGGTATGAGAGAGTTTTCACAGTTGTACATAACTAATTCAAAATTATTTTTAAAAAATTCAATATTGCGGATCCAATATGGCGGACGAAAAAATCCATTTTGTCCGATTTTCTTCAAAATTGGTACGGGAGAGATTTCGGGGTCGCACATAACGAATCTGAAATTATTTTTAATAAATTCAATATAACGTATTCAATATGGCGAATAAAAAATTATTTTTGTCCGATTCTTTTCAAAATTTATATAGAGGAGTTTTTGGGATCGGATATTACGAATCTGAAATTATTTAAAAAAAATTAAATATGGCGGATTAAAGATTCTACTACATTATACTCCTGTTTTTGTCTGAAATCAGTATTGGAGTATTTTTGTTTATTAATTATGAATTTTAAATATTTTTTGAAAAACTCAATCTGGCAGATTCTTAAAATTTTACATTTTTCGATTTTCTTCCAAACTGATATAGGGGATTCTTGAGGGTGTAAATTATGAATTTAAAAGTATTTGCTCGGGATTCAATATGGAGAATCTAATGTAGCGGACTAAAAATTTTTCATTTTTCGATTTTGTTCAAAGGTAGGACTGAATTGTTTTTGAGAATGTAAATAGCGAATATTCCTAGAAATTTTAAACTTCCGTATTTCATCCAAAAATGGTACTAGGGGGCTTTGAAAGGTTTAGATTTAGATTAGATTAAGACTTAAAATGATTTTTTTGAAATCCAATATAGCGGATGTAATATGGTGGGTTGAAAATTTTACCTTATTCGCATTTTTTCATTTGGTATTAGGGGGTTTTCGAGGTCATGTATTAAGAATTAGAAGTTAATTTTTTACGACTTTTAGGTTAATAAGATATAATATGAGGGACAGAAAATTTTACATATTCCGATTTTGTCTAAAATTGATATTGTGGGATTCTTGAGGCGTATACAAACTCAATATGCAGTATAAAATATATCAAGCTACGAAATTTACATCTCAGGTTCTTTAAATATCGTTATAGGAAGGTTTTGGGACCTATCAAAGTTTAAAATTCAGATCGTTTATTCAACATTTTAAAATGCTAAACTTAATTACAAATCATTTTATGTAATAGAATGTGCATTTTAATATATTTGTATAGTTGTGTTAACTAATAGAAAAAGTTAAATTTATATTTCTGATACATACAAATTATTTGAATACATTATAAAAGTACTTACGGCATTATTCTATTAAATAAATATCTTTAAAAGAATATGTTTCAAACAAATATAAGCAATATTTTAAATTTTAAATAAACCAATTTAATTTAACAGAAATAAAATATTACTACAAAATGCGAAATTAAATTGTTCCAAATAACTTTTGATTGAATTAAATAATGAAAAACCAACATCTTGGAGACTGTTGAGCTAAAGATTTTAATTATATCAGTGTATCTAGGCTTCCTATAAACGTGGGAATTTTAATTTAAACATATAAATGCATATCCTTTAAGACTAACAAAAATCTTCATAAGGTCTTATTTTATGAGGAGTGGAGGTTAATATGGGCAACTTTTCATTTGTTCTAGTAGAGTATTTTCACGAAGCACCCATCCTTTTACAATAAAATATTTAATCTTAGCTTTGCTGTCCCATATTCCTAAAAACCAAAAATATTTACTGTATCTTTCTTGAAGTTCTCTAGGTTATGCCACTATTTTCAAATCAATACAAATCTTCCATTAATGTTCTTGGCATTTTATACTATGGTATACTATTATAGTGTTTCTTTCATATTTAGTGCATGAACTACACAAACACATGGTAGTGGAATTTCACTACAAAGCAAAACAGCTTTTAAACTTGTTTTTGAAGAACCATTAAAAAGTCACCATTGATGGGATCTAAGTGGCAGACTAAGTTCAGTTAGTAACCTGCGAACTTCCTAAATAATAACTAGTGGCGCATTGTGTGATGCTATGGGTCTCCTCCTTCAAAACTGGTGTAGAATACATTTATTTTAACTAAGATTATAATTGCTCAAAATGCCTATTAGTTTCAGAAGGAAGATTTTGATAAATAAAATTTTTGTAAAAATAAATTGAACCGACTTCTAAAGTGCACTAAAAAGTGAAAAATAATTAGAAATTTTTATATGAAATTGAAATTTTTGAAGTCGGCACTAAACTAATACCTGACAAAATGTGATTCGCATAAACAGGTTAAAAATACTTTATTTGTAATTTCTTTCTTAACATAATTTGTATATATTAGTAGTTATATATTTTATTTAGAAATAATTTGGCGCCGACTTCAAAAACTTCAATTTCATATAAAAATTTATAGTTATTTTTCAGTTTTTAGCGCACTTTTAGAAGTCCGTTCAATTTTTTTATAAAAATTTTATTTTTCGATTTTTAGTTTTGAATTCATTATGATATTCATAAATTATTTGAATTAAGTGCTAATCGAGGTTAATGTAGCTCGCAATGACTCCAAGGTGGCAAAAAAAGTAGCCATTTTATCCAGAATTGTAAATCACCTTAAAATGAACCACTAAAAATTCTTTGGTTCTTAGAGTTCTCCAAATACCAATGAAATTGTGTCAAACAAATATTTAGTCAGTCATAGTAAATCCACTATTTTAAATTTCAAATTAATTTTATATTGATAATATAGGCCCCAAAACTTTCCAATATCGATATTTAAAGAATTTGAGACGTAAATTTCTTAGCCGGATATATTTTATATTGTATATTGAGTTTGTATCAATATAAAACCGGAAAATGTAAAATTTTTAGTCCCTCATATTGTATCTTATTAACCTAGTAGTTGTAAAAAGTTAACTTCATATTCGTAATACACCACCCCCCAACTCCCTAATACCAAATTTGAAAAAATGCGAATAACGTAAAATTTTCCTCCTTCCATATTGGATCCGCCATATTGAATAAAAAAAATAATTTTATCGTCTTAATCTAATCTAAATCTAAACCTTTCAAAGCCTCCTAGTACCAATTTTAGATGAAATCCAGAAATTTAAAATTTCTAAACGATCATATTGCATGTGACGTATTAGATCTTCTTAAAATAATTTTATATTCGCTATTTACATCTTCAAAAACGATTCAGTTCCACATTTGAACAAAATCGAAAAATGTAAAATCTTTAGTTAGCTATATTGCATTCACCACATTGAATCCAGAAAAATACTATTAAATTCATAATTTACATCCTCAAAAACCCTCTATATCAGTTTCGGAGAAAGTCGAAAAATGTAAAATTTTTAGGACACCATATTGATTCCGCCAGATTGAGTTTTTCAAAAATTATTTTCATTTCGTAATTAACACTAACAAAAATCCCCCAATACTGACTTTAGACAAAATGTAGAGATGTAGAACCTTTAATCCTCCATTTTAGATCCGCCATATTTAATTTTTTTAAATAATATCAGATTTGTAATGTGCTATCCTAAAAACTCCCCCATATCAATTTTGAAAAAAATCGGACTAAATTAACATTTTATCCACCATACTGGTACGCCATATTTAATTTTTTAAAAATAATCTTAGATTCGTCATGTGCACTTCGAAAACTCCCCTGTACCAATTTTGGAGAAAATCGGACAAAATTGATTTTTTATCCGCCATATTGAATTTTTAACAAAATTTTAAATTCGTTATATGCAACATGGAAAACTTCCCCATACCAATTTTCAAGAAAATCGAACAAAATTAAATTTTTTTGTCCGCTATATTGGATCCGCCATATTAAATTTTTTAAAAATAATTTAAAATTTGTTATGTGAGACCTCGAAAACTCCCCCATACCAATTTTGGAGAAAATTGGACAAAATTGATTTTATCGTTCGTCATCTTAGATCCGCCATTTTGAATTTTTCAAAAATAACTTCAGATTCGTTGGGTACAACCCTGAAAATTTCTCCATACCAATTTTGGAGAAAATCGGACAAAATTAATTTTTTTGACCCCCATATATAATATATCTTGGATTTTACTACACCAATTTCATCTAAAAAAAAATATGGGACCACCATAACTTCCTGAACGTAACGTAAAAAATTTCATTCAAATCGGTGCAGCCGTTCCAGAGTAATCGGTGTACATACATAAAAACAAATACATAGTCGACGAATTGAGAACCTCCTTCTTTTAGAAGTCAGTTAAAAAGGGTGATTTCCTAGTTGTCAATGTCTGATTTTAAGTGACTTATTGCCGTGCAATTTTTTGTTAATGATTTACTAAATATTCTTCACAGGCTATTTAGCGAAATGATAATGAAATGGTATTTTAATAGGTAAACTGCAGTTACGAGTCACTAATCCCATATTTTAAGCTAGAAAAGTAATTTATCTATTTTTATTTAGGACAAAATTCTCAATACCTAGCTACAGAATAAAACTGAAGAAAGTTATAAAAGGGAAGTTGTTACGTGAGTTTCGTATTATTGGAAAGAACAAGTATCGAGTATTTTTGTGTTATTTTTTTTTGTTAGTTAGGATCCACTTTTCGTTACACTACATATGATCCAAGTCACTTCAAGAGGTATAAAAGACAAATCTCTTAGTCCTACTCTGGTTACTAACATACTTATTCAAAAAAAAAAAAACATAAAACTAATAAGGCCAACTATAAATCTCCCCTAAATTTAAAATACCATCAGCCATAAATATACAAACAAATCCATTAAATTATTGAAAATCAATTTAAAATATTACGATTTTAATCCAAAGCTATTAAATCTTTATTGCTACTGTCAAACTAAAATTTAAATAGACTCATATTAAAAGCTGTAGTAAAAAAATCTCGTAACAATCTCTAACAATAGGGCTATTTTCTTTTATATTTTAGTAACCTAGATTGAAACGTCCTATGAATAGATAATTTAAGCGCTGCTTTTTAAAGTCTTTGACTAATTTTTATCTTTATCTCTCAGAAAAGATGTACGAGGGTAATTTGGAAAGTTCGTGGCATAATTATGAGGGTTTTTTTGTATTTGTTGTTTTCAGGTTCCTTTCACATCGTCTATGAACTTTTTCATATTTTTAACAATATGACAAGTTCTTCTGGGCAGTTATTCTCCTTCTATTAAAATAGTAATTTACTTCAGCAATATCATTATTTTTAATGTGGGGGGAGATTATAGCAAAAGTTAACCTTAGTGCACAAAAAAATTAGGACGGTAGACCAATATATCGGAATTCAAGGTCCTTGATGGTAGAGTTTAGATTGATTGACTCTTTTTGACTTTACTCGGGAAAAGGATTAAAACATGTTGATATTGCAGCCTCGTCAGCTTACTATATATCTTGTTATTGCTGCTAACTGCAGCATTTTCCTTTTGACATTTTTCCAGTTACTAACTTTCTGAGGATTACCCCCAATAAAGTTTTATTGGCCAGTATGTGAGTATCGATCTCAAAAATAACATGAAAAATTCTTTTTCATCTTCTGTTGGTACCCATGGAGTGTATAAGGAGAGGGGTTGAGATATCTGTCACTCTTCTGATTTTGTTTATATAAAATTTAATATTTCAGTACTCATTGCTTTAAATAGAGCAACTATCCACTTTGTGGTATCTTTGTCTTGAAATGTGTGATCGTACAATGTTGCTCTTCAGTTCACCCTGCTATAAGATATCGAAACATATTTTTTTTGTATGGCCAAATAGTTGGCTGAGAAGCCTTTTTTTCTCAGGAAGTCCAATATTTCGTTTTCCTTGGTTCTTTTAAGACCAGATACTCACACAAGTATTTCCCATAACTTTTCATAGTTTTCCAGGCTAAAGAGACACTGAAGATAGTTTTAGACTAACTTCAAATTAATACTAATTATTTGTTATTGCCTAACTATCCAAGAATATTGTGAAACTCTTGCCTTTATATTCTCTTATCAGGTTTTCCTGCAAGGAAATTTGAATTGCATAAATCTCCAGTCGAAAAATATCGCTATTGGTAGAGAGACAAACACGATGTACCTAGGAATCTCATTATGTATTCCTACGTTTACTCTTCTGTCAGTTTTGATCCATCAGTATTTATTTCACTAGACTGGCAATATAAGTTCCATCATTCTCATGTAATTGAGAGTCTGTTATGCTGGTCTTTGTGATTAAAGTGTCTCTGCTCTTTTTAGGTAGCTAATGTAGGGTAATTTTAGATTACATGGACAGGTTTAGGTAGCAATTTCCATTACATTTCAGTCTATAGGTTCCCATTCTCACCTCCGTCTTGATAAAAATACTAAGGCGAGAAAGATTTAATGGAATTTCAACAAAGGTTTATAATAAAATAACAGCTTATAATAATATAATCCCAGTTTTCTTTTTATATTTCTTGCTGAATATTGCAATCAAAAATTATAAATAGTAAGAAAACAATTCTTTTAAAAGCGAATATTGCATAAAAATTATTGACAATAAATTGTTTTAAATAAATCAAAATTAACGAAATGTTTAAGTTGAAACAATAAATTAACAGCATAAAAGTTCCGGAACTTTTCGAGAATAGTTATTGTTTTAGTAATGATTAAATTTTAACATTATCCAGGTGAGATTAAATACAAAACAGAATTAAAGGAAAATAAAGGAGCGTTAAATCGCCTTTCTCTAAAAAAATCACATTCAAAAATTTGACAGTTCCCTAGCAGTTAAAAAGAATTAAAAATATGATTGGTTTTGAAACAAATATTTTTGATACTTTCAAGTAAAAATTTTTAAGACTTTAAAATTATTATTTTCTGAAATTAAGTAATATGAACTTAATGCTGAACTTACGTGAACTAAATTAATTACATATAGTTGTAATTATATTAGTCTTAATGGTGAGAGGGGTCAAATAATTTAAAAATTATTAAATTTCAAAGACGGACAAAAAAGTGTGTTTGTGCACATTGAGCACCGAACATATTTTTAAAAAGCCCGCACTTGTCTTCATGCACACCACCTATTTTCTGTTATCGATCGGAAGGCTTGATAGTTTAATTTTTCAAGAAACAAGTATAGAAAATTTTGTATATAAATAAACTGGAAATTCTTCAATACTTTTCAAAATTATGACCAGATTCATCTATGAAAATCATCTTATGATTTTAATTTTTTAAATAATTTATTAGTTTGTTCCTTTTTGCAATCCGTATTAGTTACTTTCTGTTTTTTTTTTCTTGTTTCGTTGTGTCTAAATCTACATAGACAAAATTTATTGAGACATGATTCCCATGCATTTAACTAACAGTGCCATAAAGAATTACATAATGTTATACTGGGGAGTACAATTTTGAATTGTTGATATTATTATATTTAAATAGTTTTATTTTTGATCAGTAATAACTGGTACTAAACATAGCCGAATCTAAAAGAAAATATAGGCAGCATTCAAGTCCTGTTTCATTCCATCTTTATCAGACAAATACCTGCCTTTGTGTTTTATATGCACCACAGTTTTATGAAATCATGCAAGGTGGAGGATAATCTGAGAAGGTGTCATCCTGATAAAACAGGTAGATATTTAAAATACGTTCAAACACTGAAAGGAAAACGACAGACGGACCTACGATGAACAATATATTAGCTTCAACATCAAAAAGAGACGATAATACCGCATACTATAGAAGAAGAGCCAATTTTGCCAGTAGTCGAAGAGATTATAGTTTCGTTATTTTAGAAATATATTTTTTTTTATTTACTTAAAATAACTAAGTCAGTGAACGACAGTTTTTCTTCGGTAAGTAGATTGGTGTACATCACGAGTACTTGTGCCGAGCGCCACTCAACTCTTTTATTTTTTTAGTTAAATCACTAAAATGAGAAGGGTAATTTAAATCAACTTGCCTGTTTGAAATTTGACTTACAACTTTTAAGATTAGGTTTGATCAGCATTTATTAATTGAGGTTTGCTAAATAAATTCGTGATGTGCTGGTATTAAATTATAGTCAAAATTCCAATCCAAGCAATTCATAACCCATTGGCTACAATGTTATCATCCTTAGCTAAAGATAATGAAATGTACGAAAATAAATAATCAAATTACGCATTAAAATAATACCACTACTATATTGTAGATAGTGCATTAAAGATTTATATAAATTATAAATTAATTAATGAGAAATCAGGAAAAAATTACGTCTACCTACGTACAAAAATGCAAGGCCTTATAGCTCCTTAGGAGGACTTCCGTCTTTAAATAAACAATTAGCTTCCGGTAGTGGCATCTTATTAAAGAGTGACCGTAACCCTAGTGTAGTGATTTCATACGCCCGACGGGAATTCACTGATATGTTCTTTTTTTGAGAAATTATCATAGAAAAACCGATTCCTTTATCAAATTTAATATCAGCAGCAACATTTGAAGCACCTGCCATGGTTTGGCATTACAGTGGTTTTATAAGCCATTTAAAACAAAATATACCAGTGGTGTTTACAATTAATTGTATCGTCCATCAATAATATTTAGTTGCTAAAAACTTGATTAGCAGACTGCATCCTTCATTCGTCATAAACGCAGTTAACAAAATTCGGAACAACAAGTTGAATTTTAGGCTATTTTTGCAGTTTTTCGGAGAAAATTACCAGAACTCATTTACTTCTTCATCCTCTAGTAGGCTGAAGATCTCATTTTAAAAGAAAACTTAATCAAATGAACACCAGACAGGTTTGTTTACTACCAAATCTAGCAATTCAAGGTGATAGCCCGAATTTAATAAAAACTAAGTCAAGCATTGCCGCTTTTCTTGTCAGAATTAACCTCGTGAGATGAGAATCTTCTCAACTTGCCCCAGACATGGTGCCAGATTTGAGAATATTTTTAACATGAAATTGGATTATCAACCCATATTGATGAATCGAAACCCAAGGTGGAATTTAGAAATTAATTTAAGCAACTTTTGGCTTTAAAGAGACATACATGGTACATATCCTGCATTATGGACGATGGCAAGAAAGTATTCGATAGTTTTTCCATCTTCATATCTCGTGGAAAGAAGTTTCAGTACGGCTGCAAATTTTCTTACCAAATAAAATAACCAGATTGATATTCACTGGTCGAAGAACTTTAAAATTAAAGCTGACTAATTTGAAGCCAAATATTGAATATATCATTTTTATCTCCAGGAGCAAATCCAGCCTCTCTTTTTTGAGGGGGGGGGGGAATATCAAAGTCGGGTATATTTTTCTGAATTTGAGGCTTTTGGGCGATGCGATCACCCCGGCCCTCCTTCGATCCGCCCCTGCTCATCTATTCCATTAAAAATAATTTATAATTATTCCTAAAGTTTATGGCAGGTGGAGAACGATATGTCGAAAAAAAAAAATTAAAGCTGCAGCGATTTTTGCGTTCTGCGCATTGTTTCCCATCTCCCGTAAAATTTGGTCAGTAGAATAAGAGGGATTTTTTGTTTTATTAATTTATGGTAGAATTTTACAAAATTTGGTTTTATAATGTCTTATTTAATAAAAGTATAAGTCATGTTTATTATCCCAAGAGAGTAAACTAAATTTCAGGAAATTAACCGTTTATTATCTTTGAAACAGTAAGATATAAGAAGGTGGGTTAAATTAGACAAATGGTAACTTTCTTTGAAATATTAAATTGAATAAAAAAAATTAAGTTTTCAATTTTCTGGATATGAAGATATGAACAATTTCAATTGTATTTAACAAAAATCACTCAGTACATAGCTGTAAAGACTCATTTATATCATTTAAAATAACTGTTTGTATCCAGAAAGCAGGTTATTAATTTTGATTTAAAAGTATTTTCAGTAAGATAACATGTATTCACTTTAACGAAAACATCAGTATTCTGAATGTTTTAGAAATTCTCATTTGTGATATTGTTTGTAATCAGTTTTGATTATAGACTTAAATCACTTTTGATAGCGGATATATTTTAAAATTAACCCATCTAGAGACTGATATATTTATTTTTTCAACGTTTTTAGTTTCCTGTTAATTACTGTTAAAATCTATTAGATTTTCTCCTTCCAACATAATGCAATGTAATTTTTCAGGGTTTCTTAGTCATTTGAGAACATTTATAATTTTGTCATGTTCGTCCGTCAGTCTATATGTCTCAGGCTTGCAGGTTCGTTATTTTTACATAAAATTTTTCAAACCTATGCTTTAATTTGCCAAGAAGATAAGCGAGAAATGAATTATCGAAGAAGAAATTTGAAAGTTCCCGTAAAAAATTGTTGTATAGGTTATAAGAAATGCAACTAAATGTGTTATATAATTTGTTAGCATCATGTGATTAATATAAAAGTATGAATTTGACCTTAGCACAAAATGTTTAAAAAAATTTACGAATTTCTTTTCATAAAGTTATTTTTAAAAATTCTATTAAAATTCCTAACTACTTAAAAATACATTAAATTTTATCTTCCTTTAATATATCAATTAAAAATTTCTTTTAAGGCAGTAATAATTTTCAACTACAAAGAACTTCGTACACGGATGCTAATTTTAATGAACAAACCAAATAAAATTATATTACACCTACTGTGAGTGTCACTTATTTAGGAAAGTCATTTATTGTTAAAAAAGGTTCATGTTTTTGGGTGTAAACAATCTACTTTTTGTTAACAATTAGTGAGAGGTCATTAAAAAATACTTCTTGGGTTATACGAGTGATATGTAAATTGAGGTAATTAATTAAGGTAATTAATGTGGGTAGTTGAAAAAAGTAATTAAAGGTTTAATTTAAAACCTGTAAAGCAGTATATCCTGGTTTCTAAATGGCATTAAAAAATACCCGATTACTAAAAACATGTGCCCAGTACAATTACAAGCATAATCTACTTACTTTGATCTAACGACCTATGTTATTTAGGTATTTGTTTTTTACACCCACAAGCTAGAATCCACATAATGTTTGTAGATTAAAAAAAACAGGAATATTCATAGATATTCGATTAATTATTATTTTTATTAATAAGGGTGAACGAATTATCTACATATTATAGTGAAGAAAAAATGACAACAAAAAATGGCTAAAAGTAGATCACAAAAGTCCAAAGATTTTTAAAATAAAATTAAAATTAAAGAAGGTAAATGAATATAAAATCTCTACAAATAATTTGGTCATATAAATCAAGTCAATGCCTCACTTGATTAGTTGGCCAGTTGATATAGAAAACAAAGAACAAAAATAAAGACAAAAACTTTTTCATTTTTCGGTGGGATTCGGAAGTTATCTAAATACGATCCATAAGTAACTGAATGAATCCGTATATTAATCGTATCCAAACTGAAATTGTAGTAATCTAAAATGCATATCTGAAGACTTTAATTTTATTTCTTCGGAGAAAACCACATCTTGTCTTAATACAACTTAATGTAATATAATCCCTGTGGATTCTCCTGTTTATTAAAGTCAATTTGCTTATAATGGGTTAAATACAAAGCTAGTATTATAAGAAACTTTGCATTGTAATATAAGACAAAATAGAGTATCTATGAGTTTAAAAAATAAAGCCAGACCACATGAAGAATACAAATACAAATACATTTTGGTTAGAGTACCTGAAAAGAGCTTTAGAAAAAAAAATTTAAGGATCATTTTTTAAACCTGATTTCTCTAATATAGAAGATCTAAATCACTTTTAGGAGTTAAGTGGTATGGAATAATCTATATTTTCATATTTATGAGTAAAACATTTTTCTGTGTACTAGTAAAAATAATAGATTTAGTTCGAAGTATTTCAAATGCGGAATTATCCGTTATTATAAAAATGAATTAGAAACTTTTAATCGAGAAAAAAAAATTGTAAATTTGAAACTCTATGGTATCAGATATTTTAAATCTTCAAATTTGGAATATTTTTTGTGTAGCATATTCAATGGATAGATACAAATTTTTCGAAAATATTGACAATTTAATGTAACGACCTCCGAATACATTTTGTCCTTTTCCTACCTTCTTATGCATCCTCCTAATTAAGAGTTTCAGTTTCTGATGTAGCCATATATAAATAAGGTTTAAAAATCTGATTTTTCCCGGACATTAGTTTCTGTTCAGTAGTATTACTATTGGTAAATAGTCAGAATATTGAAAACACCGAATTCTTGGCTTATTTTTTGCACAATCCTATTCTTGGATCGTACAAGTCCTAATTTTTTTGGTGATCTCGAACGATATGTCCAAAAAAATAGTAAATCGTATTTTTTGATCTCTACTTTTAAATTTTGAGACTTTTATTAAAATTCACAAACACAATAGAAATATCTAATTCTTTTTTTAACAAAATTTAAATGAATATCCGCAAAAAAATAGGAAACTTAGAAAAATTGTGAGCTTGTCATTTAGTCTTATTTTTAGTAGTGTAAAGACAGAAGCACGTGATTTACATGTGATGTTGCCACGTTGACATTAATTTAAAATTTCATTCGGATAGAAAAATTGGATTGCAATTAAATCTGGTCATTCCAGTATTGTAGCATAAAATGTGAGTAAATGTACAGAATCGGGATATCAAACCTAAACAGATCATTCGACAAGCTAAGTTGATATAAAAACCAAGATCAAACCTGAACTGACCTGAATTGACCTGAATTGTTTTTCTTTTGTTTCTGTTGATACCTTTTAAAAAATCACCCTATCCTTTATTTAGAGGAATTTTCTAAATGCAAAACCAGTAAAATTTTGTTAGAAAAACATCCAACAATACTGTCTGGTGATTGTTTAATGATTGAAGTTTGTTAGCTTTTGGTTCCCCAATCGACTTTTAGTGTTTTTCGCTATATTTTGGCAGAACATTGTTTAAAACTTTAAGAAAAATATGCCATAGTCCAGAATATCCATATGTGTTTTAATGAAAGTAACGCAATAGATCGAAAACTACACAAAAGTGACATGTGAAACCGAAGATTTTTTTTTGGGATAATTATGTAGGTCCCCCCAAAAAAACCTTAAGATTTGTGTCCTTCGACCCGAAAACGGCTTGTATGCAAAAAATCGGAAAAAAATTCGGTGTTTCCAGTAGTCCGAACAATTACCTCAGTATTTTTACTAATAGATAACTAGTACTTATAAAAACAAAATACCATGGTTCAGCTAACAAAACAAGAATGTACTTCTCTGCTTATGATGATAGGGTATGGGGATAGACGTAAATCCCTCCAACATGCAACCGAACTTTTCGATCAAACTGTCTCTGAATGGTAATCTGTTTCGAAATTAACAAACAAAATAAACTAACCTGAATATGTATGGGTAATGTAAGAGAAACCTAGTTAAGACGAGACGTTCAAAAACAGCTACCATTGACAATAAATCCTTAAATATTATGCTTGCCTTGCAAGAGGAACCACGGACTTCCGTAAAAAAATCAATCCTCAAAAAAAGAAATATATTGAACTCTAATAAAATAACGTTAGTTCTGGAAATATTAGAAGATGATTTTGATAGGCGTATGCAATTTTATCAAGAAATAGTGGACATTGTAGGACACCTGATTTTGTAAACTATAACTTATTTTCTGATGTAGCCATATTCTGTCTTTATGGTTTTGTCAACAGATGTATCTGTCGGTACTGTTTAGACTTATTGGATAAAGGAACATTTTAAGCAACATCCACAAAAATCAAAATTTTGGAGAGACATCATTGAAAATCACATTTTAGGACAGTTTTTCCTTAATTTGAAACGCAGATATAAGAACATTTAAAAGTTCCCTAAAGTAGAGCAAATGTTTCTGCCAGAAACAAATCTCCATTTAATGAGAGATATTTTATCAAAAAATCAAAACTTTTTTTATTGACAGTTTTCAGATTAAGTAAAATATTTTGAATTTCTCAATATCTTGTCAAAAATATAAACAATGGATTATGGAGTCCATTAATTTGTGACAGTGCCTAACCAACGATAAGCTTTTTTATTATTTTGTTTTCTATTACTTTATTTTTTACACACTGACTGCAGTTTAATAGATTTGCTACATTTTGAAAATGTAGCAAAGTTTTGATACTGCAGTCACTGTGTAAAAAATAAAGTGATAGAAAACAAAATACTAGAAAAGTTTATCATTGAAAAATATAAACAACATTTTTGTTATTTAAATAAAGAATGCGGATACACGTGCATAAATACCATTAATTAAAATACAGAAGTTCATTTCTACCTTAAATTCATTTAGAACGAGAAGTGGGCACAATGCTTATCTAACTGTTTCTGAATTTATTGCCTCAAAAAGTCTTCATAGCTTTCTGGAAAATAATATTATCCAACCTCGTTAAACCACGGATAAATCAGTATTTTAACAAGATTCTAAAGAGTAGCAATGACTATTGAATTAAGAACCGCTAATATTTTTCATTTAGTACAATATCTGTAACTGTTATATAGGCAAGATTGCTCAAGTCCGAATATGGATTTACTTTAAATTGATAAATATTGCGATCTTGTTGTTCTATAGCGCACAAAATTGGGTTTTTCTCACAAAATGTATTTGTATCGCTCATAGTAACAGGGAAAACTTGATCCAAATTAATTAGATTAGGTTCTACATTTTCACTCTAAGTCATTCTAACTTTCAATAATTTGAGGTAATCATCTAAAAGGTATGATTTAATTTGTTTTGAATTTCCGTATTCAACGCAAACATAAGGAATATTGGTGAGGTCTCTCCAAAACCATCTGACCAGACTGGACTTCTTGGTAGCCTCATCTAATTGTTTTTACCATAATTGGAGGTATGATACATAATCTCTAAAATTTTGGAAATATTTATAACTTTATAAAATAAGGATAAGCTTTCGTTTACTTTCTACTATGAATCTGAGGAATGAGCCAAGCTCTGTTTTATGAGAATGAGCATTTTTGTAACGGGTCTAGGTAATGAGCACCGGTCAGCTTTAAAATAAGATAACTTTCTGCTACGGGTCTGGGGAGTTAGTTCAGCTTTGTTTTAGTAGAACGATAACATATATTTGATAGATCAAGAGAATGAGCTGTGTTTTTATTAGTTTGAATAAATTTAATGTTGGAAATTAAGCAAGGTAAACTGACTTAAGGTCATTATTTTTTTGTTCATATGCATACCTTTAATTACGATTAGGATCATCAACTATTGTTAGTAATAGTGGGCTATACATAAAACATCTAACTCTAATATTCCATATCTTATATCTCACTTCGATCGAAATGATTAGCTTAATACTTAAAAGCATTTTCTTTTTTAATTAAAGTAAAGCGGACAGTAACAAAGAACTGATTTACACACATCAGTACTGTAGTGAATAATTAAACGAATTATTTTCTGGTTTACAATAATGAATACAATACAACTAAAGTAAAAGTTATCTACTCTTTTCTCATCAAAGTTTATCGCTGAAGCCCTTATATTATCCAAGATTTTACTTCATAGCCACAGTCAAATCTTATTTTGAATTTCTATCTATTATTTTTCGGTAATTATATGTACTAAAATAAGTATTTGAAACCCGGATCGGATAGATGCTTCCTATCACTTTTTCCGAAAATTTAAATTTCAGATTGTACCGTTTTGCACTAAACATTTTACTTTCTTAACCAAAGTGAAATCTTATCCCTAATTGCTGTTTGCTTATTTCGATAACATTTTATACTTAAATGCCAGCACTAGCTAAATATTTTAAAACCGAATTTGAGAAATGTTTTTTATTACTTTTACCGAAAACATAAAATTTTTGATTTTTAAACTCTTTTTATCTTTATTTTATTTTATTTTATTTTATTAATACTCTTAACAAACACCTAAACATAACATGCTACAAGGTAGTTATAAGTAAGAGAAATTTTACAGATTTAACTAACACAGAACAAAGAGAGCACAGACAAAAACCTGAATAAACTAAAGGTCACTGCATAAGTTGCAATACCAATTTCTTAGTACAATTAAAAAAGTCAATTTCATTATTCTTATATATTATAGTATGTTGCACTCAATTAACATTAAATTCACTGGAGAACGACTACCAAGAGAGACATGAAAGAATTTTTCCTTTTGTATCCTTAATCCTATCTTAGGTACATGAAGAGGTATATAATTAACTAAATAACAATTGTTAAATTTTATATTATTGATAATACAATAAACAAATATCATAGATTGATTTTGCCTTCTTTTCTGAAGGGTTTGAAATTTAAAGCTTTCTAGCATATTGCTATAAGAGATCAGATATGGATATAAGTTATTTTTCCTAACATATAAATATCTCAACAACCTTTTCCGAATACGCTCAATAGCATCACAATGCACATTTGCACTAGGAGACCATATATTAGATGTATATTCTAGATGAGGACGAACAAGTTCATTATACAATTTTATTATTATAATATAGTTATTAAACTGACTTGTATTTATAATTACAAAACCAAGCACCCTAAAACCCTTATTAATAATATTGCGATAGTGGGTATTAAATTTCAAATTAGACTGGAAGTGCATCCCCAAATTCCTGCATTCAGTCTTTTTTTGTAGTTTTGCTCCATTATTAAAGTAATTAAAGTTAATAGGATTTATTTTATTTGTATAAGACTTAAAGAAGTATTTATTAGTATTTAAAAAAAAATTATTTAATTGAAACCATTCCGTTACTGAATTTAGGTCTGCTTGGAGTACAATCATTACTGTTTGTTACTTTCTTAAATTTTTTTAAGTCATCCGCAAATAAGTGACCATCAGAATGTTTAACATTATTAGGTAAATTATTTATAAACATCAAAAATAACAGTGGGACCATGTTGCTGCCCTGCGGTACACCAAATGTTGCCATAAAAGCCTGAGAAAATGACCCTCCCACCCTTACCATGTGCGGCCTACACGAAAGATAACTTTTCATAAAGAGGTAACACCCAATGGTCCACCTTATCAGATGCCTTTGCATAATCAACATACACTGTATCCAACTACTTCCTGCCATCAATAGCCTCCGAGGCATGATTTGTAAACACACATAAATTTGTTACTGTGGATTTTCCACTTACAAATCCATGTTGTTGTTCTGCTGAAATATCTTAGCAAGGGAATTAATAATACTAATTGGTCTATAATTTTCAACATTTGTTTGTTTACCATCTTTAAATATGGAAGAAATTATTGCTGTTTTTAGTTTATAAGGAAAAATTTTTATTTTTAGGGCAACTTGAAAAATATGAGCAATAGAAGCTGCTAAAAAGTGTGAGCAAACTTTATAAATATATGAGGAAATAATATCCTCTCCTGTGCTTTTTTAAGGTTTTAGTTTTTTTATACTTTTCTTAACAATCTCCTCTGATATTAAAGAAAATTCCAAATCTCCCCAGCTATTAATATCTATAGGGTCGCCATTGGACACTGATGACAACTCAAACATCGAACTGAACTGTGAAAAGCATTGGCAATATGTTTATGCTCTTCCAGTGATACTCTATTGTAAGACGTAACCCTCGGCATACTAAACCTTTTACTCTTAGAGCCAACATACATCCAAAAACTGCTAAGATCAAAATCTACATTATTTTCTATATTTCTTAAATACAAAGAGGACTCATTATCAATCTGTTTTTTTAATATTATTATTACGATATTCTTCATATAGAAAAACACTAGCTTTGTCACATTGTTTATGTATATGCATCCTATTCTTTAATTTTATTTTACGTACTAAATCATTTGAAAACAAAAGAGAATATTCACAATAATTTACTTCACTATTACCAACAGATTTAGCTTTTTTGGAATTGCGTTATTTAAGCAGTTAAGTAATTTGTCATAAAATACGGCAACACATTCATTTCGACCTGTAAATTTTTTTGTTTCGGCCTAATTTGTTTCTTGTATTAGATTGTAAAGTTTTAAAAAGTCACCCTTAGCATAATCATATACAAAAGAGATAGATATTGTACTTTTAATTAATTATGGATGATATAAATCTTCCACAATTAAGGGAGAATAGCACCTTTTTAATGGTACATTTCAGTATTAGACAAAACAAGATCTAGGTTTCTTTGCATATGGTTAAGAACTGTATTATATTGAGTTAAATTATTAATTTCAAGAAAATGACTTAGTAGCACAGATTTATCACAGTCGTTTTCCTTATATTCAGGTACATTAAAATCACCTAATATTATAACCTAAACACTAGTTTATAAAATATTGGAAAAACAATCATAAAATTTTTTATATGTATCTGTACTCTGATTTAGTGGAAAATACACACACCATACATATAAAAGTACTTTCCTAAATTTAACTCTTAATATCACACAGTCAGTGTCACAGTTAGTCTCAATAACCTCAAATCGAATCTTTTTCTTAAGTGCGATTAAAACACCGCCACCTCTCTTGCTATCATTACATTTATCCATTCTTTTCACGTTGTACCTTTGGCCAAAATGCGCACAATTATGGAAGCTAACCTTTAACTCTATTTCTGGTAAAAATATTAATTAGTAATCCTGAGACAGACTATTATTATGAAGTTGCGTAGTTTTTGTTCGATGGCCTCTGACATTTTGATAGTAAATATTTATTACTTGACTATTATCCACATTTATCTCTGAGGATGTACCTGTCCCTCTGATTGTGGCAGCATCCTCCTTTGCGAGAAAAACCATGGGACAAGTGAACCAACGGGCAATACCTCCCTTTTCCAAGCATCTCTAAAGTGTTCTTGGCGGATTGTTACTTTCATCGAAGCATACTTATCAGGATGCTTCGACTCATGTACTTCACATTCAACATTCGGGACCTTCTCCATTAAAATACTTTTCAAGTCACCAGGTGTAGTATGAGGGTGAAGCCTGGTTACATGTAGAGATACAAATTTAGGAACAGTTTGAATAGGTTCTGTGTTGTTATTTTGGCCTACAACAAAACGATAATTATTTTTAATTGTTTATTAAAAGGGTTTACACTTTATAAACGTAGTTAATGTTTAATGTTATTTTTTAATTAACATTCACGAAACTAACCGTATAACAGTTTCGTTTGTTTAGAAACTCTAATGTCTAAAAATATTGACTGCTACGCTATGTATTAGCCAAGGAACTTTTCTGAATAGACTCCTGAACGTACTAAAGCAATCTAAAGGCCCTTTAGTTAAAAAGTATTAATTAAGGTTTTGTAAGCAGATAACCTTGTCCTACAGTTTATTTTATAAAGGGAGACCTCAGATGATTTTATTAAAAAATCGAATAAATCTCTATGTTTTTGAAAATAGGCCGCTTTTCTCTCAAGGAGTGTACAGGTTGAACTACTGAGAGAACAGCAGACTATTTTCAAGAACGAAATGGGATGTTTTAATGGAATTTCTCGCCTAGCCAAATATTTGGTTTTATAATGCGAAGTCAAGCAGATCAAGGAGGTCATTCATGCCTTCAATAAAGTTGGCATTGCTCAAAATCATGAAGTGATCAAAGACTATAGGAATGAATATTTCGGGCCTCAATGAGCCGTCTCGACTTCAGCAGAGCGGAACCAGAGGTAATTTAGTGAACTCGACATGATAAAGAACATGTCTAAAGCCTATGAGTCAGGACCATACTGCTAATCATTACTGTTTAGTATATTTGATGATTTTTACACACTAATGTTCGGACTATTGAAACAATTTACTGCCTTTGAACCGCCTACTGCTGATATCCTATAACCGTGCGTACCTAACAATGGGAGAATTTTTATAGTAAGCATCTTCAGTCTACTGCTGAGTGAAAACTTAAACTGAGATTAACTGCAGATTGCTACTAGAGAAGTCTACTAAGCAAAAACTGAGTAACATCAGCGAGACTCAGAATAAAACAGAACAGAATTGTTGTTGTGCGTGTATGTAGAATTCGGGTGATTCCACCCCAAAATCAAGTTGTGTTTTCATCTCACTTTTTTTACTCATAATTTATAGGTTAATTATCGCGTTTTAATTAAAACTTTTAGTTATAATTAATAACAATGTACTATTTATTATTATTTTTAATATAACTTTGATGAAACAGTTTGGACATTTACAACATGACTTGGATAGTTTTGTAATCAGGTTATAGTCGATGAGTAGTTCAAACACCTACTTCCGTTATAGCAGTCATGACAAATTAAGATGAGTGTGCTATTCTGACAGAAGAGTAGACTTTTATTAACTTTCCTCCGCTTTTTTTTTAATATGTTCCGCGTTTTCATTTAAATTGAGCATTTCGTTCTTTATTGAAATGTCATAGAGAATATAATATGACAAGATAGTATTTTCCAGTAAAGTCTCTTATCGTGTCTGTCTTGAAAAACAAAAATAGATTTTGAAAGACTGGCGATATTTTTCAGTCTGGCATCGAAGTCGGCAGGTTTAATATCCTAAAGACAAACTTTGGAATTTATATTTATAGTTGTTTCCAGCGAATGTTGCTCTCGGTCGATACAGCTCCACTATCGAGACCATGAGGTGGTCGAAATGCATATGGAGAGAGGACCAGCGTTGTATTTGCAGGAAAATTTCTGAAAAACAAAATGTAAATAAAATTCTCAAAGATGACTGTCAAAAAATAATGTTTTCATTGAAGTCAAAAGAAAGTCATTCATAAAATGAAATGGCTCGTTTGTCTCGGTTGTCTCTTTTTATCTTATTCTACCCTTAATGTCAAATTATCTGCGACGAATGCTTTGGATTGGAAAAATAATATGTTGTTTTCCGTTTTTTGTTATCATTTCTATGCAAATTAAGGTGAATAAGTCTCAAAACTGTTGTTAGTAGATGAATGACGCATGGATATGATCTCACTAGACTAATTGTATGTATTTGTTATTGAATGGTTGTTGACATCCTAAACACATGTTTCAATTTCAAATTAGCATTAAAACGTTTTTCAATAAAATCATAATTTTTATTTGTTTAAAAGTAATCATAAATAATATAAAGTTTCGCCAATAATACTAATAGAAAAAAAATCGATAAATAAACTCGCTAATGATATTAAATTATTGTAAAACAATCAACTAGACTAAGTATAATTTGCTCACATTTTTCCCCGCCTTCGACTTATAAATTTTTCCGGCAATGGAATTATACCCTTTTTATTGCATTATTTATTAGTACAATTCTCGGTATTTTTATTTCCCTAGATAAAATAGTATCGGAAATAACAGATAAAAATTTTATTAACTTCAGAACCAAATAAAGTCTAAAATCGTATCGAATTCGTAAAAAGCTCCTCTTATCATACAACGTGGTTTCAAAAAGTTATAATTTCAAATTCTTAGTCATAAAATCATCAGTACTTTGAAATAACAAACACTGAAATATTTAAAATTAAAAGTGAAGATTAGTAACTGAAATGACATACTCCCATCAACAATCTCACATAGTGGCCAAATTCATTAACCGCCTTGTAAAAGAAGGAGGTTTTCAATTCGTCGACTATGTATGTTTGTTTTATGTATGTACACCGATTACTCCGGAACGGTGGCACCCATTTGGATGCAATTTTTTACGTTAAGTTCAAGAAACAGATGCGGTGGTCCCATATTTTTTTGGACGAAATTGATGCAGTAAAATCCAAGACGGCGCTGACAATATGGCGGCCAAAAAATTAATTTTGTCGGATTTTCTCCAAAATTGGTATGAGAAAATTTCCAGGGGTGTACCCAACGAATCTAAAATTCAATATGGCGGATCCAATATGGCGGAAAAGAAAATTTAATTTTGTCCAATTTTCTCCACAATTGGTGTGAGGGAGTTTTCGGGGTCGCACATAACGAATCCAAAATATTTTTAAAAAATTCAATATGGCGGACCCAATATGGCGGACAAAAAAATCAAATTTATCCGATTTTCTCCAAAATTAGTACAGGAGAGTTTTCGGGGTCTCGCATAACGAATCTAAAATCATTTTAAAAAAATTCAATATGGCAGATCTAATATGGCGGACGAAAACATCAATTTTGTTCGATTTTCTCCAAAATGAGTACTGAGAGTTTTCGGGGTTGTACATTACGAATTTAAAATCAATTTAATAAAATTCAATATGGCAGATCTAATACGGCGGATAAAAACATTAATTTTTTTCGATTTTCTGCAAAATTGGTATGAAGAGTTTTCGGGGTCGTACATAACGAATCTGAAATTATTTTTAAAAAATTCAATATGGCGTGTCCAATATGGGGGAAAAAATTAATTTTGTCCGATTTTCTTCAAAATTGATATAGGGGAGTTTTTGAGATCGCATATTACGAATCTGACATTATTTAAAAAAAAAATATGGCTGATCCAAGATGGCGTATTAAAAGTTCTACATGTTTCGATTTTGTCTAAAATCAGTATTGGGGGATTTTTGTTAGTGTTAATTACGAATTTAAAATATTTTTTGAAGAACTCAATCTGGCGGATTCAACATGGCATCCTAAAAATTTTACATTTTTTCGATTTTCTCCAGACATAGGTGATTCCTAAGGGTGTAAGTTAAGAATTTAATAGCATTTTTTTCAGGATTCAATATGGTGGACTAAAAATTTTACAT
Organism: Diaprepes abbreviatus; assembly: GCA_034092305.1. Classification (NCBI taxonomy): domain Eukaryota; kingdom Metazoa; phylum Arthropoda; class Insecta; order Coleoptera; family Curculionidae; genus Diaprepes; species Diaprepes abbreviatus. The sequence continues at coordinate 2,381,204 of JASJET010000050.1, forward strand.
TTTTCGATTTTGTTCAAATGTGAAACTGAATCGTTTTTAAGGATGTAAAGAGCGAATATAAAATTATTTTAAGAAAATCCAATATGCCAGAGGCAATATGACGGTCTAGAAATTTTGAATTTCTGGATTTCATCAAAAACTTTGGGGGCTTTGAAGGGTTTAGATTTGGGTTACATTAAGAAGTTAAAATTATTTTATTGAAATTCAATATGACGGATGCAATATAGTGAGTTGAAAATTTTACTTTATTCGCATTTTATGTGATTTGGTATTAGGGTGTTTCAGAATATGGGGTAGTGAAAATTTTAGGTTCTCCGATTTTGCCTAAAATTGTTATTGCGGGGTTCTTGGAGAGTGTACAAACTCAATATTCAACTTAAAATATATCGAGCTAAGAAATTTACATCAACTTCTTTAAATATCGATATCGGAAGGTTTTGGGGTCTATATTACCAATCTAAAATTAATTTAAAATTTAAAATAGTGGATTTACTATGGCAGACTGAATATTTGTTTGATACAATGTCACTGGTAGAATCAAAGAATTTTTAGTTGTTTATTTTAGGGTGATTACAACTTTGGATAAAATGGGTACTTTTTTGCCACCTTGGAGTCATTGCGAGGTACACTAATCTCGATTATTACTTAGTCCAAATAATTTATGGATATCATAAGGAACTCAAAACTAAAAATCGAAAAATAGAATTTTTATAAAAAAAATTAACCGACTAAAAATTGAAAAATAACTATAAATTTCTATATGATATTGAAATTTTTGAAGTTTGCGCCATGTTATTTCTAAATGAAATAAATAACTACTAATATATACAAATTATAGTAAGAAAGCAATTGCAAATAAAGTATAGTTATTCTGTTTATGCGAATCCCATTTTGTCAGGTATTAGTTTAGCGTCGACTTCCAAAATTTCAATTTCATATAGAAATTTACAGTTTTTTTCACTTTTTAGCGCTCTTTTAGAAGTCGGATCAATTTTTGTTATGAAAATTTTATTTTTATCTTCTAATTAAATATATAGATAGCAAGGTCCTTTACTTTTCGGAAAGATAATTTATCTTTTTTAAACTACCAAATCACAAATATTTAAAATAGATTATTTATGAGTATGTAATGTATGTAATTTCTTAAGTGTGAATCGCAAAATACGGCCTCTTATATATGCATTGTCTATTTGTTAAAGTAGCGAATACATAAATAACGCAAAGTTCATAATGCATAGTATTTTTTACCATCTGGATAATTTATTTTCAAAATTAAGTACCATTTATTATATTTTTAATTGATTTAAAAATTGTGTCAAAGGTACTTCCAGAAAATATATGAGAGATAATTAAGCATGAATTATAAATTTTTTCCCTTCTTGTTCTTAGGTGGCACACAAAATACGATGAGATACGTGAATGTTTGGACGTAAAATGAATTTTTTTAAGTTGTACAGTAACTAGGGAAAGTTGGAGGTAAAATGATAAATCTAAAAATGTTATAATACAAGAAACTAATAAGGGACCCATAGAAGAATGTGTGGCAGAAATTTTGCGAGAGCACAGAAAGCATGCCTTCAGCATCCCGCCGCTGCAAAATACTAACTAGAGATCCTGGTTCCCGGATTGGAGCACAGGTTCTTCCTGAAGGAGGTCAAACCACGACAGAAAAGGGGACCCTAGGGGAGCTACTAAGAGTGCACTTTCCAGGCTCAAATCGATGTGAGGGCGAATCTAAAAAATGTAGACTCAGCTTATCACCTCATGACTACAAGTTAGTTAAAACAATAGTAACTTAAGAAAGGATCAAATGGTCGATGGAAACTTTTGCCCCTTTCAAGTCACCTGGTAAAGATGGTATATTTCCAGCTTTACTACAAAATTCCTCCGATATTATAATAAGCCACCTGGTAAAACTATTCCGCTCATGTTTGAGCTTGGGATAGATACCGATGGCGTGGAGAGAAACACAAGTAGTCTATATTCTCAAGGTAGCAAGAACAGACTATACAAATCCTAAGTCTTTCCGCCCCATCAGCCTGACCAGTTTCTTATTAAAGACACTGAAAAGGTTGGTGGATCGACACATTAAGGTAGGAATAATGGTGCAATATCCCTTACATCCTTTGGAATTTGCCTATCAGGCAGGAAAATCCACAGATGCGGCGCTACACCGACTCATCACACTAGTCGAAAGTGCGCTGTTGGAAGGACGATCTGCCTTAGGCACCTTTATCGATATCAAATTCTACAACACGTCTCACGATTCAATATGCAATGCTCTACAACGACAAGGCTTTGAACCGATAATAGTCGCATGGATCAGAGCAATGTTAACTAAGAGAATTATATATGCTGAGCTTAATAATGTAACTGTTAAAGCACTGTTAAGTAGAGGCTGTTCACAGGGAGAAGTGCTATCGCCTTTGCTGTTAAGCCTTGTGGTGGACAGCCTGTTGAGTGAACTGAATGATGCCAGTTTTTATACACAGGCCTATGCTGATGACCTAGTCATTTTGTATCCTGGTAGCCATGTCTGGGATCTGTAGGGGCGAATGATGCGGGCCCTCCAGATCACGGAACGATGGTGCCGCAAAGAGGGGCTCGGAATAAATCCGGACATGGCCGAGATAGTACTCTTTACAAAAAAGAGGAATATGGGGAGACTTTCCATAATTACATTGGTGGGAAGGACTCTTCAACTTGAGGGGACAGTTAAGTACCTGGGAGTAATTCTGGACTCACGACTGAGCTAGAATAATCATATTGAGGCTCGAAGCAAGAAAGCCATATATGCTTTCTGGGTTTGTAAACGAGCATTTGGGTGTACATGGGGACTGACACCTAAAGTGCTATTTTGGATATACACTATGGTGATCCGTCCCATGATAACGTACGCTGCTATTGTATGGTGACGTAGTACAACAAAACGCAAACACATTTCTCAACTTGAAAAGAGAATGGCTTGTGTGGGAACATTGAGTACGACGACTGCTGCCCTCAGGGTTTTTGAAGCCCTGGTGAACTTGCCTCCTCATAACTTATACATAGAGAAGACTGTTTATCGTCTCAGTTGCCTGGGAGATCTTGAAATCGGAACGAGCAGCTACTCAGGTATCTAAGAAAGCGCTGTGGGGAGGTGTCCATCACTCCCCATGCGGATAGATTACATGACGCAGCTTTTAAAACCCAACCTCTCCCTGGAGATATTTCTGCGAAGTAAAGAGGATTGGGAGGGAGAATAAAATCTTCTGAAAAATGGATCGTCGTAGTATACTGATGGATCTCAACAAGATGAAAGAGCTGGAGCCGGAGTATTCGGCAAGAGCACGGGAGTCCCGCCTCGGACAATGTGCGATAATTTTCACATCGGAAATTTATGCTATTCTGCATTGTTCCCATCTCTGTGAGAGACAGACAGACAGGAATAGAGTAATAAATATATGCTCAGACAGTAAGGCTGCGATATTGGCACTGAAGTCCAGTGTTGTGACTTCGCGACTGGTCTCTTAGCGCAAGGATGTACTAAATGGTATGACAAGGGAAGGCTGCACAATCAGACTCGTATGGGTCCCGGATCACTCGGGCATACGTGGGAATGAGGAAGCAGACCATCTGGCAAAGTTGGGTTCGGCGAGTGAACCGTATGGACCCCAACCAATATTACCTGTCCCAATCGCTAATGGCATAAAAGTTTTTTAAAAAAATTGAACCAGCTTCTAAAAGTGAGCTAAAAAGTGAAAAATAACTAGAAATTTTTATATAAAATTAAAATTTTTGAAGTCAGCGCCAAACTAATATCTGACAAAATGTGATTCGCATAAACAGATTAAAAATATTTTATTTGTAATTGTTTCCTTACCATAATTTGTATACATTAGCAGTTATTTACTTCACTTAGAAATAATTTGGTACCGACTTCAAAAATTTCAATTTCATATAAAAATTTCTAGTTATTTTTCCCTTTTTAGCGCACTTTTAGAAGTCGGTTCAATTTAAATAAAAAATATTTTTCGATTTTTAGTTTTGAATTCTTTATAATATTCATAAATTATATGAACTACGTGCTAATCGAGATTAATGTACCTCGCAATGACTCCAAGGTGGCAAAGAAGTACCGATTTTTATCCAGAATTGTAAATCACCCTAAAATGAACCACTAAAAATTCTTTGATTCTTAGAGTTCTCCAAAAACCAATGAAATTGTGTCATACAAATATTTAGTCTGTCATAGTAACTCCAATATCTTAAATTTCAAATTAATTTGAGATTGCTAATATAGGCCCCAATATCGATATTTAAAAAATTTGAGACGTAAATTTCTTACCCCGGTATATTTTATATTGCATATTGAGTTTGTACACGCCCCAAAAATCCTGCAATATCAACTTTAGATAAAACCGGAAAATGTAAAATTTTTAGTCCTTCATACTGTATCTTATCAACCTAATAGTTGTAAAAAATTAACTTCATATTCGTAATATGCCACCCCCCAACGCCCTAATACCAAATCTGAAAAAATGTGAATAAGGTAAAATTTTCAACCCACCATATTGGATCCGCCGTATTGAATTTCAAAAAAATAATTTTAACGTCTTAATCTAATCTAAATCTAAACCCTTCAAAGCCCCTCAGTACCAATTTTAGATGAAATCCAGAAAATTAAAATTTCTAAACCGTCGTATTGCATCTGACGTATTAGATTTTCTTAAAATAATTTTATACTCGCTATTTACATCCTCAAAAACAATTCTTTTCCACATTTGGACAAAATCGAAAAATGTAAAATTTTTAGTCAGCTTTATTGCATTCGCCATATAGAATCCTGAAAAAATACAATTAAATTCATAATTTACAGCCACAAGAACCCTTTATATCAATTTTGGAGAAAGTCGAGAAAACCATATTGAATCCGCCAGATTGAGTTTTCCAAAAAATATTTTAATATCGTAATTAACACTAACAAAAATTCCTTTATACTGACTTTAGAAAAAATCGGGAAATGTAGAATTTTTAATCCGCCATCTTAGATCCGCCATATTTAATTTTTTTTTTAAATAATATCAAATTCGTAATTTGCTATCTCAAAAATTCCCTTATATCAATTTTGAAAAAAATCGAACAAAATTAATTTTTTATCCCACCATATTGGATACGCCGTATTGAATTTTTTGAAAATAATTTTAGATTCATCATGTGTGACCCCGAAAACTCCCCCGTACCAATTTTGGTGAAAATCGGACAAAATTGATTTTTTCGTCCGCCATATTGGATCCGTCATATTGAATTTTTTAAAAATAATTTTAGAATCGTTATATACGATTCCGAAAACTCGCCTGTGACAATTTTGGAGAAAATTTTAACAAAATCGAAACTTTTGTCCGCCATATTGGATCCGCCAGATTGAATTTTTTAAAAATAATTTCATATTCGTTGGGTACAACCTCCCCATGCTAATTTTGGAGGAAATCGGACAAAATTAATTTTTTTGGCCGCTATATTGTAAGCGCCATCTTGGATATTACTGCATTAATTTCGTCCAAAAAAATATGGGACCACCGCAGCAACTCCCTGAACGTAATGTAAAAAATTTCATTCAAATCGGTGCAGCCGTTCTGGAGTAATCGGTGTACTTATATAATATATATATATATATATATATATATATATATATATATATATATATATATATATATATATATATATATATACGCGATGAATTGAGGACCTCCTTCTTTTAGAAGTCGGTTAAAAAGGAAATTAAAATCGTTGCTGGAAAGCAAATTTATTGAATCGTGGATAGGGTTGGACCCAGGGGGGGGGGTCGATCGCCCCTCTCAAGAGCCTTGAGTCCAGGGAAATAGATCCGATTCTACCTCTTATGCTGGGAATGTGTATACTACTGTTTCTTCTTGGGATCGCCCCCCCCCCCCCCCAAGAGCTTCGAATTCAAAGAAATAGACCCGACCCTGCTTTTTATACTAGAATTGGGAATGTTGCTGGGTGTCCCCCCCTTCCCCATCGACAACTTACTTTCGCTGTAGTGTTGTGATATCACCGCCCCTCCCCCCCTGATCGTGGAGGGAAGCTCCTGGAATGAGGTGTGCTAAGGAACATATAACTGGGGCTAGTGCATGGCGTACTAAGGAGTTTCTTTCCTTGGGAAGGAAAGATCTGCGAATAGTGGTGGGATTGTTGAGAGGACATTGTCACCTCAGGGGTCATCTTCCAAGACGATCCGACATGCAGATGGTGCTTGGAGGAGGATGAAACTGTTGACCATGTCCTCAGAGAGTACCCAGCACTCAACGGACTGAGACAAAGATATTTTGGAGTTATAATTTTGTTACCGGAAGCAGTTAGGCAAATTCAACGAACGAGGATGCTTGGATTCGAAAAGGCGATCGGCTTCGAATAACCTGCAGATATGGTGGGATGTAAAGGGCTCAATGGAGGCCTAAGCATCGATGATCTAGTATCACCACCCCTTTTTCATTCATTCATTCATTAATGTTTAATTAAAAAAATTTTTGATAACTATTGAAATAAATATATTTCTAGATATTTAAAACATATTATACCAAATACAATTAGGTATGAGGCAAAGTATATATCGCATTGCCATGTTTTAAGAGTTGAATTCCAACTCGAAAATTTAATGGTAATAATTAAAGTTATTATAATAGTTAAGGAGCTTGAACAGTTAGACAAATAATCTGCTGATGCTTCAGTTTTAGTTTATACTATGTGTATGCCAACGGTGATGGGCAATATACTTGTAGTTAGGTGCGTATGTATAATTATATTAGAGAAACTATTTTAGTTCTTTGCCAAACGAAAAAAATCTTATACTATAAGAGCAAGTGGATTCTGTTCTAACACGGTTGGAGACAAAGCACCATTTCCAACTGCAAAGAAATACCTGGAAAGGATGCATGACACTACACGTCCACCTATGGACCAGTTTCAAACTCATTGTTTCTCGTCAGTACAGGGTAGGCAAATGCACTTAAACATAAAAAAAGCAAATCTTTTAAGCAACTTATATCAGACAAACTAGGACGTCTTATTCTATTAGTGCCGTCTCCCAGCATTTCACGCGATCTGAATATTTAATCTCTTAGAGATCTATATTCTATTAACCAACAGTTGAGTGTGTAATTTCAATTACATTAGATAAACTATTTTAGTTCTCAACTTATATTATAAGGACAGGCGTACTCTGTTCTAACAAAACAGTGTCTTAGATTACCAGGACATACCAGAAAGGGATTGTGCTTTCGTGACATTTAGGCACATTTGCCTACCCCGTACTGATGAAAGCCAATGAGCGCGAAACCTCTTTATGTCGTATTAAAACAGAGTACGGCCGCCCTTATAGTTCAAGGTTTTTATTCAGTGGGTTGATAACTGAAATAGTTTCCTCAATATAATTGTATTTATACACTAAATTGCAATTGTATTGTTAGGATTAGTAGATAGATCTCTAGGAAATTAAAACTTTGGGTTGCTAGAAATGCTGAGAGATGGCGCGTTAGTATTGGACTACGTAGTTTGTCTGATATAAGGTGTTGAAAGTATTTGCTTTTCTTATGTTTAGGTGCGCTTGCCTACCTACATTAGTGAAACCAAAGAGTTTGAAATCAGCCTGCAGGTGTCGATGCACCGTCATTAAAGAGGCTTTCACCCTTTCCTAGCATTTCCTTGAAATCTGAGATAGTTTCTCTAGAACAATTGAATTTATACTATGTGTGTCTCTCGATGGGTGTAACGGGATTTTTAAATTTCAACCTGATGCCTAGAAACTCAACTGTGCATATTCTTAGAATTGCAATAAACAAAATATTAGTCAAATCGGTTTAAATTGGTTTAAAATGCAAATAGGCAATTGATTTGGCAGCAATGTTAAAAATGTTCTAAAAGAAGAGGGTCTTTAAGGCCGGTGTTTGGCCTAATTTATTTTTCGGCGAAAAAATTTGAAAAAAATATTTTTAATATTATTATTATTATATTGGAGACTATAAGCGACACAGAGTCGGGTATTTAAATAGAGTAATCAACAATCTTATGTCGGCATAGTCGAAAGTTTTATTATTATAAATGATTTCCAAGCCAGACGGCTTCACACTCCCTCCAGGGAATATTCACTCATACCAGGTACACAAAGGTACCAAAAGTATGAAGCTCTGTGGGAACCCTTTCCATGTTATCGAGTCATAGGTGACGTGGTCTACTGTATTTCCCATGAACTTTCGGACGGTTCGCGCGGTTGCTAGGAGAGTTGATTTTTGCATCGGTTTATACAGATGCTCACTAAGACCCAGTCCCTTGATGTTCTGCAGGAGGTTCTTTGGTATCACTCCAGTTGTTGAGAGTATTATGGAAATCATTTGGACGCTGTTCATTGCCCATTGTCTTCGGATTTGCACCTCCAGATCTCGGTATTTGGCGATCTTCTCGTTGTATTTTGGTCTTAGGTTGTTGTTGTTAGGTACAGCGATGTCGATTAGTGTAGTTCGCCTAGAAATTTTATCTATTAGTATAATATCTGGTCTATTATGAGCAACTGTTTGATCCGTCAGAACCGTTCGGTCCCAATATAACTTGAACTGGTTGTTCTCAATAATAGGCTCTGGACTGTATTTGTAATAAGGCACTTTTCCCAGCTGTAATAGGTTTAACTTTTCTGCTAACTCTTGATGGAGTATCTTAGCGACTGAGTCGTGCCTTTCCTTATACTCGGTTGCGGCAAACGCTTGGCATCCTCCAGTTATGTGCTGAATTCTCTCCGATGTTCGACAGCCATATCTGCACTGATCATTCTCTATTGAGGGATCTCTAATGATGAACTTCCGATAGTTCTTCGTCGGAATAATCTGGTCTTGAATAGCTAACAAGAAGCCCTTCGTTTCCGGAAATATCTGTCCTGAAATCAACCAGTAGTTCGACGCTGAGTTGTCGACATTGTCCTGATTGACCTCATTTGGATGCCGTCCATGAAGAGGCTTCTGAAGCCAGGTTTGTAACTTCTCTTGGTCTGTTTGGTGGTGAGAAGTAATATCTTGTTTTCTCAACTGTAGCGGCGTTGAAACGTCTGCCTCGCATATTGCTCGATGTAGTGTGGAAGAGTCCGCTAACCTGTGGAAATATGAACCTAAGTTTATTATTTGTTGGTCGAGCTGCTTACCAATATCCACCAATCCTCTTCCTCCTTGATGTCTTATAAGCATTATACGTTCAATAGCACTCCGAGGGTGATGTTTTTGTGCTTTTGTTAGTAGTGTCCCTATTTTTCTTTGCAGGTTTTGGATGTCCGTCCTGCTCCACTTTACAATTCCAAAAGAGTAGCTCAGCGCAGAGCAAGCAGAGCAAGATTATTATTAATAAATCGATTCCACCCTAAATGGATCTTTTCGCTCACTTCACCTTCTCCCTTCACTTACTTAAACAAAGAAAAAATCACCATTCATGATAAGAACCTCTAAGAGATTTGGTGCTTGCAAAATGTTCAGTTTTCACAGATCTTTATCCTAAGGGATTTATGGATCGCTGGTTACGAATCCGAAGTCAAAATCATGAAATTCAAAATGGCGGATCTAATATGGTGGCCAAAAAATTGAATTCCTTCGATATACATGAATTTTTATATGAAGGTTTTTTTGAATCGCTGGTTATGAATCTGAAGTCAGAATCACATAATTCAAAATGACGGATCCAATATGGCGGCCAGTCTTCAATATAACTGAATCAACTTTAAAATATTTTTCCTTGCCAAAAACGCATGCCAAGCTGTTTTAATATTTTCTGATAGCTAGACTGGATCCGTCATTCCGTAGATTCGTAATCAGAGACCCAAAAAACGCCTCAATACAAAAATTTGCTCATATTGAGGACATTCGATTTTAAAAGGCCGCCATATTGGAAACGCCATTTTGAATTTCGTGATTCTGGCTTCCGTGTGTGAGCTTTCGCTTGATGATAATCCGACAGTTACGACGGACCAAAGTCGTCTATCCCTTATAGTATACTTTTTTACACGTATACTAGAAAAGCAGAAGAGGAAGAAGAAGAAGGAGAAGTAGACAAGGTATAATAAGAGGCAAGGGGACTCACTTTAAACAAGCACCCCACCCCAGTAATGGGCAAGAACATTCACGGTAAACAAGTACCTCAAGACGAGCTTCAATATGCCATGTCCATGTCGTAGTTTCTGAGTAACGCAAAGCGTAGATATTATTGGTATCATCATATTCGTCAAACCTTACTGAAAGCAAGATCTTATGGATAGTCTACGAATATTTAGTATGAGATGTGTCGTTGTGTGAGAGTTTATGTAAAATTGTTTATATAATAATTATATTTGATTTATATATAATAATATTCCGTTACGTGTTTAAACATACCGTCATTTTGAACTACGTGATTCTGACTTCAGATTCGTAACGAGCGACTCAAAAAACCCCCCATACGAAAATTCGCGCATATCGAACATACTCTAGTTTTTTTGCAGCCATATTGGATCAGCTATTTTGAATTTCGTGATTCTGAGTTCAGATTTGTAACCAGCGACCCATAAAGCCCTTACGATAGAAGATCTATGAAAATTGAAACTTTCACAAGAACCGAATTTCCTAAGAGTTCTTTTAATAAATGGTGATTTTTTCTTCGTTTAAGGGGGTAGAAGGGAAAGGGGGAGCAAACGGAGGGTTCATTTAGGGTAGATTCGATTTATTATTAGTAGATAATAAAAATAATTTTTTCACCGAAAAATAAATTAGGCCAAAAAAGGGCATTAGAGACCGTCCTCCTTTATTATCTTATGGTAAAAATCGGAAGTTATTCTTGATGTTAAGATAAAAAATATATGAATACATTTGTTTCTTGTATTTATATTTTTAAAATGTGCTGAAGAAGGAAATTTTATGAAAATTTTCAATAGGATGATTACAATTTTACACGTTACAATTTTCCTTCATTGTTTTGTTGTCGTGATAAATAATGAACCTGTGTAAGTATTCTATTAAAAATATTTAAATTTTGTTCCAATATTATTATTTCTGTTCACTACAGACTATAATAAAGTTCATTAAATAGTTAAGTGTTACTATTTTGCATAAGACTTTTCTAGTATTATTTATTTATTCATTGTCTTTTCAGATCAAATTAAATTAGACCAAATTGAACCAATAATAGCGTCCCCTAAGAAGTATTAATTAGTTTAATTCTTTTGTAAAAGTTACAACCTACAATGGCATATTTTGATTATCAAGACAGATAAAAAAAACAGGAATAATTATATTAATATGTTGTACATACGTATTGCGATCAAATTTTTAAAGTATTTACGTGATCCAAAATATATACTGTCACATGAGTAACAGTTCAATAGTGGCAATACCATGATTTTCCTCTTTTCCCCATACCACTTTGCTTCAATTTCGCCTATGGAAATTTTTCAATTTGTGTGATAATTTGTATTTTTTTTACTTTTAGTTGATACATATTTAATATAAGTGGTCAGATTGTACATATCGATTAAAATAAAACGTAGCTAATTATAAAAATAAAAATCCAAAAAATATTCTTATTTCCAATCCCTTACACCAAAGAGAAGGTAAAAAAATGAAATCCTTGGAAAAGGTGAAAACACACAATTTTCCGAATTTATCGATGATTTTCTACATACTTCCAATTTTTGGGTCGTAGGATACGAATATGTTGTCAATTTTCACCGATCTAGCGATTCCTTTTCACTCATGTAACTTGTATTTTCCGATCACTACCTTTAAATTTTGGGCATTTATAGTAAAATACACACATACTACACAATATTTAATCACCTTTTTAACAAAATTTACCTAAGAAAACCGTTGTCTTGCCGTTTTGTCCTGTTTCTAGGCATGCCACGTTGAAGTGGATTTTAAAATTCATTAGGATGGAAAACTTAATAATTCAAATGCAATTAATTGTCATTCAAGTATTGTTCATAAAACGTGACTAAATATACAGAATAGGGATGCCAAACATAAATAGATCATTCTGTAAGCTATATTAATATAAATACGAAAATCATAACTAAACTAACCTGAAATGACCTGTACTAACTTGAAGAAATTTCCGAATTTTTCTATGATTTTTTACATACTTCCTATTTTCAGATCGTAGAACACGAATATATTGTTTTTCTTTGTCGATTTTGCGTGGTTTTTCCATGGAATCTAGATAAGTTTAGTTCAGGTTAGTTCAGATCAGTTCAGGTTAGTTTAGTTCAGGTTTTTAGATCATCGTATCTTGCCGAATTATCTGTTTATGTTTGGCATTCCGATTTTGCACGTTTACCCACATTTTACGCAAAAAAACTGGTATGACCACAATTTATTGCATTTGAACTATCAAGTTTTCCATCCCAACAGAATTTAAAATCCACGTCAACGTGGTAACATCGCATCACATGTTTGGATTTAAATCGTATGCAACCAACCATGCATGCCTAGAAACAGTATAAAATGATAACGGTTTTCTTACGTTTTATGGAAAATTCGTATTTTCAGCGATTATTTATGTAAATTTTGTTAAAAAAATGATTAAATATTGTATAATTTTTGTGAATTTTGCTATGAATGCTCAAAATTTATAGGTAGTGATCGAAAAATTCAAGTTATATGAGTGAAAATGTTTTTTTTTAGAAAAATCACGCGGGATCGGCGAAAATTGACAACATATTCGTATCCTACGATCATCGAAAAATTCGGAGAATTGTGTGTTTTCACCTTTTCCAAGAATTACATAAAAAATAACAATATATATACGCTATCCAGGAGCTCTGCTCATACATATTATAAATTTACTGCAGATTTTAAAAAATGCAACAACTAATATTAATTTTCATCTTTAGTTAAACTGTCAACATAATATTTCATGGAACTTTTAACGATAAAAATAAATATTATTTATTTAACATTTCTTGGAAGTTACAGCGTATTTTCACCAAATTACCTAGAAAATTAAGAAACAATAAACATGCATCATATTAATTATACTATTGTTAGTTTGTTAACGCTTGACGTTATATATTTATTCAACGAACTAGTTGCAACATTTTTTTTATAATAATATATTGTTATTATTTATTCAAATATAGGACGGTTTGATAACAGAAAAATTGATGTACCTTTCGTAAACGTTAAGTACTTATTTAAGTGAGGTCTACATCGGTATCACAGGAATCTCCACAAAATTTCTCGGAGAGGAATTTGAGTCGTTGAGTGATTTTATAAACGTTTGTTAGCAAGTTTACTTTCAGTAAGCATGGTTATAATTTCGAATCGATTTATATATTTTTGAGTGGGTATATAAAATGAAATTCGGACTAAACCCCCAATTGGGCGTGGGATCAAGATCCATTTCAACTTAAATCAATTATTTATTATAAGGTAAAGTGGCATTCTATCAATTTTGTCATTTTAGAGTCTCGTAACCCCTGACAGTTTCGTCTTGTCCGTTCATTTGTCACAGCCTAATTTTCTTATTTTTTAACTTTTTGCATTAACTTTAAACTAACAACGTCAATAACTACGCTGGTACCTAATACGTCTGCGATGTGCAGTTGACCGATTTTTTAATAGATGATTTAAATAAATATATGAAAATAAGCGAAACGTGATAGAATATCACGTCCCCAAATTCTTGGGGTCATTTCTAATCCACTATTGAAATGAAACATTTCATTTTACCTCTTCACGTTTTTTTAATATTCGCATTTATCTAAAATTTCTATTGGGAACTGTTAAAAGAAAATATCTTGGTCAAACTGAATATCCTGCTTTTCAGACTACCGCTAATTTAATTTTTTATTTAACCTGAAATTAACATAGAATCCTTCTTCTCGGACTTGTCTTGATTATTTAAAAAAAAATAATGTCAAAAAATTTACTTTGTTTCTCTAAAAGTATCTGATGAGATTCCCTAACTTAACCTTTCATGGTCAGTATAATACTGCAACTGCAATTATCGGCCAAAACTTGCATGCGAATAGATTTCTGCTCGCATAGAACATTAATTATTTCTTGAAATATTATTTATTTTTTATTTCTATTTCACCATGTACTTTTCGCTATTCTTTCGTATTATTCAGCCATAAAATCAGACTAGACTGAGTGGCAATTATTGCATAGGTAAAATACAGTTCGAGGTAAGATCAGATTATTAAAATTGGAAAAATAAAACCCTTATGAAATGAATTTGATGCTTGGCGATTCGTCTTCCCATCGATTTATTGACCATGGGCTTTTTCGTACTTTTCCGAAGGATTTTGATGTGCTGAATCTAAATCTAGCTTTAGAAGTGCTCCATCTCGTCAAGTTTTTGGCACATCTTTACCTAAAGTTGTCAAAACATTGTTTTACGCCATATATGAGATTATGTAAAATCACAAGATATTCTTTTCACAAAACTAGTAGGAGCACCTGGGGGCATGATCCTTTCTCTTTAAAATCAATTTTAAAGTATCTAGATATCTTTTTTTACCGAAATATGCTAATTTAAAATTTGCATCACACCGATCTACTCGATTGCAAGCCAAAAACAGAATACAAGCTTTTGAGAGTACTTTTCAAAATTCTATTATTTTAATGCAATTTACTGTATTTTATGGGTCGCTGATCAAATCTATCGTCAGATTTACAAAATTCAAAATGGTGGATACAATATGGCGAACAAAGTTTCAAAAAGTTTTAAACTTTAAAAAAAAATTAAGTGTAGGTTTCTGTAAATATTCTGGAGGTTGCTCATTACGAATCCAAGGTAAGATTTTAAAAAAGTCAATCAATGGAGACGCTAATTTTAACATGGTAATAACCTTTATAGTTAATTCAAGGTCATAGTTTTATTTTTGATAAAAATCCTTTCTTTTTGATGTAGGCAATCGAAAGAGCAGAAAATTTTAAAAGGACCAATTAGCTGATAAATTTCTCAGCTGTTTATATTTCCAAAATCTGACAGTGGATTTCCAGTCAGCAATCTCGAGAATACCTGCGAGATCATCTTCATAAGATTGGCATCAAGGATGACCCGATGTACAAATGGTATCTGGTGGGGGATAAAACTATTGATTTTGCCTTTAGAAGGTATCTGGCACTTAACGGGGTGAGGCAGAGACATTTTGAAGACAATATTGTATGACCTGAAACCGTCAGGTAAGTTTAGTTAAGGTAGCGGCTTAGATTCGCGAAGGCGATCAGCTTCGAATGATTTGAAGCCGTAGTAGGATGCAAAGAGTCTAAGGAGGCCTAAGCATCGATAATGAAGTATTATCACTTTTTATTCGTTTCATAGTTGCCTCGTTTCAAACGATAAATTTGAATATTTTTTAAAAAATTTACATTAGATTACTATTACTAATATATTAAAGAAAAAATATCAAGATTAAGTTACATTCAATAATCTATGAGACATACAAAATATTTAAAATTAATTTCGTTTTTTTTATTGGCTGCATCTAACACTGAACATGTCTTCAAATATTCAGTTAACGCAATATGCTCACAATTGTCTTCCCACTTTAGGAGTATGACATTTGGTGCAAGCACTGGTTGTTTTTTCTGTAAGAGGTGTAGATCGTGTGAAACTCCTTGATATGGAATGGCATGTTTTAAATAGGTTAACTTCCTTACTAATTTTGATAACTTGATATACATCTTCCGTGACAACTCATTTGATTGCAAACTTGTTAAATGGTTTGTTATTTTCGCGCCCCAGTTTTTTCTTTATTTGATTTGTCTGTATAATGTTTACTACAAATTATTTACTATTTTATATTTAAACCCAATATTTCTTGTTTGAAATTCTTACTTAATTGGTGTTAGACATAAAGCATTTTGTTGTGCTCGCCTTTGATTTTTCAATGGTAGATTTTAAGAATATGTGAAAATTAGATATAATAGTACTTAGTAACTTATATCAGCGAAAATTTATGAAATAAAAAAACGTCTTAAATTTAATTTGCAATGTTTTCTCCATTTTTTGTGATAAAATTGTACTCGCACACTCTTTAAATTAATTCAAAGACAAATGTGAAACAAAATTACAAAAAAAACACAAACTAACAACGCCAATAACTACGCTGCTACATAATACGTATGCGATACGCAGTTAACCGGATTTTTTACGGATAATTTAAAGAAATATATGAAAATAACCGAAACGGGATACATTACCACGTCCTAAAATTCTTGTGGTCGTTTCTTACTCCAACCAACTATTGAAATCAAATATTTCATTTTAGTTAGTTCTTCACATTATTTGCATTCACTAAATTTTATGTAAAATTTCTATTTGGATTTTGATTTGTAAAGAGAAAATATTTTAATATTTTGGTCAAACTGAATATCACTATTACTAATTTGTGTTTTTTAAAACCTGAAATTAACATAAAACCCTCTTTCATAGAATTGTCTTGATGATTTAAAAAAAAAATAATGTAAAAACTTTGTCTTTCTAACAGTATCTGATGAGCTTCTATTACCAGCTTAACCTTTCGTGGTCGATATAACACTACAACTGCAATTATCGGTCAAAACTTTCATACGAATAGATTTCTGCTCGCATAGACCATTAATTAGTTCTTGGAATATATTTTTTTTATTTCCATTTCGCCGTTTACTTTTCGCTATTCTATTGGGTCATTCAGCTACAGAATCGGACTAGACTGAGTGGCAATTGCTCCTTAGGTAGAATACAGTTGAGATTAGGTTATTAAAATTGGAAAAACAAAACCCTTATCAAATGAATTTGGTGCTTGGCGATTCGTCTGCCCATCGATTTACTGACCACAGGTTTTTTTCGTTTACTGATTACACAGGTCAACAAGAGTCAAGTAACAGAAACTCTATTACACCTTTTCGAAGAATTTTGGTATGCTGAATCTTAATCTAGCTTTAGAAGTGCTCCATCACGTCAAGTTTTTGACATATTCTTTTATAAAGGTGTTAAAACACTATTTTTCGCCATACTTGATATTACATAAAATCATCCTTTCTCTTGAAAATCAATTTTGAAATGTCTAGATATCTTTTTTTTTCACCGAGATATGCTAATTTGAAATTTGCCTCTTACCGATCTACTCGAATGCAAGCCAAAAACAGAGTACAAACTACCTCTTTCAGTGTACTTTTCTAAATTACGTTATTCTAATAAAAGTTATAATAAAAGTATTTTAGGGGTAGCTAATTACAAATCTACCGTCAGATTTTCAAAATTCAAAATGGCGAATACAATATGGCGGACAAAAATTTCAAGAAGTTTTAAACTTTAAAGAAAATTTATGTATATGTTTCTGGAGGTATTCTGGAGATTGCTGATTATGAAACCAAGGTCAGTGAGGACGCCAATTTTAACCTGGCAATGACCTTTATAATTAGTTCAAGGCCAATGTTTTATTTTTAATAAAAATCCTTTCCCTCTGATGTAGGCAATCGAAAGGACAGAAAATTTTAAAAAGACTGAAACAACGTATCTAATATTCCTGATAAATTTCTCAGCTGTTTATGCTTCCAAGATCTGACCATGAATCGCTAACGGCAATTTCGAAAATATCTGTTTGCAAAAATTTTCACAAAAATTAAAAACTTTTCGAAAATTTCGACCCCATATTCGATCCGCAATTTTGAATTTTTAAAATTCGACAGAGAATTTGTAATCAGCAGCACCTAGATTATTTATACAGTTATTTTCGTTAAAATAACAGAATTTGGAAAAATACACTCTAAGAGGTACCTTGTACTATGTTTTCGGCTTGGTTTCAAGAAAATTGGTGAGACATAAAATTCAAATTAGCAAAAATTAGAAAAAATCTCTAGACATTTCAACATTAATTTTAAAGAGAAAGCTTTCAGGTGCTTCTACTAGTTTTGTAAAAAAATATCCTTGTAATTTTACACAACCTGATGGAGTATTTTTCAAGCCACATCCTTCGGAAAAAAACACTAGACTTTCCGTTACTAAATATAAGTCAAATTTTGTTGATTCATGGATCATTTCGTAGATCAAATCTCTGGCTGATTTTCTCTTCAAAACTCATTAACATAATCTTTCAAAGAAAACTCAAATTACATCTTACTAGTAGTTTATACTAGTTTGCACCACAGTCGTAAAAATTCTTCTTCCGCTTTTGAATTTCTTCCTAATCTAAAATATCTCTAACTAAATTCTCTCACTTTAGAAAGAAATGGCAGTATACCAAAAAAAATCTTTAATGAAGATAAATAACTTTTTATAAAAATGTTTTCTTCAAAATTAAAATCTGTATTTTAATTTGCCTAATACAAGATAAATTTAGTTTATAGTGAGATAATAATAGATTTCCCCAAAAATAAGCCGGTTTTTCCCATTTAAAGACACTTAAGGACTCTAAGCAAGAACATACTGTTGAAGTTTGGCATAAATATTTTTTCTATCTGAGAGATTAAATCTAATTTGATTCTTTAAGGAGGACAACAATATGTAATTTTTAGAAAATATCTTCCTAAATTGATAATTTGTTTTCTACAATTAAAAGAATGATAGTTTACCTATCAAATAGTTATTATTTCAAATGTAGTAGATGCTGCAGAGCCTTCATATTAAAGCTTTCAGGCCAATGAGCTATATTTCTGATATGAAACATACGTGATTCTCATCTTAAGTTACCACGTACAATACAATAAGTAATTTTCATTTTATGTCAAATATTAAATTATCTCATAAAATCAACATACACAATTTAAGATAAGTTCTTGTGCTCTTCTCTTGAACGATTTTAATAAATATATTAAAATTCCAGAAATACCAGTTATCATTACCTGCTATTAACAACGGTCACTTTTTCTAATCACATTGAAACTGCAGGGCATTATCAATAAAAGCTTAAAAAACATTAACGTTAAAACTAATTTTTTATTGTTGCTAAATTAAATATATATATATATATATATATATATATATATATATATATATATATATATATATATATATATATATATATATATATAATTATTTACAAGAAAAATGAAAAAATTTAATTAGTATTTTTCTATTAAGTTAGTTTTTATATCAATGTTTTAAACTGAAAAGTTATATAAAAAATATTAATAATTCAAAATAGACTAAATTCACGAAACTACAAAGTGATCTTGTTAACTTTTGCTGCGTAGCTGTTAAGCCGTGTATATATACACTGTAAAAAGGGAATGCATTAAATTTAAGGTAAATGTGCTGGAAGAAAATTTGATAAACATATATTAAATGCATTTAATTAAAGCATTAAATTTAATAATTTTTCCATTAATCTAAATTAATTAATTCCATTAAATTTAATATAATCATATATTAAATTTAAAATTAACATGAGAAATTCTGAAACTACCATTGAAAGATTTCCAACATTTTTCCCATAGGTAGTGTACGCCATATAGACCAGTTTCAAACTCATTGGCTCTCGTCAGTACGGGGCAAACATGTGCATCTTACAATAAGAAAATTGAGTTGTTTAAGCAACTTGTCATACACACAAAAAATTCAGTAAAAGTTACGCCATCTCCCGGAATCTCGTGCAATTTATATTGAATAATAATATAAATTCCTTTAGAATTAAGGTCTATATGATATAGTTTTAATGTACAGAAGTTGAAATATCTTTTCAGTTACTTTAATGAAATTTAAGATATCATTTAATCTAATTTAATGTCAACGTACTGATATTTCAATGAATTTGCTTTTAATTCAAAGCAAATGTAAATTATTCACGAATTAAAGTACAAAATCATTAAAATTAATGTAGAATAGACATTAAATTCGCGTATTTTCTCAATCTAAAGTGAACGACGTAAAATGTCGTATTAAGTCATTAGCGGATTTATTTATTTAGGTATCAGGCTTATCAGTGTGACGGTCCGAGCCTGTTTAGCTAGAGAATCTATACCATGATAAATATAGAATTTTTATATAAAATTATTAATTAATAAAAAAATTTCTACGCACCAATTAAAATGTAATTTTTTACCAAAGTACATCAAGGTATGAAGTTATAATGTTACATTCATGTCTTTTCGAATTTCAATTAAAAAACTTCGTAAAGAATTTTATTATTACATGATAAAGATTTTATTAGATTCCTGGTAATTACGATTGCAAATAAAAGATGTTTATGACGAGAATTGTAAAATAAATTACAATCTAATTACAGTGTGGTACATAATTTTATTGCATCTTCAAGTTTTTAAACATATTTTTAACATTATAATGAATTCAGTTTTTTTATTAATTTGAAATTATTTATATCATAAAAATAATTGTAAATAATTATAGTCTAATTTAATTAGATCCCGCCTCCCTCCCACCAAAAAAACAAAGTAAAAGACATTTTTATTTATTGTTAAATTAGTGGTACTTTATTAATTTACTAAAAGTGAATTGGTAGCTTCTCCTCTGTTATTCAAGCAACTTACTCCTTTCTAATGATCCTTTTGGGTTTAAATAAAAAAACATTGGAACGAATAGTTATTTATTTTTGTACCAAATATTCCAATTCGCTACATTGTTAACTTTAAATTTGTAAAAGCTTTTAATTTGTCATTGTTTTTGGATAGCAGAAAATGCGATAATTATGTTCAATTTTACTTATAATAGTTCCGCAAGTTCGTCATATTTTAATGGCCAAATCATATTGGTAACCACTGGTAGCTGAACATTGTTTCCGCAATATTCGATTACTTTTACCACGAAAATACATAAATTAGATATTAAAATAATCGAAATTTTGCAAATATCGGCAATTCTGCTGCAAGTATAATTAGTTAATAATTTTGAGCAAACCACATTTATTACCAATAAAAATAAATGATTTTATTTCATTTTATTATACTTGGATTGCATAATTAAGTACTTGGGAAATATCTCAAGCTATATAGAGATACGTCTAGCCGTTTATAGACTTTACATGCCAAATTTCATAAGTCGAGTTTCATGGTGTCCTTCCGAAAAATAACTAGTCGAGGTTGGAAGAATTTCTTTTTTTATCTAATATTGAGCCAAAAACATCATGGTAACAACTTGGGCTATACCCAAGGGGTAAAAGATACAAGACTATTTAAAATAAAAATTTACCTTATTGATTTGGAGTTTATAAAACGTTCTTGAGCTAAAATAATTTAAATTAATCTGTTACTGTTGCTTATTGTAATATGTCGAAAATCCCTTCAAATTTGGAAGAATTCTTATATTTTTTGCGGATATACATTAAAACGCAATTTCGGAAAAAAGGCTGTAAATAGGTTATTAAAAAATATGTATATCACATGCATAAATATATAAAACTCTATTCAAACACAGATTGGTGCGATCATTGTATGTAAATTTTTTATTCAGAATTTCTTATTCCCTTTGGTTTAAAATAATATAAAAAAAGAGTTGCAAGAAGTTTTTACCAAATCTCCTTTAAATTTAAACTTACAAATTTTAATAAACGTATTAAAAAACGTCTGCCTCAACGAGTTTTATGAGACAGCCATAACATTACACTGTTAGTTTGAAGGTTGTAGACAATGTTGAAGATTGGCTAAAATGTGTTTGTCGGACTTGCATTGTCCTTATTTTTACGACGTTTCAATTAAATCGTTATCAAGTATAAACTGACAAGTCCAACAAACACATTTTAGTCAATCACACTGTTAGTCTTTAAGGTCTCTCGTTTCAACCAGAATTATGGTAAATACACGAAAAAATCAGCAACAGGGCTCCTGACCGATATTATGACAGCAAACACAATTTCACAAGAGTTAAAGCATTATAAAGTTGTTGATGTTTTCTATCTAGGATAGCTGAGGAATTAGCGCAATTAATAAACTCCTCTGAAGACTACAGAAACCATATTATGTTGCTAACAAACTGTATGGAAGCAGACAAGGAAGAAAAGTTAGAAAGTTCAGGTCATATATAGACCTCAATACAACAGTTTAGAGCTAGACTACAAACCATCTTGTATTAGATAATTACTTTAATAGACAGAATGCTCACTGACAGGATATTCTAAGTATTAATTGAAACATATATAACTTGTCAAAAACCTCTTACAAACCTACTTCAGGTTTTGCTTTGGCTCCATTACTTTTACATCTGTACATTGCTGAGATATCTGATATTCCTTTAGAAAGTTTAGCCGTGCAGATGACTGAGTGATAGAAATATAACATGAGACCGATGCCCGGCCAACAATAAGATATGAATTAATAGCGGAATTATTAGATATATCCTAGTTCATTCAGTATATTTGTTTTAACTACAGACTTTCCGCTGACCTCCTATGGAACAACATAGGAAATATATAGAAGGTTATCAACTTCTAGCTTTCTACACATTCACTAATAATATACTTAGCCAGAACCAGGTTGCAATCAAGACATTCAGCAATAATAACTACCAGGAAACTACACGGGTCATCCTTTAGTTTTCTTAATGCCTGAAAAGAATATTAGAAAAAGATATGTTCTTTGTAAAACCTGAGCCTTCCTTGTCTTAATGAGAAACAGCTTTAATCAGTCTCTCAAAATATGATCAGTCATAAATAGCCTAATCATGGCAGATGCTAACTCTCTTCATAAATAAGGCAAAAAGCTTTCCCTATTCTCCACATAAGATAATGATTTGAAATTTTAGTCCATAGTAGTTCTTTATTTGAATTTCTAGCTTCAATTGCCATTACAATCGGTTACATCGACACACTGTTAAAAATAATCTTAAATTGAATGTACATTCAATATCAAATTTAATGATTTTGTACTGTAAATCGTGAATAATTTACTTTGAATTCAAAGAAAAATCATTCAAATATCATTCATTGTATGTTAAATTTGATTAAATGATATTTTAAATTCCAATAAAGTAACTGAAACGATAATTCAACTTTCTGTATACTAAAATAAATTCACATGTACCTTAACATTAAAGGAATTTACATTAATATTCATGGCACATTGCATGAAATTCGGGGAGATAGCGTAACTATGGGAAAAATATTCACCTTTTCCTGGTAGCAAAATTTTTTGGCTTGATATTAATGTTGGTGCATTAAATATGTGATAACATATCTTAAATGTAATGTATACAGTCACCTTAAAAAGTAATGATCAAACAGATTTATTATATGATTACATTAAATTTAATGCAATACATTAATTCAGATTAATGTTAAAATTATTATATTTAATGTATTACATTAATTGAATTTAAGAAACGGTATATCAAATTTGCTTCCAGCACATTTACCTTAAACTTAATGCACTTCCCTTCTCGAGTGCCGTCTTCTTAAATGTTTTTAGTTTTCTGACTCTCACATGCTTATATACTTTAATGGTTGACATCTTATACCTATCTTCATGATGTGTATTGCCATAGTACAAAAATAAATCTGAAAATCAATTATTGTTCGAAGGCAGGGAGGTTACAACTTGACAAAAGTAAGTCTTATTAAGAATACTTAGCTTTTGTGATGATGTGCAGAGGCAAAAAGATGACAGGTAACACTGTTCTGTATCAAAATCTTCCCTCTAAAACTACTAGATATTTTGTGAAATTTTAACTTTAGTCTAAAACTGAATTTAAGATGAATATATCACAATCAGTTGTAGGTAAGGAGGCCAATACCATCACAAAATTCGAACTTTTTTCCTTTCTATCTTGTCAAGGAATTTTCGCAGGATATGACACCACATGTGGATACCAGGGACTAACCCCACGTAGCCATGGGGGTTAGGAATACCTAATGCTTAATGACAACCTAAACTGCCATATTAAACCTTATTGGTGAAGACATTTTATTAATTCTCTCAGAAAAAAAATATTTAAGAATTCTTTCACAATCAGAATAAACTACAAACAAACATAACAATAATAATAAATATATAACTGAACAACAAAGTCATTTTACACCGTAATTTGGGGTGCAATGCACAACGTAAATGCAAACACAAGAAATAAAAATAATGTAAGAATCACTAAATTATGAATTACAACTGAACAGAGCTTATACTTTCCAACTGAAATACAATATTAGACCTAAACAATAGCTCGTTTGAGTGGAAAATATCTAAATTCACAAAGAATTTATTATTCACTTATAAAATACGATAAAGAAGAGAATTCAAGAACGCGTTTGTTCTAATTTTTGGACAATAAAATAATTTATTATTATAAACTCTCGAATTAAATCTAGGAACCCGATGAATGAAGAAATACCATACTATGAATAACTCTTCTCTTTTCTAAGATTAACACGTTGAAGTAAGAGTTCAGATATTCTCAACGGTGGTTTATATACACACCATGTGCCCTATAATATTTGCACTGGGAAAATCTACTCTGAACTCCATCAATTGAATATTTGCGTTTGTTATAAAATGGTGACCAGATTGCACATGCATATTAAACTTTACTTCTTACTTAACTATTTTATAAAGTAAGTCCATTGCAAAACTATTCTTAAAGTCAATTGTTGTTCTAAATTCAAACCAAGCATTCTATCATCAGAAGCAATAATATTAAAAATATGTCTACTAATATTCACTTCGGAGTTCAAAATTATAGCCAAATCTTTGATCTCTGTCTTCCTTTCCAATTCATAGTCCTCTATGGGGTAATTAAACATTTCACATGAATATTTTTAGTATAAGTAACTACGTCACACTTGCCCTTATTAAAGTAATTTTTTTAACGCACGACAATGATTTAGGTTAGTTATCCAGTTCTTTTTGTAGCAACAAGCAATCGGACACTTCTGAGTTTCAGACGAAAACATTCGAGTATTACTCCAAAAATAAAATTCTATGAACCCACATTGTGGCATTATTTACATCACTACGAGAAGGGTACACTAAATATTGTTTTTAATGTGCTCGTAATATTGAAGCCAACACCAAACATTATTTTGTAAAAGATGATTTGTCTAGAAACCTGTGCAAAAAAGGAAATACTTTTCCATTACCAAATGAAAAATTTCCCGTTTTTATTGCTGCCAAAATACAAAAAGGTGTTTTTATTGTTCTTCAAATAGGGAAACTTTGCAAGATGTCAACTTTGGAACAATTCCAATATTTGCGGTAATTTTCTTGGAATCAAGAAATATGAAAAATATGTTAAAGAACTGCTATTATTCTAAAAAAAACATGGTTTGTAATATGTTATTGAAACTACTTTTTTCTACACACCCAGCTGAGCTAATTCCAAGAATGTTTAGTTGCAGTAAGAGAAAAATATGCAAAAAAAGACTTTGCTTAATGCAAAAAACGTTATAGCAACATCGAGAACATGCTATCTGACAACTCCTAGACTCTTTATGAGAGAAACTTTTTCTAGTGCCCACAAAATAAGTATGTTAACAATATAAATGGAGTTGGTGTATTGTGAATGCTGTTTAATTTTTGAAAAATGGCAGGAAAGTAATTCAATATGATATAATTTTTTATCTCTCAAATTCCCTAGAACCTGAACTAACCAGAATTTAAATACATACCTGAATTCAGTTTCACAAAATATGTAAAAAAAAACTAAAGACTTTCCATGGAGAAATACATTTCAGAATTATTACTGATCATATGAAAAAAGGTTCTTACATATTTAGGTGCGAATAAATTAATTTTAATATATTTGGATGGCAGTGAAAAAACAAACATGGAAAAAATAAAATGTTATTAGTTTTTATCTAAATTCTATATTTTGATTTCCTTCATATCCATTAAATTTATAATCGGTCGGCCTTTCCAATACCATGAATAATATAAATCTCCGGTTTATATTTTAACATAAATTAATTTACAAATTCTGAAAGTCCCGTGCTGAAACTGAAAACTAATGAAACGAAGTGGCTCTTTTATCTTTGACAATTATATAATTATAAAAATTAATATGTTCATATTCAGGATCGGCACACTTGTCCACATTTTATAATATTTTTTTATATGTGACTACGTTTATGACATGAACCAGAATATATTAAATTCATAAATAAATTGTTTATAACTCTCAATTTTACAATTCAGGAATTCTTCCAAAATTAAAATAATTAATCTTAATTTTATTGTGTGATAAATTCCATTAGCTAGTCTTATAATTTAATCATAATTTTGCATGATACATTTTCTCAATTAAGTTGTGGGTAAGTGGTGTCATCACATTTTTTTTTAATTTTGTTTGGTAATTTACTATTGATTACATATTGAGCCCGTTAGGTTTGATTTATACCCAAAACTTTCCCATATCATACGCACCCTTAACAAATATGGTTCTTCGTTAGATCGGAAGGGATTCTCCTTTAATTAAACAAAAAGTTACTTAAAATATAATAAGAATACCTATCAATTAACAAGCGTATAAAATAATTATCAAGAATAATGTCAAATCCATATCTTGATTAAGTTACACTGATTGTACACCATTACAAGTAGAGGTCTTATAACGCAAGGGGACAAATGAAGATAGCACGGTAAATACACGTACAGGTCGCTTAGCTACTATGACTGAGTAGGGAAACGACAGTTCTCAAAATTATATCCCCTAATTTACCGTGAGCAGATATATAACACAACTTGGATATATTGTTAATATTTAATAATGGCTAGAAATAGAGGAAAGTCAAAAGAAAACTAAAGTTCTAATTGATGCAACAATAATAATTAAACTTATACTAGAACGACAAAAAGAAAGAGTTCATAGAGTTCGACTAACAAGTTCTTTCAATGTGTATGGTTCTATATTAGTTAGTAGTATCTTGTTTTTTATCCGTAGCATTATTACACTATTAATACACTTGAGCCGTACAGGTAACTTATTATACAGGGTGATTCTCCGGTAACTTTATCGTTCGATTGTGGGAAAACTATAATTAGGAAGATTCTGAAAATTTGACAGTGTACTAACGTGCATGGAGGACAGCCGGCTAAAATATTTTTAAGATGGCGGTACTTCCAGTTATACTGGAAGTAAACGTCAACTTGCCTATTTTAAACGGAATACCCTATATATTATTTTTAATTTCTACGTAAAATTCTAGACATATTTCATGTATAATGTTCTATACTTAAATCTCATCATTTTGGACATATTTGAATTTTTATGTCAAAAATGACGTTTGGGGACCAAAACTTAACTATAATTTTTTTTCTATAAGAAAGTCTTTATTATTTAATTTGTGTTGGTTTTCTTGTAGACGAAGATCGTCTTTAGTTGTCTTTTTATGATATTTTGAAAATTATTGGTGCAGAGTAGTCAAAAAAGAAGAACAAAAATTATATTTAAAAAATCGTCAATTTTTTCAAATAGAAAGCACCTATTTTTAACCGACTTCTAAAAGAACGAGGTTCTCAATTCGTCGACTATGTATTTTTTTATGTATGTACACCGATTAGTCCAGAACAGCGGCACTAATTTGAATGAAATTTTTTACGTTATGTTCAGGAAGTTGCTGTGGTGGTCCCATATTTTTTTATGGGGGAATTTTTGGGGTCGTATACAAAGAATCTGGAATTACTTATAAAAAATTCAATATGGCGGATATGAACATTTAGTTTTGTCCAATTTTCTTCAAAATTGGTGTGGGGGAGTTTTTGGGATCGCACATAAAGAATCCAAAATATTTTTAAAACATTCAAAATGGCGGATCCACTATAGCGGACAAACAAATCAATTTTGTCCGATTTTCTCCAAAATTGGTATGGCGAAGTTTTTGGAGTCGTACACAACGAATCTGAAGTTATTTTTAAAAAATTCAAAATGGTGGATCTAATATGGCGGACGAAAATATCGATTTTGTTCGATTTTTTCCAAAATTGCCATGAGGGAGTTTTCGGAGTTGCACATAACGAATCTTCATTTATTTTAAAAAAATTCGATCTGTCAGATCCAATATGGCAGACGAAAAAGTCAATTTTGTCCGTTTTCCTCCAAAATGGGTATGGGGGAGTTTTCGGGATCGCACATAACGAGTCCCAAATTATTTTTAAAAAATTCAATATGGCGTATCCAAAATTGCTTATAAAAAATTAATTTGGTTCAATTTTTTTCAAAATTGATATGAGGGAGTTTTTAGGATCGCAAATTACGAATCTGAAATTATTTTAAAAAAATTAAATATGGTGGATTCAAGATGGCGGATTAAAGATTCTACATCTCTCGATTTTGTCTAAAATCAGTACGGGAGGATTCTTGTTCGTATTAATTACGAATTAAAGATATTTTTTGAAAAACTCAATCTGACAGATTCAATATGGCATCCTAAAAATTTTACATTTTTCTATTTTCTCCAAATCTGATATAGGGGGTTCTTGAGGGTGTAAATTATGAATTTAAAAGTATTTTTTCGGAATTCAATATGGCGTATCCAATATAGCGGACTAAAAATTTTAAATTCTTTGATTTTGTTCAAAGGTGGGATAGCGAATATAAAATTATTTTAAGATCGATGCGGTCTAGAAATTTTAAGTTTCCGGATTTCATCCAAAATTGCGGGGCTTTGAAGAGTTAAGATTTAGATTCGATTAAAACTTTAAAATTATTTTTTTGAAATTCAATATGGTGGATTGAAAATTTTACCTCATTCGCATTTTTTTTCACATTTGGGATTAGGGGGTTTCTGGGTCTATTACGAATATGAAGGTTATTTATTACGTCGATAAGATACAATATGAAATGAAAATATGTCGGACTAAGAAATTTATGTCTCAAGTTCTTAAATATCGATATTGGAAGGTTTTTGGGCTTATTTCAACAATCTAAAATTAATTTAAAATTTTGGATAGTAGATTTACTATGACAGACTAAACATTTTTTGTTTGACACAATTTAACTGGTATTTGGAGAAGTCAAAGGATCAAAAAAATTTTTGGTAGTTCATTTTAGGGTGATTTACAACTTTGGATAAAATGGGTACTTTTTGCCACCTTGGAGTCATTGCGAGGCACACTAATTTCGATTAGTACCTAGTTCAAATAATTTTTGGATATCATAATGAATTCAAAACTAAAAATCGAAAAATAAAATTTGTTTAAAAAAAATTGAACCGACTTCTAAAAGTGCGCTAAAAAGTGAAAAATAACTATAAATTTTTATATGAAAATTAAAATTTTTGAAGTCGGCGCCAAATTATTTCTAAATGAAATAAATAACTACTAATATATATAAATTATAGTAAGAAAGTAACTACACGTAATGTATTTTTCATCTGTTTATGCGAATTACATTTTGTCAGGTATTAGTTTAGCGCCGACTTCAAAAATTTCAATTTCATATAAAAATTTATAGTTATTTTTCACTTTTTAGCGCACTTTTAGAAGTCGGTTCAATTTTTTTTTGTAAAAATTTTATTACAATTTTATCATATTAAGCGTTAAAAATTAGGGTAACTTTGTGTAAGGTTGTTTATTCCAAAAATTTGTAGTTTTCAAAATATTGGCAATTCAAGATTTTTCTGTTGTAAAAATGCTATACAGCTTTTAAGATTTGTTATTACTTGGCCATGATGGCGAGACGTGACGAAAATAAAACAATCGAACCCTACAGAATTGTCACTATCTATTGCAATTTGACATTTATTAATAATAATCATACCGGGGCTATTAAATTGCACGCCCGAAGATTATTTAAACTTATTTCCTATTTATGGAGAATGTGATAGAGTTATTTCAAGAACATGCGATTCATTCGCGATCCGATATCTCAAAAAAGGAAACCAACACCATTAACTGTTAAAAGGACTATAGAAAACTTCAAGAACTTTTGATCCATAAAAGTAAAAAGAAATAGAAATAAACTAGTTGTTAATACTGAAAATATTGAAACTACAATTTTAGCATATCCGACAATATCTACAAGGCAAGTAGCATTAGAGTCTGGATTATCTCAAACATCAGTTTTAAGGATTTTATCGAAACACAATTTTAATCCCTATGTATATTCTATAGTACAACATTTAAAAGGCACTGATTTTCCATGAAGAGTAAAGTTTTGTCAATTTATTTTACTTCGGTCTCAAGAAAATGCTGGTTTTTTGAATAATATTATTTGGTCGAACGAAGCCAAAAAATGGATTGCTTTATCGACGCATTTCCCAACATTGGAGCGACTTAAACGTACATCCATTTAGAGAATTAAATTTTCAAGAGTCGTGGCAGTTTAACGTGTATTGTGCTATAAGAAATGACGGCGTCGTCGCCCTAGAATTCTACCAAGATAATCTGAATGGTAAGTTACCCATTTTCGAAGACTTCTAGATACAAAATACGTTTTTAACATATAGGTGAGCGTTACTTCGACATCTTGAGAAATTTGAAAGAATCTATTTTATCAACATGGTGGGGCGCCTCCACATAATAATCATTGAATAACCAGGATTAGATCTTTCTTTGTCTACAAGAAATCTAACCCAAATTAAATAATGAAAACTTCTTTCTAGGAAAAACTTACCGTTAAGTTTTGGTCCGCAAAGGTCATTTTTTAGATAAAAATTTAAATATGTCCAAAACGGTGAGACATAAATATAGAACATTACACGAAATATGTCTATAATTTTACGTAGAAGTCACAAATGCAATAATATATAAGGTATTCTATTTAAAATGAGCAAGTTGACATCTACTTCCGGTATAACCGGAAGTGCCGCCATCTTAAAAATATTTTAGTCGGCTGCCTCCTAGTCACATTTGTACACTGTCAAATTTTCAGAATCTTCCTAATTTTAGTTTTCGCCTAATTAATCGATAAACTTACCTGAAAATCATTCTGTATAACTTTACAAACAAGTAAATATGGACAATTTCCAGTTGCATATGGTTACTTAATTCTACGAACTTATCCTTATTTATATATAGAAACATTAGGCCCTGATATCAAATTCTTATAATTTAACTGTTCATATAAGAAGCACTGTGAGTTTATATAGTTTTTCCATGACAAATGTTCGTTATACAGAGTTCTTAAAACTTTGTTTTTGTTTCTATGCTCACCTCATTTCTTTGTGATGTTTTAATAATTATAATGCTATTGCTTATTTTCATTTAAAATTATATTATTTGTATTACACCAGTCATCTATTTCAATAAATGTATTTTCTGCTTTCAACATTAGCTCTTATAGTGTGTGTTACCAAATATTAAAAAAGTAGTTAAAAATAAGCATAGGTTATAATAATAAAAATTTAATAATCATACACTGAGATATCATTAATATAGATAATAAGCAAGATAGTTCTTACAATGCCGCCCTGACCTATGCCAAAGAGGTTTTTTTAAAAAAAGGCCTAATTTTCCTATTACCTTGGATAATAACCACATTCTGCCATTTATCAGAGATGCCACCGAAACTACGCATATGCGCCTTTTTAATTTACGAAGATATCGCTTTCTGGCAATAGCGTAGTAAGGTCTACAAAAACTAAATTTTTGTTTTCAAGGCTTTCTAAAATAACCTTTGTAAACTGAATGATATCTGACACTGTTAATCATCCTCTGTAATATCCACGTAGACTGTTAGTGATTAATTACACCAAAATCTCGTACACAGAACCATTTTAAAAATTTTTGAGAAACTAGACGACAATACGCTCACTGGCGTATTCAGGGTAGTTGCGCTTTTATAAATAATAAAATGAAATGAAGTTAAACTGATCAGAGAAAATTTTAACAAATCATTTAAAATAAAAATTAAAATTTCAGAGATATACTTCACAGAATTATTGGTAAGGAGTTTGAACCAACTAAAAACAAAAATTTAAAAATTGTTTAGATAGTCAAAGGGTATTTAAAGTGCTTGAGTCGAACACTTTTAATCCTAGAACTAGTAAACGGATTGAGTCAATCGAATAAAGCAAGGATAATAGGGTTATTTGCACAGTTTAAGCTGTAAGTCTGTTTTCAAAAAGAGGGACAGAAATTACCTTCCTAGGACTAGAACTAGTGTTGTATACAGTACTGTTTGATACATGCAAAAATATTTATCAAATGGCGTATTGTGCAGAGAACAGCAAACAGTTTTATGGACTTAAGCGAACAATGGCTCAAAATGTCTATGAGTCGTAGTGTAGTAACCTAACCTAACCTGACTTTTTTAAATAGTTTTTTTATTAAATTTTACAAAAGTGTATTTGGTGTTGAATACTTAGAATATTTATGAAATCAATAATGACATTTTTCATACATAACGAAATGTGCAAAAAGTAGTTATCTGTGTAGCAATGTGGAAAGTATATATTCTTCGAATAAGTATTGATTTTAGTGAGCTGTAAACAGAGTAAAACAAAATACGTATTTAAATCTAAACAAAATTTAAAATGTTATTTTATTTTTCAAAATATCTATGAGCTATTATATATTTTGAAAACACCTAATAACTCGAATGAATTTATAGGAAATTCGATCATAGTTTTCAAAAATGGAAATTTATTTCGTTTCTCAGAATGGCTAGAAAAATTGTAAAACTCAGAAAATCAAAAAACATTCCAGTAATATATTGTTCACAAAAACTTATGCTTATTATTTATAGTAAATATTATACATATAGCTGCTTTGTTAAAGAAATTAAAAATCCTCACATTTTTAATCATTCAAATATATTTTTCTAATAACTTTTATTTTTTTTGTGACGCGTTTTTCGTAGGCGGGGAGCGGGGAGCAAGGTCGTGCTCTTCGTTCACGGCAGCGGAACATCGGTCAGTGGATATTTCTCGTGCAGACAGTCATCGGTCAAATGCTCAGCGCAGGGGTATCAGGTCAGCGGCTGCTACGTAAATTCGGGATATCCCTGCTCTCTCAACTGATCAACGGTCTGACTGCCTGAAGGTCAAAACATCCACTCGGGGGTCGGTTCTCGGGCGCCACCCTCGGTATTTAATGTGGTCGAGGGCCCACTTTTTGCACCGGGCAGCTTGTTACAGTGGAGAAACGGCAAGCCAGGGGTCAATTGCGTGTATTAGTGCTGGCTGCCGGCTGCCAATTGTTACATGTAATGGTATAAATGGGACTAGGTAATAAAACAAACGGTTATAAAACATCCTGTATCCTGTATTCCATTCTTTCATACAAAAGACATGGCCTAAAACTAACTTACAATCTAAAATGTACAATAAGATAAACAAACAACCGGTCTGGAGGGCAAGAGTATGTTTTAGAGCAGTTCTCGGTAGCTCATTCTGTTCGGTTGCGCTGAAAACGGTAACCCGGTGGTATCATTCGCGACGCCATTCACATATCTCGTACTATTCGGTCGCGACGCTACTCACGACGCTACTCACGACGGCTTGTACGCAAATTATCGCGCCTCGTATCTAAAATCCGCGTTCCCGGTTCACGGCGCTTCGTATTAAAACTCGACCGACGGCGGTATACGCGGTTTGTAACAACAACACGGCGTCGATCGGCGGCGTCTCTACACGGCGACGGTCTTTATACGCGACGGCGGCGATAGGCGTCGGGGCGGCAGTTGTTTAGCGCCCTTGTCAACGGACAGCGGAGGGCACCTGGCGGCAAACACATTCCTGGTCAATACGGAAACAATAACAAACTTACGGCATCAGTGCGTGTGTGCATCGGTGACGGTAGGAAGGAAAGAAAGGAACTGACGCTGCCCGTTCTTATAAGGGTCCTCGACAGCGTCAGCAGGATGGAGCGACATTGCCCGTTCTTATAAGGCTCCTCGACAATGTCGACCAATAGCGGTAGGAAATTAGGAAAGGAACCGTCACTGCCCGTTCTTATAAGGGTCCTCGACAGTGACGGTGGGATGACGCAACATTGCCCGTTCTTATAAGGGTCCTCGGCAATGCTGGCCATTAGAGGGGTAGGACGTAAGGAAGGAAGTGTATGGTAAACACCATATACACACAAGCCTAGCCTCACCTACATCACTAGACCAGGAAGGCG
This sequence comes from Diaprepes abbreviatus, assembly GCA_034092305.1. Lineage (NCBI taxonomy): Eukaryota > Metazoa > Arthropoda > Insecta > Coleoptera > Curculionidae > Diaprepes > Diaprepes abbreviatus. The sequence continues at coordinate 2,415,133 of JASJET010000050.1, forward strand.
CGGCCCAGCAGGCGACCCAGTCCAGTCCGTTTGGACTGTTGACCCGGGTGGAGACCGTTTGGTTCTCAGCGAAATAATGGTCTGCTGGGACTTAAATAGACGGCCCGAGCTCCCACTACGCTGACGTGTGACGGTGTGCGGTGATCGCGCATACGATACTGCTGTATGCGGCGCGCGATTACTTTGGTCGGACGCTCTGAAAATCTCGGAAAATTATATTTCTCGGCATAGCGCGATGAATCTAATTATATACCGGTAATCTTGAAACCTTTAACATTGTTTTCCCGCAAGAATCAGATTTTTCGGATGTTAAATAAAGAAATAAAACCCCGGCGAACATACACTTGCCCAAAAAAATTAGTAACTTCGTTACACACCCCCCCTTCTTCGGAAAATATTTATTACATAAATATTTACAATAAAAACCTAACCAGATACAATTCTAAACTTAACCTAATCTTCTCGTCTTCTTCGGTGGCTGGTGGAATGGATTCCTCATGGCTGGTAGTGGTGGTTCCATGACGGTCTAGTAGCGGTGGCTCCTCATGCTGCGCATGGTACCTCACCGTTTCCCATGTTGAGCCTAAGGCTGACGGCGGCCAAAAGGACAAGGCCGGTATTAAACAGTTTGGCAGCATTACTGAACTTCAACGAGTATCTGACTTTTTGGCGGACAGATATAGTAGCGCTTGACAAGGCTGGAAACTGGACCATTTCATCATCCTAGGCGTCATCACCTGTAACCGGCGGCCTTACGGCACCTTGGCGGCAGCTCGGTGACAATTCGGCAGCAACTTGGCGGCAGCTAGGCTAGGAATCAAAACTGGCTGGCAGAACAGAACCTTGCAATTGAATGGCGGGTTCAGATGCTGTCCTTCGTCCGGCAGGCGGTCCATAATCTGAAAACAAAAATACTATAGACCAGAAATACAATTTGTTACCCTTCGGCGGAGTAATCATGGGCAGTGTCGGCGGAACAAACAAATCCATCAGTGCTTGCGGTGACAGTAGCGGCTCACTTCTTTCTGCGGCTGGTACTCCTAACTCACCCTTGTGTCGCTCGGATCGGTTTGCGTCGAAGACTTGGCGGTACCTGTAGTCAGAATTGGTTCTTCGGTCATCTTCATCGGTACTTCTTCTTCTGTCGGTGCTTGGAACTGAAGATGCTTCTCGTTCAGCGGTCGGCTTGGAACTGATACTCTTTCGGACGGTTCTTAAATTAATACTACTCTCGGTATGGTGCGATCGGTGGGGTGTATACTATCGGTGCGCGCATACTCTCCCTCCAGTTTACTCTCCGGTTCGCATGCGCGACGCAAGCGCGTTCAACATCAATATTTTAACATAAGTCGGTAAAAGTCGCCGTATCTCGCGTTACACTAAAAACTAAGCTTTCTACGGTCGAAAAATGGAATCTACGACCCAAAATTAGTCGAAAAAGACATACGGCTCACATTTCTGCCTCGCGCATGCGCAGAACAAATTTTCATGAAAAGTCGGTTTTCTTACAGTTTTAGGCCATAATTACCTACTATAACAAAATTTACCTAAATCGGTTCATATACATTGCTACGGTCGGCGGACACAGAATGGAATACTCAGATTACCTATTATCACGACTATTTTGACTAAACGGACTTGATCGGCGGTGGAAAAACATTCCCTCAACGTCGGTACTCCTTCAACAAGATACTCTCAACGGTGACGGTAAAAAAAAAACAGCAATACTCCTTCGGTACTATGGTCCACCACAGTCACGCCCAACTGTCTCCCGGTGTCGGCCAATCTCGGTACTACCTCAGTATTGCTCTTCTTTCCGGTCCTATGCTCTTCCGGTTAGACTCTTTTCAAGAGTTATGCGCTTCTCAAGTCGTTTTCATAGTCCCTATCTTTCGAATCAAACGTTTTGAGAGTCCCCGCTCTTCCTGTCAACGTTTTGGAAGGTCCCTGCTCGGGCGCCAAATTTGTGACGCGTTTTTCGTAGGCGGGGAGCGGGGAGCAAGGTCGTGCTCTTCGTTCACGGCAGCGGAACATCGGTCAGTGGATATTTCTCGTGCAGACAGTCATCGGTCAAATGCTCAGCGCAGGGGTATCAGGTCAGCGGCTGCTACGTAAATTCGGGATATCCCTGCTCTCTCAACTGATCAACGGTCTGACTGCCTGAAGGTCAAAACATCCACTCGGGGGTCGGTTCTCGGGCGCCACCCTCGGTATTTAATGTGGTCGAGGGCCCACTTTTTGCACCGGGCAGCTTGTTACAGTGGAGAAACGGCAAGCCAGGGGTCAATTGCGTGTATTAGGGCTGGCTGCCGGCTGCCAATTGTTACATGTAATGGTATAAATGGGACTAGGTAATAAAACAAACGGTTATAAAACATCCTGTATCCTGTATTCCATTCTTTCATACAAAAGACATGGCCTAAAACTAACTTACAATCTAAAATGTACAATAAGATAAACAAACAACCGGTCTGGAGGGCAAGAGTATGTTTTAGAGCAGTTCTCGGTAGCTCATTCTGTTCGGTTGCGCTGAAAACGGTAACCCGGTGGTATCATTCGCGACGCCATTCACATATCTCGTACTATTCGGTCGCGACGCTACTCACGACGCTACTCACGACGGCTTGTACGCAAATTATCGCGCCTCGTATCTAAAATCCGCGTTCCCGGTTCACGGCGCTTCGTATTAAAACTCGACCGACGGCGGTATACGCGGTTTGTAACAACAACACGGCGTCGATCGGCGGCGTCTCTACACGGCGACGGTCTTTATACGCGACGGCGGCGATAGGCGTCGGGGCGGCAGTTGTTTAGCGCCCTTGTCAACGGACAGCGGAGGGCACCTGGCGGCAAACACATTCCTGGTCAATACGGAAACAATAACAAACTTACGGCATCAGTGCGTGTGTGCATCGGTGACGGTAGGAAGGAAAGAAAGGAACTGACGCTGCCCGTTCTTATAAGGGTCCTCGACAGCGTCAGCAGGATGGAGCGACATTGCCCGTTCTTATAAGGCTCCTCGACAATGTCGACCAATAGCGGTAGGAAATTAGGAAAGGAACCGTCACTGCCCGTTCTTATAAGGGTCCTCGACAGTGACGGTGGGATGACGCAACATTGCCCGTTCTTATAAGGGTCCTCGGCAATGCTGGCCATTAGAGGGGTAGGACGTAAGGAAGGAAGTGTATGGTAAACACCATATACACACAAGCCTAGCCTCACCTACATCACTAGACCAGGAAGGCGCGGCCCAGCAGGCGACCCAGTCCAGTCCGTTTGGACTGTTGACCCGGGTGGAGACCGTTTGGTTCTCAGCGAAATAATGGTCTGCTGGGACTTAAATAGACGGCCCGAGCTCCCACTACGCTGACGTGTGACGGTGTGCGGTGATCGCGCATACGATACTGCTGTATGCGGCGCGCGATTACTTTGGTCGGACGCTCTGAAAATCTCGGAAAATTATATTTCTCGGCATAGCGCGATGAATCTAATTATATACCGGTAATCTTGAAACCTTTAACATTGTTTTCCCGCAAGAATCAGATTTTTCGGATGTTAAATAAAGAAATAAAACCCCGGCGAACATACACTTGCCCAAAAAAATTAGTAACTTCGTTACATTTTTTTGCATTGTTTTCATTATATTTATGCTCAGCAAATGATTTATCAAAAAAAAAACAAACATAAAGCTCGTATTTACGATCCTTTCATTCGTTTATTTCTGGTTTAGTACGACTTAGTATTTTTTTATTCGAGACATTGGCCGCTAAAAGAAAACATTAAATAATCCTTATTACGTATTCTTAAATTAATGTCATTTATAAACAGTGTAAAATTTTATTAGCCACTTAAATGTGTGTTGAGCTTGTATATGGTTATAATTTCTGACTTCCAAATATGAAGTGTTGTAAAAGTTTATTTCAAAATAAAAAATCAATATTAAAATTCTGTATTAGTTTAATAAAAACAAAACATTTTGTAATAAAGTACAGTTTCTGGGAACTTATTTCTTAAAGATAATATCGTCTTAATCAGTTCCGTTATTTCGTTGGCATACTTTTAAAAGGGGGGCAAAATTCCTGAGAACCACTCGGCACGTGTTCTTTGTGATCGCTGATTGTTGTTGTATACCTTTGATTTAAGGTAGCCCCATAAGAAGAATTCTGTTGGTACCTAATCGGAGCTACGTGGAGGCCAGTTTATGTCACCTCGCTTGGATATCAATTTTCTAGAAAAAAATTCACCACAACCGGTATAGACATGTTAGACGTATGCTGCTGAAATCTTGTGTTTCGATTAAAACCAACAAAATCTTGCAAAGGTAGTGAAAAAAGTTCTTAATCATCTTAACATATAGCTCCGAAATAACCTTTACTGTGCGATTTCTTTGATCTTTGAAAAAGTGTGGGACAATTTTTCTTCTCGCGGACATTTGCAGCCCAAACAATGACTTTTAGTGAACAAAGTCGCCCCTGATGTTAGAGATTCGTTGAACTCCAGTAATGACAATTAAGCTGAAAATGTGCCTCATCCGGAAATAAAGTGTTGTTGAAGGACCAAAATCGATCAACCATTTGGTTAGCGAAGTTAAGGTTATCAGCACCATCAGTTGGCTTTAATTTTTGCACCAACTGTATCTTATAGAGATGGAAATACAAGTCTTTACATTTGCTCTTTTGCGAATAGAGAGAGCGGGAATCTTTTTGAATAACTGACGTACTCTTTCCACCTTCTTATCGCTTCTTGATGATCTTGGTAGCCTCGCTCGATTTTTGCTCATCGTCGAACCAGTCCCTTCAAATTTCTGTGCCCATGTTCTGATAAGTTGAGTACTCGGTGCTTCATTCATGTGATTCAATTGATGAAGATTACCGCTCCTGTGAAACGCACCATTCCGTCTTTTGCGTTCGCACAGTGGGTATAACAAATTGAAAAACGACTATTCGGCCATCTTGTCAATATTTTCCTTTGTATAAGGAGAGATTTTAGAAGGGCATTTAAAATATATTTATGTGAATTTCCAATAATTTTTTGTAGTCTTATCCACAAAGGGGTGTATAATATCATTAAAAAAATAAATCAAGACCAGGAGGACTTAATTGCATTTTATACAGATTCACTCAATGTACTTTAGTATTAAAAATAACAGAAAATATATATCTCCACTATAATATATACAAATTTTGTGACATTTGACCGACAACATGCTAAATGGTTTCAGCCACAGATGTCGGATTTATTGTATCATTAGGCCATTTTTATAAGTAAATAATTTTTAAATTTTGCTTCGTCTGTTTGAAATGTTCCGTTTGAAATGGACAATTTTGCCATGTAGACATCTAAATGGCGATCAGTTTTGAAACAGCGAAAGAATGTTTATAGTTAATTAGTACAATTTTTGAGCAAATTAAATAATAATTAAGAATCTTTAAATTATTACGCGATTAGATTTAGGGTTCCACAACCAGAACTCTTTTAGTTTGTGACAGCCCTATGACTTCATCAATCTCTGATCTTTTGCAAACACATATTATGTGTTAATACAAAAACGAACCTAAGGGGAAATTGGAAAAAAACTAGGAACCTAATTCTGTGTGAAAAGTAGAGATAAAGTGTGAGCAGCAAAAAGTAACCAACCTAATATAACATAATTAGAATTTGAAAATCACCCAGCTAACATAATTGTATAAACTCTCAACCTAGAAATTATAATTTCTTCGTTCACCCCATCGAGTGAGTAAGTTTTTAAAAATACGAGTAAATGTTTTATATTATATTTTTTATTTAATCACTTTATTCACGAAATACCAGGCTCCTAAGTGGCTTTTAACACGCCACCCTCTAATTTTGCAATGGTAGATTCGAAAAACCTTAATAAGTTTGGCCTAGTAGCTCTTACTAAATATATGCAGCGGAACTTATCACGGGCATGTTTATTTTACACTCGACCGCTACGTATGTTTTTTTTATGTATGTACGTCCACTATTCCAGAACGGCGGCACCGATTCAAATAAAATTTTCTGCATTATATTCAGGAAGTTACTGCAGTGGTCCCATATTATTTTGGCCGAAATTGGTTAACTAAAATACAAGATGGCGCTGATAATAAGACGTACAAAAAAATAAATTTTGTCCTAATTTCTTCAACTTGTGGGGAACTTTTCGAGGTTGTACATAACGAATCTAATATGGCGGACCGAAAATTTTATCTCTAGATTTTTCCAAAATTGTCATAAATGGCCTTTTGAGGGTGTAAATTGCGAATTTAAAATTATATTAAAATAATTGATGTGACGGACACAATATAGTTGATTAAAAATTTTACATACCTCGACCTTGTCCGAAATTGATATAAGGGGGGTTTGAAGTGTAGACTACAAATTAAAAATTATTTTAAAAAAATTCAGTTTGGAGGACCAGAAATTTAACATATCTCGATTTTGTCCGAAATTCGTATAGGGGGCTTTTGAAGGTGTAAATTACGAATTTTAAATTATTTTAAAGAAAGTCAATATGGCATATCCATTATGGCGGACTAAAAATTTTATATCTTGAAGTTCTTTCAATATCGATACTGAGGTGCTTTGGAGGCCTAAATTACGAATCTAAAATTAATTTCTTAAAAGTCGATATCATGAATTTACTATAGCAGACAAAATTTTTGTTTGATACAATTCTATTCAAAACTAGTATTTGAGAAATTCTCAAAATCAAAGAATTTTTAATTGTTCAATTTGGTGTGGTCGACAATTACGAATAAAATGGCTACTTTTTGCGACCTTAGAAACTCAACTGAATTCAAAACTAAAAATCGAAAAATAAAATTTTTGTAAAAAAATTGTACCGACTTCTAAAAAAGCGCTTAAGAGATAAATTAACAATATAAATTTTATACAAAATTGAAATTTTCGCAGTCAGCACAAATTATTTCTAAACGAAATAATTACACGAGATACATACAAATAAAGTATTTATCAATCTTTTAATGTGAATAACATTTTGTCAGGTATTAATTTGGCACTGACTTCAAAAATTTCAAACTCATATAAAAATTGGCATTGTTATTTTTCTCTTTTCATCCGTTTTTTAGAAGTCAGTTTGATGTTTTCTTAAAAAATGTATTGTTAGTCTGATCGAGTGAAGTACCATTTTTTTCAAAAATGCCAGTAAATATATTATTTAATAATTTTTATTTATGTGTTTCATTCACGAAATATAAGCTTCCAAAGTTGCTCTATTTTAGGATTGCGACTTTTGGCGAGTGAACTGGGGAAGACAGAAGGCAAATCAAACATAAATTTTGTACCATTGTGAGGAATGAAAATCGGGCGATAGATTATTTGAATAAGAACAAGTTCACGCTCCTCTCAGTCGAGTGCAACTTCTATAATACGGACTGCGCCAATAAGAACTGGACTGCTTAAATTAGGCTACGAAAATTCATTTAGTAACCAGGCACCACCACAAAATGAAGAATAAGGAAAATGCTTTCGGAGTAATAATGGTTATCGTCATATTCAATTAATAATAAGGTGTATTTCTAATGTACTCCTGTTCACTAAAAATTTTAAAAAATCAAATCTTTTTAGGTTAAATGGATTTATTTGCTATGATCTATAACGTATTAAAGAGCAGAAAAATAGCCGTTTGGATTGTGTCTTCGTTTGTATGGTAATGTATTGTTATGTAATAATAATATGCATTTACTCTGACAACAAAAGTAAAATTGCTTGGAATATTGTAAACATGAATACACAATAAAGAAACAAAAAAAGAAAAACTTAAATATTGAAAATTAGTATTAAAGATAAAGCGATAGAGGGGGATATTGAGATTGCTGACTATATCAAAAAATATTTCATCTAGATGAGAAACTACGGGATCGTTGGACAGAGCAACGGAGGCAAATATATCATCAAATAAAATTATGTCATCAATATTTTGGGACGATGTCATAGAACGAGATATTATTTGGTCTCTTAGTGATACACCTTCGTCTGGTGTTGACGATATTACTTCCTCTATACTCAGAGAATGGAAGGAATTCCTACTTAAGCCTATTACTTTTTAACCGACTTCTAAAAGAAGGAGGTTCTCAATTCGTCGACTATGTATTTTTTTTTTATGTATGTACACCGATTACTCCGGAACGGCTTTACCGATTTGGATGAAATTTTTTACGTTATGTAAAGGAAGTTGCTGCGGTGGTCTCATATTTTTTTGGACGAAATTGGTGCAGTAAAATCCAAGATGGCGCTTACAATATGGCGGCCAAAAAAATTAATTTTGTCTGATTTTCTCCAAAATTGGTATGGAGGAATTTTAGGGGTTGTACCCAATGAATCTGAAATTATTTTTCAAAAATTCAAAATGACGGATCTAATATGGCGGACAAAAAAATTTAATTTAGTCCGATTTTCTCCAACATTGGCATGGGGGAGTTTTCGAGGTGCCACATAACGAATTTAATATTATTTAAAAAAAATTCAATATGGCGGACGAAAAAATCAATTTTGTCCGATATCCTCCAAAATTGGTACAGGGGAGTTTTCGGGATCGCATATGACGAATCTAAAATAAGTTTTAAAAAATTCAATATGGCGGATCCAATATGGCCGACAAAAAAATTAATTTTGTCCGATTTTCTCCAAAATTGGTATGAGAGATTTTTGGGGGTCGCATATGACGAATCTAAAATAATTTTTAAAAAATTCAATTTGGCGGATCCAATATGGCCGCCAAAAAAAATTTTTGTCCGATTTTCTCCAAAATTGGTACGGGGGAGTTTTCGGAGTCGCATTTGACAAATCTAAAATAATTTTTAAAAAATTCAATATAGCGGATCTAATATGGCGGACGAAAAAATCAATTTTGTCCGATTTTCTCCAAAATTGGTATGGGAAAGTTTTCGGGGCCTCACATAAAGAATCAGAAATTATTTTTAAAAAATTCAATATGGCGGATTCAATATGGCGAACAAAAAAAATCAATTTTGTCCGATTTTCACCAAAATTGGTACGGGAGAGTTTTCGGGGTCACACATGACGAATCTAAAATTATTTAAAAATGGCGTATCTAATATGGTGGATAAAAAATTAATTTATTTTCTTTAAATATCGATATTGGAAGGTGTTGGGGCCTATATTATCAATCTAAAATTAATTTGAAATTTAAGATAGTGGATTTTCTATCACAGACTAAATATTCATTTGACCCAATTTGATTGGTAATTGGAAAACTCTAAGAACTAAAGAATTTTTAGTGGTTCATTTTAGGGTGATTTACAACTTTGAATAAAATTTGTACTTTTTTTGCCACTTTGGAGTCATTGCAAAGTACAGTAATTTCGATTAATTTTTAGTTCAAATAATTTATGAATATCATAATGAATTCTAAAACTAAAAATAGAAAAATAAAATTTTTATAAAAAAATTGAACCGACTTCTAAAAGTGCGCTAAAAAGTGAAAAATAACCATAAATTTTTATATGAAATTGAACTTTTTGAAGTCGGCGCCAAATTATTTGTAAATGAAATAAACAACTACTAATATATACAAATTATGGTAAGAAAGCAATTACAAAAAAAGTATTTTAAATCTGTTTATGCAAATCACATTTTGTCAAGTATTAGTTTGGCGCCGACTTCAAAAAGTTCAATTTCATATAAAAATTTATGGTTATTTTTCACTTTTTAGCGCACTTTTAGAAGTCGGTTCAATTTTTTTATAAAAATTTTATTTAATCATTATGTTGTTTTACCAGGCTGTTTTTCTAAAAGTGTAAAGGTTACCAAGGTTGTAAAATTGCACAAAAAAGGTTGTACAGAAGATATTTGTAATTATATGCCTGTTTCGATTTTCTCAGCTCTAGCGAAAATTTTGGAAAAGATAATGTTTAACAAGATTGTGATTTTTCTTATTAAATATTCGTATGATATATTAGCGAAATAGAAACATGACTTTTAGAAGGAAAGATCAACTCCTATATAATCATCTGATTGAAAAAGATAAATATTTGAGTGTCTTTATGAACCTGAGCAAGGTGTTTTATCTTGTAGATTATGAGTTTGTTATTGAAAGTCGATGGCTACGTATTGAGGGGTAAGATTTTTCAGTGGTTGGCAACATATATAGATGCCAGATCACGGATAATAGTTATAAATAACTCGCAGTTTGATCGTGAAGAAACTGTATGTGGAATACTGCGGAGATCCGTTTTAGGTCCTTTACTATTCCTTATATTAGTGATTAGTAATTTTCAGTTGAGAAAAATATTAATTTATCACACTTAAAAACACAAAATATGGAAGATAGATTCGCAGGTTGATAAACGTCAAACAGACGGTTCTCAAAATTCTACAGAGATTGAATTTATGACCTTCACTCCTCGAACCAGTATCTTTGAAAAATCACTGTTAATTAAAGTAAATGTTAGTTCAATGCAACAGGTTATAACAACAAAAGTTGTGGCTATATATTTAGAGAACACGTTAAAATGGGAAACTCATATTGATGAAGTATGCATCATTTTGATACCTTTCTCATTTGCCATATATAAATTGAGAAGCATTTGTAGTTTTAAGGTATTATGTCTTACTACTACCTCAATTTTATAGCCAAGTAAAACGCTGTATTTTGTTTTGGGGTTACTGTGATCAGACTGTTTTGCGTATACAAAAAAAAAAGATAATGAAATACATGTTGGATATACACAGATTGATTTAACGTAATTCTTGTCTAAAAAAGTAAGATTGCTGACAGTTCCTGCAATTTATATCTTGGAAATAGTATTACTTGTAAAGCAAAATTAAAGAAATTTTATTAAAACTGGATATTTTCATTTTTGCAACACCAGGGTACAAAATAATCTTCGTTTCTCACTGATAATTTGGCTATATTTAAAAACAGCCTTAGTTGTACATACGATTATTTTGCTATATATAAGTTATCGAGTTATTTGAAGAACGTTGCCAACATTATGTACTTTAAAGGGAGTTGGATAACTTTTTAACAACAGAATATTATTACTCCGTGTAAGAATATTTAAATGCATATAATGATTAGAAAATTAAATTTATAGGAAAGACTAGAATGTCTCCGTAAGAACCGTTATAATTTCGTCCCGTCCATCTGTCCAACGCTATGTCACAGCTTTATAATCTTCAATTTTATTAACCTGAGCTAACTCTAAAACAAACACCTGAGGTAAAATACAAAAAAAAATGGGGTACATCCCACTGTGTGAAAGGTAAGAAAGAAAAATTTTTGATCACGCCATCAACTTTGAAATCTTTAGTTAGTTCTTCAAAAATACTAATAAATGCTGTTTATTAGTAGTTTTATTTCCGAGATATGAGGCGAAATATGTGGCTTATAAAATGCCCTCCTTTCATTTTTGAAAGGTAAATTTTAAAAATGTAAAAAAAAGACGTTATAGTATCTTTTACTAAATATATTTAACAAAAATTATCACAAATGTGTTACATTCACTAATTTATGAGTGACGGGGTACTGATGGTATTTTACAGTCTGTTATCGAAAATGTCTGCAGGTGTAATATAGATGTTGTTTGACTGTAGATCTTTTACAGTCTGACATCGAAAATATATGCAGGTTTAACATCCTACAGATGTATCTCGGAATTTGGATTATAAAGAGAGAGTTGTTTTCAGTGAATGTTGCTAGACAGCTTAAGTTGTATTTTCAGGAAATAAAATATCTTTCTTTTTCTCTCAACGGCCTGGAGGAAAAAAACAACAACTTATTAAACTAATTCTACGGCCGTAAAGATTTTACTTGTAACTTACTTTTTTTTAATTTCCAAGCTTCTCACTCCTCCGGCATATATATATATATATATATATATATATATATATATATATATATATATATATATATATATATATATTTATATTGCGTTGAATATCCTACTGATACAGTTCTAAATTCAGATTTTGTATAGATAGTTAGTTTTCTGTGAGTGGTGTCCATGGTTCATTACAGCTCCACTGATGACACCATGTTTAATGTACATATTTTTTTGGCAGCTTTAAAGGATTATAATGCAAGAAGAAAAATCGATACTGATTTAATTAACTCTACAATTATAAAGATTTTGTTATATTGTACTTAAAATTTAATTTTTAAGCTTCTCTCTACTCCGGTGCATATATACATGTCGTTTGACTGTTGATATTTTACAGTCTGAGATCGACAATGTCTGCAGGTTTTACATCCTGTACACATGTCACTGAATTTTAATTTCATATAGACAGTTGTTTTCTGCGAATGTTGCTGTCAGTTCGTTACAGTCACTGACAAGACCACTAGATGGTCAGATCGCTTATTGAGGTAGGACCAGAGTTTGATTTTAAGGATTTTTTTTCAGTTACGGTATGAAGGAGAATAGCGGTAACTTATTAGTCCGAGCAGCGTCGAATAGATATTCAAAAATGCAATTTATTATGTGATATCATATTTTTAGCATTTTATCTACAAATTATAGGCCTCTAAAGTTGCGTAGAATTCTCGCCCTATTTTAGAAGGCGTGCTTTTTGATATGTAAGCACGTAGATTCAAAGGACTGGTTCTTCACCAACTATATATTTCATTATTTTTAATCCAGTTTTTTTTTCCAGTACGCTATATTTGATTGGATAGTTTAATATTTACTAAAAATTTTATATAAACTTTGGATTTTTTAAAATTTAATCCCCGCTTGATTTGTTTAAGGTTTAAATCTGAAATTTTACTGAGCTTCCCTTCAGTACAGGTTAGATTTAACAAATTTATGAAATACATAAAAAAACTGTTTAAAATTTAATCTCTGATATTTCAACATGGTTTTCTACAAGAAGCCTATCTTTTCTTTACCAATACGAGCTTTTAATTGACTTAGACAGATGTGAAACGAATTGCAGAAAAAACAAACGACGTAAAAAAACTCTAATATAATGTGTCCTACAAGCACTTGACCAGTTTTTTTACCATTTAATATTTAAATTGAAATTTAAATATTTTGAAGTAAAACTTGTAGTATGTTTATAACAGTGTTAAATGATTTTTAAAGAGAATCGTGCGCCACTGAGTTCTAGACAAGATCCTATCGAAGATTTTTATATTAACACAAATTTTACTCATGCAAAGATGTTTCCACCTGGCTACCCAAACCAAATTATGTTTTATCAGGTTTATTTAACATAAAAAATATTAATTAATTAACATCCTGGTACATCAACCCCTAGTAATGGACCCCACCATTTAACTTATTGGTATAAATTATATGGTGTAATATGAAAAAATCTGTCAGTTCATTACTTGATTTCTTACGTTTAGCTCTGTGTGTTATATGTAAGTGTAAATAATTTTGTTCAGTACTAGTTTTGGTGCAGTTCTTTATTATGTAACAAATTTGTAAATAGTTTATATGGAAATATTCAGTATACTCGTTTTAAGTTAAATTTTTTCAGTCAAAATTTTACTTGCCGCCTTTTTTTTATAAAATCAACAGTATTCTTACATGCGACTACCATGAAAACTTTTCATTTCAACTTACTACATTTTAAAGAAGACGACTTAACAAGTGCAAGTATGACTTGTGCGAGAGTTCCTTACCAACCAAGCTGTATTATGCAGTACACAGAAATATTAAAAAAAAACTAGGTTTGAATATTTTCATAAATAAAACTAGGTGGTTAAACTATTAAGTATTTTACGTTTGTATACTATTTACAAAAAATAGTAGATTATCTTAATTTATTTGAAGTATATGTCGCTCTAGTTTTCCTGTGATTAACAGGTATCTATATAATTTAATACTTTCCAATTGATATTATTAGAGTAACGTAAACATAAGACGATTATAGAAATTTGATAAACACAAAATATAATAATTTAAATGTCCTCTAGCTTTTAATTATAACTCTATTCCGTAATCTTCGAAAATAGACACTTGACTGATCCTAATATAAGTTTTTTCTCCTTTTACGTGACAAAATCTTAAAAAGCCAGAGATTTTCGCTAAGAGTACTGCAAAATACGATAAATTTATATTTTTTTATATTTCATAAATTAAACCTTACTGGGATTGGGAGATGCTTTCTTTACCCACCTACCTTAGAAATATACTTCTTTTTCACCTATTGGCAGTGTATTGCTTTTTTAAGTTCAAACTCTAAATGAGCCCTGTACTTAAGAGACATAAATTAGAGAACAATATTTTTATATTCCTTTCGTTCTTAGTGGAGTTGGTTTTAATTTTTCAAACTTCGTTTTTATGTAACTTTTTTATGTTATTTGCGACATTTAAAGTAAAGTAATTCCTAAGCAAATAAAAAGTTTAATATGATTTTACTCTTAAATGTAACAATAATAGTTGGAAACGGAAAATATTTATCATGCATAATTTTTTCAATGTCTCTATCCTATAAAATCGCTAGGTTTAGTTTAAAAAATTTAGAACATAGCGAAGTGAAAAATTGCTTCACTGGTTGTAGATCAACAACCAACAAATATAGAAGATGCCAAATGAGATTTTGGTAAAACATCTGCAAATTTCTACAGGAACGAACGAACGGATCTATTACCGGATTAATACTGAATTACATGTTCCCATCCGCGAAACACTATGCTATAACACATCCAGACTTTTGCTATCCCCGGCTAATTTTCGGGAATAAATTCCAAATCTAGATTAGCATTTTTTTTATCTTGAATGTTAGAATTGATAAATTAGAATAATGATGGTGAAGCGAACTTTGGCTATAGAATTTTTATTTGAAATACTTTTTGTCTTAAAAATGAGTTCTTTCTAATTTTTGGGTGCTATTTATATAGGTATTAATACATTGACACTACTTTGAGTATAAATCTTTTTGTTTCTTTTTTTAGAAAATGATGTTCCAAATTTTCGTAATTGCTGCGTTTTCAGGTAAGTTGTTGTTTCAAATTATCATATTGTTTCTTAATATATATTTGTGAAGTAGTATAAATGATTTAGTTTTAGAGAACAATCTCCATCTTTATAAAAAATTATCAAATTTTCTTTACTCGGTCCAGAGAGAATACTTTTTATGGCGAAATTTCTAATTAGGATGAGATATTTTCACATTGTTATTTCTTTTACAAAAACATGCTTTATCAAAAACGACTTATTTAATATTTAAATCCCAAAAATTCTATAAAGGATGTTTACTCTTTATAGGCTCTATTCCTGAAATTGAAGGCATTTTTCTCGGTAGAATATTATAAGGACTCGCTCTTTGTAACTGCCTTAATTTAATGACATTCTGTTGAAGAGAATTGATTCAATCTCGCGAGTACAGATATATCCACACTCTCATTAACTTGTTCAGGTGTTAATTCAGAACCTTACTTTCTGTGTGGTTTAACCAAATTTAAAAAGGTGTTTTTTTTGCACTATTTTTATATAAATTATTATCATTAAGATTTTTAACAGACATTAACATAAAGACGAACTTTCATTATTTTATTTTCTTTGGGGTACAATATTTTTTATGCTAAACTTTGTCGTCTTTAATACTATTTTGTTTGGAAAATGTAAAAAAGATGAACGAATAAGAGTGATGATGCTCGGTCATTCGAGGTCGATCGCCTTTGTGAATCCAAGAAGCCTTGTCACCTGACCTCACCTGAATGCTTTGGCTAATACTATTATATTTCCGAAATGTCTCTACTTCCCTTCGTTAAGTGTTAGGTACTTTCTGAGAATATGGCCAACAGTTTCATCCTCCTCTAGAAACAATCTGCTTATTGAGTCGTCCATAATGACAATTCTATGAAGATAACCTCGCAGGTGTGCAAAGTCTCGTCAGCGACTCCACTAAGATTCATAGTTCTTTCCTTTTCAGAGAAAAAGGCTCCCTAGTAAGTTATACACTAGGTCTATTTACATGTCCCATGGCACATTGTCACACTCAGACATTTAAAAAATTTGCTTTTCAGTAACACTTTCGATTTTTTCTTAGTTGAAAATGTATTACTATTTTAATAAAAGAGGTTTCAATCTACATCTGCTCTCAGCGATGAACCTAAATAGGTAATAAATCCCCCTTTTTAGATAAGTGCCTGATAATAGAGCTTGAACAAACTTTCAATAAAATGCAGTTCAGCAGATTTGGATACGTTGGAAAATATCTTTATTTGAAAGTGTATCTGTTGATATATACCTTAGGTTAATACTTTAGATTTGAAACATACTTGGAATAGAAAATTATCAATACTCTACATGTTATCGGGTTTGATTACTACAGTAAAAAACCGTTGAATAAAATTCTAAAATAAATAATTTATTTTTAGCTATTCTTGCATCAGCTAAGATTGAGAAAAAGTCAGTAAGTAACGTAGTTTTGGAACAACAGCCACAGAGCTCTCATATAGAAGAACTGACCAGCGACTATGGCGGCGAATATGAAGGTAATAAAAAGCTGAACTAAGTATCTAAAAACTGACAATCGCTTTGAGCGATCTTTATTATCGATTTTTCTAAAATTTAAAGGAATTTCTTTTTCGATGCTTTTAAACATTTAATACATCGAACATAAATTTTCAAAATTTGTTTTTTTAATCACCATAAGATAGCGCACAATTTTTGTCGAAAGTAAATATAATAAATTTGGTTTGCTGCCATTTCGGGTTCATATGGAATAACAATGTTCTTAAAAAACAAGATATTTAATAATATACCTGCAAGGGAAAATATTTTTAGGCTAGTCTTTCATCATTGTCAAAAGACAACAATTATAAATGCTTCAAGATGTCGTAAAAGCCCAAATATGTATATCTCAGAATGTAATCACTATTTTTTATTTTTGGGTTGCTCGGTAAACGTTCTTTCGTGTGGTTATTGCCTGCTAATAAAATAATTTTTGTCAAAATGTTTAGCAGTTTATTTTTTGAACAGGTACAGAAAATTAATTAAGTAAGAGATGTGTAATATACAATTTTCCCACAGTTGTGTGGAGAAAGTCATTTTCAATATTGGCTGTTCAATATATTATTAATCTATGTTGTTGTAGATTAATACTTTTAGAAAATATAGCAAGTTATCGATCTGTGTACATTTTGGCAAAAAACATTACTATCTTCACTGGATGCTTATTTACTATTCTAATAAACTTCGTCCTCTAAATTTTCTCTTTTATGTCTTTAAATCTCGAATTATTCAGATTTAGCAGAAATGTTGACACATCAAAAATAGTTCCATGAAATATATTTTAGTGTTGTAGTCATTACCTCCATTTACACCAACGCCCCAAATTTTGGTAAGAAATGAAAAATGAAAAATGAGTTCAAATTGAACCTACAACCTACAAGACTAGTTTTATTTCTATTATTAGAATAATTTAGTAATCGAAAATATATCTCAAGTAATTATTTTCGAGACAATAAAACAATTTTCTAGTAATAAATTATTTGTGACGCTCGTTGTAGGCAGTATTGTCAATTTTGAACGCCCAGTTTCTTTTAGTTGAACAAAACGATACATATGTATGATATGATAACACAACTACACAAATTATTGTGAGAGTTCATTCGCAAGGTTATTATTAAATTAATTAAATTTTTCCTTACCCTAGTAAGAAATTACGCACCAATTTATCTATCTGGGACCTATTATTATAATGATATCTACATTTTTACCAAGGTTGTTATTAAATATAGGTGCCCTTCTTTTTTATCTATCTTATTTCCACTACACTATCACGATCATTATGATTTTTTTTAATAAATAGTACTTATTTTATTATTTGATATGTAGGGGACTATTTTCTCTCAATCTGAAATCGACAATAAAGAAAAATAACACTGTTAAAATACACTTTTAATGATAATCCGAAAATTAAAACTGTAAGTAATATGAAAAAGTCAGCCGTATTAAACACACGATATTGTGCTATGCAATTCGTTTAACATATCCTCCTCATTCAGAGCATGTCATGAAAATGCCGTAAATCGCAATTAGAAAAGTTGCGACAAATATCACATAATTCACAGATATGTGTGCGATGGATATCTTTTGGAAAAAAAAAGCAAGGAAAGAAAGACATTGGAAAAAATTGTTGTAATATCAGGTTTTTAATTGTGTTTAAAAATAGCAATAGAAGATAACTAATTGCATATCACCGTTTGTATTACTTTTTCTTTATTCCAAATTAAGATTTTGTAATATATATTTCCGAATATACCAATTAAAATTAAATATGTTTTCCAAAATTTTACTTTTTACATTATTTCCATAATAGAGCCGTATTTTCGTGAAATCTTTTCCCGTCTTCCATAAACGGAATTCACCCATTAGAATCACTTATTCAGAAACTCGTCATATCATCGATATCCAAAAATCTATTCCACATACTTAAAATAACGGATTGGTTTACCTGAAGTTTGGTTACAATTTATCTTTGGGAACACCTTTTTGATCCATATAATTACTACAGATGCTCGAAAACTATTCAGATACCTTCTTTGCATCCTCTTTCTTGATTCACATTAAAGATTCGGTAGCGTAGTCCAGACTTAAAAATATAATATAGAAGCTGTATTTGCTACTGATTTATTTTTGGCTTTAAAAAGAGTAGTATTCATTTTGTGGAGTATATATGAATTGAATCTAATCATTTACTTTACCGTTTTAAGATATATTATCATATTTTTAAAAGGGAATTAATTATTTAAGCGATCTTTTAACAATCCGGGGAGTTCGATTGGGCAGGTAATAATTCATATGGGCAATATTAAATTTTTTTTTGTGGTAAATAAACTATTTGGGATCGTAAAGTTTAGCTAGTAATGTAAAGCAATCTGGTTCATAATTTAATCCAGTACGAAACTTACTCGAGCTTTAGATTAAATAGATATCCAGTGAAATTATTATTAAAGCTATATGATGAATGAATGGCCATACCGAAAATGTTGAGTGTATTATATAGCATGCTAGCGATTGTTATTTTAATACAAATAAAGGTGTAATTGGAAATTTACAAATTATTTGCTCTTCAGCTGAAGCCTAAGATCGCTCTCCACAAAACAAATTACTTAAGCGATAATCGTTATGATTTTCATGGAAATCTTATAATTAGTTTGGGAGTATCAGAAAGATGCCTTCAAGAAAATTTGGTCTTGCCATCAAATCCACATTAGACACTTGAAATCTTACATGATATTTCTGAAGATTACGCAGCATTTTACTTTGTTCTCTCGAGTAAATACCTAGATTTAACTCGTGGTATAACTCGTGATGAGCATCAAGGTGCTATCTATAGACTCATCTAGCAGGAACACCTGATCCTGATTGTGAGACCCATAAATAAATACCGTAAATTTTATCTTTTATGCTTGGCTGTGTTTGCAATAGAGCAACAACAAAGCTTTTAACTAATATACAAGAGTATTCAACTGGATTTTTATCCATTCAAGTACTACTCACTTCAAGTATATTATTCCCGTTTCCTTTTTTTACTGCTAATACATATTTTATTGCTCAAGATGTCATTGAACATACAATTTGCATTATCATACTGTCCGAAATTAATGCTCCTTTAAATCATAGCCTTTTTAAAATATCATAAGATAGTTATATATCGCCACATAATACTGCACAAATTTTCTATGCATTCGATTTAGTTAAGTAATCATGACACAAAGTAATTTTCTTTCTAGAACTGGTAATATGTAGGGAAAATGTTATGGTCTCGAAAGAAAAAGAAATTTAAATTGTTTACAATAGTAACTTTGTGAAGTTCTGTGTCTTCCAAACTTAACTTTTCATATAGTTGTGTTACAAGTAATTTCTTTTTAGCGCATTTAATTCTACAACAAACTAAAGCTTCAAACAATTTATTAGATACAGTATTTTTTCAACAATCATAAAACTTCCTTTTTTGGTTGTGGCACAGTACAGATAGAAATCTTCCTTATTTTACCACTGTTTGACTATAGAAAGTTGTAAATAAAACATTTTTTTTTCACAAATTGTTTTTTCAGGCTATTCTGATTCTAAATCATATGATGCAGGAAGTAAATACAGTGGGGCTGAGTTGACTAGCCTAGCTCAAAATTCGGCGGTTCAGGCTAAAAATGCTGTACAAAATCAGCACACTGCAGGTAGTCAAGCAGCCTTTGGTATTAAAAGTAGTTTGGCGACAGCAGCATCAGGAGTAAGATCTTTTTTATATTTTATAGTAAAACCACATCTATAAACAAATTCTATAAAGCTACTGGTATTAAAAAATATTGTTCGTCTTTGCTGATTATTGAACTATTTATAACCCAGTAAATGTCACTAAAATAGTTACCTAAATAAATACCCAAACAATTTATTAGAAATATATTTATAAATAGGCTGCCCTTACTGCTCAAGCAGCCTTAGTAGGAAAACAGGCAATTATATACAATATCAGAAGACAGTTGGCCCAAGCTGAATCTCAACTTCAAGCGGAAATTGCTCTTTACTCTCAAGCACAACAAGCCTTTCAACTCGCCGCCCAAGCTGCTGAACAGGCCCAGTCTCAAGCTTCAACTCTTGGAGCAGCATTAGCTTCCATTCAAAGTGAGTAATTATAAAGAGAAAATGGGTTGCCATGTTAAAATTTAAGAAAATATATATACATGGAAATAACGATTATCTAAAATAAGGAAGTTCATATATCCTTCTCGAGACCATATAGTTAAATATTTTATAAGTCAATATATTTCAAAACAATTAAAAATTCCTTTTAAAGAGTGACCACGAAAATAGGTGAAAATTAGTCTATTTCGTGGACATCGTGGAACAAAATGTGTGCTAATTGAAAGTTCATGATAAAATAATTCTTTAGAAAAAGCTTCAAGATGAGCATCTATTTCAATTTTGAGAAATTAATGATCAAAATTGAGTTGCATAATGCGTTTCAGTTGGATAAAAGTTTTGACATTAAAAATCTAATATCTCTAGAATAAAAGAAGATAAACAAGTTCATCTTATCTCATTTTAAAGCTTAGGTCACGTAGAATATCAAAAAAATATCAGTGACATAAGAAGTTGTTAAATTCACCTCTTAAACAAAATAAAACTACCCCTATGCAGTAAAAAAAATTATAAAATATTTTTAAAGAATTGTGTTCATAAGTCATAATTTAAGCTGATGATTAAGTACCAATTATCATATATTTATGATCCGTTCTTATTTCAGGGGGGTGGAGACAATATCTAACAGAAAAAACTTATGAGAGGGTGAAAGTCAATAAAAACGAACCATAAATATATGGTGATTGCCACTTAACGATCAGCTTAAATTATGACTCATGAACACATTTTTTTTTTGATATTTTATAATTTATTTCCATTTTTTTTGCATGGGGTAGTTTTATCCAATCTAAGAAGTGAATTTATTAATTTATTCATGTCAGAGATGTTTTTTTGGTATTATAACTGACCTAAGCCTTAAAATGAGACAAGATATTAAACCTGTTTGTCTTCTTTCATTGTTGAGATATTAGATTTTTACTGCCAAAACTTTTATTCAACTGAAACACTTTATGCAACTCAATTTCATCAACTTTGATAATTAATTTTTCAAAATTAAAATACGTGCTCATTTTTGAACTTTTCTTTGAGCATTATTTGATCATAAACTTTTAATTAGCACACAATTTGGTTTCAAATACGAGGTCTACAAAATCGGCTAAATTTACGGTTACTCTTTACCACAGAAGTGTCTACTCGTGTTTTAAAAAATATCAATAGAACGGTTATTGCCGACTATAACATTATTTTAATATGTTCTATGATTGAGACTCATCGCAAATTAATCTGTTTATTCTTAATAAATACTAATCCTTTTTACCTCTGTAATATAGGTGATACAGTGGAAAAACAAGTTTGATGAAACCTGCTGACATGTAGGAAATTTATTTCATTATTAAGTAGCCAACATCTATACATAAAAGTGCATATTTACATTTCTGAAACAAAATATCGAAGAGTGCCCGATATACAAACATTTTTTATTTTTTTTTAAATTTTTTAAAAATTATTTAGTTCTGTAGATAGATTTTATACAGGGTATTCGGAAAAAGTGGCTCACAGCTGCAACGATGGACCATTTTTTTATCTCCTCTATGATAAGAACTTTGGACAACGTTTTTTACATACCTTAAACTATTGACTAAAAATTAAGTACCCTTTATTCATGTCACTAATCCTAACCGTTTTCCAGAAAACGTCTTTTTATTTACACTGTTAGTCCTTAACTTCTGTAGGGTTGAATATGAAAAAGAGGAATTTGCCCCTGTCACCATAGTTTCAATAAAAAGTTAAACTAACTGCTTAGTTACAAACTTCTTAAGAGGGTTCAATATGGGCTTCGTGAAGTCTGATACACTCGCGGGCACGACGAATTGGGGACTGCTGTACCCGTCACATTAACTCAGCATTGTTCCTTATTTAATCACAATGAAGCGTGATTCTCCGTAGAAGTTCCTCCCTACTATCGATCGGAGTAGAATACACCAAGGTTTTGAGGTGTCCTCACAGGTAAAAATTCAATGGGATTAGGTCACGAATCGAGGAGATCAGGCAATAGGTCCTCCTCTACTTATCCATTCAGTTGTGCCCGCAATACGAATGATCCAATCATTTAATTGCCAATGATCCCTTCCAAGACATTAATTGATTCGATCTGATGTTGAAGATCTGAAACAATAGTTGCATGAGGATTTTCATCAGCCAATACATGTGAGTGGTTTAAATTAATGATACCATTTTTGGTAAACCCTGTTTCAGCCGTGAAGAGAATAGTGCTAATGAAGTTTACATTATTTCGTTGCTAATCCAATAGGCAGTTTGCAAACTGCATTCTACGGGGAAAATCTTCAAGAATCAGTTCATGCACTTTTTTTAAATGATATTGATATAACAGCTGTTCTTGACGAACTTCATGTACTATTGTTTTCGATGTCTTAAACTGCGCTGATAATTTTCGAGTGCTTGTTGAAGGAGTGTTACCTAAAGCATTTAAAATATTTTCCTGCAACTGCGGCGTATGTACTCTTCTTCCCTGACCAGCACCAGTGCTTCCTTTCCTAAAATTTCCTAAAATTATTAAGAAATTTAATAATATTACCTTATTAAATTGAATCGCCTACTATTCTCCCTTGGATGTTGGTGAACTCATTGAAATTTTTTCTGATCTGGGGGAGAACGATAAGGATATCTGTCATGATGTAACCTCCTGGCTCCCAAAGCATTCTAAGAAGCAAGACCATACATCAGATGCATATCTACATACTCAATAAACGTTCATTCCGTATTTCGAATTATTTCACAATTAATTTCTCCACAAATTCCAAAAATCAGTAAATTAATATCTAAATAAAGAATCAATATATCAGTGATGTGAAAGTTGAGAAGTTCTAAAATGCAGGATATTTATTTCTTGCGTACCTAGCAACGTTTGCAACAATATTATTTTGTTTTTCGTGACGATAAAATAAAACGAACCTAGGTCTAACTAAATTCACAGAATTAGACGCTTTTAACTAAAGAGGAAAACTCATCAAAAGGTTAAAGGTTGAACATTTGATAGGAACAAAGATGTATCTTTTATCGAAATACTGGAAATACATGATTGAAATAAAATGACGTTTTTTCGCAAACGATTAAGATTAGCAACATGGATGAAGAAAACTTAATTTTCAGTCAATAGCTATAGGTATGTAAAAAACGTTGTCCAAAGTTCTTATCATACAGGGCGTAAAAATGGGGTCATGAGTGTCATAGCTACTCCGTCCCTGCAGCTGTGAGTAATTCACAATACTTTTTTGGATAGTAATTTGAAGTGTCCTACCTGGTATACATCATATTGAAAAATTATTATCATTTGATATTCATTATAGTCGGTAATTAATTCACTTCATCCATTATTATATTTTTCAGGATTATTAAAAAATTACGCAAATAATGCAAGTAATTTTTCCTCAGGCTTACAGGGATTACATGTACAGAGTGTCCAATTTTCGATGGTTTTACTGGTTGTCTTCGTTATTAGTAAAAACACAAGGATAAAGTTTCTGTGGCACCTTGCTACTTTTTTAAGAAACGAACGATGCCACCAACAGAATTTTAATAAACCTCTTCGTTGTAAGATGCGGAACGATTTTGAAAATTATGCATTCTGGAACACTCCCCGTATTTCAGTTGTCTTGCAACTGATCTCAAAGTTAAAGAAAATAGAACTATTTTGGTTTTTCATGAAGAGATCAATCGTTTTTTTTTTATATGTTTAACTGTTTCGGAGAAATAAATCAAATTTGCCTTTTTTTAAATATATAACACTCTTTATTATTATTATCAGATCCAGTTAATATATTTATATTAATATTTAAAGAAATACAAATGTATTACTTGTTTTAATAGTAGGTTGACGAACACAAAAGCTAAGTATATCTTCGGATTCTTAATATAATTGACTTTCTAACAGCAGACAGTTGTGTATTTCGTTAAACCAAAAAAAATTCCCACAAATATTGTTTAAATTGTTCTCTATTATGCTTTAAACATGTTTCACGTATAATTCTTATTTTCTGCATCCCCACGAGAAGAAGTCTAAAATCGGCAAATCGGGAGATTTGGGTGGCCACCTTATGGGTTTATTTGTCTCAATCTAGTGACCCGAAAAATAGTGTCCACATAGGCCTTTATAATTTGTGTATTGTGAGCGAAAGCTCCGTCTTGTCGCAAGTACAGGCCGTTGAGTAGCATTAAGGTCCCTTCTTCCCATATTTCCAGAACAATGTCTTGCAGAATTTGTAAATATTTATTTGGGGTAAGGCTGCCTTCATATATTTCGTATACGATTTTTGTTCCAAATATAAACATGAAATGTTGAAGCTAAATCTGCCTTTCCCGTGGAAATATTACATTTTGATTTTCCTGAGAACAAAATATAGTATTCTGTCGACTCAATACATTTGCGCTGGTAAAATACCATATAACGGTTGTTTCAAAATCATTTTTTCTCTTATATATTTTGGTAATACCAATTAAAAAAACTCTATTCGGTGCTCTGCGTGTTAAAGATGTAAATTTTGCATCAGGTGATGTTCATATGGTTTAAACTCATGTTTTTTTAAGATTGTTTAAACCCTTCATATAGAATCTAATAAATTGATTTCCATAGAATCGATATATTGATTTCATCAATCACACGATTTCTCTTGTAGATTTTAGACCGTGGTTTAGAAAATAAACCATGTTGAACTAAATTTGATTTTGTCTTCAAGAACATTCCTTTATCTGGCTGTCTTCTCTTTGGATATCTACGAATTATGCGCATTTATAAATTTCAAAAAATTGAAAAGAATACAATAATTCTTAGACCTGTTGAAATATACTTCTAGCATCTTCGGTACCAGCATGTCGAATTTTTCTTCTCAAAGGCTATCGAGCTTACAGTTGTTAAAAAGAAACTAATTAGTCGAAAATTTAAGTACAAAAACATGACGAATATCTAAATATTCTACTAGAAATCCCAGAAAAAAATGAGTTTGATGTTTTGTTTCTTAAAATACCCGTCAAGACCTCCTAACATGATCTGATTATTAAAAAAAAACGTTAAATAACACTAATAATAAATATAGAGTGTTATATGTTTTTGAAAAGCTTGTAGCAAATTAAACCACATTATTCAAAAAATACATAGGGTCTCCCATTAAAAAATAAGGCAAGTTCGATTTAAATCTCCGAAACAGTTGAATCTATAAAGAAACTGACCACACCCCTGAACCTTACATGAAAAATCATAATAATTATATTTTTAACTTTGTGATAAGTAGCAAGAAAACTGGGATACGAGGGGTGCACCAAATTGTATAATTTTCAAAATCCCTCAGTATCTCCAAAGCAAACAAGTTTATGAAAATTCTGTTAGTGGCATTATTCGTTTCTTAAGGGGTCTTTTAGGTTACAATTTATCAAAAAAGAAATTTTTTTATTATTTTTTTTTTAATAGAAAGTAAAGAAATATGATTTTATAATTTTGCACATATATTTATTCGTACTGTTAGTATACAAATTTTTTTTTTGATTTTTTTAAGGATATTTTTACCCATAACAATTTTTTTAAAAAAACATCAAAAAATGATGGCGTACGTGATTCCAGGTGATTGAATCGTCTGAAAAAAAAAAATACCAAATTAATACCAAGTGCCTATGGTCTGTACCGGAATGATTTTTTTTCATCAAAAAATAACAAGATGGCGGCCATTTAAAAAAAATTCATTTTTGAGAGCGAAAAATCGGGTAAAAATCGGAAAATTTGTTACCGATCAAAATGATTCCGGTTCCGACCATGGGCACTTGAACAAAGATTAATTTGGTATTTTTTGTTTTTTTTCTCAGACGATTCAGTAACCTGGAATCACATCCGCGCCCATTTTTTGATTTTTTTTTAATTGTTATGGGTAAAAAAACACATAAAAAAAATCAAAAAAATATATTTTTGTATACTTAAAGTACGAATAAATATATGTGTAAAATTATAAAATGATATCTCTTTTCTTTTTATTAAAAAAAAAATAATAATTTTTTTTTTTGAAAAATTGTAACCTAAAAGACCCCTTAAAAAAATATCAGAAATATCAGCAAAACTTTATCCTATTTTTATCAATAATGTAGTAACCTGTAAAAGCATCGCAAATTGGACACCCTGTATGAAGCATCGAAAACTGGACATCCTGTATATGTCTTTAAGCAGTTAATGGTGTATACCGAAAACAGCTAATATTTTTGTGTCCAGTTACCTAAAGAAAGGGAAAGGAAGAGAGGATAGGGGGGAACGGTTTTAGAAGGCTAATATATTACGCCGCAATTATTTATTTCTTTTTTTTCGCTACCATTGTCATTCTCTTTATGATATCAAGTTAAAGTAAGTTTTACACTATTTTTGCAAATTGTATCTATACACTTATGAAGTTTAAACAAAATCTATGCAATGGTTTTAGTATTATCTGGCAAAATAGTAAAAACACATTTTAACCTTGATGAGCATTACTGAAAGAATTTCGAAAAATGAAGAAATTAATTTCTAGATATTAATATGAGTTATCTTTTGAAACTTAAATCGAACCCATATCTCCATTTCATCAACAGATATCAGTGCATTTATCAAATAATAATTTACCCCTTGTCACCTTTCTGAAGTACGAATTTTGAAAAATTCTTTCTTATTTGTTATCTATATAATGTTACCAATCTTTGCCAAACATTTTATGATTTTATCTTTAATAATTTGGGCTTACGTTGATATGTCGGTCAGTCACTCAAAATAACGTCCCTTATAAGTATGGATGTAGATTTTCTATCTATCGATAAGATCCTTTATTAAATTTTTGTCAATTCCATTATTTTAATTGGAAAAACTTTTAGTACCACTGCTAAAATAAATTAAATATATTCTTTTTTAATAGGTGGTGGACAAGCCGCAACCAAAGCCGCAGAAGCAACTGCAAGTGTAGCTGCTGCTCAGCAAGGAATGATTACCGAAGCAAAACAACGATTGGCTTCATTATACCAGCAATTAGAAGCGGCTGTTGCTGAATTACAAGAAACCGAGTTTGCAGCTTATAATGCTGCTGAAGCTGCCCAGGCTGCTCAGTCCAACGCGGCAGCGGCTGGAGCTGCAGTGGTAGCTAGCTCAGCGAAAGCTCAGCAATCACAACAATTACAGAAGTCTTCTGGTGGTTATCACCATCACTAATTTTTTGTTCTAGTCATCAAATTGTATAAGAGTTTATAAAGTAGAGTCTGTATGCCTGTATATATTTGTTTAAATAAATATATCATATATAATAGTATTATACTTATTATAACTTTACCTAACACCTTCTATTTTTGTAAAGCACGTCAGAAATATTGTAAAGAATATTGATGAAGTAAAAATTTTGTTGAATTTAAAAAAAAAAACAAGATCTCACTTCACATATATAAAATTTGATACTCGAAAGTATTTAATTTATGAATTGATAATCCCCAAGTTTATGACGGTCTCAAAACTCAAGTTGCATTTTAATAAAATTATTCGTGAATAGAATTCCAATAAAATCGATAGCGAACCAACGAAAAGACCCTTTCCCTATTTTAATTTATAAAAAAACTTGAAACCACAAATAACACGTAAATAAATTAACGCAAAATCCAGAGAAATGAAACATCTCGAAATATAAATTGAAAAATACTTACACTACTCACCACTTGTAAGTTAACAGGGCTATAGGTAACTTTCGTAATCATCATTATAACGATGTCTTTATTTCAATAATATATTCATTATAACAGATGGTCATTAATTCGTATACTAAGTAAGCTCTAATGAGGTGTGGCTATAAAATAACTGGAGTATTATTGAAAAACATTTAATTTTAAATTTGTATATATTTAATTAATATTACCTTCAATATGCTACCCTCCTCTATCCCTACAATGCTCCAAGCGAACTTTCCATTGTTCTAAATAGTGCTGGAAACCCTCTTCTCTGAGCTCCTTCATGACGCGTGCCGCGTTTCCTTTTACAGCTTTAATCTGTTCCTTTTAATGCAAATTTGATTTTGGACAACCTATACCAGTCACGTGGTGCAAGCTCAGGCGAAAAAGGCTGATGGTTCAACATTGGGATTATTGTATTTGGCGATAAATGTCTTGAGAGACGACGGTTGTCTTGGTAGCAAACCCATTACTTGTTCTTCCTCAATTCGGGTAGTTTTTTCTTATTCTTTCGTGGAGTGGGGCAACATCCTCAGAGTAGTAATATTGAATAACAACCCAGGAATCATCGCATTAAATCTTGATTTTTTTAACTCTCGGAGAACTTGGGCCCTTTCAGTGTATAAATTGGTGCTTAATATTAGGATCATAATTGAAAACCCAAGATTCGTTACATGTTATCACTCTACCCAACAAGTTTGGGACATTTTCATTGTCGGTTAAAGTGTCAACAAAAATATTTTGGCGAGCTTCTTTTCGTCAGATTGTCAGAATTCTATACACCATATTTTCGTACACAATTTCTGCATGGTAAAATTGTTATATATTATTTGCTGTACGCATTCTAATCAACTTTTTCATTATTTTCATCCGTTTTTGACGTGGAAGAGAGACCCGAGCATGAATTATTTTCAGCGTCTACTCGGTCATCGGAAATGCTTAAACGACTCAAAAACTCATGCACGTGATTAACATTCATTGCCATGTACTCCTTTTAAAAAAAAATAAGTTTCAGTAGCGGTTGCAAATTTCATATGAAATTTCACAATTCGTTGCTCTGTTATTACAACTTTTTTACAATCGAACGCCAGACTGATTTGTTTTCAGACAAGGGAGGCGTCGCATTCCAAAGATAAGGCTTCACACTACATAGGTGTTGATTGCTCGCTTTTGGTGCATGCATGCTTCATCAGTAAAAGAATCAGCCACATTATTTCATAGCCACACCTCGTATATGGGCACTTTTCTTGGAATTAAACCGAATTTATTTATTTTTACATGAAAATTATATTATTTTAAGACTAGTATATTTTTTCAAGAAGAAATAGTTGACCCGTAATTAAATTTTTTAATGAAATAACTAAAACTTACATATATGAAAATAACAATCAGTAATTATGATAATTATTTTATTATTAAAATATTATTAAATCATTATAACTACAGTAAGGGCAATTCAAGAATTATATCACATTTAGTGGAGTAATATAGTACACTGCTAATTTCATTGTACCAATACTTTAACTACTTCTTAAAATATTATCAAAGACATAATTTATTGACCAAATGTGCTTTGCATGAGATATAATAGAATCAGATGTAATATATACTGACTTTTGACATTTCCGACAAATACTAGGTTCGAACGAGATAAATCGGATAAAATGGACCTTCTTGGCAGTTCAATAATTAATGGAGCAGATAGGGTGGCAATATTATCACATAGTAGGTGGGTTCAAATAAATCAAGTTTTTCAGCAAGCAGATTATATCAGTAAAAGGAACTATATAGTTTATCTTACTATTTTTTTAAACCCTTTCTCACATGTCATGTTCGTTTTATTGAAAATTAAGTGGATTTTATAGATTATCTGTAACAAATATTTGTATTTATTAGGTTTGTCAACTCAAAAATAATGCTATGCATTTTGGATACTTGAACTTAAGCATTTCTAGCAAGTACTCTGGGTAAGTTAAAATCAGTTTTTACGCCAAATCTTAATTTCAGTAAAGAGTGGTGATGTGATGAAAGGCGCAAGGAAGGGTGGAAATTATACCTTGTTGCAAATTTGAAGATAGAGGAGGTCATTTAAATCTTAATTCACATTCATTCAAATAACAATGTGTTTTTGGTTCACGATAAAGTACTCTGGGTAAGTTTAAAAGCAATTTTGAATTAATCTTTTTACGCCAAATCTTAATTTCAGTAAAGAGTGGTGATGTGACGAAAGGCGCAAGGAAGGGAGGGAATTATACCTTGTTGCAAATTTGAAGATAGAGGAGGTCATTTAAATCTTAATTCACATTCAATCAAATAGCAATTTGTTTTTGGTTCACGGCAGATAATATTATCCACACTGTAAAAAGGAAATGCATAAATTTCATGAAAATGTGCTGGAAGCAAATTTCACAAATGTTTATTAAATGCATTTAATGTAATGAATTAAATTTAATAACTTACATTAACCTAAATTAATTTGTTCCATTAAATTTAATGTAATCATACATTAAATATTAAGTTTGATCATTACTTTTGAAGGTAACTATGTACATTAAATATACAGCCAGTGTTCATTGGATTTTGAGGTATGTTGTCACATATTTAATGCACCAACATTAATATGAGTTCAAAAAATTCTGAAACTTTCAGGAATAGGTGGACATTTTTCCCATATATAGTGTTCGCTCTCTAGACCAGTCTCGAACTCATTGGTTCCCGTCAGTACGAGACAGACATGTACAACTCACCATAAGAAAATTGAGTCCATTAAGCAGCTGATCATACCAGACAAAAAGTTCAATACAAGTTGCGCCATCTTCCGGAATCTCATGCAATGTATACTGAATAATAGTATAAATTCGTTTAGTATTAAGGTATATGTGAATTAATTTTAATGTACAGAAGTTGAAATATGTTTTCAGTTAATTTATTGAAATTTAAGATACCATTTTATCATATTTAATGCACAACGAACTGATATTTGAATGAATTGCTTTAGATTCAAAATAAATGTAAATTTTTCACGATTTTTGGTACAAAATCAATAAATTTAATGTAGAGTGGACATTAAAGTTGCATTAAATTTAAGGTTATTTTTAACAGTGTATGTAACCTTGAAGATTATTTATATGACAATCAGAATTTGCTGTCGATTCGGGTAATGATAGAGCTTCGATCATAAGATCACAAATACACACATTATGAGCACTTGACTCTCCGACGAAAACACAACGTTCGGGGCGTAAAGCACAAAATTTCCAAAATTCTATCTTATCCTCTGTATTTCTTTACAAAATTTAAAAGATAAGTCTCGTAAATTTCACGTCATGAACTTTTCCTCCATCTATCTTAACAGAAATAAAAGACAAGGTATTTTTTTATCTTCCGGAGGGGATGAAATCGGCCCCTAAAGTTCACCCTCGAAAATGGGATATGATCCGCATTTCTGTGTAGTTTCACCGACATAGTTGCATTCCTGAATATATTGTAAATTACCTTTGTGTATCGATAGTCAATGCGACATGCTTGTAATGCTTCCATAATTTTGTCAAGCTCTACCGTATCAAAGGCCTTATGGAAATCTACAAAAGCCAGAACGAGTGGTAGATTGTATTAGATGGTTTTTTCTATCACCGTTTTGATGCTCTGTAGGGGATCGTTTGTTCCAAACCCAGTACGAAACCCCGCTTTCTCTATTTGTTGGAAGAAATCAAGTTTTTTCTCAAATCGATTAGTTACTATTTTTGTTAGGAGTTTATAAAGGTGACTAAGAAGGCTTATTGGTCTATAGTTTTCCACATCATGGGGATCTCCTTTTTTGTAAAATAAAATTACCTCAGCATTGTGCTATTTTTCGGGTATTGTACTGTCCAAAAGGCACATATTAGAGTGGTCTTTTATTTTTTAAGTAGACAAACACCTCCGATTTTGATTGCATCAGTAACTACACCATCTTCGCTTGGAGATTTGTTATTCTTAGTTTTTTTAGGGCTAGTTTTATTTCGTCTATTGTGATTTCCGGCATTTGTTCTGATCCGTGGTTGACAATGCCCTTTTTCCTTTCACATTTCTGATACTTGATCTTTACTATTCTCTTTGTTTTGGCTACTTTATAGTAATTTGTAAAATTCTTCGACTACTTTAAGGATTTTCTCTCTGTTTGTTGAAAACTGACCATTCTTATCTTTCACTTTGATCATTTGTCTTATTCCAGTTCTTAGTTATCTTCTCAATACTTTCTTGCTTTTATTGTTCTCAATGGTATGTTCGATCTGTTCTTGATTGTATTTTCGAGTGTCTTGTTTAACAGCTTTGGATATTTCTTTATTTATTCTTTGTAGTTCGTCAACTTTAGTGTGCGTTTCGCTTCTCATTCCTCTTCTTATCTACATTAGTTGTTGTATTTTGGATAAGCATCTCTTCTATTTGGATTTTAGGACAAAATTTATTCTGACTTTCTAGTAAGGCAGTTGTTAATTTATTAGTCGTTAGCGTCAGTTTCTGCTTCAGGGCTACTAATTAGGTCGGCAATACACTGCTGAAAATCATCTACATCTGATCGTTTCATCCATGGTCTCCCTTTGTTCTTGTTCTTGATCATCCTATACCTCTCCTTCTTTAAACGTATTTCTGTTTTACTTCGTACCATTCTATGATGGCTATTGGTAGCAAACCTGTTTAATACCGTATGTGGTTCTTGTCGGTGATAATAAAATTCCAGTTAGAATCTGAAATATGTTGGCAAATCTATTTTCGAGGGTGTACTTTGGGAGCAAATTTCACTCCCTTAAAGTTTTTTTCCGTAGATAAGAAAATCCATTTTCACTTATTTCATCGTTGCCTGCAACATATCAAACAATTATTGAAATCGGATGCGTCGAGTTGGGATACCTGCCTTTTTAGTATCCTTGTTATTGTTTTAGAATTTTCTTAATTTTCTTATTTTTTTTTTCTTTTTTAATTGTTGCTTCTAGAACTGGATAGCCTTTTTCAGGTAGTGATCTGGTGAAAGAACGATATGATCCTTTTAATTTTCTAATTTTTCTGACAGATTTTAAAATTATTTGGAATTCAGAAGAAATTCGTTCTATTGTCCATTACACTGGAAGAATATTTAAAATTGTCATTCTGTCAGGATAATTTGCAGAAAAGGAAAAAATTCCTGTCAATGATCATTTGTAGATGAAATATCAGAAAAACTCATCACACACACAATGCATGCCATTAATAAAGTTACTAGTGCCTATATTACCATATCCGTTTGAAGTATTACATAAACTTGATAACTCAGACGCACTAGAATTGAAGTTATTGGCGCTACTATCTGTACTCTCAGATAAATCGCTTCTATATTTATAACAATCCTTACTTCCACTTGAAATTGTTGGAAATTTATATAGTAAACTCTTTGGCATAACTAGCAAGGACTTATTAATATCACCGGGTAAATTATACGTATTAGCATACCTATCAGTTTTCATTTTTTGATCCATTACTTCAATGTTAACAAACAGAGACAAATTACAAAATATGAAACTAATTTGTACAAAAAAAAATTTAGTATACTTTATTTTAAAATGAATTATTAAAAAAACTTGACGTAACAATTTAACTAAGATTCTAGGTCACTTAAGTATAACAAAAATTAACATTGAATAAATAAATAAATTTATCTTTCTATTTCATTTTTTTAGTTTAAGTAAAATGTAAGATTCAGTATTATATTAAATGTAGATATAGAGATGTAGATTTGTAAGTAGTTA
Source organism: Diaprepes abbreviatus (assembly GCA_034092305.1). Taxonomy (NCBI): domain Eukaryota; kingdom Metazoa; phylum Arthropoda; class Insecta; order Coleoptera; family Curculionidae; genus Diaprepes; species Diaprepes abbreviatus. The sequence continues at coordinate 2,449,154 of JASJET010000050.1, forward strand.
TCTAAAAAATGCACAACTATTATTTTAAAAACTAAGCTTCGGAAATAAGAAACTGTATTTAAATAAATAAGCAGTGAAGAAGAGGCATATATGTCAATAAGACAATTCAAATGTGAAGTAAGAACTCAAGTATTTTTTAGAAAATGGCATTTTTTATAATAACACAGGTCGACAAAATTATACCAATTTTCTAAACATATACTATACGGACTATACTTTCCCGCAGGATTTTGATGCCCTAAATCCAAATCCTGAACCCGAATTGCTTCAGCACGTCAGGTCAAAACTTAATATAACATCCCAAAGTATTGCTCTTCCCCTTCAAAATTGCTTTTCAATGGCCCCGATATTTTTTCTCGCCGAGATATCTACGGTCGAAAATATCAAATTTAGTGTTTTCGTCATTATATAAAAATTGAATAGCATTCAACAGACAGACTAACGAAATAAATTTGCTCAAAAACCAAAGCTCCTAAACATAGATAACCTTGGCACAGTGAGAGCTACGTTCCCAATGTAACCAACAAGTGAGTGAAGCGAGTCTGTTGATATTCCCAGGCTCCCAAACCCACATTAACCAGGGCCTAGCGAGACGTATCGACGAAAACAGTCAATCTGATATTTTCAACTTTTCAAATTTAAGTTAAATTATCTCCAAAACCTGACATGCTGAAACAATTTGGGATATAGATTTAGCGCGTCGAGCTTTCGGAAAAGTATAGTCCAATTTCAAGCTAAAAATTGTGTCGGCCTGTATAATTGTCAAAAAATAAATCAATAATTATTTGAGAATGAAATGCAATATTTTTTAAGTAATACGGCAGTACTATATGCTAACTGGTATCATCAATATATAGATTCAACATGTCAATCACGGGTCATAATTGAAAATGTTTAACATAGTTATCAGAATAGAGATGCTATATTATTTTTTTTTACCACAAATTACGAGATTTTCAAAAAAAAAAAATGACACTACATTAGACCAACCAAATATTTTAGCGACCTAAAATGAGAACATTCTTAAAATCTAAATGAAAACTTGTAATCAACAATCAAAGAAATATCGACTTTAAAAATATTGTAAATAAAACACAAAAATTCTGAACTTTTCATATTACTATACACAATCTGTCATCTTGAACATAAAAATATTAAAAATGTATCTCAAAATTCAATACGATGGAGTACAAGTATCCTTGTGTTCTAAATTAACTAGAAATTTTATCGTCGAAAACGATTATTTCTGCGATTAATGCTTAAAATGAGCATTTTAATAATTTTCAGAAGCTAAATATGATTAATCGCCATCTTAAATGCCGAAATTTTCAAAATCTGAATAAAAATTAAAAATCAACAACCTAGAAATCCCTTATAATTAATATTTTGTTTTCATACCGACATATTGGATACGTCACCTTCAAAACTTTTATAAATTTAACTCAAAATTCATTTTCGGTAATTATAAAGATACTTGTATACAAAATTAAATAACAATTTCAGCATTAATAATGATTAGTTCAGCGATTATTGCTAAAAGTAAGCGTTTTTATAATATTTGGACGCCATATTTGATTCGTTATCTAGAATACAAGAATAAATGGATTATTTCTTATTTTATCCATTGGTTCGTTCATTTTCTTGTAGAAATTTGCAGACGTTTCGCCAAAATCTTATTTGATATCTTCAGTGCTTGTTGCTTGTAGATTAACTAGCAAGCACAGAAGATGCCAAATGGAATTTTAGCGAAACGTCTGCAAACTTCTACGAGAAACCAAACGAACGCTCGAATTTATTCCCGAATTAATATTAAAATACACGTCCCCGCCAATGACACACTACGCTATAATAAACATATATATATATATATATATATATATATATATATATATATATATATATATATATATATATATATATATATGTATAAAAAATTTATCTTTCCTTGTGAATATTGATGTTGTTTCTTTAGGACGTCCACCCCAATTCTCTCGCCATACGAGTTTCGATAACCTAATAGTCTTGTCAGTTAAGTTGTAATGAACCAAGAGCAAAGTTCACCGAAAGCTAACTACCTATTTAAAATCCCTATCCATAATGTGTCGGCAGGATGTGACACATACTGGAGGGTTAACTAGTGTAAACCATTAAGAGTGAAAACAACATCCATAAATAGTCAGGAGCGGTAACAAAATCTATTGAAGACTGACTTAGGCTTTGTCCTTAACATTATCTTTCAAAGTAATGTCAAATTCAAGTTTTATGTTCAAACGGAAACCCCCATTTTTATTGCAGAAATGAAAACTTCGGAATATTTCACGATTAACGATATACATATGATAAGATGTCAAGTGTTATATCGAGGCTTTTTTTTCATGTATCAGTGCAAGATCGTCCGATAACTCGGAAACCAAGAACGTTCGAAAAAAATGTTGAATACAAAAAGAGTAGGAATTTAAACAAGACACCATATATTGATGTTAATGTTTATTTTGAGAATAACTCTGGAAGTCATTTCAAGGTCAAGTTGACTTTTTGAATGGGAACCCATATAATATTTATACGGCTGAAAGTGAAATTTTTCATACATTCGATTTCTGCATTGAAACATATAGGTTTCGGCTGAAGACAATCAATTTTAACTTGAAATGATTCCAAGGATCACTCTCAAGGTCTTTGATATTCTCTTTCACCAATTCCTACAAGTTTTGGACTTGATCGCCCTGAGTATTTAAGTTATGGGCTGGTTTTATTCTGATTTATGATATTTATATAGTAGAACAAGAAATTTGTCCTACTTTTCCATTTTGGAAAGAACATTGCGGGCTTCTATTAAAAAAAATCTACATGATCTTTAAAATGATTTTGAAGATCAGCCTCAATATCAAAGTCAAAGTCGCAGTAGGATAGTTCCCTTTGAACCTTACAATTTTTGTCTTAAATAATTTTTTAGAAAATGCAGACCCGAAGAGACATCCTGTACGTCTAGCTTTATTAAAATATATATATATATATATATATATATATATATATATATATATATATATATATATATATATATATGTATATATATATATATATATATATATATATATATATATATATATATATATATATATATAGAGGGTGATACTTCTTTGTATTTCTACGTTTATATATGAATAAAACAAAATTGAATTCACGTTTCACCCTCAATTTAGAGCATTTGCAAAATATATAAAGTAGTATTTTTTGTGAGAATAATCCAAAAACAATTTTATATTTATATCAACACTTAAACGCACAAAATATACAAAGGCAATTTAAAATATACACAGTTTTATACGTTAATTACTATGATTAGAACATAATTCACTAAAACATATTATTGGAAAAAAAAGTTTTAAAGCCTTTGAAATCAAAGCATTTTTCCTCATACATGTGAACATACCTTTAAATTAAGAATACTTTTAAAAATATCTTTATGTCCCGAAATGGTAATTTTTATTTCTCGAAATTTTTTTTGAATTAATTGCGGTAACATTATTTAAGAGGATATCCAATTTTGAATTTTTAAGATGCTGTAATTTTATAAAATGTGTGTAACTGCGTCTTAAATATTCTGTATCAGTTATCATTCATTGTATGGTTTTTTGAGTTCCATTATTTCTTTTATAATCAATTTGTTATAATTTCAATCTTGCTCTATTAATGTTTTTTTATTGAAATCAAAACCACGGCTAATGTTTTGTACATGTTTGGTTAATGTGGTAATGGCATTCTTCGTGAATTTGTTTCCATTTAATCTTTTCAGTAGTTGAGTGGTAATTTCAATATACTTTTAGGGCAGCCGGTGAACATGTAACATTAGAACTATTTATTTTGGAAGTTTTGCTTGTTAAATAAACAAACTAATTTATTTCCAGCCTTATCCCAAATAATCGTATTAATATATAATTTCAATTTTCATTTGCTGGTACAAGCGATATGAAAATTCGATATGTTACTGCTATTTACAATGTTTTTGAAATATAAAACTTGTATATAGTGCAATTAAGATAAATTAAAAAAAAACAGAGGAGAATACCTAAACTAACCTAAATCACGCAAAAAGATTTCAGTCACTTTAGCAAAAATCGTTTTAAATCCTAACAGACTGACTGACTGACTCCGTAGCACTACAACCCAGTGTGGGTCTTGCCTGCCTCGATTATCTGCCTCCAGCTGGAACGGTCTTGTGCTAGCTTCCTCCATTCTTGTTGGTCAACTTCAAGAATAGCTAGATCCTTGTGGATGTTATCTCTCCATCTAAGCCTAGGTCTTCCCAGTGGCCTTTTTCCTTGTGGTGCTTCCTCCCATACCCGTTTCATTAGTCGATCGTTTTGACTCCTTTGTATATGACCTGCCCATCGTAGTCTTCTGAACTTTATTTCTTGAATGATATCAGGGCTTTGATATATTTGTGCAAGGTCTATGTTGCTTCTCATTCTGTGGCGGCCTGTTTCAAGGTCTTGGTATGAGCCATATATTATGTGCAGGATTTTTCTCTCAAACCTTCTTAGCAGCTCCGTATCGTGGACTATCAGGGTCCATATTTCACTGGCGTAGATTGCTACTGGTCGTATTATTCTTCGATAAATTTCGGTTTTTGCCTTTCTAGTGATAAATTTTGACTTCAGCAAGGTTTGTATCGCAAATGTACATTAATTTGCTTGTGTGATGCGCTGTTTAACCTCTTCCTGCATATTATTATTTGCCGTTATCACTGCGCCCAGGTACTTAAAAACTCGCACATGCTCAAAATTATAGTCATCCATGCTGACGTCCTGCCTGATTCTGTCTCGGGCGGGGTTACAGGAGACATGCATGTATTTGGTCTTTCCTTCTATTCCCTATTCTCTGAGCTTCTTTTTCTATCTTTATAAAGTTTTTCTTCACACTGACTGTGCTTTCTCCTATCGCGCCCATATCATTCGCGTAGCCCAAAATAAGTTTAAGGCCACTAGGCCCAAAAACCTCGGCGTCAACTGATACTGTTCTTACGGCTTTCTCCAGTGCAATGTTAAACAGTACTGGTGACAAGGCATCCCCCTGTTTTAATCTTCTGTTGATAGAAAATGTTCTCCTTCAATTTTGATGAAACTTAAATTGAAATAATAGCAGAAAATACGTTCCACATGTTATGTATAGAAAAAATAATTTGAACTGTAAAGGTTTTTAAAAATTTTGTTACCTTTTGTCATATTTATGTTATAATCGCAGGAATTAACATATGAAGATTTGTATAATTTGAAATGTCTTGACAAATTCTTGAAATGACAGGCGTATTTGAAAGTTGATTTATAAAAGTGTTTCAGAATGTCTCAGAAAAAAAGAATAGAAATATAGAGAATAAATTTTGAAATACTCCAAGGGCGAAATATCAATAGATTATATTTATTTCTATATATGAACAAAAATTAGCAAAAATAAAAAAAAAAAATTACATCAAATAAAGGATCCCTAAATCAACACTTTATAATATTTTGCAAATAAAACTGTATTTCTTTCAGTAATAAATTGGTTTAGTTATAAATTTCTTTCCGGGTATAGAATTCGCGATAGGCTTATTATGTATAGACAGAGCTTTTCCCCAAGAGACAGTACATTTTTTTATTCCTAATTGGTTTTCTTTTTTTCTCTAAGCGGATTTTCTACGGGGTTTGTTATCCAATGTATGATATTTTGCTCTATTGGTATATGGAACCTCATTTACATTAGTAGATATAAGTTCGAGCTGTCTGCAAATAAAATCAAGAATCAACTATTTTCGTTCGTTTAGTTTGATTTTTAATTTGCTGATACACTTTTGTAATCTATTGATGGCATTTTGTAGATTATTACTAATTGACTGATTGGGTGACATAGTAGGACAGGGTTGAGGAGCCCTTATACTGAAGCATTAAGACTTATTCTATCACCTGTTATATATATTCTAAGTAAACAAGTTGGTTGCCTTGATTAGGTTTATCAGCCCGTTTTTTGTCCTTTGAGTATAAGTCTTCCGGATTCATCGATCCCTGAAGGTGTCTTCAGTAGATTATTCGAAGATGATGTGTGAGGCCGTCACATTTTCCTCATCACATAGTCTACATGTAAGTTCGATTGTGCCGCAGTGGCTACTTATAAGTCCTATCACCAACCTGACCTGTAGTCTGCTTAGACCCAGAATATCGCGGCGGCAATCATTTGCTATAACTGTGGCTTTCAATGTGGTTCCAGTGAACAGTGTCATCAACAAGAACCGGACCCGAATCACTACCCTATGGTACTCTGGCTATAGTTTTTTTGAAGTTATAATAGGAATCCTTGATTGATTATGAAGCGCCTGATAGCCAGGATACTGTCAGGAAAAAATGTTTTAAATCACAATGCAAACTGTATAAAAAAACTTTATCAGACAATCTCCTTTACATTCAAAAATACCGCAGAGCAAATTGTTGTTTATCCTACGGCATTTTCTGTACATGACAAATATTTTAAATCTAGTTTATTGGCGAATGTTTATGCCTAAACCTAAATTGATTATCTGGCATTAATTTTTACCCTTTGTAATTGTTTGCGTTTCTTAAAGAGTTTGGACATAATAGTCTTTAAATCCAAAAATACCGCAGAGCAAACTGTTGTTTATTCTACTGCATTTTTTTTAGTTTTTAGCCTTTATAATTGTTTCTTAAAGAAGTTGGACATAGTAGTCTGAACGCTACGGCGGCGTTAAGTATGCATTTGATATTTTTAATGTATTTTGAGGTGCTGATTCGATTTTTTTAGTTTAGCCAGCATAAACATGGGTATAAAAAAATACAGCCGTTTTAGTTATTTATCTATACCTTATAATATTTGATAAATCCAGTTCGCAATTTTTTGAATCAAAAATCGAAACCGCAGTGCAATTTAAAAAAAAAAGCGCTCGAGAAGCTCGCTCCCAGTTTAGCCACTGAGAACCGGACTTTTCGAGTGTCACTAAAGACAAAGGTAAAGACCTGAAGGCTTTACAAGGTTTTTTGAGCGAAACGGAGAAAAATTACATCGACGCAGATATATCAGAGATGTCAATTAACACAGAAATACTAAAAGAAGGGATGTCACCGATGTTGAAAAACTGGAAAAGAAAATGTTCAAATCAAAATGCGTACTTCTTCTGTGAAGTAAATAAATTACTGTTTGTATTATTAACTAACTATTGTAGAATTATTGAATAAATTAATAATATGTCAAAGTGATTGACAGTAAATGTAAAGAAAAACGCAACCTACGTGAATATGTACTTAGACATATTAAAATATAATTTTAAAGAGTATATTGTTAACGCACAGCAATACAAAATGCGAAAACAGCACCATCACAAGCTGGGAGAGGCAAAAATGAAAAAATATAGTACGGTAGAAAGAATAATAAATAAACCATAGATATTTGTGCGTCGAGCGAAGGAGAGCCGAATGTGGTCTTATCGGCTACTGAACTAGTGAACGGCTCGAAAGCTGTTTTATAAAATGGCACTACGGTTTCAATTGTTTACTTAAAAATTGCCGTTTTGGGAAAAATTTTATTAAGCTATTGTTGTGAATACACACTTATTTTACGACAAAATATTAAATTTCAGATTTAATATTGTCCCAAAATTCCCTAAACAAAATAATCTAAATAATAAGGCATAGATTGTTAAAACTACAATTCTTCGATTTCGGGGAAACCCAGAGAATAAACGGCACGGCGGCGGTTTGATTCGGTGCTTCCCCGAATTTAGAATGCGACGTCATCACTGCTTTAAAAGCGAAAAGACAGCGGCGTAATTAAGGACATTTCGGGCTGCTCTCTTAGACTCAACTTGTCCTTTTTCCGATTGAGTTTAGCTCTCGGGGGTCACGAGATTGTTCCTTTATTAGGACAAATCGTGGTTCATAAAGTAGGTTGTCTTGGACAACATAAATTCTTCTGACAGTAGAGAACGTGAACGTGTCTTACATTGCTAAAATAGAAATTAAAATGACCGTCGATAAAAAGACGAGGTTAGTGGCGCGTACGAATTCTTACATTCACGGGAGAGGTAAATAATTCGGGATTCGGAGACTAAATTTTGTTTAGTAAGGATCTTGCCAATAAACAAAGCGATCGTACGTTTGGTTTAGGAAGAGTCGGCAGAGCTAAACAACAAAAGATTTCTTGCCAGTCCTGAAGGGTTTAGTAACCCCGAAAAACACGTCCTGATTTTAAACATAATTACCAGAACGTGACCAAGTAGAAATAACCTGATATTGACATTGCGACTAATAGTCAACTTAGTGTTGCCTATAAAGTTATGAATGCCGATCTTGACAAATAAAACCCTAACGTGACAGCGGGGAGTGAAATAAACCCAAACTTGACTTGCGGAAAACAGTACTGAATTCAAAAAAAAATCAATTAAAAGTTGACTAAGAGTCAAGGACGAGTGTTACTTGATAACCTCTTCCTAATTGGCTCATTCCTTAGAAGTGTTCCTTTGATAAAAAAAATAAAATTTAATTAATCTTCATTAACTCTTAAGCTTCACTCGTTCACCTGCTATCCCGGTGTGTCAGCTGAAAGGTGAGGCGGCTAGAGTTTTTATTCTAGTCGGGAGGTTTGGCGGGACTTCAACAACAACCCCTGAAAGATGAAATTTATCCAGTAAACCCGGCAAATGCATAAATAGGTCCATATTCTCGAAGATGGGTACAAAAAAACCGAATAATGGCGAGATGCAGTGACGTCTCGTTAAAATCAAAACCTAGTTAAAAATCACAAAAGGTAGTTGAAAGAGACCCTTGGAGAAAATTAACTAAAATTCGGTAAATTCAAAATTAAATTTACAAGAAAATAAAAACAATCACTCATTACTCCGTTAATACGACACTATCCAGCTTATTACCGTTTTGTTGAATTCAAAAAAATCAAAAGTTTGTCACTGAGCTTTTTGAAACTTGACAAGCACGGGTTCAATTACATATTTATAAACATTTTAATTTCGCCGTAACTAAAAACGCTACAGCATCATTTATGTCGCTAGAGATTAGGAAATTAAATGGTTTTTGGAAAATCATAATCGAGCCGAAATGTGTTTTGCAATTTGAACATAAAAGATATGCATTGACTTTCATTGAATCGAAAAAGTCGTTTTTGATTTTTTTTTCTCAAAAAACTAAAAGTTTTACAGACAATTTTCTGGGACCAAAGTTGTGCGAAATAACATGTTTTATAAGGTACTATTTTTTATTTTTTATATTTCACAAATAATTTTTTTCGCTCTGGTAATGCAAAGAGAGTGTATCCCTCCTCTGCCCTACTCGGTCGAAAGGTCTGTCGGTTCTGCTCTCCGGGCCCTAAATTGCATATATTTTTATGTGTTTTACTTAATTTATTTTAGCTCTATAATGTAAAATCGTATCAATTTTTTAAAGATCATTAGAACGACAAGTACAAAACAATAGGCAAGGTAAACCCGCAATCCTACAATTGCATAATTCACTTGAGCAATTTTTATAATTGCCATTTTTTGGTAAGTCATTCATGTTTATTTTTCTTGGCAGTCAATAATATCTCTGTCAGGAATTCAGAGCTCTTGGAAGGGGGAGTGCCGATCGCAATCATACACATTCCTATACCGTATTCAAGAATTAGAGAGATTAATGAAACTGTTACCGAAACCTCCAACGTATCTGCTCCACTGCCGCAGGTAAATGAGGATTGCCGTAAATCTATTATTTAATTATATTTAAATATTATAAGCTTTTATAAATTTACTGCAACCATAAATTTTCTGATAGTTCAATTTAATTTCTGTCAGATAGCAAAGTACACCTTACAGTGTGTCTTTAGTAATTTATCTCGTATGTCTTCCACCTCTATATTTATTCCAAAATTGTTAAACCAGGGCATTTTTCCTCAACGAAAAATTTATTACGATGAATGTTTATGATGCCTTAAGATATTAATATCTAGATAATATTGTTAAAAGCTTTTTTGAGATGTGTTCCAACATGACAGGAGTTGGAAAATCTACTATGTACTGAATACTGAAGGAAAAAAAAACACTAGAATTGTTTGTACTCCCAAGCCACATTCGATCACAGGCAGACGAAAAACTTCGTTGGAAGAACAGATGAAAACTGCAATAAAAGGAGTTGTACATAAATTTTATTATGAGAAGCAGATCCCATTCGTCGACAAGATTCTAACTAAAATTAATGAAGTTAGGGATTTACCTGAAATTAAAAGAACTGAGCTCTGGAAATTGGTCAAAGAGCTTAATTTTTGCTAGGAAAAACCAGATAGGAAATCTGTTCTTATAAATCGTCCGTAAACTGTCCGTCGGAGAAGGGAAGATCTCTCTCAAGTAAAAGATAGAGTTGCTAGATATAACACAACTTACAAAATTAGTTATTTAACTGAACTTTTGAAAGATATTTTGAATAAAGTTACTGCGGAAAATTGGGAAAAACCCATATAATAAAAGAATAAAAGAAAATGTGGAAACTCGATCTCATGATCGGTGAGATAGAGGAACCAATTATAATTCATTTGAGCAAAGATAGCTTCACTGACTTTGATTACCATTTAGATACGTAATGTGTACTTATATAAACACAATTTATTATTTAAATTTTTGTTTTTGTTGTATTTTATGGTTTAATGTTGTTTATATATATTTTTATTTTAGTGTGTCTTACTCTTTAATTTTATATATATTTAATTCCAATTAGCCCTGATTTTTTATTATTTTATTATTGTATTTGTGTCTTTTTCTTAAGCGTGTAGAATTAACGTCTTTATTTTATTTTTTTGGAGCTATCGGATTTCCATATAATAAAATAAATTAAATTAAGGTGTCAGTGCAACAGAAATAAAAATAAGCAGGTCTAATCTTTAACTGTAACATATAGAAACTAATTACATTTGAATCCCTTTTTAGTGTTTAATTGTAATTCTGCAGATGATTTAGGAAATAAATAAACTGAAACGTCAAATGTTCTAAAAGTGTTTTTAATTCATAATAAAATGACCGATAGCTCCAAAAAAAATTTTTTTTTATATATGTTTCACTTCTTGTATTTTTGACCATGGGTATTTTGTAAGTATTTAAATTAGAACTTTGAATTTTTTGAGAGAATAAGGCTACGTTTTAGTCTGAATGTGCCTAAAACCGTTTCTATGCTAAAATTAAAAATAATAATAATATATTTGTGGTTTGTGTTAAATATGGCAAAATTGTCTATATTTTGTAGTGTGTGTGAATTATTACGATATCATAAGAAATAAAATAATACTATAAGAACTTTTTATTTAAGTTTATTACCGAAATAATATTATATGCCATAAATACTTAGTGATAAAATAAACCTCCTTCCGACGCCAATGACCAGGATTAAAATCCTTTTTAACACTTCACACTTCCAAATATCCAGTATTTTTGATTATAAAATTTCTAAGCCATTTCTATGAAAAATATATGTGTCTAACAGACAAAGACACCGGACTAAAGAACACAGGTAGATTGCGAAGAAAAAAAAAGGGTAAAAAATGATTTATTACCCTCTCTAGTTCTCGAATAAACTATAGTATAAGAGGCAAAATCTGGTCTATTTTCCTGAACTCAAGGCTCTTGGGGGGGGGGGGGTTCCAAAATCGTTCCCCCTTGGATTCGCGCCTGATTTCAGTAATGTATAACCATGTTCCGTTGGACCTAGTATATGGTTTTCACAATTTAAAAAATTCATTTGTTGTCCTTAATATATGCAATTTATCTATTTCCTTTCCGGAGGAACTTCTAAAATTGAAGTTACGTTGGCCAGGTAACATCAATATTTTAATTCATCGCGCCTCCAATATTGTTTTTTTTTTGTAACTTGCAGAAGATGTTTTAGGCTTCCTCGACAAACTTTTCTACTTGTTCTTAAGTAGAAACTTCAAGGAATAAAAATATTTATTTTATGTGTGTAAATAACAATAACTTTTGCAAAACTGGAAAGATATTTTACGCAATTATGCTAGTTTTACTAGTATAATCTGTTCCTGTAATGTAGTACACTGCTAAATGTAAGTAAACTGTAGCTCGATTTTTCGGTTAAAAGATTTATAGGTAATAACTTGTTTTTGCTGCGGCAATGGCTCGAATTCACTGATCCACAAGTTGAATAATTTTAATTAAAACTAGATTGAATATGACTCGCTGAAATTACCTTAAAGTTATCATTTTAGATTTTTTTCCAATAATGAAGCAATAATATTCCAACATAAGTGTCTGATGATAATGTTAGTAATACTTTAGAACCTGCTTTACTTATTGTAGAAATGTGTAGTACTATTTTAAAATTCTTCCTCTTTAATGTATGTCCAGTATAATTCATCTATTTGTAAAACATTTAACCAGTTACCAAACTGCGCTGCATATAATTTCTATGTTTATCCAAATACTATTGCACATTATGCAAATATAACCACGAAGAAAATTCTGCAGTAAAATTTTATTTTTATCTGACCCTCAAAACAATTTTTCGTCTTTTGGAGAAAGTACATTTTCTTCGATTAAATAAATATCTGTTGATTGATTTTTCTATGAGGTAAACCTTCTTAAACATTTTAGATTTTTCAGCGTAAGTGTCAAACACAAAATCAATTATTTGTTCGAAATAGGAAGGACACAGGTGCAAAATACTTTGCAGCATCCGTCAACATTTCAAATTTGTGAATTTCAGTTGCCTATATAGAAGCATAATATCAATAATCAAAGTAAAATCATTCCCTTCTTTCATATCAGAATTGCACTGGTTTGAGTTATCTTTGCTAATTCCTTGACTAGGTAACTTTAACTATTTTTCTTTTTTAATGTATGACTGAATAAAATAACGTTCGAAACTAATTCATAAGAAAAGACCTTTTGGTACAATTCAAAAATCCGTTTCGGTTCATTATAACTAGTTCTGTTAATTTTACATTGTTTATGCAAATACTCACGATATTTGCAATCATAGCGACATTTTCCTTTAGAATTTCTCATTAATGCCTTGTATAAAAAATAATTCATTGATTGTACTTTCAGCTTTACTATATTTTGAACCCTGATAGCCCCATTTCCTGTTTGATTTCTTTTACAGCTCTGATTTTTATCCTATTTTCTTACACTACAAATACAGTTTTAATTACGTTAATATCCTGTTACATCGAACCTGGCTGTTTTCTTTATATAAGTCTATTTACCGTACGTTCTTGTTTTTCTAGATTTCGGTTTAACATCTTGCCTGGAATTATTTTAATTAATTTCTTAAATTCTATTTACATTTTTTTTATTAGGTCATGGGTTCATTCGCTTCTTTTTGCATCGTTCGAAAGTTCTATACCACATCAAGAGTATCCTCTTGGGTCATAATGATGCTGTGCTCAGATTCTGCACTTTATGCTCCGTACTTGCGGAAGGAAATTTGGGCAGGTAGCTTATGCTTTGCTCAAAATGGCCTAAAGTATAGAAGTTTGTTATATCGACTAGGGTTTCTTCCTTTATGGGTTAATGTACGGAATTTTATTTAATTGTACCGTAATTTAATAGTATAATAATTCTTCTAACTTTGATGTGCAATAGGATGATGCTAGTTGTGTTCTGTTCATTTAGAGTTCAGATTGATTTCGAAAGATATGCCGACAAATTGATTTTATTTATTTATTTTTTGTTGGTTAAGAAAGTTATTTGGACGGTTTCATTCGTACTGGAATATTGTACTACGTACAATTGTTGTCAGACTGGTCAACTTCATTATGGGTGATTTTTTCCTTCGTGTTTTTTTTTCTGTTTTTTTTTGTAAGTGAATATTTTACCTGGGAATAAAAAGTCGTTTTCCTCGTCCATTTTGATCTTAAACAGCCGAAGTGTGACTCCGAGATTTTTAATCCAATTTTTAGGATATTAGGCCAAAGTTGTATATTGTTCATTAACTAACCTCTTCTTGGAAGGATTTATTCACATGTAAGTACATACGTGTTGCAGGTTTTTTTTTGCATTCCTATTGTTCCATAAACTCAGTTTTCCCATTGTACCTTTTTGGAAAGTGTTAAGACAACTTTCGAGGATTGAGGGTCCTCAAAACTCATATCGAGACTCTCATTTGATTAGAACTCTTAAGTTTACCGGCCATTTGTAAACCTTAAGGTAACTTAACATTTAAAAAAAAAAAATTTATATAATAATTGCTTTGCAGCTAACTGCTTATTTGATTAATTCAATTATATTCATCTTACTTACGTTTTTATAATTTTTACTAATTGTTTTTTCTTTTAACTTAAATGCGGTAATTTATAAATTTTGATATTTTTCTATTACTTGGATGATGCTTGAGTATGGGACTAAAAATAGTATAGGGTAACCGAGCTAATTTTAACTATGGAAGTGTGATTTTTTGTAATAAATTTGTCAAAATTTTACTTGAGACCCTAAATCTATGTTCTCGTAATCTGTAAAATTTAATTGTATAAATTGATTTGTAATTTATTAAGGGATTTTTGATCGGAGGCTTTATATCGCTAAGAATAATTGTGTATTATTATGAGTATTTTGGTATTTTATTAAATAAATTTACTAATTTTTATGGATAAACTGAATTTTGAGGCTAATTACTGTATTTTTGAAAATTTATTTCTTCTTCTTCTTCTTCAAGTGCCATATCAGGTCCCCCTGACGTTGGCAATTACATTGGCAAATCTTTCACGGTCCTGCGCCAACTGGAACAGTTCCCCCGCGCTACGTATATCTGTCCATTCACGAATATTCCTCAACCAGGAAGCCTGTCTCCTTCCTACCTCTCTACATCCCTCTACTTTATCCATCATGATTAGCTGAAGAATTCTATATCGCTCCCCTCTGAATATATGTCCAAGGTATGAAATTTTTCTACACTTCATAGTGTTTAATCGTAAACGAGTTGTGTCGGCCCTATTGAGTACCATTTCGTTGGTCTGCCTAGCTGTCCAAGGTATTCTCAATATTCGCCGGTGTAACCACATTTCGAGAGCCTCCAACCGATTAATCGTGGCAGCCTTAATTGTCCAGATCTCTGCCCCATATAGCAACACCGGCCAAACGTATGATCTAATCATTCTCTGTCGTAGTTTTAGGTTGAGGTTATCATTGCAGAAAAGTGGTTTTATTTTTTGAAAAGTTGTTCTAGCAGTCTCTATTCTACACCTTATCTCTTTATCTGGGTTTAGATTTTCGGTGATATAACATCCAAGATATTTAAAATGAGTCACCCTGTCTATACTTTTTCCTTCTATTTGTATTGAAGCGTTAAGATGAGGTTGTCTACTAAAGACCATACATTTTGTCTTTTTGATATTCATGTTGAGTCCCATTTCTTGACCCTCAGTGTTAACACAGTTTAATAGATGTTGCAGGTCTTGTAGTTTGTTGCTTAGGATAACAGTGTCGTCAGCATATCGTATTGTATATATATATATATATATATATATATATATATATTCTCCATTGATTTGTACTCCCATTCGTTGTCCTTGAGTAGCCCGTTTAAAGATTTTATCTGAATATATATTAAAAAGCAGTGGAGATAGTATGCAGCCCTGTCTGACGCCTCGCAGAATTTTACTTTCTTCTGTGAGTTTTCCATTTAGCCTTCCTATTGCTTTCTGCCGCCAATATAGATTTTTAATAATTCTCACGTCTCTGCTGTCTACCCCTACGTTATTTAAAATGTCTATGAGTTTTCTGTGCTGTACTCTGTCGAAGGCCTTCTCGTAATCGACAAAACATACGAATACATCCTTGTGTTGGTCCCGGCATTTTTGCAGAAGTATATTTAGAGCAAATAAAGCCTCTCTAGTACCTAGGGCGTTTCTAAATCCAAATTGGGTTTCATCTAAATCTGCTTTGCATTTAGATCTTATCCTGCTGTGGATGATTCTAAGAAAGACTTTCAAAGTGTGGCTCATTAGACTTATTAGTCTGTATTCACTGCATCGCTTTGCTCGCTGTTTTTTGCGATTGGGACGAATACAGACCTCAGCTAATCTTCCGGTATATCTCCAGTCGCGTAAACGGTATTAAACAGTTTGACCAAGATTCCTATATTTTCCTCATGGATCATTTGTAACAGCTCTGTTGGGACGTTATCAGGCTTTCCTGGTTTTTGCAGATCTTATGGCAGATAGAACTTCACTGTTTAGAATTTCCGGTCCCATGTCTATGTTATCGTCTATATTAGCGAGATCATCGGAATTGTGTTCATTTGGTCTGTCATCATCAAATAATTCTTTCACATACTTAACCCATGTTTCAAAAATTTCTTTTTCGTCCAAAATAATTTTACCATCAGGGCCCACAAGGGTATTAGTGGTATTCTTATTATATAGACCTGCTATTTCTCTGACCTTTTTGTACATGTTGAATGTGTCATGTTTCCTTTCTAGATCTTCCATTTCAGTACACTTGTCTCTCATCCAGTTCTCTTTGGCTATCCGAATTTTCTGTTTAATTTCTCTTTGTCTTCTTTTATATTCCACTCGATTTGTTTTCGACTGTCTCCTTTGTTCCATGAGGTCCAATATTTCTGCTGTCATCCATTTCTGTTTTCTCGGTTTGTTCTTCCGTACAGTATTTTCAGTTATTAGTTTGTTGGTTAGTTCCTTAAACGATTTCCAAATTTCTTCTACCTTGTCGTCAGTTCTTGTGTTCTTTATATAGTTGTTCAGATCCTTAGTAAGCAGTTCTTTATCAGTTTCCGCTATCTCAAATTTACTGTACTCGTAATCTGTAAAATTTAATTGTATAAATTGATTTGTAATTTATTAGGGGATTTTTGATCGAAGGCTTTATATCGCTAAGAATAATTGTGTATTATTATGAGTATTTTGGTATTTTATTAAATAAATTTACTAATTTTTATGGGTAGACTGAATTTTGAGGCTAATTACTGTATTTTTGAAAATTTATTTCTTATTCTATTCTTTGATCAGATTTTGTAATTAATGATTAATTTTATATGAGTCAAGTTCATCTGCTTATCTCGACATGATTTATAATTTTACTGGAATGTATAATTGAATTTTCCTTGTATTACTTTAATATTACATTCATCACGTTACAAGCTGGGTAGCGATTCTGTAATTTATTAATATTACACCGAGTGTTTTGAATTTATAACCTCGTTTTGTTTGTTATTTTGCTTTGTGGATTTTGATATCAATGCAGCCCAGCGCGTAATTTTATATTTGACCCAGTTAGTTTTCTTAGATGCTCTGTTTTATTTTAGGGTTCTTATTATTTTTCTTCATTTTCTTTTTCTTCTTCATGTTCTTCATTTTCTTCTTCATGTTCTTTAGTTCATCTTCCTTGGTTCTTGTTTTCCCGTGCGGAGATCAAGATACTTCCCTCAATCACTACTGTAGTCACGACAGCTCAGGATCCGGGAAGAATCACTTTAGAGGAACACAGATAAGCCGACTGTTCATTTGCTTTTAATTTACTTACTTACTTTTTTTTCTTTACCTTGACTACTTATCTATTTATTTAATGAGGTTAGTATATATTTAGAGTCATGATCACATTTACATCAGTAATAATACTTAGAGTTACATTGTATAATAGTCTATTCATTATTTGCCTACATCTTCAGCGTCTTACTTTCTGCTTTTGAATTTTAGTGTTGACATTAAATATTGAATGTTGATTCTTATTTTTTTTTATTAATTTTACTTCTGTTTTTTTTTGTAAGTGGAGACTGCAGGAGAAGTACCGCGACCACCTTAGGCATCTTGCAACTCAACGGGTTTAGAGCTGCTGGCGCCCTGATTCGAACCTCCTCTCCTGAGCAGCTGGTGGTTTGCTCACTGCACCAAACTGCTTTTTCCTGCAGGGCCACTTTGTATTGTAGTACCTTATAATCTATTATAATCTACCCTGTGTTTTTAAACAGAGGAATAGTGTAACAAATTTAAATTCCTTTCTTTGGCAATTTCAATTATTTTATGAACAAATTTACCTTCTTCTTACTTGAGTTTGTTTTCTGAGACGTTTTGAGTTGGCTGAAGCGTTTTAAAATTTGGCAATTTGTTTTTTAGTAGTTCTCCCGATAAACGTCTGGTTTTGTTAAAAAAACATTTCGGTACAGAATTTCTTATTAAGCTGACAGCAATCCGGAAAAATATTTAAAAACTTAGATATTTCGATTATCATGTGATAATAAGAAAGTTCATCTGACTTTAATTTGACCCATCTCTCTCGTATCTTAGTACCTTGCGGCTCATTCTTCACATCCACTTGAGGCAAATGTTAAACTCTCACATTTTTAACACAATATACAGTTTTTTTCACATATCTTAAAGCTTTATTATAAGCGTGTATAATACAATACGGCACAAGGGAAATATTTTAATCGAATCTGCATCGTTGAAATGCGTAGCGACTGATAAGTTCGTACAACATAAGTTCTCGCGCCACCCGACTTATATACTCTACGTGCAAGCTTCTGAAGACGAGCGCTACGTATACGAATTAATTTTACATTTAGAAAACTAAGTATATCTGGAGTGATCAAATATTACAAAGTATAGATAAATAATTCAATAAAAGATAATGCGCTGCTGTGAAAACGCACGAAATACTCATTGATTAATAAAACTAGCTGTAGCTAAATACCAATTTTTTAGCCTAGTAGTATGAAAAAATCGAATAAGTACCTTAAAATACATTAGAAAATATTTTTGATCTCAAAATGCCCCTCCATAGAGCCCGAACTATAGTAGATAATAATCATATTAGTGTATAAGGAGTGGCTACATGTAAACACATCCGTGGTTTCGCCATCATTGTTGTTTTTGCTACCTTCCATAAGTTAGATACATATATGAGTCTGAACGCATTTTTGATGAAATTTGTTAACTGGACCGGCATTTTTCTTCGGCGTTGCCTCTTTTGGATATAAGTTATATTTAATTTTTCTCATAACTTTACCTGTCTTGTGTAATATAATATTTTCTACATATATTATTGGGTTGAAATATATTCTGGAACTGCATAGCAAAAAAATTTCGTTTTTAATCACTACTTCCATCTTCTTTTTTATATGGCGGTACTTACAGAATGGATCTTTTTAATATTTTTGTTGATTTTCATAAGGAAAAGTGCGTACAAGTGTCACTGATTTGCAGCAGGGGCTCTATTACTATTTGTGCGCGCTGATTCCAATAATCATTTGTTATTATTTTTAAGTGTGTTTTCTATGGTTTTCGTACTTTACTTTATCGTCTAGTTTTCTATTAATGTGTCCATGTATTATTTTTGTTTTGAAACATCTTGAAAACATAATTTATTAAAGATACTGTTCTGTACTCACTGCAGCTTTTAACGTTTGTGGTTTTCAGGACAGCGCGAAAGGTAGCCATTATCCAGCAGAATATCCAAGGAATCGTCATTCATACATTTAAAAAATTTCATCTGGGTATGATCAAGACCTGCTGCTCCTCTATTTTTGTTGTTTATAAGACTGTTTTTATTTCTCCTTTCTCTTTACCTTAAAATAAGAATATGCAAATGTTAAAAGAAATAATTTAAAAATAAAACACCTACTTCTTTTTCTATATTTTCTTAATCAGAAACCCACCTCCAGATTTTTTTCTTTTAAACTGAAGCTTTCAATTTAAGTGAGATTTTTAATATAAAATTTATCGTCACTTTAATCTTCTTGTATACAGGGTTTCTTAGTTTAACTAGAAAGTAAAAAAAAACGTTTTATTCTATAAAATAATAAAATTATATCAAAATGAGCCGCTTAAGAAACCCCTGCAAATTATGTTCTTTATAAGCCTGTTTCTATTTATAACTTTTTCATGCATCAGCTGATTTCAAGAGTTTTTGAGGCCATGGGCGAAAGACGACTTTTTCACTAGGGTCTTAATTGTTTTGTACTTTTGGTATTTTTGACATTATAGAGATACCGACACACTGACGGATTATTTATTTTATTCCTTTAAACAAAAGATTAAGTAACGTTAAAGTTACTTCAAAAAAAAAAAGATCAAGAAGAATTAATATTTCAGTTCGTCTGTTACCTAAGCAACGTTTGTGGTGGGTCGACCCTCCTCCTGGAAATTTGTTTTTAATAAATGAACAAAATTATGATTCTGAGAAATATGTGTTTAGCGAATGAATAAAGCCCCATTTAAAGATTTGCTTAGAAGAATTGAAATTAAAGTATTCAGGCCGAATTGCCAAGCAATTTCAGTTTGAAATAGGCCTCGAATATCTTGCAAAGTCGGTAATATTCATTTTCGGTTGGTCATTCAACTATATCAGATATAATACCGGAAGTTATCATCGAGACGAAAGATGAATTTGTGTCCTGTGACGTCTTGATCTGCATTGTATTTGTATTATAACCAACCTGGTTACTTAAATCAGTTTATTGTTAATTCATACTTAAATATTTAAATAATGGCTGGCCCGAACACCAACTATTATACATTTTTGAAATCAGGTGAAAAGAGCTTCCATTTCAGTAGATGATATATAGGTTGTCCCATTTAAAGAAATAAAATTGCTTTTGCTGTTCAACTTTACGATGTGTCTTGTTTTACAAATTAAGATAATATCGAAGAAATACAACATCTTTCCTATTTAAAAATTTTATATCGTTTATAATACATATGGTGTTAAATATAGAAAAACCCTGTATATCCCGTTGACCCTACTATGAAATATATACTAAGTGATTTCTCAAGTATTTGTATATTGTGATATTGTTAATTTAAGTAAAATAATATATGTTTTCTTCTTCTCCTTCTTGTGCTTCAAAATTTGAATTTATTATTGTTTGTTTCAATTTTCTCAGCCTACTTTTATTTTCAACTTTTGAAAAGTCAACTTCAATCAGTCTGGAAAAAAAGTTTTAAATTAGTAGCCAAACTAAATATGCATATGAGATAAAAATATATTCATATTTTATATAGCTATCTTTATTTGACGTAACCATAGACAAACGTTTGACATAACTATTCACATTCAGTTTTTTCACCGCGACATCAAAAAGTATTTCTGAGTCAGGGTTTTGGCCTGACTCTGCAATTACCTCAGTTATATCAATATCTCCCTACAAAATTAAATACCCTCATATTTTTATTAAGATAGTATGTATGTAATTTAAATATTTTTAAAGTTTCTGATGTAACAGTACTATATCAAATTGTTTTGACAGGATTGGTACTCAGAAATTAGTTAATTATTTGTTTACCAAATTACATGAATTTGTGTATTTATCGTCTTTTAAAAACATTTATCCCCTAATTCATTAACATGATTTAACTCTAAAACCGGTTTAAATTGACAGTAGAGAATTTAAATTAACAGGATAACAACACGTCAACCGAGTTCTGAACTTTTAAAATATAATTAAAACAATATCATAAGAAAAACAAAACTGGTCATCTAGTAAATCGAATTTTAAAGGCAACTAGATCGGGTTTAAGTCTTAAACCTTCTTAGTGAATCTGTCTATTAGTTTTTAAAACACCACAGACAGAGTGTATTCATATAATTCTACTGTACCTGTTTTTAGAGAAACTACTGTTTCATTTATTAAATTGGAATCCTAACATATGGATTTTGCTTCTCACATCTTCCCTATTTAGTTTTAGTAATTTTATTTTTATTGTATTTAAAACTTATTTACTTTATTTCTATATCTGGAACTTAAATAGAGTCGGCTTTCATACAACTCTATAAGGGCTAGCACAAACTCCTTACCCTAAACAAAACGCCCTTTTCTTACCATTGCAAAAATGTTTAAAATATGATTTTTACAATGGCACAAATATATAAAATCATATTAAATAATTTTTTTTTTAAATATTTAATCGACTTCTAAAAGTGAGCTAAAAAGTGAAAAATAACTATAAATTTTCATATGAAATTGAAATTTTTGAAGTCTTGTCGACAAACTAATATGTGACAAAATGGGATTCGCATAAACGGATTAAAAATACTTTATTTGTAATTGCTTTCTTATCATAATTTATATATATTTTATTTAGAAATAATTTGACGCCGACTTCAAAAATTTCAATTTCATATAAAAATTATAGTTATTTTTCACTTTTTAGCGCACTTTTAGAAGTCGGTTCAATTTTTTTAAAAAAATTTTATATTTCGAATTTTAGTTTTCAATTCATTATTATACTGATTATAGGCAAAAACGAAATATGTAGAATCTTTAATCCTCCATTTTCTATCCGCTATATTTAATTTTCTTTCAATAATTTCAGATTCGTAATGTGCGATCCCAAAACTTCTTATATCAGTTTTGAAAAAAATCGAACAAAATTAATTTTTTCGACCGCCATATTAGATCCGTCATATTGAATTTTTTAAGAATAATTTTGCATTCGTTGTGTGTGATCCCGAGAAATCTCCTATACTAATTTTGGAGAAAATCGGACAAAATTGATTTGTTCTTCTACCATATTGGAACAGACATATTGAATTTTTTAAAAATAATTTAATATTCGTTATGTGTGACCCCGAAAATTCCCCTGTTCGAATTCTGGGAAAAATCGGACAAAATTGTCTATTTTGGCTACCATGTTGGCTCCGCCATATTGAATTTTTTTAAAATATTTTGGATTCGTTATGTGCGACCCCGAAACTCCTCCACATCAATTTTGGAGAAAATCAGACAAAATTAAATTTCTTTTTCCGTCATATTGAATTTTTAAAAAATAATTTCAGATTCGTTGTGTATGACCCCGAAAATTCCCCCATACCAATTTTGAAGAAAATCGGATAAAATTTTTTTGGATGCCATATTGTCAGGATTTTACTGCAGCAATTTCGTCTAAAAAAATATGGGACAACCGCAGAAACTTCCTGAACATAACATAAAGAATTTCATTCAAACCGGTGCCGCTGTTCCGGTGTAATCGGTGTACATACGTAAAAAAATACATAGTCGACGAATTGATGTGAACCTCTTTCTTTTAGAAGTCGGTTAAAAAGCGAGGTTAATGGCGATATCAAGTCGAGGAGCTGATTTTTTAGGATTTTTTTCCAAAAAAGCATCACCCCAAATTCTTCACCTTCAGTAGTGACGCAGAAATATGAATAAAGAAAATCGCGGATTTTTAACCCTGGGTTTTCACCCACTCGGGTAGGGCACTCATTAGTGAGTATAGGCCTTAAGAAGTATGTTTGCTAACATACGTTGACCAACTAACTAAAACCATTTATAGATAAATGAGTAAAAACTTTTAAATCCAAACATTAAAATACTTAAAAATATCAGTTAACACAAACTTCTAATACCAATAAACTGTGATTAAAAACGCCTTTTATAGATCGAACGTGCTTTGTGTATAACGGCACAAGTCCTAATTTATAGCCACTTTTGACACTTTGGACAAATAACTTGTTCGGGATGAGAGATATCGAAGGAAATGGACCTTCTTGGCATTAAAATAATTAATGGGACAGATAGGCTGGCAGCAATATCTTATATATTAATATAAGGCCAAATGTTTCCAGTTTCGTACAATGCATTTACTAGACAAGAATTAATGACCTAACAGCTATGCGTTATATGCTTCTTGGTTTTCCGACAACTGGTCACATTAGATCCTAACATTTACCCACCTATAACCGGAATTTAATAAATTATTTTTATCGTTCTTTCACATTCTTGTTTTACCAGGTTGCATTTAATTTTTCTTAATGGTATTTGGTTACATGTTAGGATTACTTTAGATAGGCGAAAAGATCAAAAGGGCTTTTTTGTAATACAGTGAACTCTCTCTTGAATGGACAGCACTTGTGTAGCATAAAGTGTCCTTTGAATGGAGGTGTCCGTTGAATGGAGAAAATAAAATAAACTTCAAATATTTAAACATGTATATTACGTATATGTAGTCAATGTTTAAATGTTAGTTAGCAAAAACACAAGTTTTTAATACTAAATATGTATATAACCTATAAATATGTAATTAAAATATGCACATAAATCATTTGTTATTTAAAAAAAAACTTTCAAGGGTGGTTTGCTTAAGGCCATTTAATTTATTTTTAACAATTTGGGTTTCTACTGAACTTACAGCTTGGGAGATTTGTTGTGCAATGTTAGAATTTCCCTGTAATACAAAAAATGTTTCAATGTCTTTTTGTTGGCTTCATTAATGTCTTTTATATTCGAAGTATTCGTTTCTTCGTCGTCACTTTCACTTTCAGATAATGTTTCAACAACCTGATTCACCTGAAACTCACGTACACACTCTTGAATACTTAAATCGGGATTTTCAGTCAACAAAGTTCCATCAATTTCCGTATAACTTAATAAATCAATGGAAAAGTGTTTGTTTTTTTTTCCATAATTCAGAAAGTGGCAGATCGTCCTCGGAATCTTCTTCAGGCTCAACGTTGTCCTGTGTACCGAATCCAGCTTTAAGAAAGCAATTGTTGATAGTTTTCGGTTGTACTTCCTTCCATGCAGTTACAGTCCAAATCAAGGCATTGGTAACGTTAATAGACTTCTCAAGTTCCCCTATAGAATCAGACTCTTCTATCGACGATAGCAGTCTTCGGATCAATAACTTTCTGTAGTAGCTTTTGAAACATTTTATAATCCCCTGATCGAGGGGCTGGCATTCAGATGTAGTATTAGGCGGCAGAAATATCAATTTAACATTACATAATACAAGTTGTGGATGAGACGCAGCATTGTCTAGGAACAAAAGTACTTTTCGATTTTCTCTCTGCATTTTTCTGTCAAATTTATTTAGCCAATCTGTCATGATTTCTCTTGTCATCCATGACTTCTTATTGTAATACCATTCGATAGGTAATTTTTCTACATAGGAGTTCTTGAAACAACGAGGATTCTTGCTTTTTCCAATTACCAGTGGCTTTTCTTTGTTTCCAATCATATTGGTGCAAAACAGAATTGTGAGTCTGTCTTTGGAAGCCTTACCTCCAGTGCATTTTTCTCCTCTCAGAGCATATGTTTTGTTAGGCAAGGCACGAAAAAATAGTCCCGTCTCATCTGCGTTAAAAATATCACGAGGAGAGTATTCTTTCATTATAGTGAGCAGTTTTTTCTTCCAGTCAGCAACCACTGATAAATCTACAGCCGCTGCTTCGCCACATATAGATTTGAAGGAAATATTGTGCCGCTTACAAAACTTCTCGAGCCATCCGCTGGAAGCCTTCATGTCAAAATTTAGTTCCGTTGCAACTTCTAATGCTTTTTCTTGAATAATTTTACCAGAAACAGGAATGTTTTTAGAACGCACTTTACAAAACCAATCGAAAACAATTTGATCTAATGCAGCACCCTCAGTTTTCAAAAATTTCCTTTTCTTTTCGGTGTTTCCGCTCTCAGAAAACTGCTTAATTATATCACTCTTACGTTTTAAAATTTCACTAGCTTGACTTTTTCCAATTCCAAATTTTTCTGCTAACTGTCTAACACTTAAATTATTCGTATCCGCATAATGGATTACATCGACTTTTTCTGCCAAACTTAAAAACTTTCTTTTGTTGGTAGCCATGTTATTCGCGTCACAAAACGTTTATGCAACTAAAATGATATTATCCTTTCCGCAGCAGTTTTAACAATACGTACATAATAAAGTAAAATGTGCTTAATAGAATTCACGTGCACCAATAAAATTCCTTGGAAAACCCTAAAACCCTAATTACCTACCAATATACCTGGCTGCCGCCTATTTTGTGGGTATTTACGCAAATAAAATGTGTCTTTAATAAAATTTAAAATTTAGGCAAATATTGAAAGGAAAATAGTAAAATATTTGTCCGTTAGAATTATTTTTTATAAATAATTTACTGTCCGTGTCCGTTGTTGAGAGCGTCCATTGGAGGGAGGTTTAAAAGTACAGACTGGTATATACGAATGGTTTTTGTCTCAAAAATTGCCCATATAGAAGAGGTGTCCATTGAATAGAGGTGTCCGTTAAGAGAGAGTTCACTATGTATATTGATATTAAAATACATACAATGTAAGTAATAATTTTGCGATCGTGTTTTTCCTCTAAAATATCCCAGATATTCTTTTTTGAATATAAAGGCTACAAGTTTTCTCAAAATGAATTAAAGCCGTGTTATTTAAAAAATTATCATTTTTTACATTTTTACATATTTTATTTTGTGTTAACAAAAGTTATATCAAAAATATTTTAAATACTAAATGAAAAAATAAGAGGTACACCTAGACATGGTTTTCAAAAAATTGAAATTCCGTGGTGTTGAATTATTTAGATTTTAATATTATTTTTTAAAATGATATACCGAGATTGTCACGGTTAAAATTTCATCTTAAATTTACTATGGTTAATTTGGTTAATTTTACCTTCTTTTTGCTAACATTCATGGTTTGGGCAGCACTATATCATTGTCATTAAGCATTTCTCATTTCTTTTTCGTCTAACAGCTTAATATTCGTTGTATTTTTGGGTCCTATTGCTTTTCGAACCATTCCAAATTTCACTGCCTTGCAAATTTTATTCCCAACTCAATTATTTTCTTTATCATTCAATAATTTGCCTATAAGAAATACAGCCGTAATTTAATTCTATTCCTAACTTGATTTTTAAGGGGCTGCTCTGCAGGATAGGCCGCTTGTTGAGTGCGGGTCGGCGACTTGGCGCGAAACTGGTTCGGCGGTTCACGTTCGATAAGTAAAGAATAGTTCTGCATAGTACTGGTGGAGATAGAAGTCTTCCAGTACAGTAGACCTTCAGTCGCTTTACTTCTATTGCTTGGTTACCACATCTATCTTTTTTCCCTTTTCCTTTTCTTTTCAGTCAATTATCCCGGCGGTACCCTCTGTTTTCTGTATCATTTCTTTATATCTTCGTTTTTCTTGTAACTTACCAGATTGTTCACCTTATGTGCGTTTATATTATCTTATTTTCTTGTCGCGGAATTTTTCCTGCTCTACAGGATGGGCATTTTATTGAGTATGGGTCGCCGACTTAAAAATCAAGTTAGGAATGGAATTAAATTACGGCTGTATTTCTGATAGGTAAATTACTGAATGATGATAATGAAATTTGCAACGCAGTGAAATTTGGAATGGTTCGAAAAGCAATAGGACCCAAAAATGCATCGAATAATAGGCTCTTATACGAAGGAGAAATGATAAGTGCTTGATAACAATGATATAGTGCTGCTGAAACCGTGAATATTTGCAAAAAAGAAGGTAAAATTAACCAAATTAACCATAGTAAATTTAAAATAAAATTATAACCGTGACAAGATGAATCTGATGAATTTATTTTCAGTGGTCAATAATAAAATTTTTCAATTAAATATATGTAGAAAACATATTTTCAATAATATATTACAATCTATAGATTTGTAGGATGTCGATAGACCTTCTTTATAAATCTTGGACTTTATTCAGATTTTTTTTACGACAAATGTATTATAGATATTCTGAAATGCGTTTCATGCGTTTTATTTTAACATTATTTTTAGGGTTGCTACAAAGTTTTCTTATTGGAGATCTAATAAAAAGGTCTTTGTTAATCTAGGTCTCATTTAAACGCGGATTTTTTTAAATATAGAAAAGTATTTTCTGCTTCTGTTCCAGGCGCAATTTTACGCGGTGTTACTGTGCTCTCCAGAAATTCCTTCACATTGAGAAAAGTAAGTAATTTCACATTAGTGATGGTATTGAGCTCTCCCATGCATGCTGCATGATACATTAATATTAAATTCAGTTCAGGAATCACTAAAGCCAAAATCACACAAAATATATAATAGTTTTGATGGGAGGATTTTGATGTAGAACAGTATAATTTCTAAAAAAAATAATTTTAAATTTATTAAAGACAATGGTAGTTACGAAAATATGTTTTTTGTTAGTAAGCCTATAGCTGCCATAAACTGTCAAAATACAAGAAATGTCATTTTTTACTTCTTACTATTTAGAAAACCGTTTAATTTACCCTGTAAGAAAAAACTTCACATTAATTTGAAGGTAATGTGCTGGAAGAAAATTCATAAACCGTTTATAGAATGCATTTAATGTTAATGCATTAAATTTAATAATTTTTACATTACTACTATAATTATATATTAAATTTGGTATATTTTCAGTTACTTTATTGAAATTTAAGATAACATTCAATTAAACTTAATGCATAAAGATTTAATTTCAATGTAAACTTCACGATTTAAGGTACAAAATTATTAAATTGAAATAATAAATGTCTATTAAATTTAAGTTTATTTTTAACAGTGTCAGTAAAAGAATGGCCTTTATATTAAAACTATTGAAATAAACCTAAAATTTGAGTCTTTATCTTCTTTACATATATCTTGTTTACAAGTAAAAAGAAAATGCACTTTATTGTACTATTTAAGACAGAATAACACAAGTTTTAACAAGTCTAATTAGGTTTAGCTAATAGAACCAAGTTATTATACGGAAAATGTGCCTTAACTTGGTTCATGTAATTGATAGGTTACGAATTTGGACCAGTGCTTCCATTCCAAGAAAAAACAAGTCCAGTATTCTCCTCCTTCAGTTGTTCCTAATATTATAATCTTATATTAATAATTAAAAAATATATCAGATTTATTAGAAAATTGTTTATCATGAATTAGGTAACATAAAAATCAATAAGTAAATAATGTTATCATTATGGCTGGAGAAATTTTACCAATTTATAAATATCGGCAACCAATTTTGACAACAGTTGCAAATCGTCAAGCTCAGTCATTTGTAGTTCCTATTTTTTTGGAGAGAACAGAGTCCCGATATTGATTTTTGAAGTTATAGCTCTTGGTATCCATTTGTGAATTTTATTTTAAGTTCTTCATTTGCTATGAGTCCTACTAATTCAGAAATGAATTTGTTTGTTCAAATTGAGAATATTCTGGAACCACTCCGTGATATTAGCATGAAGAACTCCCAACTGTAAGTAAATTTTCTCTTTATGCAGACACTGTCGTTAAAATTGAAAAACGGTTATGGCATTTTGGGTATTAATTTGTTTCACTTCATCACCTGCAATTGTAAAATTACCTCATTAAATATTTGATACAGTTCTATTTATGAATATAATCAAGTAGGCGCTCAGTTCTTTGTCTAAGTTTTTAAGGAGATGTAGTAGTGAGTGAAACAGACTACAAAAACAATTAAGACAAATAACTTTAGAAAATCAATGAATTTCTTTGTTAAGTAGTAAGCGATTAAAATGTACATCATTTTCGCTATATAGCTAACAAAATAATCGGTAACGTAATGAATAGAATCTTATCTTATTCACTGCTTTAATAACGTAAAAAAGCGACTCATGCAGGCGTTTATTCTATCCGTTACCACCTGCAGACAATGAATAACACCATGTACCGGCAGTCTGGATTTCGTTGTTTTTGCTGGGTAGCTCCGGTATTTTTAAAGTTAGCAGCATGCAGTTTTCGGGAAGTGGTGCTAATTCACGTGAAACGAAAGATGCTGTAGACACAATTTTCACAGCATTCTTAGTTTTTTAAATACACGGGTTTATTGAAAATATGCCATTTTGCGACACCCTAGTATTATTTATTCTTTTTAGTTATTAAAAACGTAAATAATAGCTGAAATAAAGTTTTTCACTTGAATTTTAGTGGCGTCGCCAGTTTCTCTCTAGGTACTTGTAGTACAGTAGTAACAGTAATTTTTTAGATATAAATCAAACTTTTTTTTTTAATGGAATACACTATATATTCATAGACCGTGGAATTCCGCTTACTAAAGACTTTTCAATGATATATAACACTTAATAATTTTTTTTTGTTTAAGCCGTTAAATTATATTTTTTGTTTACATGTTTTAATTTTTTTAGGAGGCCGTAGAAAGTAGATCAACTAGTTATATTTTAAACAATACCTTGCCAAATATATAGCCAATAGGCAACACTTATATTTATATTATAGAAACCATTTAAGTATAAATTAAATTATATTATTGCTCAAATTGTAAACCACCAAGTTGAATACAGCATTGACATACTTTTCTTACTCTTACTCTTTAGTAAAATAAAGGGTCGACCCGCTAAATTTCTAAATTTCTGAATTCCCTTTCTGTGGCGTTCCCTAGATTCTACATCACATGATGTTGAATACTTTAAATTTTATTTTTTAGATAGTCCCATAAGAAAAAATTTGCTTGAAGTACGTGGTAATAATTAATGGATGCACTAATACCAACTGTACGAATTTGAGCTTAGCGCACACGACATTTGTAGGGTTACTTAATCGTCTTCTCGCGTCCTAAGCGATCCGTTCCTGCTATATTGGGACTGGAAAGGTTAAGAAGGGCTAAAAGTGCATGTATGGTAGCCCTGGCAGAACGGGAAGTAGTGGAGCTGTTGGAGAAACCTACGGGAGTGAGAAGAAAGGGTACCTTAAAAGTTCCCTCATTTTTCGGTTTAAGGTGATTTATTTTAATCCCATAATTATGGGGGAAAATAAGCAGTTACACCCGCGGCGCCCCCTGCCTGAATGTAAAGCTGAATACTCTGAGATATTGCCTTGTTTCTCAGGGGCTCCATTGTTGACATCAAATATAATAGATGCCACCTTCCCCTTCATCATGGATCACATCCTTGTATTAATGTGTAAATGTAGGGATGTGTGTGTGTGTGTGTGTGTGTGTGTTTGTGTGTCTCTGTGTGTGAATTGTATATGTGTAATTGTCTCCCTCCATCTTTATCTGGTCTTGTGACCAGTCATTACAGCTGTATATAGTGCTTGTCGATAAGTTGTACCTTCTCGAGAAGCATCTCCGACCAGCTATACTGAGTGAAGTTATACAAAATAATATTTTAAAAAGCAAACAGAAACCTAAATTTTTTCTATGACATATATCGTAAACGAACACAGATTTAACTTGCATTCAGATACGGGTCCTCATCGGGTACAGATTCTTTGTCATGTGAACGTCTTATTCAATTGCATGTCATAATCTTGTTGATGTTATGATCAGGCTGTGCATACCTAAGACGACTGACATAAAATAAAAAAGAGGCAAGAAATGATTAAGTCATACATATCAGGTGCAAAAGTGTTATTTCTATAGACTTCTGGTAAAGTAGTGGAGTTTATTCTTACATCATAGATATTTACAAAAATATTTTACAGTTACGGTTACAAATCCAGAAGGACAAAAAAAATAAGTTAAATAAAATAATATGGCAAAATATATACCTTAAGTTAATGCAACAGTGAATTACGAAGAAAGAATTTTGGAAAGGCACAAATGATAATGAAAACACCAGTCAAATTACTTATTTAATTGTTAAATTATTATTACATACCTGGGTTAAATTCCCTATTGACAAAGTATATATACTTAAAACTAATAAGAAAAAAAGCTTATAATTATATAGTACGAAGTGCAAAAGTTAGAGTACATATCGCTTAAGTTTTTGCTGGTATAGCATTACTACTAATATACATTGTTGGATGCTTCAGCACTCATGACTACTATTAAAATCTTCCAGCCAGAATACGACTAATACTTTTATTGTTTCATAATGAAACATTTTATTGTATATAAATATTTATCAAATGCTTTATTTTGAACCCTAATTTGCCAACTCTGCTTTCCAGCAGTAGATTAACTCTTGAATCCGTTAATAAGTAACTACCTTAAAATTGTTACTACAAAGTTATAATAAAGTTCTGTTAAGATAAAAATATTGCTGAAAATACTTTTATGGAAAAAATGTTTCCCTAAACATAATCAATAAAATATGATTGCCCCCATTTTTATGAAACATGAAATGCAAATAGGTTTTCCATGAAGTACATAAAATTAAATAATAAATACTCACTTTGTTAAATAGAAACCAATAATAAACTACTGAATAAATAGACAAAACTCTTCTAATTTGTCCATTTATATTTCACTTAAATTTTCTGATTGGTCAGAGTTAAGATAGATGACAGTATTGATAGGTGCGATTATTTTATTTTACGTTGCACAAGCCTGTTGTCAAGTAACATCGATGCGTCGACACCAGCGTGTACAACATATTTAGACACATGCATATTTAGGAAATCGCTCTATAGGATATATTTTGTAAAGTACAGTTTTACATATTCGATTGAAATCATTTTATGGTATTCTCCTTCCATGTACATGTACATGTAACTTCCTTGGATTATTCTTGCATCTGAACAATATGAAATCATTGTTTGCCGCAGTAAACTCACATTTACATCTCGCTCATTAATTTGAAAATAGTTGTGACTTATTTTTTCTTTTTAACTAAACGTAAAAATAGACTTACAGTACATCTAGTTTTTATTTTACTGAAGGATACGAAAAACAAAGATAATATTTTAGAATTATTTTAATTATTTAGATGTTTTCTTGTAACTTAAAAATGGGTTCCAAGAAACAGATTCCTCACATGCATATTTTCCTTCTACTATAATTTCCTATCTGAATCATGTAAATTATGAATACTTATATGCTTTAATACCGCCTTAGTTATCTTGTATTCTGTCTAAGAAGTGATATCTTTGCGGGATTTACAGTAAGAAAATTTTATGTAAATATTTTTAAAAGAATTTATTCATGAAACTGTTATATCTAAAAAAAGTAACACATTTACATAAGGTATACTTCTTAAAATAAGAAGAATGGCCACGTATACAGGATGTGTTACAGCTAACTCTTATTAGAAAAGTGATTGAAATCTAGCCTATTATTTTATTTTCTATATTGAATATTGAAGTAGAAATCGATCAAACTAAAATTTTTAGGATAGAATTTTAATTCGACCCAGCTAGTGTAATGAAATGAACTAACCTGATTATTTTCTTGCAAGATTTAAAAACATAAATAATTTTAAATAATTAATTTGATTAAGATAAATTATTTAAAGATGCTTAAATTGTACGTCCTTTTTTTTCTTGAAATGTTTGTACTTTCTTTATTCTTTCCTCTAAACGAATTGTTAACGTGATAATATGTTTGGTGGGTTTAGTCTAAAATAAATAATAAATTTGTTAGAACTGCACTGTTTAACTGAAAATCATGACAGGTAATAAGAAATTAACATCTGGGCCAACAAAATTGGTGAGCGAGTGACAGGGTCAATATTCTTCGAAGATCAGGTATGCTGACGATACCTCGTTTGCTTTGGATGGGGAGGGTTTTCCGGATCTGTCTTTGGTGTGCTCGTGTGCGGCGGGGATAATGCGGGATTGGTGTGATGGAGAAGGATTGATGCTAAATTGTGAGAAGACGGGTCTGATGTCAACCCGAAAAAGTCGTCAGTGTTCAGAGTGTGTCTATATGGGCTTACAGGGAAAGATGATTCCAGTAGCTGAAAATATTGGATTTTTGAGTGTTGCCTTGGATGTTATCCTTAATTGGAAGCGGAATGTTGCCGTTCTTTAGCAGAGACTTCAGTGCTTTAGTACGTCAATTGAGAGTATCATTGGCTATGGAATCATTGCGACAGTTTTATTTTGCAGGAGTGGAGTCATTGATATCTCATAGCGTTGTCTTGTGGGGATCATCTTCAACTTCTCAACAAATTTTTATTACACAAAAAGAATTAGCCGAGTTATGCTGGAGTTGCACCCTAGAAAATGATATAAACGTGATTTTAAATCTCTGAATGTCATGACTGTACCATCATTTTATTTTATATTATGTAATGTTTGTCAAAAAAAAACCATGACCTCCCTGCTGTTAACAGTGACCACTAAAGCACTGAAAGTCAACTGTTACAAGGGACAGAAGGGATCTAAGAGTGTCCGTCCATAGTTCAGCCTATTATGAAAAGAGCCTTATTCCATGTCTGTCAAGGCCTATGGCTTGCTACTACCAAAAATAAGGTCTGTTGAAAATATTTTAGGCTTCAATCAAGTTATCACTCAGTTTTTACAGAATAAATTATTTTATGATTTTAAATTTAGATTTTAGGAAATCTATTTACAATAGCAACTGTTTTCTATTTATATTTTTTTAACATAGATCTGTTTCGCTTTTGTAACGTTACTTTGTCAAATTTGATTTGATTTTGTTGTCCAGGCAATATTGACTCATACCAAGTATACAAAGATACCAAAAGTATGGAGCTCTGTGGGTATCCTTTCCATGTTATCGAGTCCAGCTGTGTTTCCCACAAACTTTCGAAGGGTCTGCGCCGTTGCAAGGAGAACCGCCTTCTGAATCAGTTTATACAGATGCTCAGTCCCTTGATGTTTTGGAGGAGGTTCTTTGGTATTACCCTAGTTGTTGATAAAATTATGTCAATCATTTGGACGCTGTTCAATACCCATTGCCTTCGAATTTGCACCTCCAGATTTCTGTATATGTATTATTTTTCTTATTGTGTACTACGATCTTCAATAGGAATGCCTAACCTCATTTATAGAGACTAGCGCAATTTAGTGGGTAACCTAATCACCACATCTCAATCTACTGGACTTCTTTTAAGAGGTCATATATGACCAAATTTTATTGTATTTGCTGAGAAAAATATTGAATATTTTCTAAATAAAAAAAAATAAATTTCTTTTGGAATTGTTCACGCCCAGCATCTTAAATATGTTCCAAATATACTATGCGTACAATTTATTTTTAATAAACTTTCAGATATAGCGTTGCATTTAAAAAAAAAAAGGTGTACGCCAATGAAATTCACGTTTTTCAATATTTTCATAATAATTTTCCGCCTTTTGGTTTTCTAATTTAAATATACCAGATCAAGTTTTCACCCAGTATATTAAATAAGGCCCTTCTCCACAATCTTCTTATGGAAGGTCGTGGTTAAACATAGTGTATAATTTGGAGAAAGTTTTATACTAGAGATTACAAAGACAATAGCTTAATTCAGAAACATACCTTTCTGTGTATGCATAAAAACAGCGGGATAGAAACAGTATTTAAACGTCTATTCAAAGTCTTAAATAAAACCTATTATTATTTAATTCAGATGGTTGGTGGTATGAATTATTAAGTATGTCTTTATTCCCTGCCGAATATTGTTATTAATATTAAAATCCAAGTACTTAAATAATATGACTTCGAAATCAAAACTGAACATTTTCTCTTTACCGGATCACAACAAAAAGTAATGGTTTGATAAATGAATACATTTGGTTTTTTTTTTTAAAGTAGGATATAAACACAATCTTTGTTTTGATATATTGGGAGTTTTTTCTGGAAAATCAAAGCTTGTTAATGTTAATATATTCATATTTTACAGAATTTATTACAAAATCACGGCTGATGGCTTTTATTCTTTTCTTATTTATGTTCGAACGAAATCCTCGAATTGTACTTTCATTCATTTTTTTTACGTGAGCGTATTTTTTATATTCAATCTGTCATTATAAATATCAGCTGAAGTCCAAATTCAACATGTAACAATTTTCATTTTGCCAGGTTATATCTGTTGTTTAAATTTTCTGTATTATTCCATTGGTGTAGAAGGGTACTATACTTTTTAAGTTCATCAGAATAAGGGAAATTTTATAATTTTTAATTTACTGAATTCCATAAAATAGCTCCATCTTTTAAATAAAATATCCCTGAATTATAATATACTTTTTAGTTCGGCTTAAAACACATATATACTTATGTATATCGCTTTACCTAAGTATACTGAATAAAATGTGTATAAGGATACGGAGTATTAGTCAATGGTTGAGCAGAAGACAGGAATTTGCATTGTTCTAGTACATTCTGAAAATATTAATTAAAAAATTATTAAAATATTTTAGGTGTATTGTTACATGATTACATGATTGGTTAGATATAAAACTTCTATTAACAATACCGGCGTATTGAAATAAACGCGTTCTGCTTTTCAAACTGTTGTCAAGCAGGAAATAATTTTAAATAACTATAATATTAAAAACATAATATTTTATGATATATACTATCCGTATATGAATTAAGCAAAAAATGAGTAGAGAACTGGAAAAGGATTGAATCACAGCAAGTTTTTTTTTAAATAATCCTGACTCTAAACTTGGTACGAAACTGCTTCTAATAAGTAGAAATCTACTAAAGACAAGAAAGACAGGTAAAATGAAGGGTCACTTGGTTTTTAAAAACCCACTGCATAAAATAAACCTTTATAACGACTACCTGAATTCCCGTCTTCAAAACAATGGGCCCAATACGGCGGCGGTACATTCAGATTGAGACGTGCCTTGAAAACAAGAAAAGCAATTTTCACGATGCTAACTTAGCCTTTTGTTTATATTCAAAAATATCACAAATTTCATAAATTTTGAAAAAAATATGGTGTCATAAAATTTGTAATATTTTCCAGCTAACATCAATGAAAAAAAAAACCTGTTGCTGTTATAGATTAAGGGTCAAAAAATTGTCTGTACCCATAATAATTAATATTTTGTAACGTTTTGCAGATATGCAAGCTTAACAAAATTCAAAACTCAGTTACCACATTTTTTTTAATTAGGATAACCTGTATCTATCTATGTATATTTAAATTTCCTTTAATTTCTGGTAAGGCACCCATATGCCAATCATAATTGGTTTTGACAATATTTCGTTTTTTTTTTCTGTTTGTTAAAATACACGTTGTTTTTAAAAATGTCATTGTTTTCACTAAGCCGTGGCACAGAACAAAAAGAGTTTAGTTTTATATGATAAACATTTTCAATATTTAGAGAAAAAAAAACAGAAATTGGTGTTTTAAATTGTTTACGTGATTTTTTTTATTGATTAAATAAATTGTTTGATGCAATTTTTTTATTGCACGCACAATAACCAATACTTTTAATTATCTATTGACTTATTACCACAATTACTACGAGGCATGTCCAGAAAGTAAGTGTACTGAGGCTCTCACGGTTGGAGGGATTTTTTTCCACATGTCGGCTCCACTGCCATGTAGCCTGACTTTTTCCCTCCATAACGAGATCGACTTAAGGTCAGTATGTTGAGAACTCTCGATGCAATAGCACGTTTCGTGAAAAATGTCGATCCAATCTCCGTACAAGTGTGAAATGCACCCCGTCATCCGCTATCTCGTTTGGATGGAAAAAGCTCCGATTGAGGTTTATAATGAGGTGAAAACTGATATGCTTTGAATCGTACGAGTGTGTACAAGTGGTATCGCGAGTTAAAAAATGGTTGTACATCTATGCATGACGATCAGAGGAGAGGAAGATCTTCAATTGTTACTAACGAAATTGTGGAAAAATGTGCTCCGTGACGATCGCAGATTGACTGTGGATGAACTATCTGCGATGTTTCCGCAAATCTTTAGATCTCTACTACACGAAACCGTCACAGAAACACTCCGATATCGGAAACTGTCTGAGAGGTGGGCCCCAAAACAGCTGACAAAGCAACACAAGTTGAATCGAGTGGAGGCTAGGCAAGAGTTTTTGAGGCCCTACAAACTCAATGGAGATGAATTTCGCCGCTCCATTGTTACTGGAGATGAAACTTGGGTTACACACTACACGCCTGAAACCAAAAGGCAGTCTCAATAGTAGCGTCACATCTCTTCACCCTCCGCCAAAAAGTTCAAAACCACAATTTAAGCCAAGAAAATCATGGCATCCGTGTTTTGGGACTGTCAACGCATAATTTTGTTTGAATATTTGCCTCAATGGGAGACCATCAACTCTGCAAGATACCGTGAGCCCCTAAAAAAATTGCGGAGGGCGATTCAGAACAAGAGGAAATGCATGCTGACAAAGGGAGTCTGCCTGATGCAAGACCATACCAGATGACACACGACCAACGCCACCAAGGAACTTCTCGCCTCGTTTAAATGGGATGTCCTGAACCATCCCGTGCATGCTCCTGACCTGGCACCTACAGATTACTATCTCTTCATCTCCCGGAAGTTGCATATGGGTGGAAAAATTTTTTCAACCGACGATCAGGTGAACGGGGAGGTGAAGAAGTGGACGAAGGGGATGGCGAGAAACTACTTCGAGGAAAGCATCAAAAAGTTGATACCCCGTTTCATCACCTGCATTGAAAGGAATGACGACTATGTCAAAAAATAACTTACATATGTACTAATTTAACTATCTAATTTTTTTTTTAAATAAAAAGTTTCGTAGCCTACAAAAATTCAGTACACTTACTTTCTGGACAGGCCTCGTAGAATTATGAACTCTTAAGCTATAAACGAAAAATTTACAAAAACATTAATATTAAAAACATTCCGCTAATTTTTATAAAAAACACTTACAGTAGTCTAAAAATTGTAAAAGATGACTTGTTAAAGCTCGTTTTAGGAAAAAATATTATTTACGAAGACAATAGTTCAGAGTATTTTTTGTTAGTCTACCTGCTCTCAGAGCAAGCCCGATCAGCGGCGTAGTACATGTTAAGCTTATTAATATATATCTATCTCCCTGCAATCACCTTCTTAAATGATTTTTACTTTACCTGATTCGAATTGGCTTTTATTAGCATCTAAACAAATTTTGACACGTTCTTAAAATAATTTGCTTAAATTTCTACATATTTTTTGTCTTTTCTAGTTGAAGGTATATTATATACCTAATCTTTCACGAATCTTTAGATACAAAAATTCATTTTGTTCGTATCAGGTGACCTAGGTGGACATACAACTGGTCTTCCTCACCCAATCCATTGTTGTAGATTTCATTTAAAAAATTATCGATTGGCCTCATGAAATTGACAGATTCCCCAATAATGAAAATACTACCTATGTTCCCGAATTTCAGTTGATATATCATCAAGTAACTGCGAAAAGTGATTATGCAAAAAGTCTAAAGAAACCCCACATGTTACTATTCCTAATGAAAAAATTATCAAAGACTCCTCCCCAAACATTTAAGATCATCTATTTAATAAATAGGTCCTTATAAAAAGTGGATTAGAAGTAGCATAATATTGAAAATTGTGCTTGTTTATATTACCTCTGTTATGAAATATGACCTCTTTACAGAATGATATATAATTTGAAAAGTTCCGTTGCGCTCTTATTTTATTTTGAGTCCACTCACATAAATTTACTCTTTTCTCGAAAGTTTCATCATTAATTTGTAATAACTAAATGCGATATGGGTGTATTTTGTTAGTTATTAAAATTCTTTGAGCCTATGATCGCACTATATTAAAGGTCCCTCACTTCCTTTGAAGGAAATTGACTTCCATTAAATTGGATGAATTTTTAAAATTTTTTGTATGTCTCACTTCACTCAATAAAAGTTACTCAATAAAAGCCCAAACCTTCAGGATTTCGAGATAAAGCTTTCTGAATTATAAATCATAGTGTATTTTATTTGCCTGAGACTGGATTCTTCTAGTACTCTTATTTTACTTCTAGGTGCTTAGAAAGGTTCCGAAATATCTAGTGACTGTCACAGTTAATCAATTGGAATTTCATTATATAACATGTAAAAGTACACCAAGTCATATGACGTCATGGCAGAAAACACTTTGTCACAAAACCTCAGGATTCAAATATTATTTTCTTTAATTTCAAGGGACTTGGAGTGGTTTAATTACCCCTAACAAGTATGATGTGTATTATCGACATATCATATTATGTCATGTCACATTAAGTTATTCTGTCACATGACGTCATATCACATAATTTCACACATAAGGTGCGTATACATATGGGGAGTCGAGCGCGTGACGAGCTTCCAACGAACTGATCTTTGTCGGTTCGAGCCATTGATAAAATATTTATAGATCCGCAAAGCTTAATCCCAAAAACGGCAAATTTACGACAATAAAATGTAAACATCCTAGACCAGATGTCGGCATGCGCAGTACAAATTGATCAGGTGACCATCGACAGGACCGAACTTCGAAAATCTATTTAGTTAGCTCAATTAGTCATAAATGGTGTCTAAATGAAGCAAGTTATCAAAGTTGCAATCTTTAGTAAAGAAGTCGGTCTCATGTAACTTTCTTGTTCTGAGAGTTATATCATATGGGCACAAATAATATCTGAAGCAGAAGGGAATAATCCGATCAGTGTACCGATGGGAGTTAATTTAGTAATTTCTTATACTGTGAAAGTAAAATTGTGAAAAAAATGTATCTTACTATTTCTCTAATCTATTGTTTCCGTCTATGTGCGTTAACTTTCTTGTTGTGGGGTGGGAGTGAATAATTAACATTTTTAAAGTTCGGCAATTTATTCTCTAATTATGAAAAAATAATTACCATCTTTTCCTTGCCTTTTTTTTAAATTTTTTAAGAAAATATTGATACGAAATGGGTTTTTTAACGGATATGCAGGATTTGAAAATAATTTTATATACTAATATTTTTCTGCCGTAATGGTGAACGGACCATATATTTTCTTATCGCATTAATTTTTTCGACAAAATGATAAAAATGTTATTTCAAATAAAATAAGTGAACAAGGTCATTGCTGGGGGTGAATAAAAAAAATATACCAACAAAAGAAATTCACATTTGTCTAACTTATTTCGTAATATTTTGCTTCTGTTAACATATTAATGAATTTTTTATTTGACGATTTGAAAGTGAGGATTTCCATGACAACATAAGTCAAGACAATTTCATAAAATGAGTACGGACATAACTAATCTGAATTTACTTCCAAAACCAGTATTAATAATGAACGACGCTTTTTAACGTCATGTCCACAATCTTCAAACATACAAAATTATAAATCAGATTGGCTGCAGAACAAAAAAAAACATTTGAGCTGGTTGGAAACATCGGTTAAATATAAGGTAGATGAAGTTATGCAAGAATATGGCCATTGTGCAAATTAGTTACTGGAAAAAATTCGTTGGCAATTTGGAAAAATAATTCAAACAGAGCTTAGAAATTATAGAGCCAATAGCCGATTATGGCTACAATATAAACCTTGTACTGAAGTATTTTATGTATATAACCAAATAATGATACATTATAATTATTGTAAGTTATATATGTATGTTTTAAAATATTCCAACTTCATTATGAGGAAGTATGTTTTTATTCATAATTATACTTACTTGCATTGCCAAATAAATATATTTTGAAATGAATCGTTAGTTTTTATTTATGTAAGTAATTAAGTAAGAAATTATACCATTTCTTGACATATTGATGAATGTACTTTTTTCATATGATAGAATAAACTATTCTATGGTTTGGTGCGAATTTTGATTTTTTTTTAAGAATTGACTGTTTAAAAATTCAGTTTATCTGTTGGTAATTATTTGGAAAGTGCCAGAAATATATCATACTACATGTTTTGGAAATTTAATGTTATACGAAAACAACGTAACTCCAAAAATGTTGTAAAGCAACACTATTTTTTACCCTATAGAGAAAAAGGAAAATAAATCAAATAAAATATGTACACATTCCATTATATTAAATAAAAACACAAGAACAAATAAAATAAATCACTTAAAACGCTATAAATTCGTTTAAATCGCACGTAACTTGCAAAGCAAAAATAAACACAAAAATAGCGTTAAGTCGATACTGTGCTGTTTACGGATGGCACTACGAAACAACCGATCGATAACAGGAAGTCGCTTATGCGCATGCCCTCATCTGGCCAGTATCCAAAAATATGACTGCCGCCCGATGTGCAGAAACGCATTTTTTCGCCCATGGTTTGCCATTTTTTGGCTTTAGCAGCCGACAAGAGTAGGGATCCATAGTAGAGATCAGTGGTTCGAACCGTTCTTCGATGCCCGGAGCCAAAAAAGATTTTTGGCGTCTGGGCGGTGTAAACCAATAAAGGGTAAAAAAAATATTTAAGTTTTGATTATTTTCTTTATATTCCGAAATGAAATGTAGTTAATTTTTTCTTATTTTCCAAATATTTAATAATGAGTCCCGAAATCAGCTTATGTAGGGTTCAACATAACTGTGGTGCCGGGACATTAGAAATAAATCTAATTTTTTAAGTGATTTTATTTACATATTATCTTCTATATTTATAAATAAAAAACATACCTTTTTGTTGTACTTTTACAAGATCTATTAATAAATCTTGGAAATCAGCCTTTACATGAGTTTGTGTTTTCCCGTTCACTGGCCAATATTACAATACCTCATGCTGTCAAATTGGCTGAAATTTTTTTTATTATCATATTTTCGTTATATCATTATATTTCGAAATAAATAAGAGGTAGTTTTTCCTATTTTCGAAATACTACTTAAGTAATCTCGAAATTAGCTTATACGTAGGTCGTCAGTAATCTGTTCACGGTTCAATATGGCGGTTTCAGGTTGCTAAAAAAGAACCTACTTTTTTCAGGAGTGTTATTTTCTAATTATGTTTAATATTTAAAAATAAAAAGCGAAATTTAACCAGTTTGTTTACTAGTTTGTTTGACGATGATTGTCGCGGCGAGTGTGGCTGCATCGATTCGAACTTCAATTAAGTTTTTCTTTAATAACATAGTTAATGCCGTTTCACCAGTCCTCGCTGATAATTTTTTTTAATGTATTAAGAAATTAATGTATTCCTTATAGTTTACATTTTGGGTTATCCCGAGTTACGAATTAGTTGTGCCCATATAAGTATAATGGATTTTAATTAATGTGTTCGAAGCACACCATTTCCATGTTCTTCAGCCCATTCGTCTATCACATGTTTCTTAAATTGTCTTTCTTTCTAATTTGCAATTTTTACAAGTTCCTTCTTTAGTAAACCGTTCGTAAAGGAAATATGTTTTTTTAATAACCAATTTGTAATATCGCTTTTTCAACTATGTTATTGGCAACTTTTCCACCAGTCTAGAATGATAACTGGCGTTTTCCGTATCTACAACTGACCTATCCTGAATCAATTGTATCATTTGATAAAAATATCTTTGATAGATATCCGGCATCATTTATTCACGTTAATCTTTGGTAGATTTCGATTCAAACTGCTGCAAAACTCCCATAAATTTCCTCCAATATGAGTTATAATGAGTTTGTGGCCCTGAGCGGTCTTAAATCTGTCGATAACCTTTCTAAGAATGCTTCTAGAAAAATTGCTATATTCTTATCTTCATACATTTCTTGTAATATGTGTCCAGTACTGAGACCAATTACATCCAGATGCCTTCCCTGTGGTATTTTCTAATTTCCCGCAAATACCGTTTTCTCTAAAAGTATTTCCTCTGTATCACCTCTATTTTCACTTTCCCTACGAGAAATTCATTTTGTTAGCACTTTTTACAGATTGGTTTTTCACATTCTACTCTTGTTTCATAACTTTCAAAACTTTATCGAGACTTGCTTTTTATTTTCTAACTAAAAACTTTCTAATTCGTGAACGTGTCTTCTTAGTATGCTTTTGAAGCATTCATATAATTTTTTCTTCTAGGATACGGTTCAGGCTAGCACACATTTCCACTTTTCCTTTCCTTAATTCGCCTATAAGTTGTAGATTCGCTAAGTTTTGGAGTAAAAATAGAAATTTTCAATAGCTAGTACTGAAAGTTGTAAGATAATAACATAGCAAGGCCTTACATTTATACACATCTGAAGTATACTTAAAAATGTCATTACTGTTAATTGCCCAATTGAGATGTATACTTCTAAATCTAATTATCTTTTAAGTATACAACTCTTTCCTCAAATACATACTTCAGACACATACAATATCTACCCCTTGCGTTATCCAGTCATTTCCAAAAGAAAAATAAATTATCAGCGGCCCATTTCCATATGACCGACGAACTCGAAATTTTCTTCTCGCTGGTCTCTGCGAATTTTCTGACGCAATTTAATTTCACACATTTACTTCTTTTCTTCTCTAAAATTTTTGACCATAACTCACAAATTTTGAAATTATTTTCAGGTTCCTCTATTTTCTTCCGATCACTCCATATTCACTTATGAACAACTTTTAATCAATTAATGCCAACTGATAAATAAATTTCATTTCATTAACAAAAAAATAAGAAAATCTCGCGTATTCAGTCTCACTGCAAAGTAAATTTTTTCGAAAAAGCGTGTCATAAACCCGTATCACTAGATTAAAAAAACCCTTTGAGTTCGCACCAAAAAACCGACAGAAAATGGATCGCTGCGAGTATCAGTCGAGCTACTCGAAAACAATAGAACTATAAAAAAATGACTTCTTGTGACCCAACTGCATTTATTACCTCTTTTCAAATTTGCTGACGATGGCCCTCGATAACAATAGAAATCGGCAAATTTTCAAAAGAGTCT
The DNA here is from genome assembly GCA_034092305.1 of Diaprepes abbreviatus. Lineage (NCBI taxonomy): Eukaryota > Metazoa > Arthropoda > Insecta > Coleoptera > Curculionidae > Diaprepes > Diaprepes abbreviatus. The sequence continues at coordinate 2,493,325 of JASJET010000050.1, forward strand.
CGTTGGAAGCTCGAGGCATACTCGACTCGCCATATTTATACGCACCTTAACGTTATAGCGGTAATTTCGATTTTTTTATGATCTATTGCTTTCTACTGATAGTCGTCGTATTATTTATTACTGAAAGAGAAATGTTTGTCATGTCACAAGTCGTCACAACGTATTAGTTCATAACTCAGTACGTCACAGAAGTAATTGACGGTCACTTCTTGTACATGCATATTACCTTGTAATTTATTCTGTTATTTTATCTCAGTTTATGTTACTTGGTCATTGAATATTCAAGAGATGCGATAGCAACAATAACATTTCTCTCATATATAGCTTTCAGATCTCGAAGCAACAGTGAGAGCTATTGCTGCTTTATTCAGAATTCTCGACATGGAGGATTCGTAATGGAATTCGAACTTCTTCACCATCCGTTTATAAATTTTTATATTTATCCAGTTACTTATGTGCTTGTGTACATGTTTACTAACCCTTCTGGGTATGACTTATTTATCCCTAACCTTCCTACCTAACCGAGGAACCAGATAAATACAAAAAATTATAGATGGGTGGTAAATGAGGAGTTCGAATTTTATTAAAAAACCTCCACGTCGTAAACTCTAAGCTAATGCCAGCAGCAACAGTTTTCGCTGTTGCTTCGAAATCTGAAAGCTGTATATGAGACAAGCATCGCTGCATACAGCGCATCGCTTCAATATTCAATGACCAAGTAACACAAACTGAGATGAAGTAATCAGGTAAGTCACAGGGTAATATGTTCGAACAAGAAGTGAACAGGTTGTGGCGGTATGAGACACGACAAGCATTAGTCATTGAGTGACGTATAACATATCGACTTACAGTAGAATGCAATATATTATAAAGAAGTCGAAGTGACTGCTATAACGTTATGTGACCCGAAATTATCTGATATGACTTAATTTGATATGATGATTTAACGTGGCATGATTTAACATACTCGTATGTCAATAATACATACGATACATAATACATACATAATGAACTCGGAGCCCCTGTAAGTGAATGAAGAGAGTATCATTTGGATCCTGAAGTTTAGTGACACGATTTTATCTACCGTGACGTCGTATGACATGGCGTCATTTCACATGTTATAAAATAACATTCCAATTTATTAACCATGATAGTCTGAACGTTTGAAGCTTAGCGTCCATTAAGATATTTAATTCATATCCTTCTGTAAAAATCAGTATATTTCTATCATTTTTCTTATAGTACACACTTTTTCTACTTTGAAAATGCCCCTTTACTTTTTCTAATACCTTTTTATCTCTCTATGCCCTCTTGATACCTTTCTTTATAATATTTTGTCGCTAATAGCGAATTTTTGTCGCTGGCACCCAGAACATAAGTCATGTCAACCATTTAGGTTTAGAAATTTTTTTTTTTAAATATTTGGTACAAAATTGCATTCGGAACAAAATTTTGTTATTATAAATGTGACGTGTTTCTTTGTTTACTCATGGCTAATTAGGAAAACTGAAACTATTATGTGTCTTAAATAAAATTCAAAATACGCCAATACTGATCAAAATAGACATAGAGCTGACTTTACAAAAATGAAAGTAAATTAAAATACCTTTATAATAAGCCAGGTAAATAGAGGGTATCCCACTAGAAAAACGATGTAAATGATTTTTTTTAATTTACATGTGTGCCAAGAGTACTCTGTACAACATATTAATTGTTTTATGGGTTAAAACAATATTTTAACAGGTGATTTTATTCTCATTGGCGTTAGTTGGAAAATATTAAAAATTTTATATTACCAAGTTTTTTCAAGATTTACGGATTTTTCTCATTAATTTAGCAACTCTGCAAAAAAAAAGAAAACTTATTTCTGTATATAGAATTTCATGTAGAATCCAAGTATTTAAAAATTTTTTTTGTTCTCCTGCTTTTCCATATTGCCCTGTATAATCAGAAATAATTATGAAACATAGGGATATTAATATGCTATAACTTTTATAAAAAATATTTTTTAGTTATATAATAACGGAGCTATTAAATTTGACCACATTATTGTGTCACCCTGTAAGTACTTCATTTAAAAATATTATCTTTTGCGTTCTACTTTTTTGGCATTAGTACGTAGTCTTAAAGATTTAGGAAATAGCTTCACTGGCAACCACATGATGTAGTAGACAAGGTTTATTGATAAATTATAAGAGTTTAATCGTTACCGATAATTTTGTAAAATTTTCAAAATCTGCTAAACTGCAGTCAAATTATTTTAAATCAAATTTATATCTTATATTGATAAACCTTAACATTTTCAACATGATATTCACTGTGCCTCTTCTTTGAACCTTTACTGTGTAGTAAATGGATTAGGATTGCACGTATATCATCAGGAATTCTAACATTAATAGAGTCAAGAATTTACTTTCTTAAATCTCAGGTAGCCTCTTGGGAAAGTAACCCTTTTTTTTCAAAGAAGCCCAGGACCATTCGTGTCACTCCTTGCCTAATACACGGGAACAAAAGAACGTATGGCATTGTTCGCGCAAATTCACACAAAGGAGAATTACTATTGGATAGTTAAATTTTTTATAATTCTTCAGATCTGTTTACTGTTTTGGCAAAACTTAAGTGACATGTATGAAAATAAATTCTGGGACTACATTTTACCAAAATAAATATAATATTGAATAATGCATACAACATGTAAGCTTTAAAATTAGTTTCATAAATTGTTTAGTGAAACAGGATCGTTGAAAAGCACAATTTTTTTTCTTAATAAGTGAGCAAAATTTAACAAAAACATCGGAAGAGAATTAATTGCAAACTTTAATATATGATTGGTGCTATTTAAAAAAAATAAACTGAACCTACTAGAATATTATAGAAGTTATGATTCAAAATAGTCTATTTTGGGCAGTGAAATGGCGAAAAGAAGTAAGAATAGTCTTCTTTATGTTCCCAAGAGAATAGAAATGTAATATGTGAACTCAAACTCAGAGGAAACAACATAGTATTACATATTAAAATTCCACAAAAATTATTAACTGAATAATTCCATTATAATAATTTTTTTAAATTTAATTTTGATTATGATTGGATTATTAAATGAGTAATTTCTAGGTTACTTTAATATATTGTAGTGGCGTTTTACATCAGTCGTGGTAATCTATGGATCTACGGATTGACGGATGCCTTTTTGTTACGGCAGTATAACATTGAGAGGTGGATATTAAGCTTGCAGACAGTCATCGGTTAAATATTCAGCGTAAGGATATTTCATAACTAACCTTAATATTCACAGCGATACCCACTTACAACTAGGATATCTCTATCCCCGGAACTGTTCAACGGTTTGAATTGTTCGGTGGTCAAAATATTCACCCTGGGCTGGTCCTTGGGCGCCACCAGCGGAATTTGCGTGGTTGAGGGTCCATTTATACCCGTGCAGCTTGTTATAGTGGAGAAATGGCAAGCCAGGAGTCAATTTTCGTATTAGTACTGGCTGCCGGCTACCAATCGTTACCGGAAATGTTAAGAATGGGAACAAATGGTTTTTAAAACATCCTTTCTCCTGTATTCCATACTTTCTACAAAGATATGGTCTAAAACTAACTTACAACCTAAGAGTAATTATAATACTAATATATGGTCTGGAGGTCAAGAGTGTCTATGTGCAATGTTAAGGGTACCTCGTACTTTTCATGTCATAGCAGTGAGTAAACTGGCAGCATCATTCACGACGCTATTCACGGTGTCTTTTACTAAAATTCACGACACTATTCTCGATGACTCGTACTAGACGTTTGCGACGCTATTCTCAACGTCTCGTACTTAACATTGGCAGCGCTATTCACGACGATTCGAAAGTACATGCAATATATCTAACGGCATCGACTGACTGTGGGCGGCGTCTTTATACGCGATGACAGCGATAAATGTTGGAGCCGCAGTTGTTAAGAGCCCTTATGAACGGGCATCGGGGGGCACTCGGCGGTAAACACGTTTCTGGCCATTACGGATCAACCGCAACAAAAAGCACTAACGGCATGTAATAGATGTATGTCTAGGTGACGGTAGAAAGGAACCAAATATGTCCGTACTTGTACGGGTCCTCGACAACGTCGGTAGGATGGAACGATATTGTATGTACTTATAGAGGTCCTCGACAATATCGATCAATAGCGGTAGGACACTAGGAAGGTAGCCGACACTGCTCGTACTTATAGGAGTCCTCAACCGCTAGCAACTAGCGGGGTAGGACGTAAGAAAATTAGTGGATGGTGAAACACTATATACACACAAGCCTAGTCTTATCTACATTGCTAGACCAGGAAGGTGCGGTCTGGCGGACGACCCGAGCAGTACGTTGAGACTGTGAACCCAGGTGGAACACGTGAAGTTCCCCATAAGTTAATGGCCAGCTCCTTCGAACATACCCCTATAGAATTAGCATAACGTCAGAACTAGGGCCCGGTTGTTTGAACGCTGAATAACGTAATAATATTTTTATTTATATTTGAAAAAGTGTTGATAAACCGTAGATATTTAATTTCTTGGTACAGACATGCCGATTTTATGATATACTTTTCTATTTAAACGCGTACCATATGATAATCCATACGTCAATTCTGAATACATAAAGTATGAATATATGTTTGCCTAAATTAATATTATTATTTTCAATATGTAAACAATATCTAATAATATTTACCAATAAAGATAAATTTTTAAACCCACTTCTTGTTAATATTAATTATAAACTTTGCATTTATAGTAATTTCTAACGCTTAAAAACACCGAAAGAAGTCACGACAAGCAATTAAACTGAAAGAAAAGACAAGTAAATATGTTTATGTCTGTCAAACATCAAAAAAGCGTCTCCTCCATCGACCATAAACAGCCTTCAAACAAATCTACTGTTGTTTTTTATCTAGGTTATGATCGAAGACCAGCTCGAATTTAAATAGGCTGTTCGAGATCCCACTACGCCGGCGAGTGACGGCGTTGGGTGATTGCGCATACAGTACTGCAGCATACGGCGAACGATCACTATAAATGGATGCTGTGAAATGTGTCGGAAAATCGTATTTCTCGGCATGGCGCTAAAGTTAATTAAATACCGTTATTATGAAAGCGTCAAATATTATTTTCCTGCAAAATTAACATTTTTCGGATATATAATAAATAAACCCCGGCAAACGTACTCATGCCCAAAATTCAATAACTTCATTACAATGTAGTACTATGTTGTCGTTTTGTTGATACATTATACATATGTTGTTGCCCAACTAGTAGCTTACTTGTTACAAAAGAGTTTGGGAACATAAACAAGACTTTTTTGCTCCTTTCTGTCATTATAGATATATATATATATATATATATATATATATATATATATATATATATATAAATATAAATATAGATATATTTTAGGTATATATATATATATATATATATATATATATATATATATATATATATATATATATATATATATATATATATATATATATATAAATCCCATTGACGACTTTGAAAATGGTTTTATGTGCCTGCTACTACAAAAAAAATTCCATCTCAAATAATGAAATTGCCAGAGCTGTGAACTTAATTAGTTTTGAAATATACTTAAATATATATATATATATATATATATATATATATATATATATATACATATATATATATATATATATATATATATATATATATATATATATGTATGTATTACACATAGTATAATAGCAATTTGCCTCATATTTAAAAAAAAAATAGCTATTGTTGCTATAAAAATTCATAAATACACAACTTCAAACATTAAATTTCATATAAAACATCAGAACTTTTAAACAAAATCTATTAAACCATTAATAAAAACTTCAATAACGGGGAGCAAATATAAAATGGAAATTCTCTGAAAATATTAGTATTGCAATAAAATTAACCTCAACAAGTTGGAAAATCAATTTATGATAAACTTCTCCATAAAAATAGTGCCTGTTTTATATTTATATACACACCTGAAAAAATCATATTGCTATTTTACTTATTTTTTTCAGCTTCAGAAATTACGCTACCCTTAAAATAGAGGGTATTTTAGTTTTATTGCTACCACAAGCGATGTCTTTAAGCGACGTAGATATAGGAAATTGTTTTTTTGGTGTTCATCGCTTCTCCTTTTAGTGCTTGCTGAAGATGGAGGGGAGTGTCCCAGACCATCGTTCCACCCCTTTTGAAATCTAGGGAAATGGGTTTTTTGAAAATTTCAAAATTTTATGTAGCTATGTCGAGTACGCTCTTTCGATTGGTGGTACTTACAATTTTCGGTTTTGACCGGAAGTGCGTTTTTCAGATCGAAAGTACGTTTTTTTAAATAGAACTTACAAATTTTTATAACGAGATCGGATTTTACGCCACAAAATATGGAACATTTATAAAAAATTTTTCGAAAACGTCTTCTTTGACCTCCAAATGATCCTTAAATTTAAGTTTCTGTTTACACAAAATCACCTCATACACTTGCCCTCGACCCATTTCCCTAGATTTTAAAAGGGGTGGACGGGTGGTCTGGGACACCCGGTATATTACAATTGTTACTTGTTTTTAGACCCGTCGGTAAGAAGTGATGGCGGTTATGAAAACAGGAAATAACAATTCTCAAAAATAATACACCAAGATACCAAATTAATTAAAACCTATATTTAAACAATATAACTTATTTTAACATAAAAAGAATATGTAGCTACAGTGATTATTTTCTATGGATCATATTACAGAAAAAAAATTGGTGTTGAACAGTGAACAATACTAAGGAAAGTCTAACGCCATGCGTGCAAAACGCAAGATCGTATAGCTTTGGGCCCAGCCTTAACTTAGTCATTTAGCTGACCGCGATAACACAGGTCTACAAGGCTATTTTGTTGGGCAACTGGGGGACATTTTGAAGTAATTTGCTACGTAGAATCCGAATACAAGGCCCATAATGTCAGGATATTGATATTTTTGAGGTTATGTACCCGAAAAATAGTTTTTTGCTATTTTTGAAGTTTTGTACAGGATGCAAAAAATTTGTTTTTTTATTCTAGTTGCATTATTTAATACTAATCTTATCCTTCAAAATAAGCTATTGAGCGATAACCTACGATTTTGAGGTATCAAATTAATCACAACTATTTCTTAAGCATTCATTTTTCAACTATATACATTTTTCTCGAAATTTTGTACTTGTGGGTTTTGGGCTCGCTGAGTACGAATATTATGTTAGAGAAGAGAAATTTTTATTTTTAAGTTGGTGCGCACAAAATTAGATGATGCAACTAGAAGAAATTACCAAAAAAAAATTATGCATCCTGCAACACCTAAAGTTAAATATACTCTAAGCTAAATCTGGATTGAATTTTAGTCGTTTCATAGTTTTTAAATAATACCTCAAAAATAAACCCTATTACCCTATTTCTACAGCAGATTCGTGTTCAACGGGAAAAAAATATATAAAAAAGTACAGTCAGACCTCCAGCACAGACAACTTTTTACATTTGTGGGCCTATGTAATTAAACTTTATGTTATATTAGGTATTTACTTTTGGAGGCGATTTTTTTATACTACCATTGCAAAAAGTTTGCAATACATTTAAACTTGTTATAAATCAGTTTACACATGAAATGACACTTAAAAAAAAAGAAATGTTACCACTTACATGTGGTCCAACATTGGAAGGGGTACTTAATGGTATTTAGGGGGGATGATTTGAAATATTCCGAAACACGCCAACACTAATAGTTGATATTGTTACTGAAAATGCTTTTTTTATTCCCAGATATATAAATATCAGCGGAAAAAATACATTAGAAAAGTATAGTCAAACACAGACAACTTTTTTAATTTTGTGGGCCTGTGTAATTAGACCTAGATCAGATGGAACTAAACGTCCACTATTGTCGGATGTTATACGATCATAATCTTGAACTTTATATTCACTTTTTACTCCTTTTGTTCCAAAATCATTTCGTAAATAAAAGGCAAAATGTTCTTTGAAACGGGATTAACAGAAACAAAATATCGGTAATGTCTATAGGGATAGTTTAGGTTTGTCATTAACCACAATTTGCAGATTTGCATTTTATTGAATCACTATGAAACCCAGATGAGTTAGTACACTGTAAGAAGGAAATTCATAAAATTTAAGGTAAATGTGCTGGAAGCAAATTTCATAAACTTTATTCAATTTGTTTACAGTAAACGTATTAAATTTAATAATTTACGTTAATCTAGATTAATTTATTCCACAAAATGTAATCATAAATTAAATTTAAAGGTCTGATCAATACTTTTTAAGGTGCACTATTAAAAATAATCTTAAATTTAATATACCTTCCTTAATCAAATTAAATGGTTTTGTACCTTAAATCTTGGATAAGTTACATGTACTTTGAAATTCAAGCTTTGTACATTAAATTTAATTGAATTTTACCTTAAATGTCAATAAAGTAACTGGAAACATACCAAATTTAATCTATGTTTACATTAGATTTAATGTAAGAGTTATTAAATTCAATGCATTAACATTAAATGCATTTAATAAACGATTTATGAAATTTGCTTCCAGCACATTACCTTAAAATTAATGTGAAGTTTTTTTACAGTGTGACTATGTACATTAAATATTCAGCTAGTGTTCATTGAATTTATGATATGTTATCACATATTTAATGTACCAACAGTAATATTAGGTCAAAAAATTCCGCTACCAGGCAAAGTGTAAATTTTTCCCATAGGTAGTGTACTGTCATCTGTAGAACCAGATTTGAACTCATTGGTTTCCGTCAGTCATCATAAGAAAATTGAGTTCTTTCAGTAACTTATATCATACTAAATAAAAAGTTCAGTACAAGTTGCGCCATCTCCCGAAATCTCATGCAATGTACCATGAATAATTATGTAAATTCCTTTAATGTTAAGTTGCATGTGAATTAATTTTAATGTCAGAAAGTTAAAACATCTTTTCAGTTACTTTACTGTAATTTAAGATATCATTTAATCAAATTGGATGTACAACAAACTAATATTTAAATAAATTGCTTTATCTTCAAAGTAAATATGAATTATTCACGAATTTAGGTACAAAATCATATTAAGTTTAATTTAGAATGGACATTAAATTTAAATTAAATTTAAGGTTATTTTTAAAATTGTAGTTAATATATATATATATATATATATATATATATATATATATATATATATATATATATATATATATATATATATATATATATATATATATATATATATATATATTAGTAGTGTAAACCAGTTTGGTAATTTAGTCGTGACAGTAAAAAAATATTACTCCGTAAATATATGATGGATCGTTAGTTCAAAACGAGTAGTTTTGTCAAGTCTCACGAAAAGCTGGACGAGCATTCAATTGCTTCTTCTTTGGAACCAATACATGGTGGCAGTGGTAGTGAGTAACGATCTCACCAGACTGAAAGCAAGGAAAAAATAGACGAACAGAGTGAGAAAAATGGAAAGAAACGAAAAGATGATAGCGACTTTTTACACATGGGTTTATATTTTCCAAGGAGGAGTCAGAACCTCAACCGCTTTGTGTAATCTGTAATTAAATATTGACCAATAGCATTTTAAAATTTCTTTTTTTTTTCATAAACACCTTGAAACAAGATATCCAGATCACACGGATAAATCTGTTGAGAATTTTAAAAGAAAATCGACAGGTAATAAAAATCTAGCGTTTCTTCTTTTCTAACAAATTTAAACGAAGATAGGAAAATCGCTTTCGACGAATCATTTTAAGTCAGTTATATGGACAAGTCCATACAGTGGCAAAACACATATCACGAAATGTACATTTGAAGAAAAAGCGACAAAAAAAAATTGGCCTTGTTCCTTTATCGAACAACATAGTGTCGCAGAGAATTCATGATTTGGCAAATGACGTGGAAAGTGAATTATTCCGCAATTCAGTTTGACCAGTTGACCGATATAGTAAAGGCTGCAATATTGCTTATTTATATAAGATATATTTTTAAGCATTCCTTTCAAGAAAATATATTATTTGCAAAACCACTGGAAACCTATATAACAGTTCCAACAATTTTCGATATGATCAATGACTATTTTGAAAATAATAAAATAAATTGGTATATATGTTTAGCTGTGTACACTGAGGATGCAATATTAATGACCGGAAAATTTTCTGGCTTTTAGAGGCGAATAAAGAAGATTAACGAAAATATTAAATATTCTCATAGTTTTATTCATTGACAAGCACTGGCATGGGAGCGCATTCCTGCCGATTTATTCATTACTTTGAACGACGCTGTAAAAACTGTAAATTTTATAAAATTGGGTGCTGTAAACTTTCATCTATTCCATGCACTTTGTGAGGACTTTGGAAGCCTCTACGTGTCTTACTACTTCATACAAACACTATATGGTAAGGTATTGACCCGTTTCTTTAAATTGAAGTCTGAAATTTAAGCATTATTTCTTGAGCAACCATTTCCTTGGTCCTCTTGAGTATCTGATACTCTTTGGCTGTAAAAACTTACATACTTAACCGGCATTTTTTCTAAATTAAACGATTTAGATCTGTCTTTACAAAGACCACATATCATCATTTTCAATGTACAGGGTGAGTCAACGATTGGATGAAGTAGGTTTGTGCCTTTTCGGTGAAATTAACAAAGAAACTATATTTATTGTTTGATACAGTTTATTTTTACGCAGATTTTAAAAATATTTAGGACTCTACAGGGTGAGCCAAAAAACTAGGACAGCATAAAATATAATTTTAAATCTTTTTTATTAAGGGTTTACTATAACAAAACTTTATAGTTTCTGAGATAATTAAGTTTAAAGAAAAAAAGTCACATTTTCAAGCATCAATTCAATCCTAAATAACGTTTTCAATTTTGTGACAAATATATTCAAATTTGGAATTTAGCAAGGCCAAGGACAAGTTAACATAATTTTTATCTAATATTTGCAATAAAAGCTACAGGGTGTTGAACACATCGGCTCAAATTTGAACAAGTTTAAATGAATAAATATCTTTTTTTTTAAATGGTACGCCCTGTATATTTTCATGTTATTTAATAGAGTAATAAAAACCCTAAAAGTTTTGTTCAATATATCCTATACCTATTTATAATAGTTTTTGAGATATTTCAGTTTTTCTTATTTTCCATACTCTTTTTACAGAAATAGTCTTCATTATCATAGTAGCCATGGAAAAAACAATTTAAAAGAATATTTTTCTGTGTGTCAAATTTATAACCGCAATCGCTTCTTTTGGTTTTTATGTAGTGTAGTTTGATTTTTTTTGCATTTATCTTATATTGTAAAATGAACTTTCCAAAGAATGAGTTAATAGATATGATTTATACAATAGGAGAGGCTCAAAAAAATTGCCTTCTTGCTCAAAGAATTTACAAAATGAAGTATCCTAATCGACGCCAGCCTAATACCCATACTTTTCAAAACTTAATGCAAAGATTTGATTCTTCTGGTACTGTTGATTATCCAAAACGTAAAGTGGTCAACATACCAGTAACTAATGAAGAAAAAGAACTACAAGTATTGTTAAATGTTCAGGAAAATCGTTATATTGGTAGCCGTCAGTTAGCAGCATTATGTGAAACATCACAATCCACCGCTAATCATACTACCAAGAAATATAGGTATCATCCATATCACATGGAATTACACCAAGAATTGCATGGACAGGATTTTGAAAGTCGTGTAAACTTTTGTCGTACAATAAATGCGGAGATCCAATTAAATCCAAATTTATTATGCAAGGTAATGTTTAGTGATGAAGCTACTTTTAGAAGTAACGGTGCCGTAAATAGACGCAACATGCATTATTATGCCACAGAAAACCCATTTTGGATTAGAGAGGTGCAACATCAAAACCACTGGTCATTAAATGTTTGGTGTGGTATTCATCATAATCGAATTATTGGACCCCACTTTTTTAATGAACCACTAAATGGCCATAGTTACCTGAACTTTCTACAAGAAGAACTACCCCAACTGCTTCAAGGTCTCGATAGGGATGAGCTCGACAGTATGTGGTTCCAGCACGATGGTGCGCCTCCGCATTACCATCGTGAAGTTCGTGCGTTTTTGGACCAACGATATCCGCAAAAATGGATTGTGTTAATTTTTTCACATTATGTTTAATTAAACTATTGTCGTTGTAATATAACGAATAATGTATTTCATCATATTTAGCCACATTCTGCTTGTTTCTGTAGTTTCTTTTTATTATTTTACATGGCTACTATGGTAATGAAGACTATTTCTGTAAAAAAGTATGGAAAATAAGAAAAACTGAAATAACTCAAAAACTATTATAAATAGGTATAGGATATATTGAACAAAACTTTTAGGGTTTTTATTACTCTATTAAATAACATGAAAATATACAGGGTGTACCATTTAAAAAAAAAGATATTTATTCATTTAAACTTGTTCAAATTTGAGCCGATGTGTGTATATAGGGTGTTCTATTTAAAAAAAATACAACTTTATGCTGTCCTAGTTTTTTGGCTCCCCCTGTAGAGTCCTAAATATTTTTAAAATCTGCGTAAAAATAAAGGCACAAACCTACTTCATCCAATCGTTGACTCACCCTGTACATGATATCATAGTATCCATGCTAAAGAAATTCAATTTTTGGATTCAGTGTCTGCAGGTGAATGAGTACGAATATTTGGTTCTCTAGACATCATTTTATTAGAAAATGAAATTTAACTTAACGAAAATATTAAAAGAGCTATTACTGAACATTTTAAACAACTTCAATTAACGTTCAGAGACTACTTTACTAATAAGCCCCTTATATTTGGATCGAACAACTGGATACGTAATCTTTTTCAAGGAGTTATAACCTCGGATACTTATTTAATGTTACTAGAAAAAGAAAACTCATCTTATGACTTACCCTCTGACAATTCTCTAAATATTGTTTTTAAAGATCACCCTTTAATTTATTTTTGGCTCAGTGTAAGAAATGAGTATCTTGTTTTAGGCAAAAATAGCTATTAAAGTTTTGTTATCCTTTAATACAATGAGAAAGGATTTTCAGTATATAGTTTTTTGAAAGATAAGTACAGAAATAGATTCAATGCAGAACCAGATCTGAGACTCAAAAATTTTCAAACATTGAACCAAATTTTGAATTTCTCTGTTCCACCAAACAGACGCAAATATCTCGTTCAGGGTATTATTGTATTTATTTTGTATTAATTCTTTTTTGTAGATTAAGCTTTCACTTTAGTTTTAATAATGTTTGTCTGTAAATATTTTATGATTACGTTATAGTTTTTCGCAATGAACTGTTATTCAATATGGAAAATAAACTTTAATAACTCAATTTTTCTGTTTCGTTAACTGATCCTAATGAGTAAACAGGGGGTTTGCCAATTTGTTCAGATATTCAGAAGGGGTCCGCGAGAAGAAAAAGGTTGGGAACCACGACTCTAGAAGAAGCAAGAACCTTTACCTATTTCCATTCTTGCAGAGGGTGTTCTGCCTCCTATGAAGTGTGCTGGGTAACAACATATTTTAATTAGAGTAAAGAAAATAATTGTAATACTTACTATAACAATATAGAAATATTATTTAATTTTCCTATAAAACAGACGTGCATGAAATGGTGGCGAAGTAAAAATATATATTATTAGGAGGTGTTATTGACTGAATTGGACAAAATATAATTATCTGAAACGTTAATAAAAATCAAGAAAAGTTATGTTAATACTTCTGTGATAATGTCATTATCAGTTTTCTTGGTCATCTTTAGCGCTAAAATATTGAAACGAATCAAATAATTTTCAATCTAACGACTATGTTTTCTATTCAAATTAAATTTAAAAACCACTTGACAATATTGCATTACGTCACAGATAATAACTTTTTTTCTCAAATGAGCAGTGCAGTTTTTTTAGTGATAATTTTTTTAGAAAAATGTTTAACTATTGTATCAAGTTTGTGTGTTTAACTGGAAGCGGCAAAATTTAAAGATATAAATCGGAAAATATGACTTACATCTGCAAAAGTGATTTTTTTGGCAAAACTATCTGCGACTGGCAAAAAAACTTTGGGTTCGTATTTTACCATGTAAAAATAGTGGGTATACAAAAAATCTTCGAAAAATTCGGTGGTTCAAATATTCTGAATAATAGCCATATAAACATTCACAGCCAGATTCACTAAGAATGTTTAAGACTTAAACCCGATATAGTAGCCATACAAACGGATCTTCTAGTCGACCAGTTTTGTTTTATTTATGATAATATCATATTTTGTATCACCTATGTCAACAAATAAATACCTATATAGGGATACTAAGGATAACAACCTAGCGATAAAGCCTTGCAATATGTAAGAGAAATAGGTATATCACGAAAAAAAAAAATAAATTATCCATTTTTGTTGGTCCAGTAATACAAGAAAATGATTTTTTAAACTTGTATTTTTAAAGTTTAACACTGGCTTAACTCATTATTGTACTCAGTTGAAACATTCTGCTGTCAATTGAGAACGGTCTTAAGGTTAGACCATGTTATTGAATACGGGCGTTGTAATTTTGGTTGTAGAAAAACAAAACTGTAACAATCGCTGCGGCAATACAATAAGATTCACAATGAAGGTGGGGATAATTCTTGTATCGTGATTGCTACCACTCTACAGAAATTATTTCAAGTAAACTCTTTCCTTACTTTCGTAAATTTAGGGAGTTTGTAAAATTTGTAGCATTGCACTGTTGACATATAACCCTAACTTTTTACTAGATAATTTATCGAGTAAATTTTTTAAATAACAGAAATGTGTTTTGATCTAATGCAATTTTCTTATCTCCTACCAATTTTTACCAGGAGTAGCTTAAAAAGCACAAGAAAAAAAAATCTAATATTAAACAGTACTTTTTGGTACTTTTATTGCAATGTTGTCACGAGTTAGTAATTAATTTATTTTGCCCTTTTTTTGACTTTATGACATTTTCAAACAGCTAAAATTATAATATTCCTAATTAACATAAAACATAATATTGCAATCAAATAGGAATAAACCTGACAATGGATTAAGAAAGTGAAATATTAGAGAGAAATAAAACTATATACATGTTATTTCATACAAAAATTATTGGGAAAGTTAGCACTATAAGAAAACCTTTTTGAAATAAAAGATAAAAATTATAACTAATAATAGAAACAATATGTTTAATCTTCTCGATACCTAATAGCTTCGGAAGATAGTTCTTGTTTACTAATACATTTGTCTAAAACTTTCTTTATTTAAGCATTCTTGTATTTTGTAAGTTTCAAAGATCTCAAAACCTCTAAATGTCCCTATTATAATGCACTTCTTGAATTCTTCTCACTTTTTCCCTGTTATTTCTTTTAATAATCATGGTGCTAAAAATTCATATATAAGTAACATAAGTATTTGGCATGTATTTTATTGTTAAGGTATCGTAATCACTAGAAAAACATTCCTTTGATATTCCTCTTTTTAAAAAATTCATTAAAAGATACTTTATGAGTTTAATGCTGGATTTTTTTTAAATGCCTACTTCAATGGTATTTTTTAACGTCTACTCCGAAATCGTTTTCTCATAACCATGATTTAAGGCTATCGTGCAAAGAGATAAAGGATATAAGAAAGTACGTAATTAGTTACCGTCAAGAGCTAACTTACGCTGTAATACAAGGGGTCTTATGAATATTAAAAAGTTCCACTTTATTCTTTTTATTTTCTTGCATGCTTTTTTGCATTTTAAACTAGCAGGTGAAACTATATACCGTGGGACTTTTTATTAAAATTAAATTTTTAGAGGAAGATACATACTTATGATATGATAATTTGTTAATCAATACGTCATAAGTAGATTAAAGAGATTTTAATCTGCAGAACCCGACTGACCTAAGAACAACTCCATCTCCTCTTACTTCCGTATTAATTGAGGAAAAATATTCAAAAAAGGTGTTTTTGGTCATTTTTGCTAATGTAATATAAGTAAATCAAAATAGCTAAATAATTTGAACTGATCTTCAAATAAAGACCAAATAGCATATTTGAGACAAGCCCACATGTTACTATCCACAGTTCAGAATCTCTTCTGTAGCAGCTTGCATTTCATCATCAATATCCCGACACTTTTGGCAGTTTTATAGAAGACGTATTTTATATTTTTTACAACTAGAAGCTATTTTAATAAGTAATTTGCTTTAGTCGTATAAGTATATACAGGGTGTTCGGGAGAACGTATGAAATCTCTCGGATGTGAAAAAAATACCTCAAAGGAGTCCTACAAGTTGTTATAAACTTTTCTCGAAACGCTCGAAGATATGGGTTCCCAAAAAGCTGCAGTGAAATCAAGTTTTTTACACCTAATTATTGAACCGCCAGGTATATTTCAATATATTTTTTAATATATAGGTAAAACTCGTCAAATTACTACCCAAGAAAGCGTAGTAAATTATTCACAGCTACAGGGATGGAATCGTGACATTCATGACCCCATTTTTTTACACCCTGTATGATAAAAACTTTGAACAACGTTTTTTACACACCTATAAATATTGACTAAAAATTAAGTACCCTTCATTCACGTCGTTAATTCTAACCGTTTTCGAAAAAACGTCATTTTATTTACATTGTTAGTCCCGTAACTTCCGTTGGGTTTAATATGAAAAAGAGAAATTTTACCCTGTCACTATACTTTCAGTAAAAAGTTAAACTAACTGCTTAGTTAAAAACTTCGTAAGAGGGTTCAACGTGGGCTCCGTGACGTCTGATACACTTGCGAGCACGATGAATTGGGTATTGTTGTACCCGTCATATTAACTCACCATTATTCCTTATTTGATCATAATGAAAAGTGATTCTTCGCAGAAGTTTCTCCCTACTATCGATCGGAGTGAAAAACACCAAGGTTTTGAGGTGTCTCCACAGGTAAAAATCCAACAGCATTAGGTCGGAATATCGAGGAGGCCAGGCAATAGGTCCTCCTCTACCTATTTAACGGTTTTGGGTAAAGATTATTCAGGTGCACCCACACAGCAACACTGAAGTGAAGTGGTAAGTTCTCTACTACATCGTGAAAAGCATTCTGGAGGAACTCCAAATAAAGTTCTCCATTCAGTCGTGCCGGCAGAACGAATGGTCCAATCAAAAACTTGCTAATGATTCCTGCTCAGACATTAGTTGATTGGAACTGATATTGATGGTGCAAAACAATAGTTGCATGAGGATTTTCATCAGCCCATAGATGTCAGTTGTGTTAATTTATGATGCCATTTTTGGTAAACCCAGCTTTATCTGTGAATAGAATAATGCTAATCAAGTTTTCATTATTTCGTTGTTGATCCAATAGCCAGTTGGGAATCTGTATTCTACGGGAAAATCTACAGGAATCAGTTCATGGACTTTTCTTAAATGATAGGGAGATAACAACTGTTTTTGAAGAACTTCATGTACGACGACGTATTAAACTAGGCTGATAAATTTCGAGTACTCCTTGTAGGAGTGTCATCTACAGCATTTAAATATTTCCTCTACTTGCGGCATACATACTCTTCTTCCTCGATCAGCATCAGTACTTCTTTTCCCAAAATTTTCTAAAATTAGGAAGACATTTAATTATATTTATTCTCTTATTAAATGTAATCGCCTACCATTCTTCCTTAAACGTTTGTCAACTCGTTGAAATATTTTCTGATCTGGAAGAGTACGGTTAGGATATCTGTTGTGATATAACCTCCTAGTTTCCAAAGCATTGCAAGATACAAGACCATATATCAGATGTATATCTACATACTCAATAAACGTGTATTCCATGTTTCGAATTATTTCACCCCGAAATCCAAAAGTCAGTAAATTAATATCTAAGTAAAGAATCCAAGTGTCAGCGATGTGAAAGTGGACAAGTTTTAAAATACAGGATATTTATTTCGTTCGTCCTCGCAAGCTTTGCAACAAAAATACTTTGTTTTTGGTGCCGATAAAACGAAACGCACATTTTTTGCGAACCTAGGTAGAACTGCAATTCACAGAATTAGACGTTTTTAACTAAAGAGGTAAACTCTAATTTTGGATGTAGTTTTTTTTTATCATAAAGTTGACGGTTGAACATTTGATAGAAACAAAGATGTATCTTTTATCGAAATACGCCAAATACATGATGTAAATAAAATGACTTTTTTTATGGAAAACGGTTAGGATTAGCAACATGAATGAAGAGTACTTAGTTTTTAGTCAATAATTCGCAAGTAAAAAACGTTGTCCAAAGTTCTTATCATACAGGGTGTAAAAAAATGGAGTCTTAAATGTCACAGCTAGTCGTCCCTATAGCTGTGAGTAATTCACAATACTTGCTTGGATAGTAATTTGAAGGGCATTACCTAGTATACGTCATATCAAAAAAAAATTGAAACATACCTGTGTAAAAATTATGTGTAAAAAACTTAATTCCATTGCAAATCTTTGGGAGCCCATAGCTCCGAAGAGAAGGCCTATACGAAAAAGCTAATATGAATTTGTATATTTTTTTTTTCATATCCGGAAGATTTCCCAAATTTTCCCGGACACCCTATATACTATACATACAGTGCCCGCGGAAAAGTCTGTAACATATAAAAAGGTTTTCTATTCAGTTTATAAAACATAATTTTTTTAGTTTGTTTTCTCATAATTAGAAACCAAAAATAACCTAAAATGTTTGACATATTATAATTGTTTCAATCCCAAAATGTAATGTAAAAATCGTAAACGTCCAAAAATGTTTTCATTTCTCGAAACTCAAGAGGTAAGCACAACAGCTACTGCTTAATTTGTGTGAGAATTTGAATTTGGGGAAATAAGAACGATAGTTCAATGGAATATATTTCATCTATTCAAGAGGTAGAAAAAATAATTTTGTTTCCGGAAATAA
The DNA here is from genome assembly GCA_034092305.1 of Diaprepes abbreviatus. Taxonomy (NCBI): domain Eukaryota; kingdom Metazoa; phylum Arthropoda; class Insecta; order Coleoptera; family Curculionidae; genus Diaprepes; species Diaprepes abbreviatus. The sequence goes on from JASJET010000050.1 coordinate 2,512,284, forward strand.
ATATTTTCACTTATATATCACTATTTCTAAAGAGTAACCACTGCCCTTAATATTTCAAGGAAAACCTTATATGCTATTAGAAAAAGGAAGGAAACAAATTCAATTATTTTCTCTCCTCAAAAAAATAGACAACATCGAAAAGAACAAACCACTTAGTCCGGTCAAGTTAGCATCAAAAATAGGGGTAAGGTTACATTAATTGGCACCTTGCTAAAAATTGGCATGAATGTTGGGAACCCTATTATACACAATTTGTCAATTATCCACATCAATCCGAAGTGTGGAAAAAAATTTATTCAAGGTCAAATGTTGCAAAAATCGGTTTTTTGAGTTTTCCAGCTAAACGGTAAGTTTTATAATAAAAATAGGTGAGACAAAAATTATTCATCATGCAATTATCTATAAAAATTGTTCATACACTTTTTTTCCTAAGAATCACCATTTCGGAGATACAGCGATGCAAAATGTTGAAAAAGTTGTATTCTTCATAATATGCACACGTTTCCGCGCCACCCGTGAGGTAGTGTACATGGCGCGTTTTTTTTTACGTGGTTTCCCCGGTAGGCCTATTCCACGATCTATTGTGCTTCTGTTGAGTTATAAAGCTATTGTATTAAATTGAAAATGGTACTATTGTAAATAACAAGAGCGGTGTAAGTAATGCGTAAATTGAGAAAATTATTCGTCTGATTGATACTCTTCTAATGGAACATAATCCATACTGTCTTGCTCTTCTTCTTCTTCTTCTCCTTCTTCTTCTTCTTCTTTTTCTTCTTCTTCTTCTTCTTCTTTTTCTTCTTCTTCTTCTTCCTGCTGAGTACAAATAAATTGTTCAAAGAGCAATGCATCAGATGTCTCCTCGCCTATATCGTAAGAATCTTCTACTGGCGATTCAACATTGGAGCACGATTGGCCTCGACAACTGATACATGCTAATGAACAAAACAAACCAACTTTTTTACAGCCGCATTTAGCATTACACCCCGTTTTGCAATTGCAAAAAATTGAATTGAGGAGTTTTTCCGGTGCAGGAGGGAGTAAAGTCTGAATTGGTTCCAATATATTGTCAGTTAACTTCCAACCCCAGTCTTCTGGGTTTAGTTTATTACCAAGCCATACTTGAACTTGATAATATACTCGAAATAGATGTTGATGAGCAGAAGCAGAGGTTGGAGGAAGACAAGCTAATTTTACTTGTTTCTTTTTATACGTATTTTTTGCAAAAGATAAGTATCGAAACTTATCTAAGCACGTAATTTTTTTTGGAGCTCCGTAAATTGAAAGAAGAAAGCGAATTCCGTTGGTGATTACAGCTTGTGGAGTAGAGGTACTTTCTTTGAAAACATCAGCACAATCAACTAAATCTTGTCTCTCAAACAATTTCAAAACCGATCTTTTACCTCTCCTGAAAAATGCTGATGTCGTGTCGCAACCAGTTAGTGCATGTAGAAATAAGATATGATTTTGGCATTTTGAAAAAGCAGATAAACTCTTGGATGAATATATTTTTGATTGTTGTTGAGCCTTCCCAGGTTTTAAAAAATAAATAATTTTTTCAGTTGGCGTTCGAGCAGTAAGTAATACCAACAAATCAACATCTTCACCAACAAGAATAGTTGGATTTGTCGAGTTAAATTGTTCTATTGCTGTTTCAACTATCAGGACATCAGCATCATTATCAGCTTGCTTTACAGAGATATTTTCAGACGTAAATTTTTCTTTCAACATTGTAATGAACCGAGACTTGTTGTGTGTATTTGCGAGAAATTTCTGTTGGCTTGTGGTAACTGCCATAAATTCATCAAAAATGACGTCCGAAGATGAAGATGTAGCTCGACGACGTTGTTCTGCAGCTTTAATATTTTTTGTACAATCAGCATAGCCATCAAATACTACAGTCACTCTATGGTCAAAATGTCTATGTACATACCGCACGTATTTATCTAAAATATGTTTAAATGTTTCTTCGTGATCCCACACTACACGGTGTAATAGATATCCTCCGTCGATTATGTACGTAGCATTTATGTCGTCAATATCTATGTTTACTGTTTCAAAACAATCGTAAATAGCTGACTTTTGTGATTTACGCATTCCAGCATCATCGAACAGTGACAACGGATACGGAGCCAATTCATATTCGAAATATTTCTCAATTTAATCTTCGAAAGCGCTAGTAATACTCATGCGTTGAAATAATAATACAGGGTCGACAGGAACTTTCTTATCGTGAACTTTTACGGTGCTACTCATAGCTAAGAGAGGTACTACTTTATCAGCGCGTTTTAATTTTATGTTATTAAACGTCATTCCTGTCATTTTGGATATGACGGCAATTCCAACTTCACGAGCTTTGTGACAGTTAATTTTATCATCATCAACGACTCCATTAGCAATAGATACAATTTTGTTAACTTCCGGAAACGGATCATGCAATGAAAACCACTGCAGAAGGTTTTGTATGTCTTTCGAATCTTTCTTTACTCGTGAATCACTTGCATCTACATGCTGATCCGTTGTATCCATTCTAACATTAGCGAGATCTTCCAATCCTTCACAAACAATATTCATTGCATGCATACCATAAACCCATTTACTTATTACACTGTCTTTTGTACTTCTCCCTCGAGCAATACCTCCATCTGTCTTCATAGCTTTCATCATTGACTGCTCGATCACCATATCTGTTGAAGTTCCGCAACTTAATTTATCTGAACGTCGAACAGTGAAACATCCTTCTGTAAACTGTTTGTAAGTAGTAGGATTCATACAGTTCTCTAATTGTAACATATCTTGTAAATATAAGTGTGCAGACTTAGCATACGGAAAATGTCCCGAAGCGTGGAAGTAAGGAAGCATTTCTTTAACGCAGTTCAAATGAGCTTGCCAATCTCCCATGCGCTCAGCCCTCATAAACTCCTTCATAATTGATACCATATAAAAATATTGAATCCAAAGTTTTGCGGTAGGTCCACGTTCTTCATATTCTCTTAGTTTTGAAACTGATCGAGTAATGCTCCAGATATTTCGTCGTCATTTTCAACATCATTATATGAAATAGTGTTGTTTATTATGTTTTCAGCAGTAATGATAAGATTTGCGTCCATGACGTCATCAATATCAAGCTCTTTCAATATTATTATTGCTAACGTTAACTGAAGTATTGTATGAGCTCGAACAGCTCTCGCATGACCATTGAGCATTTTTTCTAATGACCCAGGTGCATAAATCAAAGAAAATATGTCTTTTATGCCGCTTCCTTGCATAATGTAACCAATTGCACCAAGAAACGACATGAGAAGATGAAATCCTCCGAGCCTAATGATGATCTTCGATAATTCAGACCCTTCAGGTGCGGCTGATACGATTTCTCGAGCTTTTGCATACAGAGGCTGGTCAAAAGTAACAATACATACATCATGACCATAGCGTTTTGCATTTTCTAATGCACAAAGTAAAGTCGTGTATATAGTATTGTAATTACTAGCCGGTTGGTGAATAAATGGTAAAAATAAAATTTTGGATGTTGAAAAATTCGTAACATTATTTGTTAATTGTTCAATGAAACCATTCCAACCGGGTATTGAAAAATTCTTCCATTTACTATAGAACCATATCGCATCGACTTTTTTAAGTACAGATTCTATTACTTCACTATTATAAGCAAAATCATGGGCAATTATTTTACTATAACCTACTACACCATCATTTTGGTATATCTGCAGTGGCACATGAGCTATTGCCGCGAAATCTGTTGCTGAAGGAGCTTCTTTTATCCGTTGTATCGGCTCTTCTAGTAAAACTGAACTTTTTGGAGTAACAACTTGAATGATACCCATTATGTGAAGTGCGTTATGACCGTCCAGCGTATTTACATTTATATCAGCATTGTCTGCAACATACTGAATGAATGTGCCAGTTTCTGGTGGTAAAATGTGAGGTGGACGGTGAAAAACTGCTGCTGCTTCGTACAATATAGTATCATTATAAGATGCGCACAAACCGAAAGACGAAAAAATTTGTATAAGACGTTTTGACCCAAATCACCGATGAAAAAAAATAGAGAGACCCAATTGTAACTTTGATTTGAAAGACCTTGGTCGAACAGCAGTCATAATACTATGGCTAATATTTGTGCATACTAATTTCAAATGTTGTAAATTAAATCGCTTTTTTTTCAAAATAACTTTCTCCAAAAAATAAGTCAGTGACTCTGGAATTTGACTGTTAATATCTTCAAACATACGACCTGGCGGGGGGTAATGAGAATTATCAAAAACTGCAGATTGAATATCTTCTCGAATGATTGCTGCCGCAGCCTTCACGATTCTAAATCGCTCTTCTTTTTCATTTGTTGTTTTTTTTTTCGTAGCTAGCTCGATTTAAAATGTCATAGTGATTATCAACAAAACATATTAATGTTGATGCTCCTGACTTTTCTGTTATAATAATTTTATCGCCATACTTCAACTTTAATCGTAACTTAATGGTTCTATTATCTAACGAATTGTTGCAAATATTTTGTAATTCGTCTAATAAAAATTGACAATCATCACTATTTTCGATGTGTGCAAATATTTCTTCCATTAAAAGATTCGTACTTTCAGATTGAGGACGACCGGCTTGACCCCCCGTAGTCGGTCTCAAAAAGGCATTATGACAGTCTTTATGATACTTAGCTTCGGCAGCAACTAAATCATGTTCGAACTCAATTCGAGTAATAACAGCTTTTGCAACATGATCAGAACGAGTCTGGGCTATATTCAGGATTGTTTCTTTGAATGAAAGTGTTGTTACATGAAAAATTTTACGCCGATACTTCAGTGCTTTTCTGTTTTCTAGCTCTTCATTCAATTCATTGCCACAAAATAAGCAACACTTTTTAAAACAAAAAAATGGTTCACTTACGCGTGCTCTAGTACGAGGTGGACTTATTTTTGATGTACTAGCTTGTTCTTCATCCTGTTTTCTTTTCAATGCAGCGATTGTACCCTTCCGAGTAGAGTTTTTTCGACACTGCACATGAACTGTCACAGAAGTCTGGTCTTTCAAGTATTCCGAAAATTCATCACCTCTTTCAATACTTGCATTAATTAATGTCTTTAGGCCACGATCAACAGTAACTGTTTCGCTTTCGGTCAAATGTTTATTACAAATAAAGCACAACTGCGACATTTCTATTACAAACACAAAACTGCACAAATTTTGTTTGAAAATATAAGCAATAACTACGTGTTCTTACTACGAAAGAATGCTTGAGACTAATACTATTCTATCTAGGGAGGCCCTTCAAAAAGGAGCAGGTATACGAGCGTCGCCACGTGGACAATTGAATAGCAGACAGATGTTGCTCAAGGCCGTACGGTCATATAAAATGAGGGACTGGGTTTTTTTTTGGAGTTTATATTTTTAAAACTGTATAATATGTATGTATACGCTACGAAAATTAATATTTTTACTTATATTATCGTTCTGTAACGTATATTACGGTAATTGACATGTATATTATGAAGAATACAACTTTTTCAACATTTTGCATCGCTGTATCTCCGAAATGGTGATTCTTAGGAAAAAAAGTGTATAAACAATTTTTATAGATAATTGCATGATGAATAATTTTTGTCTCACCTATTTTTATTATAAAACTTACCGTTTAGCTGGAAAACTCAAAAAAAAACGATTTTTGCAACATTTGACCTTGAATAAATTTTTTTCCACACTTCGGATTGATGTGGATAATTGACAAATTGTGTATAATAGGGTTCCCAACATTCATGCCAATTTTTAGCAAGGTGCGAATTAATGTAACCTTCAATGTCTATTTTGAACGGACTAACAGGTATTTCCGAAATACACTCTACAATATATACCAAGAAAGTAAATATATAAACTCTGTTATTATATAGGCAAACCTTGAAATTAGTATCATTGCTTTAATTAACAATCTTAATGTCTCCTTATTTTTAGAAAAGTATTTTACTCTAAAAAGCTTAAATATTAATAAATAGTTGTTACCTAAGCATTCTGGTTAAGGAGATGAGATTCAAAAAGAAAAAGGAAGACAACAGAAAAGCATTAATTGAAAGAACAAGTATTGCTTCTGCAAGAGCTTGTTTCATAGTGACGGTTACCGTTTACAGTCTGATATTACCCGTTTGAATGTATGGAACCATGCAAATTCTATGGATTTGAATATATTAAAATGTAAGTTAATTTCTTTTAGTAAAACAAGGGTGTCAGTACTACAAAACTATTATTTTTGAGAGTCGGAGATAGTCTGTGTCACAACAGTAAATGATCTCAGTGTCCTGACAGTAAATTATTTCGTCTTCCAGGTTGTCTGAATATTTTTAAGTTTTTCAAGATATTGGCGTTTTTAATAAGTCAATGTTCTAAGCTTATAGATATTGTGTTACTTAAGACATTATACTTTTATCTAGTTAGGAATTACCTCAAATACTGCTGTACAGTTATATTTGCAGACCAGTAACATACAAGGATACGTTTACTTAAAAAAATATTTCATTTTTAACCTGTAATTTGATGTGTATCTTTTATTGTTCACTCCCCGTCTCATATTTTATTGCTTTATTTGTCTTTTACAAAATTTGATAAGTGTAATATTTTAAAACTTTTATTTGTTTATTTTCATTTGATGTTGTTTTCAATTTACAGATTTATTTCTTGTTCATATTTTTACTGCTAAATCAGAAAACACTGCAAACGCCATTTTTTACATAAAGTTTAAAAAATATCTCAAAAACAGTTAGGATATTATACATAAAATTTGTAATTTTTTAAAAAATCTAAAAATGAAATAACATATAAGGTATTGTTTGAAAGTTGCTGACAATGTTGAAGAATGACTAAAATGTGGTCGGACTTGCATTGTCTTTATTTTTACTTCTACGACGTTTCGATTAGGTTGTATCTCTAATCGTTATCAAGTATAAACTGAATGTTTTGTGTTAAGACTACGAGCTTATATAGAGACTGGGTGCATTGAAGCGCAATGTTTCGCTTCACTGTACACACCTCAATGATTTGATGTTACAAAGTAGTGGTTGCCAAAGATTAGGTATCTCAACACTTGGTTTACTGAAGATTCCATTATTGTTTTTAATGTATGCTGCTTCTATAAATTTTCTTTTTTTCATATTGGGTTCCATATATATTGCCGCAGCCTCAGACCATTTTATATGGTGCTGTTTATCCCAGGAGTGTTCTGCGATACCTGATCTCGACGTTTCTCCTTTTTGTATATGAGTTTTATATTCCTTAATTCTAACTTCTAGTGGTCGTTTGGTTTCTCCAATATACATTTCACCACACTCACATGGAACTTTGTAAACACATTCTTTCTTATCGGTAGTTTTAGGTTTTGTTTTTGTTAAATGAGCTCAAAGGGTATTTCCTGATTTAAAGGCTGCTTTTATATTATAACCACTGGCCATTCATCTTATTTTCTCCGACGTTCCCTTAATGTGCGGATTTGGTAAGAAGGAATGTGTTTCTTGCTGTCCAGTGTTCATTGTTCTAAAATTACTTATAACATCGTCGATTAATTTTAAAGGATAACCATTCTGTTGTAAATCGGATTTAATATTTGCTACCTCTTTTTCTAATGATTCGGCATTATTGCATATAGATATAGCGCGTATAATTCCTTGTTTTGTTACAACAGAATGACTAGAACTATGATTAAGATATTGTCCAGTATGTGTTGGCTTTCTGTATATTGAAGTTTAAATAGTTTCATTTCAACGGTTCACCATGACATCTAGGAAGGGCAATTGATCTCTTTTTCCATGGTAAACTTAATTGTAGGTCGAATGGTATTCAGATGTTTTAGGAAATCATTAAGTTCTTGATCATTGCCCTTTCATACGATGAAAGTATCATCGACGTATCTCAACCAAACTTTCGGTTTTACTGTTGCCGTTTCTATGGCATGAGTTTCGAACCATTCCATATATATATATATATATATATATATATATATATATATATATATATATATATATTGGCGACGACTGGAGAGAGTGAAGAACCCATCGGAAGCCCGTCGTCTTGAGCGTAGATGTATTTTATAAATTGTGTAATTGCAATTGATTGATTTTAGTTCATTGACATGTGTAAACATTCTCTTTTTAATGGCGTGAAAAAATTGAATATTGGGCAATTTCTTTCGGACTTCTAAGCTTCACCCCAGGAAAATTAAAGTGACATTTTAAAAGCAACTATGAAATCTCATATCTTGTGAATGTTGCAACTAAATCAAAAATACTAATAACATCTTTAATTGCATTTTAAAGATCTATTCAACGATACCACACCCGATAGGGTGACGAAATTTCATATCTGTAATTATCAGCGAGAGGCAGCTTAATTTTTAGATTTTCAGAGAGCATAACTCCGAACAATTTTAATTCAAAAACAGACATGGCGAAATTAAAATGGTTTCTAGCTAGCTATAGCTATACTTTAGCCTTGCTAGAAATGCAGATATCAGGATATACTTGTTTTAACACCTTGTGTATATAAATTGCGTAGCTCTCCTTCCTCCTACTTTTCTTGCAAAAGTTGGTCGAAAGACAGAAAACCAACAAAATTGCACACTAAACAAATAAACAAAACTCTTAAGTGATCTCTTTTTTACAAGATGGCCTACAATATATAACCGTTTTTTTGGTGGTTAATATTAACCATAAGGTAGTTTAAACTTAAAGTCATTTTGGCCACTACTTTTAATATATTTTAGACGAAAGAGCCTAAGTTTATATCTTATTAAATATGAAAGCAATAAAGAACTTTTTTATCTGTAGTTGCGTTAACAGTCCAAAGTATTGTGTGTTAATATAGTCATGCGTTTGGATAAAAAATAAATGCTTAGAGAATATAGAATATAACAAGACAAATGATCTCAGGGAATCTAAAAATGGATACTGAATGAACTATATTTATTAGAACCATACCTTTCTAGGGTTGGCAAATTTCTTATAATTTTTCTTTTGTGTACTATATTATTTTTAACTTACAAATACGAATACTTCTACCAATTTATAAAATACTAAATTTCGTAAAAAATGTTCATCTATATTCTTAATCTGTTTACGAATTATTAAAATAACTAAAGGTCAGAGGTATTTAACGTATTTTACATTTGATTTTAGTCTATTGCTGAATGTATAATTGAAGTAGCTGTACTGTAATTATCCCATGAAAATTTTATTAGAAGATAAGCGCTTTTTTGCTATTATTAATTTTGATTTATTTTTGTTCAAATTTTGATGCGTTCTAAGTAACGAAAACTAGTGTCAAAGGTAATTATTAATTTCGAGCACTCAAAAACATCTAAAATTTACATTGACATTACATTATTTGTTATCAACAAATATATAGATAAGAGCTCAATCGAAACATCTCATTAAATTCTTAGTTCTTTTTAATTAGAAATTTTATTTGAGTTCAACTTATTACTTTTATGAAAAACAAATATTGAATATGGCGCTTATAACATTAGTTATTTGTACAAAGTATCTATAGCTACATATTATTGAAAAACTCTACCTAATTTGAAAAATAGAAATTTATGTCAGCTCATTCATTCACACTTTTCAATTTTTGAGATAAAAATAAAACTTTATTTAATAAAAAATTAAAACTCAGTTATTTATTGTATTGTTAACGTTTTAAATAACAAAAGTTTGTTTGGATTCATGACCATAACCTGGGATAGTCTGTTCATTTCATTAATACAGGGTATTATAATATTTCATAATTGCAGATAAACATAAGTATCCAACACATAGCGGCTTTCACCCAGAACCAGATTAGAATAAAAATGCTTGGAAATAAGTTTTCTTTTAAAACATGTCTAAAATAATTCTATAATAATATTTTCTTTAGAATCATTCATACTAATTTTTACTTAGAATCGTAAAAATCTAATGCTTTAAAAAAACTACTACTTCTCTCTTTATTATTACATATATAAAAAAGCAAGAATTATCCCCCGAACAGGCAAAACAGTAAAGTAGATTTGGCAACATCGCATTGTATCCGCAGTGTATTTTTGATTTTGAAGCTGGCTATATGTTAGACCATCGTGGTTTGACATTACTGATTTTTTTGTATTTATTCGTACATTACCAGATTTATTTGTGTTAAAATACATTTAGGATGTCTTATCAATTTTGTGTATCCGGTTATACGGTAAATTGCTCTAACGACAGTTCAAGTTTTCGCTCTTTCACAAAATAATGAAAGCCAGATAAAATGATATAAAACAATTCATCATTCATCATTCTAGGCAAAACTGGGGAAAACACACGTTTTATTTATTATATACATATATATATATATATATATATATATATATATATATATATATACATATATATATATATATATATATATATATATATATATATATATATAGTACTTTTTTTCAAAAAAAGCCCTTTTATCAAGTTATTTGGATGAATTACGAAGTTTACTTGAAACTACTGATTTATGATTAATTAGTGTAACTAAAAACCTTACCTGACATTTATAGATCCAGATTTTTTAACTGACGAAAAAAATGTGCATGTTTTGCTGTTTAAAAAAGTGCCCGACTTGAAACAACATATTATTAAAATTTGGCTTCTCTTTAAGTTTAAAATCTTTGTGCCCATCTCACTTGCCAAAATACTGAAAATGAAAATAGTTATTCCTTTGAAGATTCGGGGCTTACAAAATTTTTAAAAAGATATCCCGTATCACGTGGATACGACGAACAGAATTGTAGTACTAAATATTCTAGTCAAAATCCTCAAACATTTTTATATCAAAGAACATGATATAGATAACCTGTATCCAGAATTACTCATGCTCACTTATTTGGGCTATCTGTAGTTGAATTAATTACACAGATTTACAAAAAAAAAGTGAATGCCTATTTGACCAAACTACCTCATTATTATGTAATTAGATGCCCTGAATCCAAATCTGAGGTCCACTAATCTCTATCACGTCAGATTAAAGGTCATTTTAAGGTCAAATAGAGTAAAATTAACTAAATAAATCTGAAGAAATACATACGTACGTTTTTGAGGTCTCTGAATCCAAATCCGTGGTTTGTTTAATCCTCCAAGGTCGACTAGAGTTCATTTTAGGGTCATTACAAGGTCAAATTAAGAAAAATCTACTAAATGAATCTGAAATAAAAAGTAGGTTTTTGGGGTCGTTGAATCCGAATTCGTGGTTTGTTTAATCCCCCAAGGAAAGTCAAAGATTATTTCAGGGTCATTTCAAGGTCAAATTGAGAAAGATCTCCTAAATAAATCTAAAATAGAAGATATGAAGAATTTTAAGGTCGCTAAATTCAAATTCGTGGTTTGTTTGATCCCCAAAGGTCAGCCGGAGGTCATTACAGCAACATTTCAAGGTCAAATTGAGAATAGTAGGCCTGTAAAAGAAGATAGTTAGACTTTTGAGGGCACTGAGTCTGAATTCGTGATTTGTTTAATATGGCAATACTTACCAGAGGTCATTTCAAGACCATTTCAAGGTCTAATTAGAAAAATTTACTAAATAAATCTGTAAAAGAAGAGAACCCACCAGCAGCTAGATCAATATCCGTTACATAGCAGACAGGCAAGCGGATCAAGTTTTTGAGTCGAAACTCAAGCTCCCAAAACCTCGTGCCCCACGAACAGCTAGATTGATGTCCATCCAGCAAATATGCAAGTGGAGTTAGTTGTGATGAAATAGTAATCCAAAACCCAAGCTCGCAAACTCACATAACCCACGCAGAGCTAGACTGATATCCATTACACAGCAGACAGTAGAACGAATCGAGTTTTTAAGGCGAAACCCAAGCTGCTAAAACCACATACTGTACATGCAGCTAAGTTTATTGTCACTATACAGCAGACAGGCGATCGGACTAAGTTTTTATAAATATCCAAAAACATAAGCTCTCATAACCACATATCCCACACTCAGCGAGATCAGTCCCCTTTACGCAGAAGACAGAGGCAAAAAGCAAGGATTTATGAGTGCGTGAAGTAAAACGCATATACCCCAAGTACAGCATGTATGAAAGTTTGCGGTTTGTGTTATACAGTTACAGAAACTAGCTTCGCTAACCTACTTGTTAAGTAACGGATCTCAATCTAGCTGCGTGAAGGGAATGTTGTTCTAGAAGTTTGAGTTTCGCCTTGAAAACTCGCTCCGTTTACGGGCCTGCGTAGTGTATGTGGTTTTGTGAGCTTGAATTTTGGCTCAAAAATTCGATCCGCTTGCCTGTCTGTTGTGTAATGGATATTGATTTAGCTGCGCGTGTATTCACAGATTTATTTAATAATTTTTTTCAATTTGACCTTGAATTGACTTCTAAATGGCCTCTGGCTAACCTTGAGTGTTAAACAACGCACGAATTCAGATTTAGAGTCCCCAAAAGTCTTCATATCTTCTTTTACAGATCTATTTAGTTGATTTTTCTCAATTTGACCTTGAAATGACTATGAAAAAACCTCGGGTCGAACTTGGGGGATAAAACAAACCACGAATTTAGCTTCAGGGACCTTAAAAATTTACTTATCTACTTTCTCAGATTTATTCGGTAAATTTTACTTCATTTGACCTCAAAATGACCTTGAACCTGACGTAATAGCGGTTATCGGACCTCAGATTTGGCTTCAAGGCGTATAATTATATAGGAAGGAAATGATCTAGTCGAATAGGCATCCACTTTTTTGTAAACCTGTATTATGGTTTCATATATTTTATTCCTGAAAATATTTAATTTTCAAGAAAAAAATAAACTCTTTTTTACTATAGATCATTTTTGACTTATCTCGCACTTAAATGCATCATGACAATATTACTAGAACTTTCAATAAAAACTACTGTGGCAGAAAAAATAATCAAGGCAAAGTTCACAAAAGGGAATTAAATACATAGACAGATTAAAAGTATAGTAAAAAGTGTCTACTCAATCCAATTATAAAACGCAGAAAAGCTTTTTAATTTTTGTTGTACAATATTAGATTGTATTTTACATAATTTATATTTACTTAAAATGTTTATCTAAAAAACTACAATAAAACATTTTATATAAATTAGTGTTTTTCTCAATTCATTACGTTATAATTTCTCTCGCCTAAATTGTTAGCCTTGTTAACACATAATTTACTTAATTATAAGTTTAAAATATTTAAATAACGTTTAATGTTCATAGATTGCGAGTGCATTGTTAAAGCTTTCTTTGCCTCTTGTAGCATTTAAATTTACCAGTTAGCATCAATGCTACATGTTTTTAGTAATATGATATAATTTGTATATTTTTACCTGATTAAATTTAATTATTTATCCCGTAATTTAAAATAGTAAACATGGAATTTATTTTTTTGGTTCACAACTCTTTTGGTCTTGTAACTTATCACTTTTTTTTCTTAACACAGTTTGTAAATTGCTGTAGTTTATATATCACATTATTTAGTTTGAATTTAAAAGTCGTAAAATATTTTATTTTTAATAAACTCTCATTTATTTACATTCCATTTCAGTATTAAAAGTATAAGGTTTTAGTCGGTAATGTGGGGACGTATTCCCGATTCGTTGACACGAGCACGGCATGTCGAGATCGATCATTTAAGGTTGAGTATGCAGTATGGAATTTGTGGCAATTTTTTTTTGAACTTTGTTTTAATCATGATTAGTAACTTTGGACTGTTTGATCATAATTTTCTCTTTGATAATTTTCCATGGCTTGCCAATATTTGATGTATTACCTGGTGGTCAGTGTAAGTTCGGAACTAAGTTAGAATGCTCCAGGTTGAGAATAAGGTTGGCAAACGTAAATACAAATATCCTTAAGAATTGTCACGTCTGGTTGCAAGAGAGATTTTTATTTTCGTTCCCTTTACTGTTGAACCGCCGAAGGCAGCAGACCAATCCTGCTACTAGCTTTGAAAGGGCGGACGGTCAAATGTTTTTTTAAAAGTCCACTAATCAATGAGGTAAGATTTTGCCCCTTATCTTTACGAACATGTGGTAAAAACAACATTTTATTTCAGGGCTATTTGAAGCCAGTTCTTTTTTATCTTTGGGCTTCATCTCACTCTTTTCATCTTGATATTGCTATCATGGCTTTCTGATGGTTCCGGTCCTAGTTTTCCTGTCCGTGTGACCACGACTGTTTAACCTTACCCTGCGTTTGGTTGGTGAGTTGGAAGTGGCCCTGTGATGCCTCCATTCATCCACAACACAACAGGGATCCTAGCAACAGCGCTAAAGTGAGAGGTACCATAGCATATACCAGGTAGGAGAAAACCTTAAGTTAAAGAATTGGAGCTATGAATCAATTTTTTTAAATACAAACAAAACAACAAATATATTTTAATGTGATATAATAACATGTAAGAACTTTTTGATAACTCTATAAAACTTACGTTATTGGCAATTAAAGGTTCTAGAACATTTGCGGCCAAATATTATATAACCTTTTAAAAACGAGGTAACAACCATAGTTATCAAGAGAGTACAAAAACATTGTAGGCACCATTCTAATTTATGTATATAATAATTTTTTTTTGGAATAAAATGGAATTGTTATTTTGTTTTAATTAAGTCGTTTCATTGTGGAGCTATACACCAACAGTCAATAAATTAAAATCATTCCTCATACCTAAGTGTTTTCCTGTTTAATCACTAGGTAAGTAACACAGATAATGTAAAACAAGTGGCGCCTATTGGGTAATCAAAGCAGAGCACAACTATCTCTAAAAGAGATACGAACCTAGCCTCCGACATATTGAGGTGCCGTACGCATCCGTTGCTGTACCCTGTAAAAAGGGAGACGCCGCACTCTCTGCAACACTTCAACATGTACGATTGTATGTTACCCTGATCTAATATAAGCTCGGGATTTTTAGACATTTCATTAAGTCTGTTACTCTTCTGGAGGGTAGGCGCTCTGTTTCTATAAACATCAAGGTGATGTCTTCCAGGAATTTAAGTATCTTGAGAAATAGTGTCATCCATTTAGATAGCATGTATTCTGCTGTTCCCTCAGCCCGATCACAGAAACGGAAAATATCGCTCTCATATTAATCCAATTTTATGAGATGTCATCTCAGAGGGCAGTGTCCTGTAATATTTATAATTACTCCAATATTTCTTTTTTGGAGATCGAGAAGTATTCTTATGTGCCCCAGTGATAGATTTATGAATTTTTAGCTCGTATGAGACAAGGCGTCTTAATCCATCCAAACTTTATTTCATTTTGTTCCCAGCTCTGGAGCTCCTTCTTTTTGTGACTTTGTGGTAATCCACAGGTTCCGAACAAAGAAAATTAGTTTTCGTCTCTTCTTTTAAAGTTTATAACTAAGTTGAAAAGTAAAAAAGAAAACACATTAATCCGACAAAAAGCTTATGATATATATTTACATTTGTATTACAGAAACTATTTTTGTTCTCAACCATCTGAGAAAACCTTATGTAAGAAGGGCAGATGTACTTTGTTTTAACACAGTGATAAGCCTCCCTCATGGTAGTGCACCGCCACCTGCAGATCGGTTTTGAACTAATTTTTTGTCGTCAGTACATGGTAGGCTAGAGCAACTAAACATAATAACATTTTATTTTAAATTTGTACATATTTAGATATTATCATCTTTAATATAAACCCCTCCTCTATCCCTACTCCATGCGAATTTTCCATTGTTATAAAGTTCTGGAAGTCCTTTTCTGTGAGCTTCTTCATGAAGCATGGCGCTTTTTCTTTCACAGCTTCAACGGGCTGTTCCTTTCAATGGAGATTTAACCTTGAGGAAAATATAAATGTCGCATGCACTATCAGACGAATAAGGCAGATGATCTAACACTGGTACATAGCTAGAAGCGTCTTGAGAGAGAGAGAGAGAGAGAGAGAGAGAGAGAGAGAGAGAGAGAGAGAGAGTGCAGAATGGGCTGGCCCGTTGTCTTCATGGAGAACTCATAACTTGATCTTCCACTATTCGAGTTGTTTTTTTTTTCTTATTCTTTCACAGAGTGAAGCAAGAACCTCAACGTTGAATAATTGTTTGACCTTCAAGAACTCAGTGAAGATTTTTAATCTCAAAAGTGTCACAAAGAAAACAATCGTCATCGCTTTGAATCTTGATTTTCTCATGCCATCTTTTTCAGCTCTCAGTGAAGTTGGGATCTTCCAATTCGTGGATAGGCGTTTAGTTTTCAGATTATAAGTAAAATACCAAGATTTGTGATATGTTATCACTCTTTCCAACAAGTTCGGATCATTTTCAATGGCATTCAGAGTGTCAGCACATTTTCTCGAGCTTCTTTTTGTTTGACTGTGAAAATTTTACGCTCCATTTCCGCACAAATTTTTTGTATGTTAATATTGTAACACATTCTTTGTCAATTTCTACAATTTTAACTAACGCTCGAATAGTTAACCAACGGTGAGATTGAATCGATTACATACTATTTCAGTATTTTCATTCGCTATGGATATTTAGGTTTTTCCCACAAAAAGTCGTTTCTTCTAACAAATCTAAAAACTTTTGATTTTATTACCCTTATAACTTGTAATGCTGGTTGAAAAAGGCATACAACCAGCTGATGTATGTATGAGGCAAATTGTTGCTTAATAGCTGAAAATTGTATAAGACCAAGAGAGTTTACCAATTCATTGTCTACAGCTAATGGCAAAAGTGGTTTTCTTCCCGGTAATACTTTGCAGACAAGATTGCCACCTTCTTTATGAAGCCGATTGAGGATAGTTGCGGAAAATTTTTTAGCAGCAGCTTATAACCTATTATTTTTTTTTTAAGAATTGCCTGGTGCATATTCTCAATATTATTATGTTTATAAAAATGTTTATTGTATACGGCAAATTTAAGATATCCCCTAATGTAGAATATTGTTTGCTTTTGTTGACCGGTCTTTAACAATAATATAAAAAATGTAATTACCAAAACATGCCATTATTTCGGTGGCATCTTTTTATATTATCGATCAGCCATGCCCATATTTTTCTGTTGCATTGCTCTACGTATGTTTTATTGCAGGTGTCGCATGCGATCTTGTTCACTGTTTTCTTCCTTTGAGTTTCTTGGAGATAAACCTATTGTTGTGTGTAGTTTTTAAATTGTAAATATGTTGTATTTTCAAAGCAATCAGGTCATTCTCTATAGTGCCCTTGATATATGGGATGTGAATCGGGATTAAATTAGCTGTCTGTGTGGTTATATTCCAAGTACCCACTCATTTTTTTGTTATTAGGATGTTTACAAATGCAAGTTCATTATTTTTTTCAAGTTCCAGAATTTATTGAGCAAAGGGAGACTGGAAGCAACCTAACGTTTTTTCTTTACAACAAGTTTGAACGAAATCCCTGAAAAGAAAAAACTAACTAATAACTAGCAATTAAAAATAAGGTTTTGCAACGTTACAAGTCATTTTGAATAGAATTTAAAAACCCAAGATAAAAAAACCTTGCAAAATATTAATTAAAAAATTAGATTTGTTAAAAATACAACCATTATCCTGCTGTTCTATTTATGTTTTATTTCCAACATATCTACGGTTTCCCTCTCGATCTTCTTTTCCATGGTCTTCATGCTTGTATTTTCTTATTTCATCTGTCATTAGGTTGACGTATGGTGTGCTCTGCCTGTTTCTATTTTTGGTATAATACATGTCCTTGTATTCTATTAATTTAGTTTGCTGTTTTATATGTTCGCCCCTTTTCTATCTTTGATTTTCACGTTTAACATCTGACGCTCCATCGCTCTCTGTGTTTTATTTAATCTTTCCATTATGTTCTTGGTTACCATCCACGTCTGAGCTGCATGAACTGACGAAATACACTAATTATCTACTCTTTTTCATATCAAAGAAATTATTACGTTTGTTGGTATTTATTTCTACAATCCGAAAGCAATCCATGCGAGTGGAATCATTCACTCGATTTCAGCTGTTTGATTGAATTATCTTTAATTTATGATTTATTGTAAGTATACGTATTCATCTATGTATTCTAAACTACTTTCTAGGATAATATTTTGTGTTTTTTTTTGTCGTGGGTTTTGTTGAATCATGGCCCCACATCTGATCAGCGGCAGATCCAGCATTTCTCTTTGTGGGGAGGGCGGTGATATAAAAATACAGTATAGCAAGTAAAAGTAAGTTGTTGAGTTGATGAGAGGGGGGGGGAACGCTAGCAGTTCTGAATTTGAAGATCGTGGGGGGCGATCGCAAACGAACGAGAGTTGCCGATGGATGAGGAGATGCCAACAGCATTCATATTCCTAATCTAAGAACAAGTGTGAATCCAAAGCTTTTTGGAATGCGATCGCCCCCCCCCCCCCCCGCCCTTGGATCCACCAAATGCTCTGATTTCAGTTTAATTTCGTAGAGCATTGCTTACATATTTTCGATGTTGTAGGATATTATGATCAAGTCATAGAAATTTCATGAGTGAGTTTTTCTCCATTTATATTATTACCTTTATCGTTCGAGTTTAGCTCTCTGAACATTTCTTTTAGTGCGGAATAATTTTGGATTCACTTATTGTCTGACCACTCAGAATGGCTTGTATATATGTATATGCAAAAGCAGAAATGTTAACCAGTAGTTATCTAAAGAAACATTGTGTCTTTTTTACATAATAGAATTGTAGTAGAACCATTCCGTTTTTAGGTTTTTCCTCTTCTGGTAAACATTTATTTAAATTCATTTTTTTCTCCGGTTATATCAGCACTTCTTGTGAATTTACATTTACTATTTTTCCATATTGACCTTTAGAATTATCAGGTTGTTGTTTTTTTTTTAAGTCAGAGAGCTTTCTATGATAATTTCCATGATGGATCTATTACTACTTCTGCTTCTCTTTGTCTATACTATATGTACTTAATAAGCAAGACAGCATTTTTGAGGGAATTAAAATTTCAATAAATGATTACTGCACTGCTGAAATTTTTCATAGCAATAAGTCAAATTTTCTTTACTTGAAGCTCTGTTTTTACCAATGAAACTTTGAGGATTTATGCTAAGAACCATGATAAACCGCCAATAACGGATTTATTTTCTCGGAATAATTTCAGATTCACGGAACCTCCTCTATTAATATTTGTTCTATGATATCTTCCATTTTTGAGGCAACAACTAACAATAAATGATACGCCACTGCGCACATACTTTGTCATTATTGACCAATTAATAAGTATTCTTAAGCCACGAAAATACATTTACCGGTTATATATAGTAGTTACTACTTGCATTTAAGTGACTTTGATTATCTTTGGTCATTTATCAGTTCCCCAGTTTAAAAAAAAAAACATTTATACATCATCCACTAGTATCACGAAGAAGTCCTCTATACATCATTATTTGACATTTCAATCACCAGTAAATATCAGAGTTGCATTGTTGTTGTCTCTTTTTAATTTATTAAATAATGTGGGTTATTTTGTAATTTATGCTATTTTCATGTAGTAATTTAATATATCCATATTATATTAAGATTAATATTGTTGCTATAATTTGAAAATGGAACATAGTTAACCACTTATATTAAAACATAGAGATTTTGATGTATTATTTGTCAAAATAGGCCTGTTTCTCACCGTCAGATTTGATTTGTTATTTTTAATGTTCAAAAATGGAGAAAAGGTGATTTTTTTGGTTTTTGGATTCTAAAATAATAGCTATTAATACTTGAGAAAAGTTATAGAAAACGAAATTATAGTCAATAATACGTAGATTAAGTGCTTAAAAGAAGGTTACTGTCAGATAATTAATTTTGCATTATTGCATTTTGCATCTTAACTATCTTGTAAAATGCGTAGTTAGTGCGTAGTTAGCAAATGGATGGCCTGATCCAAATTCTGAAAAAAGATTTGATAACTAGATGAATCACTACGAATCGTTTGGTCAAACTATGTTGGTGACTAGATGTGTTAAAATAATTGAAAAAGTCACCTAAACATGAGAATAAAATAGCGATGTACACACGCATCTGAAAAATGTCTAATGAAGGAGGTACTATACCAACAGCGGGGATACACATAATCTATGTGTTAGTGATTATCATTTCGCAAAAGAATTGGACCAACACTTGAAATTTGACAGAGTAGCCAAAACTATCACTAGTAATTCAATGCTCTTGCATGCGGCTCGCCTCTTACTTTATTCCTGAACTTTTGACGCCGGCCATACCTTCGCATATGAACGTGTCGTGTATGAATAAGGGAGCAATACTTATACACAACATGGATCAAAGTGTCAGAAATATCTTATATTTAATCACTTAATCTGTGGTAGTATTCACAGCATTTAATGCATTAAAGACACTTTTGGGATTAAGCTATTTTTGTTATAATACTAAAGTGTTGAGTATTTTGGAAAGCGTTTTGTTAGCAATGCAAAAACTACCCATGTTACGTATCTGAATATATTAGTCCTGTTATAAAGAACGAAAGTTTTCAAGACTTTGGTCAAGTTGAAAATCATGGATCTTGGGTTTAGACCGTGTCAAATTGGAATTATTATCCGACGTTTCGCCTACGACTGCACGATACATCTTCAGTGTTCTTTACTCCACGAGATTAGAACACTGAATTACCATCGAAGAGCAATAGCCCGGTATTTATACCCGACTGGTGCTCAGCAAACCGTGATACATCGTGATATTCGATTTCCATGTGTGATGTAGACTGTATCCTTTATCTCTGTTAATATCATTTGGCTATTTACAAATTTCGATTGATTCTCTAATTTTACGTTTAAATAAACTAGACACTGATTCTAGCACCTTAGTTTCTTTTACATTAAAGGTGAGGCATGTGCAATGCTGGTATTCAGCTACTGCAGATTTTACAATTTGTTTATTTTTAATACATCTTTCATGCTCCTTAACTCTTGTGAATATAGACCGTCGTGTTTCACTTACATACACTTTACCACAAGAGCAAGGTATAAAGGGTGTTTTTTTATAGAGGTATAGAACTTTTAAATGGAATAAAACAAAGATGAATTTTTTAAATTGACATGAAATTTACTTTATTCGAAAGATAATCTTCTGGCATTATAATTTAAATATGACTTCTGGCATATGACCACCACGGCTGGCTCGAACGTAGTCTAATCTGGAGGTTCCAACATTTGTGCCCGTATATCGGCAATAACGCGGCGAATGTTGTCCTCCAAGTGATCAATCGTTTCGGGCTTATCGGCGTAGACTAGCGACTTCACATATCCCCACAGAAAATAGTCTAGCTGCGTTAAGTCGCACGATCTTGGAGGCCAATTCACGGGTCCGAAACGTGAAACTATGCGGTTACCAAACGTTTCCTTCAATAAATCAATTGTGGCACAAGCTGTATGACATGTTGCGCCGTCTTGTTGAAACCACAGCTCCTGCACATCATGGTTGTTCAATTGATGAACGAAAAAGTCAGTAATCATGGCTCTATAGCGGCCACCATTGATTGTAACGTTCTGACCAGCATGGTTTTTAAAGAAGTACGGACCAATGATTCCACCAGCCCATAAAGCACACCAAACATTCCGTTTTTCTGGATGTAACGGTGTCTCAACATACACTTGAGGATTATCATCACTTCAAATATGGCAGTTTTGTTTATTGACGTATCCATTCAAACAAAAGTGAGCTTCATCGTTAAACAAAATTCGCTTATGAAAATCAGGATCAACGGCAATCTTGTTTTTGGCCCATTCACCGAATCTACGCCTTGCTAGGTGATCGTGTGGCTTCAATTCTTGCACCAGTTGGATTTTGTAAGCACGCAAACCAAGATCTTTCCGCAAAATCTTACATAATGTGAATGGACACATATCCAATTTCTGTGCACGATGGCAAATAGACTGATTCGGGTCTTCCTCTACGCTACGCTCTACAGCAGCAATGACTTCTTCTATACGCACCGTACGACGTCTCTGTGAATGCGTATTATCTTTTAGAGTAAACGTGGTGCGAAAACGTTCCATAGTTAATCGAATTAATTGCTCTGATGGACGATTATGTTGACCGTAAAATGGACGTAGTGCGCGATACGTATTTCGAACAGAACCATGATTTTCAAAATAAATTTGCACAATTTGGAAGCGTTGTTCAGGCGTCAGTCTATTCATGTTGAAATGCCAAACCAAACTAAACATAAATCACTTGACAGCTGATAAAATGGCCGCCAGTTAAAAAAGTGTTGCCAACTTAAAGTTTTATACCTCTATAAAAAACACCCTTTATTATAATCGCCTTCTGTTTGTAACGGTACTACGTCCTTTGATGACTTTAAACATTGTTCAGTTTTCTTACATGTGTTGAAAATTGTCCGACTATTTGATTTGCAGAGCAATTAAGCAATCTTGTCGATGGTTCCGTGTATGTAATGCAAGGCATCACTATCGATAGGTGGTACATTTATGACGTTGAATAGCTGAATTTTTATATTTATTAATTGAACGTCTAATATCTTCAGCACAAAATCCATTGCCTCTCAGAGCATTAGTCAGCTTTTCTGTGTCTGATTCCAGTGATTGTTCATCCCATATTGAAATAGCTGTATGTACCACAGAGGTCATAACTGATTGTTTTTGAGAAAGATGATGGTGTGACGTTGCATTGAAATATCGATTTGTATGTGTTGGTTTTCTGTACACACGATGTCCTAAGTTGCCATTACCTTTCCTTTGTTCTAGTACATTGAGAAAGGGTAGAGCACCCCTCGATTCACTTTCCATAGTAAATTTTGTGCTAGGGTGTTGTTCGTTTAGTAGATGATGAAGGGAATTATGAATGTTATCTGCGCCATGCGGCCAAATTGTAAACGTATCATCTACGTATCTGTACCAAAATTTAGGTTTTAGAAGAACAGAAGACAAAGCGCATTCTTCGAAAGCCTCCATGATGTTCGCTACGACGGGTCACAGCGGAGATCCCAGTGCCGCTCCCGTAGTCTGCTAGTAACAAGTTCTTGGAAAAATAGAATAACTGGAAATCAGACATACTTTAATTAATTCTAGTAGGCTGGAGTCCATGTTGTTATTTCATAATATTTCCAATATTATGGAAACTGAATCCTTTATAGGAACATTTGTATCCAGGTTTTCTACATCAAAACTGACCAATATGTCTCCAGACTCTAAGTGAATGGTTTTTAATCTCTGGACAACTTGTCCAACAAAGTATTCAGTTTTTTCTGTAAACTGATATACAAGTTTGGCAAGATATTTACCTATTTTGTAGGTTGTTGAGTCTATTGAGCTGACGATTGGACCTAGAAAGATATTTCCTTTATGTATTTTAGACTCTCGTGGAGTAAAGTTTCCTGAAGATGCAATCGTAGGCGAAACGTCGGATAATAATTTCAATTTGACACAGTCTAAGCCCAAGAACCATGATTTTCAACACATTTCTCCGGTCCACCCACCAACCCTTCCAGTATATCAATCCAGAATAAAATATATGACATGGTAAAAACCGATATTTTTCAAGTTAGCGGTAGACAAACAACGTTAAGCCCAGTCATTGTTTCGGCCTTGGACACCTTGAATTTCCCATTTCAACAAATAAATCCCTCCAGGAATGATCCCGACCGAATAAATAGTTTTTGCACATTAATTTGTTATTCTAGCTCGGCACACACATGCACATACAAATATTCGATAAATATTTAGTAATGATTCTATTAGGTAGCTAGTTTTTTACATATATAACATAGCTCAAGCTATAAAATTGCATTAAAATGTTACATATCCAACAACTAGAAAAGCCTAGGTATTTCGTGAAAATCATTCCCTTTTTTGCTTGTATACAAATTGAATAACTATGAACGACATTCTATAAAATAAACGTAGGAGGAAAGTACTCAAAAAGGTACTCCTTTTAGGAAAAGATTCGTTCCGATTCGAATAATATTTATATAAAAGTTTAAAATCACACTATGGTTGTTGCAAAAAAATTTTAATATTGCGTTGGTCCCAGAACGTAAAGATGCTGAATGTTGAAGACAAAAGAAGTCATTCTCCTTGATTGACAACATTTCGTTTAAAAATCATCCAAATCGATTTGATAGAAGCTAAAATAATGAACTCTTTACAACACGCTGTGATTTTGAACTTTTAATTTTAGTTTTGACGCAACCGTTGCCACCTGCTGGGGCTATTTCATTCAATAATTTCAATCTTAGTTGTAACTTAAAGTATTATATCTCTAAAGCTATTAGTGGCATTGGGAGGAATTTGTCACTAAAAAAAACGTATTTTCGAGTACTTTCATCCTGTGCTTATTTTGCAGCATTTCGTTTAATAGTCACAAAGTTATTTAATTTGATATAAGCAAAAAAGGTGGATGATTATCTAGAAATTCCCCATGCGTCCTTACTTGTATAAACTGAAGAAATTCAACACAGTTTTGAAGTTTATACTATCATTTATATGTAAAAAATTGGCGCCGTAGTGAAATTATTATTAAACTATATCAAGAAATTATTGTACAAAAACTATTTGATTGTTCAGGACGATTCCTGGGATATTTAATTATTGGAATGCGAAATCAAATATTCGCTGGGTTTAACGTTGTTTTACGCTCACTAGAAAAAAATTTTTTTTCCACTTCTTTCCCGTGGTTTTCTATTTTGAAATGTAAATTTCCACTTTTAAAAGTAGGAATAAAAAGAGGAAAGAAAATTTTCTAATAAACAAATTATATCTTATAATATGATATCCTAAGTTTGTTACTCATGAAGATATAATGAAAACAAATAATTATTCTTCGATTTTTAACATTTCTTTTGGTTAATTTTTCACTCTTCAAGCTCACTTTTTTAGATTGTCGCTGAGGTTAATTATCATTCCTAGCATCATTCAAGAATAGTTTATCCTTAAAGTAAAACTATCTTAGCAACATCAAGTTGATGCTACTTTTGTACCGTCTTCTTCTTTTTTTCCTGTGTCGTGGTAGATCCCCCTGGGGTCAGCAATTGCAATGGCGAGTTGATCACGGGTCTCTTCTATTCTAAATAGCTGTCCAGTACTGCATATTCCTGTCCACTCTCGGATGTTTCTCAGTCAAGAGATCTGCTTCTTTCAACCCTTCTAAGACCCTCGATCTTACCCTTTATTATCAATTGAAGAATTCTGTACCGATCCCTTCTGAGAACATGGCTAAAATGTGCTAGTTTTCTGTATTTTACAGTTGTCAGCAATTCTCGAGAAGCATATGCCCGATCTAAAACCGCTATATTAGTCTGCATAGGTATCCAAGGTATTTAAAGCATTCATCTATGCAACCACATCTCAAATCCGTCCAAACGGTCGATCGTTGCAACCTTCAGTGTCCACACTTCCGCTTCTTACAACAACACTGACCATATGTAATATTTAGCTATCCTTTGGCGAAGATTGAAATGTAGATTGTCATTGCAGACAAGCTGTCTTATTTTTAGGAAAGTTGTGCGGGCTGATTCGATTATTCATTTAACTTCTTTATCTAAATCAAGCTGTACAGTAATATAACATTCAAGGTACTTGAAGTAAGATACTTTCAACGATTTGGCCATTTATCAGCAGCGAAGCATTTGAATATGGTAGGCGACTAAAACCATAAATTTAGTTTTAGCAACAGTTATATTGAGTCCATTTTCTTTCCCAACCCTATTGACAGAATCTAGTAGTTGTTGTAGACCCTGAAGATTATCACTTATGATGGACGTATCATCGGCACAACAAATCGTGTTTATTAGCTTTCCGTTGATTCTAATCCCTAATATTTTTTTATGTAGAACTTCGTTAAAAACCTTGTCCGAATATAAATTAAACAGCAGTGGAGAGAGAATATGTATTCTCTCTCCACTGTCTAACGCCTCGTTGAATTTTGCATTCTTTGGTAGGCTTATCATTAACTCAGACCACTGTCCTCTCTTGATAATCCACACATCCTTGTCATCCACGCCAGCAGTCTTCAGTATATCTATGAGATTCACATGCTGTACCTTGTTAAACGCTTTTTCGTAATCGATAAAGCATACAAAAATGTTGGCCTCGACACTATTGGAGAAATATATCTAGAGCAAAGTGCTTCTCTAGTACCAAGGGCATTTTTAAACTCAAACTGGGTCTCATCTATACCGCTTTCGTAATTATTCCTTATTCTACAGTGAATAATACTCAGGAAAATCTTGAAGGTGTGACTCATGAGACTTATTAACCTGAATTCGTTACATGTGTTGGCACATTGTTTTTTGGTAGCGTTAGAAAAACAGATTTCAGCCATTCTTCTGGTATTTGTGTTGTACACAAAATTTAAAAAATTGCAGGAATTTCCTTGGAATGTCGTCTGGGCCGGTTGCTTTTCTGCATTTTGCATGTCTTATGCCATGAAGAACCTCTGACTTCAGAATTTTCGGTCTTTCAGCTCCATGCACATCGTCTGATATGTCTGGTTTTGGTCTTCAAATAATTCAGTTATGTAGGAAATGTAGGCATTAGAAATTTTTGTTCATCAATAAGAGGTTTGCTTATTGTGTCTACTAGTATATTAGGGGTCCTCCTGTTGAACAGTCTAGAAATTTCTTCAACTTTCTTATACATGTTGAAAGTATCATGTTTTCTCTCTAGTTCCTCCATTTCTCTACATCTGTCTCCCATCCACTTCTCCTTAACTGCACTAATCTTTTATGTTAATTCTTTTTGCTTCTTTTTATATTCCTCTATGTTGTTCTTATACGTTCTCCTTACCTCTATGAGACCTAATATTTCTTCAGTCATCCATCGTTGTTTATTATGTTTGGTGTCATTAGTAGTGGATATATGAGAGAAGGAAAGAGGAGGAGGAGGAGGAGGAGGAGTAAGAAGAGTAAATCATCAACACTTTTCATCCTCCTCCTCCTCTTTTCTTCTCTCATTATACTTTTCAAATCTCTCATTATACTTATTAAAAAACCTCGTATCATCAACACTTTTCATCCTCCTCCTTTTTTGTTCTCTCATTATACTTTTCAAAAAGCCTCGTATACATCACCTTGACTTTAATCTTAAAGTTAACAACATGGCTAACCTTTCATCGAATCCGATCATAGTAGGAGATCTAACCTTATGTTTGACCTTGAGGTGGATAACCTTATTTGACCATGAAGTCGATATAAAGTCCTACCACCAATGAATTTTCACTTCAGTAAATTTATAAAATGGATACGTGGAGCAACAAAAGATGATAAATTAACTACCAACAAATAATAAGTAAATAATAAGTAAATAATTTTATATTTAATAGTAAATATTACAAAGTAAATATTAAAAAAATTCGTTCAAAAGTTTATGGATAATAATATTGAAGAAGAAGATCCAGATCTAGATGAATTAATTGGAGTATTGGATTACAATACACATCTTAACGAAAAAAAATTTCAGAAGAACTTCAGAAATTGTTTAAACTACGATATAAATAATTTCGAACAAATTGAAGCTGACTCTGGTGACTCCGATATTGAAGAAGATAATGAAGAAGACAGTGCTAGTGCTAAATTTTGTTTAGTGAAACATAAGTACACTGATCCCAAAGAAGTTGTGTTCTGTATTACTCAGAGTTATATCGTAGTGTTTGTCTTATTGAAGACTATTCGAAAAAACAACTTGTAATAAAAAAATTTAGTACTTTAAAAATTTGCTAAATAAAAATGAGAATAGTTATGGATGTTCAAGGAGTTAAGGATGAACACAACAAGTTTATTCCTAAAGAACTTGCAATGTTTGATGGACATAAAATGAGTCATTATATTTTTAAACCACCGTATCCACTACAAATGCTTCCACCAGAAATATACAAGCAAGCAGAATGGTTAATGAAATTTCATCACTGCATCAATTGGAATACAGGATATATTCCTCTTCATAATTTTTCATCTATAGTAAAAAACTTAACAGAAAAAGGTGAATTCATTTATATTAAAGGAGAAGAGAAAGCTAATTTTATTAGAAAATATTGTACTAAGCCAATAATTGAATTGAACGAACAACCTGTTTTAATTAAATCATCTCCTAAATGTTTTTATCATTCTCAATCACCTTCAATGTGTGCCCTTTGTAATGTATTCTTTATGTATAAAAAATTTTTTATGAATGAATAAATTAACAATGAATGTAATAATATTTTTTTTTATTTATCCACATCCCCACATTACTAACAGAAAATTATATTTTCCTATCTTTACATAATCAAATATTTAAACATAACAGCCGTTACACAATAATAAAACAACTATAAAAATTTAAATATTTTATTTCACACTAACTTTAATTAACCAATAAATCAATACATAAATTTATTTCTTTATTGAGTCCAATTTTTTTAAGTTCATCAAAGAATTTTAACACATTTTTAGTCTTCAAAAATTCATTACACAATTCTGCTGCTTTTTTACAACAATTTGCATGATCAACATATTTTATATATAACAATAAATCCTGACCCTCACGTTCTTCTTCAACTAAACGAGATAAATATCTGGAACATGCTTCGTTCATAATGAACCCTTCATAAAGGTCCCTCACAAAATTTTCAATTTTAGGCATCATCTTCACCACGCGATTTGATTAGTTCTTGTAATACAACAGGATCTCTAATATGTTGGTTTAAATGACGAACTTCATGATGAAACCAACTTAACTTCACTAATTCACGTATAAACTGTACAATATCTTTGTTTTTAAAATAACGTTCGCACAATTTCACAGCCTCTATATGGTTTTCGGATATATCCAAATAATATTGAAACCAAGATGGACCACTATCAACTGCATAATGTTCGAACTCAAAAGCAGAACTTTTACATTTTTTATAAAATTTTTGAATTAATAAATTTAATTCACTTTCGTTAGAAGCAGAAGACATATTTCATTTTAGTATGTTTTAAGCTGGTAAAGTGTTGCTTTTATAATAAAAATTTAAAGAAGGGATACAAGGTCATGTTAACATATATACGAAGTAACTCGAATGTATACGAAGTAACTCGAATGTATAGGAATTAATTTGAATGAGAAAACAAAAGAGGAGGAGGATGAAAAGTGTTGATGATACGAGGTTTTTTAATAAGTATAATGAGAGATTTGAAAAGTATAATGAGAGAAGAAAAGAGGAGGAGTATGAAAATTGTTGATGATTTACTCTTACTCCTCCTCCTCCTCTTTCGTTCTCTCATATATCCACTACTGTCATTTATAACGCGTTTTTCCATTAACCTTGAGATTAGATCATGAAATAATTTCCACATCTCATTTACATTATTGTAGTATAAACTGACAACAATTAGAAATACAAACTAATCAGAACGTCGTAAAGATAAACAAAGATAAAGACAATTCAAGTCCAACAACCATATTTTGGTCAATTCTCAATATTGTCTACAACCTTTAAACAAAAAATTGAAACAGTCTATCACCATATTCATTGCATTCACCCAAGCCATGTTCTCCTATCAAATCAGATCTACGACCTTTTTTAATTTTAGTATTAAAATCACCTAAGATGTCTGTGATTTTGTTGGGTTTAAGGCTATTTACTGTATTATTTAGTTGTTGGTAAAATATTTAAACATCATTCTCGTTTCTATTTTCTGTTGTAGGGGTGTAAATCTGCGAGATGATAATATTAAATGGGTGGGCGGTTATTTGTAGAAGCATTATTCTGTTATTGATAGAGACAACAAAGTTTCTTACAAATTCGTATCGTCATATTCGCTGCCAGAATAGTATAAAACACCATTCGCCTATCTGCACGTTCCTGAACCGATCCATCGCAGTTCACTTATTTCCATGATGGACATCCCCATGAGTTTAGTCTCTTGAACTAAATTATCGAACTTACCACCTGCGTATAGGCTTCTAGTATTCCTTGGGCCTATCGTTAAATTGAACTTTGCTACTTTGAGCCAGAAGATTCTTAGCACTCCTGATTCATCAAAGGACTGCACGGGTCTAGGGGCCATAAAATTTCTATTTCTGGCCATAGCAATATCCTGGGCAATCATTAGCAGTGTGGTTTATCGTTGCCTTCACTGTCTTTAGTTCAGCCGCCCTTAACACGGATCAGACCCTGCAGTGCTAGTTTTGGTCCGTCTCGGCTATTTAATTTAATCTGAGTCACCCATATCTAAGAGTTTGAGATCTTTCAAATTTTACTTCAGGTGACAGCTACTACTATTAATAATTTATATGAACGTAAATTTGCTTTATGGTATGAATAATATTTCATACAAATTGATTAAAAATTAATAAAAAGAATAAGGATGTGTGTGCTATAATTTTTTTAGGGGGTGTGTAAATTAAATAATGTGACTCACAACGTAGTTTTCGATCAGGCACTTGGGACGGTCGAATTGAAGGGTGACAGGTAAACATGTAATACGTCTTCGGTATGAGTTTAAACTGGCTAAAGTGTTTGTTTGTAATTTTTTGTTCGTGAAACAGCGTTTTCTAGTATGTGTTAAAAAGAATAGACATCAATTTCTGGCAACAGTATGCTAATGATCCCCATTTTCTGAAACGTATCCTTACTGGTGACGAACCTTGTGTGTTTCAGTATGATTCGCAAATTAAGCGCCAAAACATGGAATAGTACACTTTAACCCCTCTAAAGACAAAAAAAGCAAGAGTAGCAAGGAAATCGTCCACATAAAGTGTGTGCCTCATGACCAAATGGTTAATCAACTCTTTAACCGAGAGTTTCTTGAAAAATTTCGAAAAGAAGTAATTCCCGTGAGCCCAAAAAACAATTAGGTGTTGCGTCACGACAATGCGCCTTATCATACAGCAACTTCAATTAACGAATTTTTGGCCTGCAAAAGCATTCCTATGGCTCCGTGTTTCCGAAACCATGAATTTACGTTTTGAGATGCTCATTGCTTCGGAAATGCTTACCACCCAGGCTTTCTTTCAAAGGCGGGAAAAGGTGGTGGTAGTCACTCGGCGCAAGGTCTGAAGAGTTTGATGGATGACTGTTTAAATGTATGGTCCAAACGTCATCTTCTCCTGCATGATAAATTCTTTAATCCAAAATTCCCTCCGGATCAATACACAAACCGTAATCACACCATCCCTCCTAATATAACTTTTATACTCTTCTCAGGGGAACATAATCTCACTTTCCCATCCATAGAGTAGCTTCTTTTATACCACTTTCCACCCTAGATGAAGCAGATGGTAATCAATCTTGACACGGCCAAATACAAAAAGGAACCCACTTATCCCGAAATTCTTCAAAACCACTACAAGAATATTAGTAGCACTATTTTTCCCAATCATAAAATAATCTATACAGACGGATCAACAACTAAAGAACACACCGGATCAGCACTCTATTGCTCAGACTTTAGTAGTTCTTACAAACTAAACTCATTCAGAAGCACTCCATCAAATCTGCCATCGAAATCATTCTTGACTTACCTCCCATCAAATGGTTGATTGCATTGGACTCCATGAACTCACTCACCTCCCTGTCTACATTTAAACCTCATCATTCAGCTGTAACAGACATATACAACGTCGTTATTCATTCTAAAATCAAGAACATACATGTATCATTCATTTGGATACCGAGTCATGTTGGAATATATGGTATTGAACGTGCTGAACATTTAGCCAAATCGTTTATACAAAATCACAATGATTAAAACTGTATTCTATATCATGAAAATCTGGTTCCCCTAATAAACACTACGATGTATAATCTTTTCCAAAAAGACTGGGACATGCTGAAAGTAAATAATAAGCTTCAGACCCTTCTTTCAAATCTACCCAATACACAAGTTTCTCACTGTAAAGCTCTTCCTGAATAGAGCAGATCTCAATAAATTAACAGCTTTTCTTAAAGAAATAAATCCATACAAAGACAAATAAATATCCTATAACAAAATAACACAATTAAACATCTCATCCACATACGCAAAAATAAATAGTTTCGTTAACATAAAGTGAAATAGTTGGTAAATTATACTAAAGGCGCCAAATTGTCATAGATACCGACACGCCTAAAACAAAATTCTCTCTCTCTCTCCCTCTCTCTGTTTGTGGTTTTCAGAAATCAGGACCCGTCTTGCACAAACTTTACAGTAAGTGAGCTTACCTTTTAAAGTTGTCACGATTGAAGTTCGCTGAATATTAATTTCAGGTAGTATCAGGTAGTATCAACTACGGAATCTGATTTACAGTCTATCCCAGTGAATTTTTTCAACAACCGCGAGTTGTTTGTCGTGAACTTCTGAGTATCCTTCAAGAACATCTGTGCGCCGTCTTCGCACCATTTGCATACTCATACAGTTTTTACCATATTGCAGTTAACTCACGATTAATTTCATGGCCATTATGATTTTTTGCAGTTTAGAAACGTAACTCGCAGTCAGACACGGTTTGTAAAGGAATCCCCATGATTGCCGAGCTCGTACTGATGAGAAAAATATTTTAGACCGGTTTAACTGGTTTCTCCCTTACAGGCAAACTATAAAGAAAAACTAAGTACGGTACGATCTCGCTTAATGGCGCTGAAGAGAAATGACAAGCTAGGGAACCTTACTTTGGACCCCCCTCGTATTTGATGTCTCATGATTTGAAATAAAATTATGTAAATAAATTCTAGTTCATTATAGAGGCAAACGAACATCTCTTAATACAGAAAAATAATTGGACATAATAATTAAAATTAATTAAAGGGAGACTTAATATTATTTTTATATTCAAAACATTTGTAAAATACTGCTTGTCTTAAACTTTTTTAATCCATTTTCAAAAGGACTCAGTCAATTTTAATAAGGCTTTCAGATTTTGACTTGTTTTTTTTATATCTGCCTAATTGACTTAAAAGTTTTTCTTTTTATTATACAGTGGGGGAAAAAAGAAATTTTCTGCAATTGATAAGAATTTTTTTCCGCAAACAAATACCAGATAATTATTTAGAAACATTTTTGTTAGTTTAGTAATAAAGGCTCTCTTATGAAAAATAAGTATTGAAACAAATATATATATATATATATATATATATATATATATATATATACATATATATATATATATATATATTTATATATATATATATATATATATATATATATATATATATATATACATATATATATATATATATATATATATATATATATATATATATATATATATTATCTAGTTAACGTAATAATACAACTCATATGTAGCTTTCATAAAACCATATTTCCATTACATTTTTATGTATATACAGGGTGTCCCACGTCGCGATTGATTTCTCGGAAAATAAACTTGGGAAAATTTTTAAAATTTGTCAACTTACTGAAGTCGATGAATACAATTACTTTAAAATATTTTCAAGATGGTGGCACTTCCTGTTGTACCGAAAGCTGACGCCTTCTTGTTTGTTTCAAATGGAACATCCTCTGTTAGTTCATTTTTAGATTTTACGCAAAATTATAGACATATTTCATGTGTAATGTCCTATAGCGAAGTCTAACTGTTTTTGAGGCATTTTAAATTTTATATAAAAAATAGCGTTTAGAGGCATAAACATCACTATCAATTTGTTCTATATGAAAGTCTTTATTACATAATTGGAGTTGATTTCCTTCTAAAAGAGAATCTACTTTAGTGGAATGTGTTGATATTTTGATGATGAATAAATCAAGGGTGATCAAAAACTAACATTAAATATTAACTCTTTTTATAATGTTATCTTATTTAGAATTAAAAATAAGAGTGACTTTGTATAAGGTTGTTTATTCGCAAAATTTGTAGTTTCTGACATACTTGCAATTTACCATTTTTGAATTACAACAACGTTATACGGTTTTTAAGTTTTGTTACTAGTTGACCATGAAGGCAAAACTCGGCGAAAGAAAACAATAGAGCACAACAGAAATGTCACTATTCCTTACGATTTGACAGTTTTTAATAAAAATCATGCCAGGGTGATTAAACTATATGCACAAGATTATTTAAATTTGTTTATTATCTATTGAGAATGTAACAAAGTTTTGTCAACAACATGCCATAGGTGTTAAATAAATAAAGGAAAATTTCGAAAATTTTGGCGTCGTTAAAGCAAAAATGTATAAAGGAATAATTTCTCATTAATGAAATTGTCGAAATTGCAATTCTGGGATAGTTTGAGGCATATCCTATGACATCGTTACGACAAGTGGCTCTACAAAAAGAAATTTCGATGAATACATAGAATTCTGCTGAAACACAACTTCCACACTTATTTAATATCTTTGATTCAACCACGAAGATATACTGATTTGTTGAAAAATGTGTAATTTTGCGAATTTATATTAATGATGATTCAAGACCACCCTGGATTTTTGTTCAACATGATTTGGACTGATGAAGCAAAATTTATGAAAAATGGCCTTTTTAGCAGACGCAATTTCTATTTTTGTATTGTTTCAAATCCTCATGCAGTAAGATTGCGGAATTTTAAAGAAATCTGTCAATTTTATGCTGCAAGAAATAATGGAAGAGTAAAAATGGAAATTGTGTCTGTCAAAAAAGCCATTTTCGTAACTTTGTTGCTATCTGAAATGGATTTAAAATAAAAAGGAATCATACTGTTACCATATTCTTTCTTTAAATCACTCACTGGGTAAAAATAAAACACAATACTTTCCGCTAATAAATAAGCACTTTTTAATAACATATTGGCATTCAAATAAAAACTAAGCTAGCTTCTCACACCCTATTCCCATTTATATACCTATAGACTCTACTAAAATATACGAGAATACAAATCTAGAAAATATATGACTCATCGATATAATATTTCTATAAGGACTCACCAAAATAATATTTCTGCTAGGATGCATCAAAACTCTTCTACTTCTTCGTTATACTATCCTCCACCTAGTTCTGATCATCCCGATCAACTTCGATACTTCTGTGGTATGACTTCAACCTGTGGAGATGTATTATTTTGTTTTTGGCTTTGGGACTTCGTTGATAAAAACTAAGCTAGCTTCTCACACCCTATTCCCATTTATATACCTATAGACTCTACTAAAATATACGAGAATACAAATCTAGAAAATATATGACTCATCGATATAATATTTCTATAAGGACTCACCAAAATAATATTTCTGCTAGGATGCATCAAAACTCTTCTACTTCTTCGTTATACTATCCTCCACCTAGTTCTGATCATCCCGATCAACTTCGATACTTCTGTGGTATGACTTCAACCTGTGGAGATGTATTATTTTGTTTTTGGCTTTGGGACTTCGTTGGATTCTATATACAACACCATCATGCTGGCATCAACTTAGGTCCCTTTTTTCAGTGGATTTCATAACAAAACCCTATCATCTTGCTAGGACCCTGCCGAGTTTGCCATGATATCATTTGAATTGACTAATGCCTTCGCTATCAGATATTTACAGAATTTATTGGTTTGTTGAAATAATACGACGTGCCTTCCAGAACTCTCGTCCAGTCTTCCATAAATAATTTTTTCCGAACTCCCTTTTATTCTGGTTGCTTACTCGGCATTTACTCTGATTCGTTCGGTATTACGGCTCATTGATAGAATAAATTCTTCGTTGCCACACTTTAGAATATTGAGTTTGTTGTCGAAGGAAAATTCATGATAACGGATCAGATCCATATCTAACATAAACTCATCTTCTATGTGGGCAACTAACTCCACATGGTTTAAATTTAACCTTTTAAGTTGCAGCGTCAATTGCATTTCTCCAATCACATCAGCTTTTAAATTCTTAACCTTGCTTTTCTGGACTATAGCAAGATTTTAAATTTACCAACAAGGTTTGACTTTATAAGAGATTCTGCCGCATCAGTTTCAACAGTTATAGTAATAGGTGCATCATTGATATTTCTTTTAATTATGAGACTGTCGATGATCCTTTCTAGGCTACGAATGGAAATAATACTGGGGCCATCTCGATACTGGTCAACACTCACCCCTTGATGTTGACTAATTGTAGTTTTCCTGGATCTCTTTTGTGCGGTCTCTGGATGATGAACGAGACCTTAATCGCACTCTACTGTCCCTTCTCATCTGTCCAGTGTATCCACATCTGTAACGCTCTTTCTTTTCTTCTGCCCCGTGAAGTATAAGTTTTTATGTTTAGTTTCTTAAGAATTTCAGAAAACATTGTCTCTATTGTTTTGTTCAATGAATCCTTGTTTTTCTCTCTAAAAATGTTAATTATTTTTGGCCTTGATAAATTATAATCTGCTTCTATTTCCAAATTTCAGTCAAACGCTTCACTACAATAATTAAACTTACTTGTACCTATCTCTGGTCCCATCAATAAAATATTGGGTTGTAAGCACCTCTCAGAACTCTTCCGTAGCTCCCGGGTAAGCCAGATGAACAAGGCGTCTGACATATGTTTCATTTTTCTACAAATTTGCTCTTTTACTCCATTTCTCTGATGTCTTCACTTCAGCTGTGATTGATATAACCGTTCGCCATGTTGATGTCCAAATCTTCTTTCCAATGCAGCACC
Source organism: Diaprepes abbreviatus (assembly GCA_034092305.1). Lineage (NCBI taxonomy): Eukaryota > Metazoa > Arthropoda > Insecta > Coleoptera > Curculionidae > Diaprepes > Diaprepes abbreviatus. Next base: position 2,548,805 of record JASJET010000050.1, read on the forward strand.
AGGAATGTCAGAGTTTTTGTTGGGTTATAGGAATAGTTTGTAATAACTCCAGTACTTATCCAGGAAGTGCAATTACTAATGCAGTAGCCATCTCTTCGTAGATCTAATTATTTACACTAGCCGCAGCTTCAAATTGGTGTTTGTAGATTATTCAGGATGACAGTTGTAAGTTGGGGATTTAATGTTTTGTCCAGTGGTTATTACTTCCTGAGAATTGCTATGCTTTTTTATTTTATTGATTTCTGTCTGAAGGTCCTTCATTTTAGATTCTACCTCTTGGCGTACTTCTACTGTGTTGTAGTAGTTCCCCTATGTCTTGTCGCACAATTAATTCAAAACTATTCACTTTTCAGCATACTGCTGATTCTATCCGTCTACGATTTCTTTTATTTCTTGTCGCACTTCTCCTACATCTTAACGCAGTTCGCCTGTCTCTTTCTTAAACTTTTGCGTTAGTACTAGTACAATTTGTAAAATTTAACTTCATCTTTAATGCGACGTTCCTCTTCTTTTTGCTTCTTTTTTAGCCACGTTCATTTCTTCTTGACTTTCTTTTTTGCGACGTTGTTCTTTTTCCTGTTTTTCTTGTTGGAGCCGTTCTGCATCTTGTTGTTTTTCTGTTTGGCCCCGTTCTTCTAAAAGTTCCATTAAATCGGCTAATGTTTTATTTATTTGTTCTCTTTCCGCTATTTTCTCTTTAGTATTTACCATAAAAATTTTAACGTTTTGTTAAAAACACTGTTTTAAACTTCTTTTTGGTTGAGAAATTCGATGTTAAAAGCATTTTATCGATCTCTTTTATTTTCCAAATAAAATGTTTTAGAACTTTGTGGAAAATTCGTTTATAAGCTTCTTTATTGATAACAATTTCTATTGTTAAGTCAGTTTTCTGTTAGCTCTTCTAATTTCCAAATAGATATTTCTTAAACTTTATCGAGAATTAATCTTATTTTTTTACTTGATAACAAATCCAACAGTGAAATCCGGACATTTTAATATCTATTTAACACTTTAAGATTAAAATACAAACTAGAACGAATTACTCATATCCTATCTCTACTGATATACGTGTAGAATCTAGAAAAATATACGACAAATAGAAATCTAGAAATTACAAAAAATATTAATGACTCATCGACCAATATTTCTATAAGGACTCATTAAAATAATATTTCGGTAGCGATGCATCAAAACTCTCTTAGTCCTTCGTTACAATACTAATACAGTAAACTTAAAGTAAGTCCAATTAGAGATAGCTGTTTCAGGGATACCATGAATAATTTTATGTATCGATAAAATGTTACCATATTTGAAAATGGAATGGACATGGGGTGTTACTGAACTAAAAATCAGATTTTCTATGGGAATAACCGATAAGGTTTTTTATTTTTCGTAAAGGGGCTTTTATTTCAAATTTAACAACGTCTCCAGTTTTTAAAACTCTGCAACTAAAAATATGAAAAAAAAATCTGCAGAAATACGCCGTGTTATTAAATTAAAAATTCTGTCGTTATTTTTTTAGCACACGTTTACTATTTTCGTCGTTTTTTTTTGATGAGCAGTTTATTCGAAATATTGAGCCAATAAGGAACCAATAAAAGACATTATAGTTTATAATACAAACCATTCAGTGAATGTTATACATATTAAAATCCAAAAGAGGTCACATGTTAGTACTAAAAATAGGCTACTATTGAAATGAAAACTTGTTATGACGGTGCTATTTAAAGCAATGACATGGTAAATTTATAAATAGAAATTCTATCCTTAAAAGAATATACATACAATTTTATTCGTGGGGTACAAAATACATAGTTTAGCAATAAATTCCATCAATCCACCTGAACTAAAGAAAAAATAAAATAATGGCAATATCCACAAGCAATAAATAATTTAGTTTCCACGTAAGACTTAAAAAAAAAATAATCTGTGGGATGTCCAAATTTAAACATATGACTATTGGGGCACGTAATGATAACGCAATGATTGCGTCGATAAACTGTAATAGACCATGCAGTCGTTAGCGGAGGGTTTAGATTAACAATCACTCAATTTTTAATCTAACCTAAACTAAATTAAATATTATTTCTTTATATTTTATTAAAAGCACAGCTTATTGCTGATCTGTCTAGATAGTATTGATTCAGAAAAATCTTCTAAATATACAGGTCGTTATTTCTACGAGTTAACATGATAGACAAAAAACAGTGTAACGAGCTAACAGCTCCATATTACAAAGGAGAAGAAACAATATCGTACCATAATATTTATCTTAAATTACCTCTTGAAACAAAGGCGGAAAGAAATAAACCCAAAAACCGAGTTCTTGGGTTGATGCGAATATTTTTAGAGATCGTTGGATTTTCACAAAGTTTCTGTATAACGTGTTAGCCTACTAAATTACATAGCTGATCTATTTTGAGCTCCGCTATATTCTTCTTCTTCCAGTGCTATTCCTTTTAGTGAAGCTGAGAAATATCTATGACAAAAGAATGCCGATTATTTAATGTTCTTATCAATGTTAATGCATTCCAGTCAATTCCCTTATGTTTGTCGTCCTCCAGGACCTCGCCTTCATACAATTTTATCTTTAATAAACAAATGAGGGAGCTTGTGTTTTTAAATTAGTAAATTTTGTCCCAAATAAGATATATTCCCCTTTTTAATAATAAGTGAGTAGTTTATATCATTATGCATTCTTGAAGAAACTTAAATTTCTGGATCCAAGATTTTGGTAATCTAGCATCCCAAGTATTGAAGTGTATTAACCAGTTGAATATGTTTTCCACGAATCTTGATATCTGCTTGAATTTGTCTATCTCCTTTTGTTTCTACCATTATTTTTTTTGATGTATATATACTATATTCATTTCCATTAGTGGGCATTCTATTTAGAGGAGCTTTTAGACCTTGTTCGTTGTCGGTAATTATTACTGTGTCGTGGACGTACCGAATATTGTCTAATAGTTCGCAATTAACTTTCAATCCCTTTTTAGCCCCCTGCAGCTTTTGTGAAAATATTTGTTCTGGACATAAATTGAACAAAATAGGAAACAAAATACAAACCCTGCCCCAAACCTTTCTCAGTTTTCGTGGGATCATTTTTTACAGTTCCTGCTCGAACATGTACATATTGATTCCAATAAATATTTGATAATTTGATCATTTTTATTTATTTCTTTTTAATAAGAATCGAAACGAAATTATATATATATATATATATATATATATATATATATATATATATATATATATATATATATATATATATATTTCGTTTAGGTTAGTTATAGGAAAACTAGTAATAATTTTGCTCAAACAGTGATCAGAATTTGGATTTGGAATACCCAGACGCACCCTTAAAAGGTATTTATATGCATATTTGTGCGTAAAACCAATGACGTCTGACGATATTAAATGCTCAACAAGAAAGAAATTTTGTTCAGAGAATTAAACGGTACTGTCAGGTGAGACTGCCTATTACATCAAAATTGGTGCGTATGAAAATGCTTAAATATTGTCAAATTAACAAAGTCAAACAAGTTTAGTAAAAAACACTGCTGGCAAGAAAAGAATAGTTACACCTATATTTAAGGCGAAATCCAGACTTGTCAACAAGAAAGGTGCAGCTAATTAATCTCTCTCGGGCTCAAAAACTTAACAGGACAATTGAATTTAACTATTTCCTTAAAATTACTGAACTTTGGGTAACTTTGGATATTAAAGATGAAACAGAAAATTTATACAATATGGACGAAAAAGGCTTCCATCTGACTACCTATCATCAGCAATATGTGTTGACTGAAAAAGATAAGAAACGTATGCATATGATAGCGCCAGAGCATGCAGAAAGTATTAAAATAGTGGCTTGTTCTAATGCCATTGCAAATTCTGTTCCTACAATGGCTATTTTTAAAGAAATATTTTTGCTCCAAATCAAATGGACCAATTGTACGTTTTTGATGGGGCCAGTAGACAATTCAGCGTTGGCACCTTCATTAATCATGTCAAGAAACATATCCGCTGAAAGAAAAGAACAAACTGGAAAATATTAATGCAATGTCACCAGTAAATCGAAATTACTTTTCAGATACTTCAGATTAGGGAAGTATTTCGTTGGCTATCTTAGCACAAAAAATTAATGCTAAAATTTATGCATTTTCTTGTTCTAAGAAATTAAACAAATCATTTAAAGTAGTAGGATATCTATTTGATAGCGGATATCAAATTCAAACAATTTGTTTTTCTCTAGAAAGTCCTATTCCATCGACTTCTAAACAACTGCAATCAATAAGTCGACAATAAATAAATTCAATAAACAGTCTTGGTTATGTGGTGTTTATGAAAAAGACGAGCAGCAGGATATGCGAATGTGTATTAACTATCTTACCTGGTACCACGAGGCATATGTTAATCTTGAACCTACTACCGATATTTTTCAGTGCTGTTAGTTCTTTTCTGATTCTATGTAAGAGAATTTTTTTCATGTTCATGTAAATTTGTTACTGTATTCTGATTGATAAAAGTTTTAGAATTGGAAGTAAAATGCATTTTAAATTAAGATCTCCAGTACATGCTGGTTTCTACATTCCTGCAACAAGACTATTATCAGTGAAATTAATGCCTCTTGTTCCAAAACCATTACAAATTTTTTATTTGACATGTTGTGCTCACATTTCCTGAATACTCTTGAGAATATGATCTTGCAGTCATTTTTCAGGAATTTCGCCGATTGTATTGACATTGTTAAGAAGCGTTGTTAGTAAGTCTAAATTATTTTCTTTTATAAGCTCAATAATTTTTGTATAGATTTTATCAAGACCAGAAGATTTCTCAATTTCATCAATGTAATTGCATACCCCACTCTAGATTTCAGTATTGCAGGTCCAATCTCTTGCGGCATCAAATATTCCGGTGAAAATACTTTGATATCTAAAAACAATTCCTTGGTGTATCTTGTCGATTTGCCGTTAATTCCTTCGATATTTATTAGAATTTTATTATTAGCAGCAGTGAATGCAGTCGTAATTTTTGATTTATTCATGCATGTCATCTCCTTAACTTTCCTGTGAATATTTGTAGCTTTTCTATATCTTTACATGCTTTTATTATCCACTCTTCCTATACTGGTTTCACTTTTCGCTATATTTTGCGAGATATCTTACGATATTTTATTTTTGTATTTTTTTCTTTCATTCATCAATTTTAAGATGTAATCTATCAGCCACTGCTTTTCTTTCTGTATATGTGGAATATTATTTTGTAGTTTATCTTGTGTTGTGATTAGAAAGTTTTTGAGCTGCAACCATAATATATTTACATTTCTCGTATTGCTTAGTATTTGGGTAGTTTTCAATACAGATGTCTCTGTCTTTCAAAGTTGTTCCATCTAATTACCTTACAGCTGGCTTTTGGATCTTTTTCAATGGCACTTGCATTCTAAACAATAAAATATAGTAATCGTTAAGAACACCGGCTCCTGGATAAGTTTTTCCTCTATGTGTTCCATTTCTGTAAAGTTTGTTAGTCAATATGTAATCGACTTAATTTCTTACGCAATTATTTTCATTATCCTGAGGTGAAGTCCGGATATAGAGTCTTCTAAATAGTAGTTGAAATCATTTATTCATAATTGAGAGATTATCTTCCAGGCCGAACTGAATTTACTTCTTTCATTCCGAATGCACACACCCAACTCTACAACAACATCATCCACCCTCTTTTCACGAACCTTATCATCAAAATCACCCGTGCCAATGTTAACAACCTCTTTTTCTATTATCCCCATTACCATTCTCAGATCATCATAAAAAGATTAAATTTTTAATTGTAGCTTATCTGCAGTTGAAGCAGATACTTACAGTATGTTAACATTAAAGAATAGGATACAAAATTCAACATAGTACGCTCGACCTCTTGAGATATTGAAACTCTTATTCCATTTTGATGATTTTATTTTCATCTCCATAGACAGTAAAATTATCGATTTTTGTTTTTGCCGATGAAAGCCAATGCATTTCACTAATTCCGAGTATCCGTACATGCATTTTTTTTATTTCTCGTATAGTACCTTTACGAGCTTCAAATATGCTTTTGATATTCTATGTATCTATATAAATAATGAACCAGTTGGGTATATTATAATTCACTTTCGAATGATTCTTCCTCGCGGTGATCTAAGACTGCCGCAGGCTAGGGGGTCATTTAACTTTTTCCTGTCTTTGTCATAATTACTTTACTAGGAAGAATTAATGGAGTAGTTTCGCATGGTAGTCTCTATCGCTATATAAATACCGTTTTCTTGACTCTCAGTGTGCCATTTTTGTCTGTGTTCACAACCATTCTAGTCTTCCTGAGTGTTGCTTGTGACCAGTTTTGGGAATTTCAGCAACCATGGCTTAGTTACTAGTTTTGGTCCGCCTCGGATTTTTAATTTCCCCGGCGCCACCCATATCTAGGAGACATTCCCCGATTCGCCGAGAAAACACTATAAATAGGTCAAAAATCCTACTAGTATAAGTAATGGTTCTCAGAGTAACAGCAGATTTCTTACGTAGAAACGTTGTGATATAGCTGAATTTAATTTAATATAGTCAAAAGTTAATTATAACGAAGTTACAGGGTGACAAAATAAATCCCTTGTTTTTTTTTTATTTTTTAAAACAACTTGAAACAATTCAAATATTTGAGAAATAAAATATAATATTATGTTTAGCTTTAAATCACAAATAATTTTTTTTTATATTTGGATTTTTTTATTTCAATAAAAAAACTGCTTTCTTTTTGTCCTAAATAACAAAGATATATATATATATATATATATATATATATATATATATATATATATATATATATATATATATATATATATATATATATATATATATATATATATATATATACTGCTAAGAATAACGGTTTTTGCTATATTGACCAGTTTTAAATATGGTTTAGGGATATTAAAATTTTTCAAAATTGGCGTTGATTCAAATAAAAATAAAGGAAGATATTTTTACCCATAGTATCTATCGATATAAGAATTTTGCGATTTATGTAAAAAATTGTAACATAACAAATTAAAATAACTAGACATAGTTTATTTTTTAACTTAAAAACGCGAGATATGGTCTACGCATACGCCCAATAAAAATTCAATGGGCACAGGGTTGGGAAAGTACACAAATAGGCTGCAGCCAGATTTCAAGTTAGCTATAAATCTTTACAAAACTCCAAAATCTATTACTCCAGATGAGGATGAGGAATTTTGACGTTAAATAGTTTTATTAAATGGTCAATTGGTTTGTTATAACGTCATTGCTTTAAACGAAATATATTTCTCTGCTTATTTGATCGCTGGGATTATTCTTATAATAACCTACACATCTCATTGTGTGGTTAATAAGATTTACATTGGTTACCTTAGAATAAGTTTTTCTTGCCTCATCCAACAGCTCTCTTTCAATTTTTTGATTTTAATTTTTTAATTTGAATTTTTTTTAAATTTTATTTTATTTATGATTGAATTAAATTTTTTTATTATTAATGTTTATTATTTTTAACATTTACTACTATGTTGTTCTTTCTTCTAAATTTGAGTTCATATATGGCGTTTTTGTTATTTTTGGTCTTTTTCTTTCCGATGATACAACATATATTGTTGCGAAACCGGTAACTCACTTGTTAATAAAGAATTTGGAAACATAAAAAAACTATTTTTTAATTCACTTCGTTATTTCACTGCTCTTAATGAACTAGTTGAAATGTATATTTCTTAGAAAATTAGTTCTTCTAAATAATAGTCAAATATCACATTAAATTAGTCAGCAAATAAAACGAAATATCATGTAAAACATCATATGCAGAAAATTTTAATAATTTCAATATTAAAGTATTATTTCTAAATTAACTGAATTTTAATTATTAAAGAAAAAACATTTTGATTATTAGAACAATAATATAAACAATGGTGTTAACTCTAATGGTAAACTTACAAGAAAAAAGATTTGTCCACTACGTCAAACTTAAAATAATCCTCGAATATGTCTATCCCATTCGGAAGTTACTCGTTTGTAACTTTCGTAATTTACTAAAAGTGATCACTTCGTAGTAACAGTTATATTAAATCGCATTCACAAGGCAAAGTTATATTTTTTCTTGATCCGTGAAAGTGTATAAAATTATGTACCTTTTGTCAATTCACCGCTTAACCAATTTAAAACATTTTATTTTACTAGATCTGAAGTGGAAATATTTTTATGAGTTTGAATACAAACTCATAAAAATAGTTAAAGAGGAATATTATTTGATTGGTCCATTTTACTTATGACCAATACAGAGAAAATGTGAAATATTACTGCACTGCAAGAATATATTCAGATCGAAATGTAAAATAAAGAGTCCGACCCAGTTTCCTCAGGTTTCTAGTTGCTCTAAATAAACATTAATATAGTTATTAACATTATAAACTATTACATATTTAATTTAGTTCTTTCCTTGGTATAAAATTAGAAATTTCCAGCATTGTTCAACCTAATTAGTATTTAAAAAAAACGTTTTATAGTTTAAAAATAAATTATTTTGGTACATTACTACATATGACTCAATTAGGTTCTTTATGTTTCATAAAATCGTAAACTTTTTACAGAACAAAGCAATTTAGACACATAAAACAGTTTTAATTACTCCTATAGCAGCGATAATTTTTATTACTACCACATATGGCAAGATCGAAAAACAAAAGCGTACATATCTAAAATATAGCCCTAAGCGTAGTTTTTATATCTTTTATGTCTTGTTTTTGTATTCTGTTTTCCAATTAGGTAAAAACACTGACATTAAAAAATTTAAAATAGAGTGTAAAATGAAAACTCTGGCCTGAAATTTAATACCTATTGATTTATTGTTTTTGGATAATTCGATTAATGAATGAACAATTTTTTTTTGTTTTTTTAAATTTGTATAATATAAATAAATTAAATAAATTAAAAAATTAATTTTAACAAGGTTATTACTAGTGTAGTCCAAACTTATTGGCATCAAGAATCATTTATTATTAGAGTGTTATCGAATTATAACAGTAAGAATAGTTTTATTCTAACGAACGATTTACATTATGATCATTTATATACATATATACAGGGTATTCCACGACCTGCTGCGATCAATTTCTCCGAAAATAAACTTTGGAACAAGTTTGATAGTTGCTAAGGTCGATGGGGTAATATGGCTAAAATATTTTCAAGATGTTGGCACTTTCGGTTACATCGAAAGTTGATGCCTTTTTGTTTATTTCAAATGGAACACCCTATATGTTATTTTATTTTTAGATTCTTAGCAAAAGTTTATACTTATTTCTATCTACTTAAATCTAACTGACATATTAAAAATTAGCGTTTGAAGGCCTAAACATAACTATCAATTTGTTCTACATGAAAGCCTTTATTATTTAATTGGGATTGGTTTCCTTCTAGGAGATCTACTTTAGTAGACTGTGTTAAAATTTTGATAATAGATAAATACATGATGATTAGAAACCAACATTAAATATTAAGTATACAGAATGTTTAAAAGTTAATTTTTTAAACCTAAACATCCTATTTTTATAATTTTATCTTATTTAGTATTAAAAATAAGGGTAAATTTGCATAAGGTTATCTATTTAAATACTGGCAATTTACCACTTTTATAAAAAAAAAATACTAACTTGAGAAACAACTTATTTTAGTAAATGTTGAAAATTTCCACTCTGAACTTCCAAACATTTTTCGCATCTCCGAGTTAGTTCGTCATGGCTGGCCATTTTAATTGAATCTGAAGATAAACTTTCGAACTTGTCTCTCCTCCTTTCCATACAGTTCTCCAATGTTGTCACTGGATTACAATAAACGACGGTTTTTATTATTCCCCATAATAAATAAAAGGTTGATTGTTGGCAATCCACTTGTCATCATATGTTGTCCTAATAAGTTGGTAACTGGAACGGTTCAGTGTAGTGGGGTGCCATCGTGTTTGTACAAGTTTGCTTGTGTTCCACAAGAAGTAAATTAATCAAATATTGATTTTCTATCTCTACAAGAACATTTAATATCTCTTTCCTACAAAAATTAATACATACTTTAAAATGGAGACACAATTTGTTCTTTACTATCAATGAATTACCATTTAAGTTTTCTGCATAAAAATGTAGTTTTACTATTTCATCATTCCTTACAGCACAAAATACGCTAAATTGTCAGGTTTCTTAAAAATTTCACAATCTTGCTGCACGAGGATTTGCATCACTCCAAAAATAGGAATTGTTTTTGTTAAAAAGGGCATTTTTCGTAAATTTTGCTTCATCAGTTGAAATTATGTTGTCCAAAAGTCGAGGGTCGTCTTGTATTTTCGGAAAATTAGTATCTCTTAAGTGCTGAACGAAAGATATTAAATAAGGGTGGAAGTTGTGTTTCAACAGAATTCTATGCATAGAGCTTCTCGATTTTCCTGTTTGTGGAGCCATTTGCCTTATCGATGAAATAGAATATACCGTAAAATATTCCAGAATTGCAACTTCCACATTTTTTCATCATTGATAATCGGTTTCCTTTTATGCATGTTTTCCTTAACAGTGTCAAAGTTTTTGAAATTTTGCAAAATATTCGTTTAACACTGTTCCGTGACGGTTTCTGTTTATCTACATATCTACCAGCAAATGTTTGTCATATTCTTGAAAGAACTTTGTTGCATTCCCCATAGATAATTAGCAAATTTAAATAATCTTCGTACGTAATTGCCCCGGCATGTTCTTTAATAATAATTGTCTAATGGCGAGAAATAGTGACTTTTCTGTAGTGTTCTATTATTTTCTTTCATCGCGTTTTGCTCAGATGGTCAACTATTAACAAAATTTTAAAGCATTTTTAAGATACGAAAATATTTAATTGCCAATATTTCAAACACTACAAATTTTTCGACTGGTTACCGTTATTTTTAATGCTAAATAAGATAACATTATAAAAATAGAGGGTTTACCTTTAAAAAAAATTTTTAAGTTTATATTTAATATTAGTTTTTGATCACCCTGCATTTAAATATTATCAAAATATCAACACAGGACACTAAATTAGATACCCTTCTGGAAGGGAACTAACCCCAATTAAGTAATAAAGGATTTCATATAAGAGAGATTGATAGTTATGATCAGGCCTGCAAACGCCATTTTTGACATCAAATTTAAAATGTCAATGTCAAAACACTCACACTTAGGTATAGGACATTATATACGAAATATGTTTATAATTTTGATTAGAATCTAAAAATGAAATAACATGTAGGGTATTCCATGTAAAATAAATAAAAAGTATTAACTTGCGTTATAACAGGAAGTGTCAACACCTTGAAAATATTTTAGCCAAATTACCCCATCGACTTTAGTAAACTGCCAAATTATAAAAAATTTCCAAAGCCTATTTTTCGAGATATTGATCCAAACAGTTCATCGTGGGACACACTACATAAATTTGAGAATAATATAGCCTGGCCAAGGTACTTAATTAACGTAAAACAAATATTAAGAGAGTAGTTATTTATCATCAATTTTCATCTATAATGGAGGGTACGTAAAAGTTAAGTATTTTCGTTAATTAATTGGTAATACTAACATGATTATATATTTATTAAATAGTATTTATGTTGGTTTTAATTTTTTCGGGGCGTTTTATTATTTCTGTATTGTTACTTGTAGAGTACGTGGAATAATTTTTAGAATGCCGTCGTGGGATACGAAATGATTGGAATAAAGACAAGATGAGTGAAGCTATAAAAATGATTCGAGAAAAAAAATGGGTTACTTGAAAGCAGTTTAACAGAACAAATTTGTTTCGACTATGCATGAAAGAGAGGAAAAGATCTGGAGATCCAATTATTGGACGGATCTGTAAAGAATAGGATAAGTAAAGATACTGCTTGAGAACTACGACCAGAAGAGATTTAAGAAATGTATAAGCTTAAACAAAAGCAAACTTAGAATTCTGACATGAATCTTAACGGAGAATTACCACTAAAAGGGACATCTCAAGAAACTCGGATTGGCAGAAGGAGAAGAGTGCAGATGCTGTAAGGAGGTGGACGAAACCTCTATTTACATCCTCTCAGACTGCAACGCTTTAGAAAACCCTAGAATGCGGTTCTTGATATCACATCAAATAGAAGGAGGGGAGCTACTCACTATGAAACCTTCCAGCATCCTAAGATTTCTGAGGGAAAAAGGAATGGATCACTTGCTTTAGCCAAAAAGGTATCGTTTAGCAGTATATGAATATAATAGATCTATTAGGTCACAGTGTATCCCCAACTTTACGCACATATATACATGACAAAAATAGGAACTCTCTTAAAATGAAACAGCAGTTACCATATTGGGAAGATGAACACATCTTGAAAGTTTTTTCGTAGAATATATTTTAAAGATGCAGAGCAAATTCCATGGCTTGAAAGAACCGTTGCTCGTCGAATCGCATTTATGTTAACAAAGCAGAATAACTTGCATAATTCGTTAGTTGAACCTGTCGAAGTGGGGAATGATAAGATTGAAATAATTTCAACGCGTCATCAGGATAATCTTTTGGTGAGGTGATTCACTAGCACTGCTTTCGCAAAAGCATTTGGATGTAATAAAGAAATCGATAGCAATCTCCTGAAAGAGGTATACGATAAAGATAAATATCCACCGAATTATATACATATATATATATATATATATATATATATATATATATATATATATATATATATATATATATATATATATATATATATATATATATATATCAACGTGGATTTTGAGAATAAATCAAAATTAAATTTGTTGATATAAGTGATTTTTGCTAGAAACGCTTCAAACACTTTCAATGAAAAGAGGATTTAAAAACGCCTTTTTGCTAGAAACGCTTCAATCACTTTCAACGAAAAAAGGATTTAAAAAACGTTTTTATTTCTTTGGTAAACATTGCTAGATATTATTTACATGTTGAAAATATTGCAACTAGGAAAAAGTTTTGATGCGCCCTTGTAGAAATTATATATCGATGAATTATCGCTATTATAGTGTAATGAATGAAATATTATATCTATGAGTCATCATAATTTGTTGTGTTTCTTGTAATTTCTAGATTTGTACTCTCGAATATTTTGGAAATATCTATAGGTATATTAATAGAGAGAGAATGTGAGTTTTAGTTTAAATTTGTATTTGACTGTAAAAAAGTTAAATAATTATTAAAGAGGTGTTATTTATTAATGAAAAATGGCGTGTTTATTGCCTGTCCTTCACTGGTATTTAAGGGCGTTACACCTTACAATTAAGCGAGAAGAAAAATCAATTCATAACACTATATTACCAGAGTATAGTTGAAAGTTAGTAGCATCCCCAGCGAGAGGAAATGCCGAACTAGCCTCAATGCCGGAGAGTAGGGTTGGGTTATTCAGAACGCCACTGCATCTGTAACTAGGCCGAATGCAGAAACCTTCCGCGATGTCGTTAAGAGCTAGCTTTCATCTTTACCCTATAGATTAACAAGTGCATAAAAAATACAAACGCAAGTGAACATGTGGGACAAATAAAACTCGGTATAGATAGTCATAATAAAAATCTTTCATTGAAGGATAGAGATGGAGCTATAGCTTAAGCTGGATATATATTTATACAATACCAGATTCAAATAAAATCACAAAAAGGAAAAAATAACCCAATCTAAATTTAACCAATGCACACTATAACCTACTGGTGTAAAAAGGAAAACATAAAGCAAACCCGTTTATCCTATGATCATTGGACAGTTTTGTGCAACGCTTTAAAAATAATAAAGAATATACTAAACTTATTACCAATTAATAGGTCGATATTAAAAGTTAAAAAGACTTTAATAAAGTTTGTCAGTCAAATGGTCTCTCTTTTTGACGACTCAGGCACTAGCGTAGCATCAACGAGTACGGAGGATACTAGTTGTTAAATGACCCGAAGGAAATATTCCAATAATAATATAGCCAGTAGGGAGAACTCTAGAAATAATATAACACATATGGAGGATTCCAGTAATAAAAAAACCCGTAGGAACGATACCCCGCAAGTAGAATTACCAGTAGGGATGACCTGTACGTAAAACCCTACAAAAAAAAAGAAGTGTCTAGGACTCCTATGAAAATTAAATTAAAAGTCAAATAAATTTATTAATCAACCTTCGCCAAAATATCGAGAAATGTTTAATTTAAAATTTTAAATTTTTCCCATATTTAAAAATAAATTGTCGAAGGTGATTCTTACGTTAAAGTAACAAAATAAAATGAAATATTAATGAATAATCAATTAGACATAAAGAAATAATAATATTTAATTTAAAGTAATTAACTGTTTCAACTGATAACTCAAAATAGGTAATAGTAAGATACACATCTTTAAATGTATAATAAAGAATCAGCCTGACTCCAGACGATCAACAATTTTTAGATTAATATAACATAAAACGAATCAATCACTATAAAAAATAATTAATTACTAAATTAAATAAGTAAAATAGACAATATTTGGAGGTTTTAGATCACTGTATGTTGACGCCACATGCTCAGCTTATTACCTTCAATTATTATTAAAAAGAGCAGCCTAACCTGGCAAAATAACTGGAGTTAAGCTGATAGATACGTAACAAACAGCATAGTTACGCTCAAAATTGAATCATTATTAATATTATAGAAATAAGTAAAGCTATTAAAGATTAAGAAAATTCAAAAAAATTAATTAACATTAATAAAAAAAAAAAACAAGCACCAATGGGCTTTAAAACCCAATATAAAACTTAATGGTAGTCTAGTGCGGTCAATTTAGATCTTAATGAGATTTAAAAGAGCATGCTATGACCAGATTTAAAACATTAATTTTACTCGGTAAAAATCAGTTTTGAGATTAAATCTTTGATAAATCAGAAATTTATGCAAAATTGTATTAATAAATTGTAATTAATGGATTTTACTCATTGCTATTAGGGACTAAATGAATTCTTTCGCTGACACGTGCAAACTGCCAAAATCCATGTTTTCAGGTTTATCCCGGTAAACAAAACACCATAATTGTCAAACAGGCAAAATATGAACAAACTCAAAAATTTAACACAATTACCGGGATAAAAAAACGATTTTTCAACTCAAAATCTCGATAGATGGTTCAAATAAACGGAGATGGAAGTCTTGAGCTTTTTCAGCTGTATCGAAGAGCAAAAAGTCAAAGTCAAGGCAAAAAGCTTCCATTACAATCAAGATTCTTGTTTGCGTGCAACACTACTTCTTTTAGGCACATTCAATTGACACATTAAAAAAAAATGACAACTCAAAAATGACCTTGGGCAACAACAGCCGACTGAAATAAATTTGTTACCTAAACTGAATTATCAATCGTTAGCATTTTGCGCTCAAAAATCCAATAAATATCCCAATAGTTATTGTTAAATTAAAGAAATATATTTCAAGAACCAGAAATTTAGGCCACGTAAAATTATTCCTTCAAATATTAGTAGGTAGGGAAACCGAGATCTATCTGAAAAAGTTCTAACAGTAAATTAAACATCGATAAGAAAACAACCAAGCACGGTGTAGTGAAATATCAGTTATGACGATTAAACTGATAATAAAATCAACTGAAAATAGTACTTCATAGAATGTCTTTATTCAAAAAATATCAGAGATACTTAAGGAAAATAATATTATGTTCCCTATAACGTAAATATTCGCAAATATAAGGTAAAATTCATTGAATTAGCCATAATGAACCTAAACGAAAATTTGATCTGTGACACTATGTGACTGTGACTTATTCACTAGTACTGATTAGCATGTTATGTAAGTTTAAATAATATAGTTATAAAAAGGATAGCTTATAATCGGCTTGTGGACCAGGAACTAAAAATACCTAACACTTTTTATCAACACTTTTCGAAACATATATAAAAATAATATCCCATAATTTACCCCCCACGCAACTGGCTCTAGTTCTGATGATATATTAATTCTATGGGAGCTTTCGTTGGTTAAAAGGTTAGTTAGTCCTCTAAAATTTTTGTTCCATGAACGGAATGATATTAGCTCGCATGCTACACACTCCGCGCTATGCTCAATAATATATTTCTAGAACCAACGTAAATTTTGCAGCTAATTTCAACTTCGGCTTACTTAATAACAACAACAAAAGTTGTTCGCTGTTTTTACAGATTTAAAACAACTTCCAAAGAAAATAATTTCAATCGATTTTGGAAAATTATATTCTTAACTTTTTCTCTTGATGTACAAATATTTATAATATTGACAATAAATAAAAGAATCTAATTTAGATAATTATTTTCTCACATAAATAAGTAATAAATTTAAATACCTAAGATTTTTTTAACGACTGTTATTAATAAACAATACACGTTAGAAAAGATTCCACACAACACTTATATTTTACATTTTTACTATTAGTGGGTCAAAATAATGAATACTTATCCATTATAGTCGTTTCGATAAAGTAAAATTATATATTTCATACTATTCTATTATATTACTATATATTACTGTACGCCAACGTGGTCATTTAAATATAAATGACCATTACAGCTCTGCAAGAGTCGTTATTTAATCATCAAACAAAAATATTCATGACAGTATGAATATTCGGAAATTTTATTCATTACTATCTCCTTACAAAAATTCATGCTTAATCAAACTTCCATTTACTTTAATTTATTTTATATTCTGTAGCTTCAGGACATCGATTTACAAATTTAATTTAATAATTTAAAGGTTATAATAACAAGATCGTCATAGGCGTTCACATTTTGAAATAGAACGTAATAAAGGAATTGAAGTTTTTTTTGGATATTCTGTGTAATATTTAAAATGGTAATAGTCAGATGCCTTTTAGAAGCTAATTTAAATCACAGAATTTTTTGGAATTATCCAAGATTAAAATTAAATTTTATTGGCGTCTACAGGTTTTAATCAACGATACTATGTGAAGAGTTCTAGATTTCAAATAAAATTAGAAAAAAAAAACTAAAATAAAGTACTGTAGGTACTTAAATTACTCACTTGTAAAAACGAATACGCTAAACAGTTATTTACTCCTTTATATAGCTAAAAGGATGATTGAATGTATGAAACAAAGGGTGGTGTTACTAGCTCATCGATGCCTAGGACTCTATGGGTCCTTTACATCCCACCATAGCTGCAGATCATTCGAGGCTGATCGGTTTTACGAATCCAAGCAGCCTCATTAGTTGAACTTGCCTAACTGCTTCCGGTAACAAAATTGTATCTCCTAAATATCTCTCTCTCAGTCCGTTGAGTGCTCAGCACTCTCTGAGGTCATGATCAGCAGTTTCGTCCTCGTCCAAACACCATCTGAACGTCGGGTAGTCTTCGACAGCGATCTTATGAAGATAGCTCCTCAGGTGACAATGTCCTGTCAACAATCCCAACATCCCCCTTCCTAAGAAGAGAAGTTCCTTAGTATACCGTGCGTTAAATTCAGCTATATGTTTCTTAGCATACCTCGTTCCAGGAGCTCCCTCCAAGATTACAAAAATTGACTCTTTATTTTCTTTTTTTAGCGGCAATTGGGACAGGTAGAATTGCTAGGGGTCTATTTGGTTCAGTTGTGAAATCCAACTCTGCCAGATGATCTGCTTCCTCATTTCTGCGTATACCTGAGTGGCCCGGACCCACACGAGTCTGATTGTGCAACTGTTCCTTGTCATATTATTCACTATGTCCTTGTACTCAAATACCAGTCGTAAAGTTACGACGCTGGATATCAGTGCCATTATCGTAGCCTTACGGTCTGAGCATATATTGATTACCCTATTTTTCTTTATATCACTGCAAAATAGCATAAATTTCCGCTGTAAAGATCCTCGCACGTTGTCCGAGAGGATAGTACTCTCTAACTCCTGTGCTCTTGCCGAACACTCCGGGTTCAGCTCTTTCATCTTGTCGAGATCAATCTGTATATCACCAGAATCCATTGCTCGGAAGGTTTTGCTCTCCCTCTCAATTCTCTCCACTTGGCTGAAATATCACGAGAGAGGTTGGGCTTTAAAAGCGGCGTCATGTAATATCTCCGCATGGGGAGTGATGGACACCACCGCGCTTTTTCCCATACATCTGACTAGCCGCCCGTTCCAATTTCAAGATGTCGTAGACAATTAAGACGATAAACAGCCTTCAGGACCTCGTTCTTTATGTATAAGTGAGGAGGACGCAGGGTTCACCAGGACTTCCAGAGCCTTAGTGAGAGCACTCAATATTCCCACAAAAGCCATTCTTTGAAATTTGCTACGTTGAAGGCTGTGTTTGCACTTTGTTGTATTACGCCACCATACGATAGTGGCATACGTTATCATAGAGAGGATCCCATAGTTTATATCCAAAACAGCACTATAAATTTCAGCCTCCATGTGCGCTCAAAGTATCATTTACAAGCCCAGAAAGAATATATGGCCTTCTTAGTTCGAGCCTCAATATGATCATTCTAGCTCAGTCGTGAATCCAGAATTACTCTCAGATATTTAACTATTCCCGTGTATTGAAGAGTCTTTCCTGCCAACGTAATTGTGGGAAGTCTCTACGTTTTCCTCTTTTTTGTAAAAAGTACCACATAGGCCTTGTCCAGATTTATGCCGAGCCCTTCCCTGTGGTACCATCGTTCCGCGATCTGGAGGGCCCGCATCATTGGTCTCTCCAGGGTCTGGTTATCGATACCAGGGTATAGAATTAAAAGGTTATCGCCATATACCTGTGTTTAAAAACCTGCATCATTCAGTTCACGCATTAAGCTATCCACCACAAGGCTCCACAGCAGAGGCGATAAAACTCCTCCCTGTAGACAGCCCCTACTTGGCAATGCTTTAACAGTTATCTTGTTAATCTCAGCATATATAATTTTTTGAGTTACCATGGCTCTGATCCATGAGACTACTGTCGGTTCAGAGCCTCGTCGTTGTAAAGCATTACATATCGAATCATAAGGTGTGTTGTCGAACGCCCCCTCGATATCAGTAAAGGAACCTAAGGCAAATCGGTCACTCCAACAGCGCATTTTCGACTCTTATGATGAGTCAATAAAGCGCCTGTTCTTCTTGCTTTGGGAAAAAAGATTACTTTTGTTTCTCTCCACGCCATCGGTATATATATATATATATATATATATATATATATATATATATATATATATATATAAAGTTGGTAATGTACTATCCTTACCAGTTGACTTGATGGGGGCAAAGGTTTCCATCGACCATTTCACCCTTTCATATGTCACTATCGTTTTAAATAACTTATAGTTATGAATAAAAAATATTCTCTCAAAACCATGGTATTCGTGGTTGTTTCCATAGATCATTGGTTCATCCAACAGTACTGATCGGGCGTTTAGGTAATCTAAATGAGTCTGTGGGTAGAATCAGGTACAATTCAGAGAATAAATATTCTTTTAAGAATGAAAAAGGTGACCTAGGGAAAGAATATTTCTAGAAGTCAAAAAAACTCAAGAATGTCTTTTTTATTTAGTAGGAGTAATTAAATGTAAAAACTAGATAAAAATTGCTGAGGATTATTTCAAAAACCTTTTTGAGAAAATTAAAAATTATTTTTCAAAAAATTACACTTTTAAAGCTATCCGTTCTTCAAAAGTTTTTTAATAAACACCTTCGGTCATACTTCAGAAATTTGTTTGACACTGCATTTTTTTATTCTTGTGGCTCCTCTAAGAAATTTTAGGTGTTAAAAATGTAAAGTTTATATTTAATATCAACAAAAGGAAGATCTATAATGTAATTGTATTGATAAGTATTGTTATACGGGGAAATGTGGGAAATCCCCTGGATATAAAAAAAAACAAGTAAGAGGAATACTAGAAATTCAAATAAACTTTTTTCGTATAGGCCTCCTCTTCGGAGGTATGAGCTTCCAAAGAACCGCAGTGGAATTAATTGTTTTAAACATAATAACCACTAGGTATATTTAAATTTTTTTATATGATGTATACCAAGTAAGACTCTTCAAATTACTATCCAAGAAAGTATTGTGAATTACCCACTAGCTGCAATACTCATGACCCCATATTTTTACGCCCTGTATGATGAGAATGTTGGATAGTATTTGTTACATAGCTTTAACTATAGACTAAAAATTAAGCTCTCTTCATTCATATCACTAATCCTAACCGTTAATAAAAAAAAACCGTCATTTTATTTACAATGTTAGTTGTTTAACTTCTCTCGGGTTGAATGTGAAGAAAAGGAATTTTCCCTTGTCACCATAGTTTCAATAAAAAGTTAAACTAACTGCTTAGTTAAAAACTTCGTAAGAGGGTTCAACATGGGGTCCGTGAAGTCTGATACACTCGCGAGTACGACGAATTGAGGACTGCTGTACCAGCCACCTTAACTCAGCATTGTTCTTTATTTGATCACAATGAAACTTGATTTTCCGTAGAAATTTCTCCCTACTATCGATAGGAGTAGAATATACCAAGATTTTGAGGCGTTCCCACAGGTAAAAATGCAACGATGTTAGGTCGGAAGATCGAGGAGGCCAGGCAATATGTCCTCCTCTACGTGTCCCACGGTTTGGATAGATATTGTTCAGGTGCTCCCGCACAGCAACACTGAAATGAGGTGGTGCCCGTGGTGCATATAGTACATGCTTTGGCGGTTTTCAAGTGATAAGCGCTCCACTAAATCGTGAAAAATGTTCTGGAGGAACTCCAAATAAAATGTTTCATTCAGTCGTGCCGTCAATACGAATGATCGAATAAAAAAATTACCAATAATTCCTGCTCAGACATTAACTGATTGAAACGGATGTTGATGATGCGAAACAATAGTTGCATGAGGATTTTCATCAGTCCATACATGTGAGTTGTGTAAATTTATGTTACCATATTAATAAAGTTTATATATTTTATTTTGTTGCTAATCCAATAGCCAGGTTGCAAACTGCATTCTTTGGGGAGAATCTTCAGGAATCAGTTCATGTACTTTTTCAAATGATATGGATATAACAGCTCTTCTTGAAGAACTTCGTGTGCTATTGACGTAATAAACTGCGCTGATAATTTTCGAGTGCTCATTGAAGGAGGGTCATCTATAGCATTTAAAATATCTTCCTCTAATTGCTTCGTACATATTGTTCTTCCTCAGCAGCTTCCAGCATAATTATTTTTTCCCAAAATTTCCTAAAATTATGATGAAATTTAATAATAACAACTTATAAAATGAAATCGCCCACCATTCTTCCTTAGACGTTGGTCAAGTTGTTGAAATGTGTTCTGATCTGGAAGAGTACGATTAGGATATCTGTCGTGATATAACCTCCGGGCTTCCAAAGCATTGGAAGATGCAAGACCATACATCAGATACATATCTGCATACTCAACGCGTATTCCATATTTCGTATTATTTCACAATTAGTTTCACCACGAAATCTAAAAATCAGGAATTAATACCAAGTAAAGATTCAATGTATCAGCGATGTGAAAATTGCAGGACATTTATTTCTGTCGTACCTAGCAATGTTTGCAACAACATTACTTTATTTTTGGTGCCGATAAAGTAAAACGCACATTTTTTGCGAACCTAGATCGAACTGCAATTCACAGAATTAGACGCTTTTATCTAAAGAGGTAAACTCTAACTTTGGATCGATTTTTTTTTATCTTAAGGTTGAAGTTGAACATGTATCTTTTATCGAAATACGCCAAATACATGATGTAAATAAAATGACGTTTTTCGAAAACGGTTAGGATTGGCGACATTACATTTTAATCAATAATTAAGGGTATGTAAAAAACGTTGTCCAAAATTCTCATCTGTATGATGAGAACTTTGGACAACGTAAAAAAATGGGGTCATGAATGTCACAGCTAGTCCGTCCTTGCAGCTGCGAGTAATTCACAATTTCTTGTATGGTAATTTGAAGGGACTTACCTGTATACATTATATTCATTCATTAGTTCATTAATTATGTATAAAAACTTGATTCCATTGCAGCTCTTTGAGAGCCAAGATCTCCGAAGAGGAGTCCTATACGAAAACGCTTATATGAACTTGTAGTATTCCTTTCACGTGTTTTGTTCATATCCGGAAGATTTTCCACATTTCTCTGGACACTCTGTATAATTAACATATTGCGAAATACAACATAATAGGTTAGTAAACCAGAAATTCCTAGAACCGTGTTAGTAGTAGTCTAACTAATTGTTGTACTCCCAGACAGATATACTGATTGGCATCCTCTACTTATTAGAATACTGCAAATAGAAAAGGAAGAAGGAAAGAAAACCTACCATTATAGGTGAACCCTTTTCTATAAATATAAATAAAAATTTTATCATTTAATTCAACATCAATATAATGGGCCCCAGTTCTGACATTATGTTAAATATACGGGGTAATGCGTCAATAGTAATATTTTGTACTTATTTTACTTAATTTTACGGTTGGCATATGATTTTATGAACACTAGCTACCAAGAAAACCTGGATTCATTGAGCCAAATAAGACCAACAAAAGAGAGACCGGGCCTGTGAAAACTCTCAAGGGAAAAATTGTCTTATTCGGCAAGGTAATCAGATACTGTTAAGATGTACTTCTGTAAAGATGTCTGATTGGTAATAAGCACGAGATTTTTTGGGATTATTTTTCCTCATCCACCAAGAACAGATATTCATTATATTACCTAAAAATCATAAGCCATTAAATAATAGCTTAGTTAAAATAATATATAATTCTAAAATATAAAATACAATCTGCGTAAACAAATGAGTTAATTATTTTTTAGTATTACGAATTATGAGATCTAAGTAAATGGGCTCAAAATGTATTGCAACAAACCTTTTGTAATTTTGCATTTAAAAAGCATTTAGAAGCTCATTAATTTTAGAAGCCAAATTTGTCTTCTACCGAAAACAAATGATCATCTTTCAATCATCTATTTTAAGTTTGTGTCAATAAAATAATAATAGAAATGAATAAGTTTACTCACAGTTATAATCTTTCATATTTCAGTTATAATTTTTCAAACTTACAATTTTATTTTCTTGTATAGATGTCGTTAATTTAGAGATTTTATTACAATACGTTGGATTGTAACATTATAATTAATATATAAATTTCAAAAGTAAAGTGGCAATTGGACAAGAATAGAACAGGAACAAGAAGACAGAGCTCAGAAATCACCTAATCTTCCATTCCAAAATAAATGGAACTCAGAAAACATGTGTTGGTGTGTTAAACTTATTTGAGAGTTTTATTTATAAAAAAATATAATAATTTATATTTATTTTATATTTTTATATTAGCTTAATGACATTTTATTATTGTGGGTGTAAAAAAATTCTACTAGGTATAGAATTAAATTTTATAACCAAAATATATTTTTCATAAATTAAGGTCTATTCAGTCTTTGATCTTCAAAGAGAAACAATTATATTCCAATAGTAATTAACAATGGTGTACAGCAGTTAAACAAATTTTGGGAAAATAACCGAGCTCCATGGAAATCTTAATGAATTAAATATTATTGTTAGTTTATAATTATCTTATTATTTGATTCCGCTTTATTAAATAGTTATTTTAGTTATTCTTTATTTGAATGCGTAATAAAACCACTTACACATGTATTAAATAAAATTCTCGGGTCAACTACATTGAGTAATTTCTGGCTTTTTTGGTACAAAAAGATGAAAATTGTAAAATATTTTACAAATAGCATAAGAAAAAGTCAGAAATATAATCAGCGATTTTTTTTAAATGTTTCGTTAGGTCTAGCTTTACACGAGACTCTGAATTTTGGTTTTCTTACAGTAAATACTGTACTGAACTATACATAGAAATTGTAAGTTTAGGTAACATTGAAAATAAACATTCAGTGGATAATTTTTTGCTAAAGAGTATTTAGAAACAATTCTTTACGTTTTGCAACTTGAAAATCAGGTGTTAGTAGCTCCTCATTAATGCAATTATAACAAACGACATTATATTTTATATGACTTTCTCTGTACCTTCCTGTTATTAAAGCGAAGTATGATTGATTATTACATATTATCAAAATACAAAACAGATGTCCTGGCTTGTAGGTTGTGTTAACATAAATTTCAGATAGTAAAATTGAGAAATTTTCTTAAAATGTTTTTATTTCCACTCTTAAAAAGATTAACCTAGTATTAGCTGAATTCCAACGACCAATAATTTTTGCTTTTTTATCATAGATTTCCAACCTATTCGGGATTATCACTCTCTTTGAACGAAAAAATAAATCTAACGCTTCTCTCCCTCATTATAGTTGTGTCTAATATTAGGATATCGTATTGGAAATTAGAGCACTATTAAATGTATTAGAAATTTGTTTATTATAAATTAGAAATTCAAAATCAAGTACTAATATAAAAAATATTGGGGTAGCTGAGACTGGTGGAGATTTAACAGTTTGGTAACATCGTGTTAAAATTTTTACAACAACTGTCGTAAATTACCTCACTCACTGATGTGTGGTTTGTTCCATTTTTTGGAAAAATAATTTTTGAATACACTGAACTCAAGCTCAACCAAATGTGATTTAGAGAATACAATTAAATATTTTTGAACGACTTCCTGGTATGGATTTTTGAAGCCAGATCTATTCATATCGATTTCAGAATTTTACTTTAAGTTCTTCCAGTTCTTCTAAATCTGATAATTCTGATCTATCTTCATTTGATAAACGATCTTAGACACAATTCGTTATATTCATGTTTAGAATATCCTGAAACTTCTTTGTGAAAGCAGATAGAGCATCAAAATGTTGGCATGATATAAGAAAATCTTTCCATTTTACAGACACTACTGGTAATTCATCTTGCAGTTATAAATTTACATCACTAAATATTTGATACATATCTTTCAAATAAGCGATGTTATTTGAATATAATCAAGTTGACGCTCAATTCTTCATATATGTTTTCAGAGAAATAGAGTACTGAATCCAACATACTACAGAAACGATTCAGACAAATACTTCTAGAAAGCCAACGAATCCTATGTGAAGCAAAAAACGATTGAAATGTCTTCATTTTTACTATATTGGTTAAATAGTTTTTCAGTTAATGAATTGCTCCTAATCGACCACTGCTTTAATAACGTAATGGAGCGACTCACACCGATTCTTCGCAACCAAATGCTAAAAATGAATAATAAAATGTACAACGAGTATATTTCTTACCGCTTATTTTAAATGCGCTATGAAATTCTTACGATGCCCCGTCGTTACACTAGCAGCTGCTAACAAAATATTTTGAATAAGAATTGCTTTTTACCAAAAAAAATTCATCGTTTTAAATATCGATTTTCATAATTTTCAAATTTTTAGTAAATAATAATCCTTGAAAAACATTTTCTTCTTTTATAAATCGTATGACAAGGATAGTACTTCGTTGGTTGGTAGAATTTACTAGATAATTTGCATGTCTTTAGGTAATCGCATAATGATATTTCTACGTCTTTCATCAAATCTTCTTTATACAAAATTTTTACCCAAAGGGATTTCCTTGACAATGTCCAATAAATTCTTATGGTGAAGAACATATTTTAATAATTCTTTTATACACACCAATTGTGTGTGATTTTCTCCTCTTGTGATTAACAATGAAATAATATATGAGGTTCATAGTCCATCATCTTATCTAGAGGACGTCGCAAAAAAAGGTTCATATGGTTAGCTCTTTCAAATATACCTTTTTCAGTCCTTGAACGTAAGATACATCATTGCCCTATTTATTAACATGGACTTTCGCCTTGACGGTCTCATGGCTTCATTTGAGAAAAAGTTTTGGGTAAATTAAACATATGAATAATGATAAGTTTATTAAAGAATATTGGAATATATATTTGAAATACTCAGTACTGTTCTATCGACGTTTCTACTTAGATTCAGATTTGATGAAAGACAAACTTTACTATGGTTAATAGATGTGATTATTCGCTATTAACTTTAATATGATTTATTATGATTAGTAACATATATCCTACATTCACGCTTAAGGATTATTGGCGCAGCACCCATTAAATAATGTGATTATTTTTTAGATCTTTACTTTATATATATATATATATATATATATATATATATATATATATATATATATATATATATATATATATTTAAATCGTGCACGCATCCGCCTACATGCCCTTATTTGTTTACGATGCCGGGTAAACAAGTCATTACAAGTATGTAAATCTTGTCTTAACATGATAGCAAGCTAGGTTGCGTGAATTGCATAATAGTTGTCATTATTTACAAACTTGTAAAAACTTGTTACGAATGTTGTAAAATCTTGTATTTTACAATCTTGTTGACGACTAAGAGTTAAGCTACTTCGTCCTGGCAACCGGCGGTGGATTTGTCAATGGGTCTGCGAGTGCCTTTCCCAAACACCCTCTCTATACCACATATCGGTATTTCAGGATATACCCAAAAGTGGCTATTGCTACGGCACCACCTCGCCAAGGCAACGGTTTATATTTAGTGGAAACTTAAGTCTCGAATATATAGAAAGCAAAATGCGTGAAGAATGTAGGAAAGGACACTGCAGTGGTCCTTGTGACTTAGTGTTTTAATCCAGCACTCAATACAACAATGCCATATTGCATCGGTCCCCCAAGGGATGCCATGTTGTAAAATCTTATATTTTACAATCCTATTGACCACTAAAACCTAAAATGTTTCGTCCTGGCAACCGGCTCCTCTTCAAGTGTGTTTAAAATCATTTCTCAAATGTAGATAGAGAAGCATTATCAAGTTTAGAAGAACTGGAAGAATTAAAGTAAAATTAAGGAATCGATCCCAACAGATCTGGCTTCAAAAATCCATACTAGGAAGTCGTTCAAAAATATTTAATTGTATGCTCTAAATCATATTTAGTTGAGCGTGAGTTCAGTACATTCAAAAATAAATTTTCCAAAAAAATGAAACATACCACAAAACAGTGAGTGTGGCAATTTACGACTGTTGTCAAAATTTGAACACGATGTTAGCAAATCTCCAACTCAATATTTTTTTATATTATTACATGATTGCTATTTTGAATTTCCAATTTAAAATAAACAATTTTCTAATACATTTAATGGTGCTTTAATTTCCAATACGATATCGTAACATTAGATACAACTATAATGGGGGAGAGGGGCGTTAGATTTATTTTTCCGTTCAAAGAGGGCCATGATTCCAAATAGGTTGGGAACCTATTATAAAGATGCAAAAATAAAAACGTTTTTAGAAAAATTCTCAATTTTTTTATTTAAAATTTGTGTTAACACAACCTACAAGCCAAGACATCTGTTTTGGGTTTTGATAATTTATAATAATCAACCATTCTTCGCTTTCATAATAGGAAGGCATAGAGAAAATCATATAAAATATAATGTCGTTTGTTATAATAACATTAATAAGGACCTACATAACATCTCATTTTCAGAATGCAAAACGTAAAAAATTGTTTCCAAATACTCTTTAGCAAAAAATTATCCACTGAATGTTTATTTCCAAACAGTACAGCATTTTCTGTAAGAAAACCAAAATTCAGAGTTTCCTGTAAAGCTAGAACTAATGAAACATTTTAAAAAATAGCTGATTTTATTACAGCATTTTTTAAGCCATTCGTAAAATCTTTTACAATTTCCATCTTTCTCCAAACACTTAGAAATCAGCCTAATTCTCAGAAAATACCATAAGCCATTGACGTTCATTATCACAAAATGTAATAATTCTATACTCCTAAAAGTATCGTCTTATTGTAATATATTATCCGATCATTCATCTATACTGCTAACTTATGCTAAAATTGCAGAAAATCCAGCAGATATGCATTCAAAGTATCAGTTGGAAGAAATATTAAAATATATTACTTGAGAAATACAGAAATTACTTTGACATGTTCTCTATACAAATACTAATAAGTCTAATGTTGAAATCCTGATAGTAATTATAGAAAAATTTGTAGAAATCAATAGCAAACAAAGATGTCAACACATTATTCACTTTTGAGCGAGACATGAAAAATGAAACAACCTCCGCAAAATAGGCTAGAAACAATGAAGGAAAGGTAAATACATACTTTCGCGCAGTAATTACAAAACATATTTAAACTTGTCATAAGGTCCCAGGACGACGATAACGAAAAACATAAATTCCTTGTACATGCATTTTTCAATCAAAAAAATTAATTTTAGAAAAATTAAATTCAAGAGGAATTTTAATCCAAAAAGATTTTACTTAATTAGCGGAGATACCATGAAACTTGAGTAGGAAGACAGCTTTAACATAAGTAATCAATGCCATATTGATCTACACCCATTTTCAATAGAGGGTAGTGGAGACTGTTATAATATAAAAACCGAGAAAGTGTCTCAAGGAATTGATTTTTTTACATGCCTGTAACAACAAGGCTACTTCCAATGATTTTCAAGTAATTTGAAAAACTTTTGACAAAGTGTGACATAAGGACTTTTATGTAAATTTATTAAAAATCCTCTTTACCATAACATTATATGATTATTTATTCAATCGTTATTTTCTAGTAAATCCCTTATTATATTATACTATTCACTGCAGACCTAGCGACCACCAGTCTAACTAAAACTGTTTATACTACTTGTCCGTGCCTCATACATTAATCAACAAAGAGCATCACTTGTTTTGCTAAATAATAAAAGGAAAATACAAGAATGGTTGAAAAAAAGCAATACTAAAGCGAATTAAATTAATCGTCCTATATGACATTCACCATGATACGTGAAACTCGACCAACCGGTATAATCTTATTTCATCAAATACCAACGTATTCATCTTGATAAGAGATTTACCTGGCGAAAACATATGTTTTCTAAAAGAAAACGGCTTAAATTAAAGCAACCGTATTGGATCATCTACAAAAAAATCAAATTTAACGACTACAAATTTATGATAAAATCTATGTGTACTTACGGCATCCTACTACGATATTTAATCAGTAATTACTATTTAGATTTCAAAGTAGAATCTCGACGATAACAGTAGATGCTCTCTGGTATGTACCTAATCTGATTATAGGAAGAGACCTAAAAAATTCTATTATATGGCAAGTATGCAGATTATAGAAATACAAACCACTGAATTACTAAATAGATTTTAAGATCTGACTTAATTAGATTTTAAGTAATTTTTGTTAAATTAAAATAGATATTCTTAGATAGCTTATTAAAAATGAAACTTGTATGGAAGTATTTCTACCCCACATGACACAATCAGCATAATCAAACTTTTAACTTGTTCCAAAATAAAGAAAAACTGTATGATAAAAACTACTATTAGAAAAATGATTAAAATATGTCCTAAAGGATTACTTTCCAACTAATATTATTGTACAGATAAACCATTTACTTATATTCGTTAAATCTTGAACTTACAGTTTAATTGCAATTTCCACCTGATGCCTTTATACCTATAAATATCTGAAAAATATTAAATTATAGTAGAGAAAAATAAGGCATTAAATTTAGATCCTATTAAAAATATTCTTATATTTCTAGACCTAAGAAATAGACAAGTATTACTTAAACTCTATTAGATCTAAAATTTTTCTGCCTGAAGGGAATTTGTCTCGTATTGTTAATCTCTAGCGCTACCTACTAGTTGACGTGTGAACAAAGTCGCCCAAAAGAATGTCCCTAATATCGGCCAAGATAAGTCATTTTTTACCCAGCGTGTATCTACTGTTAAATATATTCTGCTCATTTCGGTTACATAGAGGTACATAAAAGAAGATACAGTTTACTATTCTGCATTTTTTGAACTGTTGATAGAAGTGTGCGCTAATTAAAAGTCTCATTTTCAATTTTTTAAAACCCACAAATAATTTGGATCTAAAATGTCAGTTCACGGCAAACTTTCTGTCCGACAATTAAATAATCAGTGTGCTATCTACTAGTATTATTAAGTTATTCTATGAGGTTTTAACACTAGCGATGATCTCCCTTAGAATAGCAGTATTGTCTCTCCCTATCCCTGTCTTGCTATAATCATCATCGATCTATCAGCCTTTTGGTACTCAGAATTTACAATAACTTATTCATTAAATTGTTCTTTATTTACCCTAATAACTAGTAATATTATTATCTTTCTATAAAAATCGAATTGGTTTACTGATGAACAAATTAATACACATGAATCTTTTATACTAAAATGCCTTTTAACACAAAATGTATTAAAATCTGAAGAAAGCTGTTAAACGTTTCGTTGATTTAGTAAAGTTAGCAAAATATCAAACTTTGAACTCAAAGGGCCACGAAAATTAACTTTTTGACGTTTCTCGGCAGAATATTTAAAATTATCAGTATAAATTTGGTAATCAATTTTCCTACGGCATCATGTGGATATTACAATACTAAGAAAATTGTGCTTAAAAAAACTGGCTTATCGGAGCACGTTTGATAAAAATTATTTCTTATAAATTTTAAAAATTTATCTGATGCCACGATGCCAATCATACACTAATGTTCCCATCATAGCCTAAATTATTTATCTGTGTTTGGAGGGGTTGAAAAATAATTCTTAAACAACTGTAACTGCCAAAAGTCTAGAAAAAATTATTCAGGTCTACCTACTTAGATACGATTGATGTATTAGCAGGCCGGCGGAGTTAGCCTTAAAATGAAATGATTTTGAAATTTACTGGACTTCTGATTATGTAAAAACCTTCAGAATGATAATAGTAATTTTGTAAGATCTTATGTTTCATTTTCTTTTTTGGGGAAAAAACAACTAAGATGTGAAAAAATATTTTTTTCTTGGAAAAGCTATTTTTTTAGTATAAAAGTTTCAAACCAGAATTATGCACATTGAAAATTCCTACAAAATGAGCTAAGACCCATCTAAATCGGATAATTGCTTCGTTAGTAATTGCAAAAAAACTTGTTAAAATGCACTTTTTTTCATTTGTTAATAAATAATTGAAAAATATATTGCATTAACTATATACTATCAAGAGAAGCCTCTTGTTGCATACAACAGGTACACAAAGTTTCAAGTAAAAATATTTAAAACTTTTGGTTACGATTAATTTGTTAATAATTTTTTATGTTTTTTTTATTTTTTATTCTCAGCGATCTAAAGATCGTACAGCGGTCTGCAGATGCACACATGAAAGTTCGAGACATATACTAACAATACAAAAAAGAACCAAATCAATTGTTGATTTTAAATTGTTGAAATAGATAAACAAAATTGAGGTTCGCTTTTTCATTATAAACAAATAGAATCACTGTTCGACAATTTTTGATATCGAAATGCCAATAAGTAGGCGTGATAGCCGAGATTTTGGCGCACATTTTGAAAAAAAAATCTCTTTGACTCCTAGAAGCTGAGATAGAGTGTTTTTTTTTCAAAAAATCGATGCGACGTTGTTTATTAACATTAAGGGATTATTTAAGTAGAAACTCACAGGGAGATGGTTACACTATTGTATGCAGCAGTTTTCAACTCAATTATTTCAAAATTGTTGATCCTGCAATAGTTTAAAGTTGCACGTACTCCGAAAGTCAGAAAGTGATCAGTGGAGGGGGGGGGGGGGCGTTCTTTCAGCCTGAAGTGCGAGAAGAAAAACGTGACTGGGACGCTTTAAAATCGTTTTGCCAGAAAATTTGGACCATCTCGGCGAATAATGGTCTTAGAATCGTCACTTTTTTTTTAATTTTTGTTTTCTCGACGAGATATGATGGCTTACGTTGTTCATCTTTTTGTTCTGCTTGTTATGTCAAAATTTGTTAAAATGGTGAAGATATTATAGACAATAACGTGAGCGAAAACTTCATATCTGACGATGATATTGTAGGCGATTATCCAATCGAGGCCAGTAATATTACTTTCAACGACAATGAAAGTAATAGCGGAAAAACTAATTATTATGACGATGACTATAATTATATTAATGATGAGAGTGATAATGTTGATGATAATTGTAACGATAATAATGAAACCGACAAGTCTTTCGAAAACGAGTGTCTTGGATGTCTAAGAAACGCAGAACGGAATAAATATTTTGTATAAATTTAAGCAAAAAATATGTATGTTAGCTAAAAATTTTGTATATGAAAACAAAAAATGTTACCATGTGTTTTCCTTGTACAACCACTAAATTGGTCGCAATTTGTTTTATGCTATAACTCGATAAATATTAATGGTGCATTAAAAATCAATCTGACTTTTAATATTCGTAATTTGTAGTATACTCTTGACCACTATAATAATTTTTTCGCAATTTGAAAAGAACGTAAGTACGGTAAAATTGTAATTATGCATAAAATGTACTAAAATGCAACAATTTATTGCTATATTTAACAATAATTTTATTACAAAACATATCATTTATTGTTCATATCTGGTCGAAAACCACAAAATAAATTTAAAAAAACAGTTCTACGATGAATATTCGCCGAGATAATCTAAATTTTTCAGGCAAAACGAATTTAAGACGTCCGAGTCACGTTTTTTTTCGCGCGCCTCAGGCTAAGAGAACACGCTCCCCACTGTTCATTTTCTGACTCTCGGGATAGGTGCAACTTTAAAATATTACAATAATCTAACCATCTCCCTGTGAGATCCTACTTAAATAATCCCTTAATGTTAATAAACAACGCCGCAGTGATTTTTTGAAAAAAAAAACTACTTCTCGGCTTCTAGTGGTCGTACAGAATTTTTTCTTCAAAATATGCACGAAAATCTTAGCTATCCCGTCCACTTATCGGCATTTCGATAACAACAATTATCGAAGAGTTACTCTATTTGTTTATAACGAAAAAACGAACCCCAACTTTGTTTATCTGTTTCAACAATTTAATAGCAACAATTCATTTGGTTCTTTCTTGTTATTGTTAGCCTAAGTCTCGAACTTTCATTTGCGCACCCGAAGACCGCTGTACGACTTCTAGTTGGCTAAAAAAAAAAATAAAAAGGTATTAACCGATTAATTGTAGCAAAAAGTTTTAAATATTTTTACTTGAAATTTTTCACACATGTTGTATGCAACTCGAGGCTTCTTTCGGTGCAGTATAAAATTAACGCAATATATTTCTGTATTGTTTATTGGACATTGAAAATAACAACAATTTTTGCAAGTTTTCTTGCAATAATTAACCAACAAATTATCTAATTCGGATAGATCTTAGCCCATTA
Source organism: Diaprepes abbreviatus (assembly GCA_034092305.1). Taxonomy (NCBI): domain Eukaryota; kingdom Metazoa; phylum Arthropoda; class Insecta; order Coleoptera; family Curculionidae; genus Diaprepes; species Diaprepes abbreviatus. The sequence goes on from JASJET010000050.1 coordinate 2,582,051, forward strand.
ACTGACTTCTAAAAGAAAGATGTTCTCAATTCGTCAAATATGTATTTTTTTATGTATGTACACCGATTACTCCGGAACGGCTGAACCGATTTAAATGAAATCTTTTACGTTATGTTCAGGAAGTCGCTGCGAAGGTCCCATATTTTTTTGAACCAAATCGGTGCAGTAAGATGCAAGATGGCGCTGACCATATGGCGGCCAAGAAAATTTAATTTTGTCCGATTTTCTCCAAAATTGGTATGGGGGAGTTTATGGAGTCGCATATGACGAAAAAAAAATATATTTTTTAAAAAATTCAATTTGGCGGATTGATCCAATATGGCGGACAAAATAATCAATTTTGGACGATTTTCTCCAAAATTTACATTACGAATCTGAAGTTATTTTAAAAAAATTAAATATGGCGGATCCAAAATGGCAGATTAAAGATTTTACATCTCTCGATTTTGTCCAAAATCAGTATTGGGGGATTTTTGTTAGTGTTAATTACGAAACTTAAAATATTTTTTGAAAAACCCAATCCGACGGATTTAATATGGCGTCCTAAAAATTTTACATTTTTCAATTTTCTGCAAAACTGATTCTTGGGGTTCTTGAAGATGTAAGTTATGAATGTAAAAGTATTTGTTGAGAATTCTACATGGCTAATCCAATTTTTTGATTTTGTTCAAAGACGGGATTGAATCGTCTTTGAGGATGTATATAGTGAATATAAAATCTAATATGTCAGATACAATATGACGGTCTAGAAATTTTAAATTTCCGGATTTCATCCAAAATTGGTACTAGGGGGCTTTGAAGGGTTCAGATTTAGATTAAATTAAAAAGTTAAAATCACTTTTTTGAAATTCAATATGGCGGATCAAATATGGTGGGTTGACCATTTTACCTTATTCGCACTTTTTCAGATCTAGTATTAGTAGGTTTTCGAGGTCGTGTATTACCAATACGAAGTTAATTTTTTACACTATTAGATTGATAAAATGTAATATGAGGGACTGAAAATTTTACATTTTCCGATTTTGTCTAAAATTGATATAGTGGGGTTTTTGGAGCGTATACAAACTCAATATGCAGTATAAAATATATCGGGCTAAGAAATTTACGTCTCAAGTTCTTTAAATATCCATATTGGAAGGTTTTGGGCCCTATATTATCAATCTAAAATTAATTTGAAATTTAAGATAACGGATTTACTATGATAGATTAAATATTTATTTGACACAATTTCACTGTTATTTGGAGAACTCTAAGAATCAAAGAATTTTTTAGTGGTTCATTTTAGGGTGATTTTCAAAATGGTTACTTTTTTGCCACCTTGGAGTCATTGCGAGATACACTAATCTCGTTAATACTTAGTTTCAATAATATATGGATATCACAATGAATTCAAAACTCAAAATCGAAAAATAAAATTTTTATAAAAAAATTGAACCGACTTCTAAAGTGCGCTAAAAAGTGAAAAATAATTATAAATTTTTATATAACATTGAAATTCTTGAAGTCGGCGCCAAACCATTTCTAAATAAAATAAATAACTACTAATATACATAAATTATGGTAAGAAAGCAATTACAAATAAAGTATTTTTAATCTGTTTATGAGAATCACATTTTGTCAGGTATTAGTTTGGCGCCGACTTCAAAAATTTCAATGTCATATTAAAATTTATAGTTATTTTTCACTTTTTAGCGCATTTTTAGAAGTCGATTAAATTTTTTTTATAAAAATTTTATTTTCTATATATTATTAATGCGCACAACTTTAGTTTGAGACTTTTTTACTAAGAAATAATAACTTTTTTTAGAACTCGAAGAAACTGTTTTTCATATCTTAATTGTTAGTTAAAAAAATTTTCTCAAAAAAGGAAATGAAATATCAGATACTACATAATTATGATTATCATTCTAAGGGTTTCTAGTAACACTAATTTTTTTTACAGATGCTAATTCCGCCGATCTATAGTTCAAGCGATATCGTGTTAGTCGCAAATGTCCGGTAAGATTTTCTGCATATAAATAATTTAAAAAATAAAATATTTGGTTCCCACAATTTTGACCGACGCCATGCTAATAAAGAAATAATTACGGCTATAGATCATTAAGGCTACGCCATTTATAGTTTTGTAGACATTAGGTAGTATTTCACACCTTCTTCGATCTTCATTTTCTCACATTTAATTCAAGACCCAGATGTATGACCTAGTCACAGAAACTCATATAAAATTTAACATGATATTTATTTCTAAAAATATTCAACCGGACGCTCATGATAACCTGTCAATATATAGTTAATGATTTTTAGATAAACGTTATGAATGTATTTTATTAATAAAGCAGATTTTATTCCCATTCCAGATTTTTTAAATTGCTGAAAACACATGTTCAGATAAATGATATAAATCTTTAATGTAATTAGGCACACCGATGTTACATGAAAACGTGCAGGCGTGATTGATAATTATGTATACTTATGAGGGAATTGGTTATACCTCTGAAATTCATCAATCTTGTAAGCACTACTAAGTATGTTGTTTTTAACTGTCAAAAAAATGTAGTATCGAGTTACAATACAACAGTGAGAAGTAATTTATGTTCTAACAAAATTACCAGATAGAAATAATTAGTGACACACATACAGTGGCACCTATTATAACTATATTTAAGTGTAGATACATGTTAATTTAGGTAATTCCCCGGTCTAACAGTATGCTAAATTTAAAGAATGAATAATTGATTTTAATTAATCAGAATACTAATCGCATAAGCTTGTGTCGAATGGCTAAAAATCTAAAATGTTCTTCGATATCGCAAGAATGTAGATACTTTCACATTATTCTCAAGTAACCTGTTTGCCTCCTTCAGAGTAAAAATTATTTTTGGTCCCCTTCGGGTTCTACTAGGTAACTGCAAAATTTCAGATGTCTATAGCATAATTTTTTTAAACTGAAAAACGTGACTGACAATATTACGCCTCCCAAAATATTTTATTGTCGATTAAAGTAGATTAAGTGTCGGGTAGTTGCCGCGTGAGGAAAGATCTAGCAAATTATAGGGCAAGTGATTCAATAGCAAGGAAGCAGTTTCTATCATAATGGTGATCTAAACTTTAAACGGTCACTATTTATTTAACATGACGAATATGCATATGTGTTTCAAATGTGTTTTCGATTGAAAAATTTTACAACAAAAAGATAGTAAGGAAACGTATTAGTTTAAAAATATCCACTTTTGGTAAAAATAGTTTGGTTGATGATTTAATTTTAAATAAATGGAGAATATGGGTATTCATTGCATCATTTAGCCTATTTTAAAACCACTTGAAATATACAGTCGAATTAACAGGGAAGGGATAGTAAGGCAATGATACAAAATGATGCCCGAAAAAATAAGCCAGACGAAAGAGAGTAACAAGTACGATGAGGAACATATGGCGACAAAGATAAAACTAAACGAAGATGACATACCTCTAAAATCGGCTGAGAATTTAACTGTAAAGGCAAGAATGGAGAAAAAAGAGAAATTATGAAATTTGAAATTTTTGAAACGTAAATTGTCCAAGTGGCAAAGAAAGAAGAAATTGATGAGAAAAAAGAAACCTCTCAAGGCGTTTTTAACCTAATTTTTTTCAACCCATATTTGTCCACTTCTATCTCTCTCAATCTTTTCCACGTTTCTTGGTCCTGTGCTACACCTATCAATTATTTACTCGCTATTCGTCTAATGTCGTCCAACCATTGATTTTGTAGTCATCCCACATTTCTTTTTGTTGGCTTGTCTTGATTCTGTTATTCTATATGCTCATCTATCTGTAGACAGTCTGGTAAAACGTCCTGCTCATCTTTACTTCATCCTCTTTGCATTTTCTATTATGTCTATAATCTTTTTCCTAATTTCTTTAGTTCGTATCATATCCTATAACCAAGGTCAGTTCCATGGCCCACTGCGATGCCTTAAGCTTATGGTCAAATGCTTTTGTGAGACTTATTGTTGCATACCTGTTAATACAGACAAGCGGGATACACGTATCATAAGCTATGGTTTTTAACTGATGGAGGATGAGTTGTTTGTGAGACTGTGCCCCAGTTTTCCAAATGCAATCAATTGTTTTTTGAAAGTCAATAAAAGTTAAATACATCTGTAAGATACATTCCTCTCCTTTTTTTTTATTAATATATACATAGTATATAAGTGATTGAACATATTAAATCCATTTTTAGAGCCCGCCTGTTCAACAGATTGATAAAAATCTAATTCAATATTTGCATTACCTCCTTTTTGAAGACTAGTACAACTTTTGAGTTCCACCATTTCACGAAAATTCTTCCATTGTGGAGGCTTTTGTTTTGCAAAATTTTTATTGTTTTTTTAAGATTTATCCTCCTACCTTTAACTGTACTGATTTGCTCTTCTCCCGGACACTTGTTGTTCTTCATTTGTTTTAGGACTTTACTATTTCCTCTTCAGTATTCTCAGGGGTTTCTTCAGATCCCACCTTCAAAATATGTTTGTTTCCTTGAGGTTTTTTAAAATGAATATAAATTGATTTAGAATGTTTCAATAGCCTTAGAAATACCTTTCTTATTTTGAACCATTACGTTCCTTTGAACTCGTATTTTGGTGATTATTGCTTTTGTCTTAGATAGCTGGAAATATGACACTTTCATCTTTTATTGTTTCTTCTATGATTTTTCTGTTGTACCTTGTTTTATTTTTTCGAATTTCTTTCTCCACTAGTTTGTTTAGTTTCTTAAAATTTTCCGTTGCTTTATCTATTATATTTCTTCTCTCTCCTAGTACCTGTATTGTTGTAGGACTCGAAATTTTATGAGTATTTGTACGTGAACATATTTTCTTGGTTGAAGTGGTAATTGTATCGGTAATTTTATTTGCAAGTTTGGATATATCCATTTCTTCTATTGTGTATGTTGTTAATCTTCGTTTTAGCTCGTGTTGGTGTGCATTTTCTTTTAACTTTAGAATTTCTTCGGTTGAATACCGATGTTTCTCTCAGTTTTAAAATTAATTTGTATTTTTATTCTAACTAATCTATGGTCACTTCCGGTACAGAATTCTCTCTCACTGTGTATAATGTTGAACAATACGCTGCATATTCCTCTATTGGCTGCACGAAATTTGTATTGCATACCTAGAGATTTATAATATATCTGAAAAATCAAAAATTAAAAACGGAAAGCACCTTTCTTTATGGAAAAATTTTATATATTGTAGTATTTTTCCTCACCACGATATTTTTCTTTCAAATACGTGGTTGGAAGAATGACGTAAAAATCGTTATTTTTAATTCTTTGTGTTTTTATTAGAATAAAAAATTATTTTGCCTTGTTATTATATAAATTAAAATTTTTTTTTATTTAAGATTTACCCAATAAGGAAATAGGAACTTAATATTAACCACTTAATTCACTGAGATGATACATCTTACTGATCTAAGTTAACCAACCAGATAAAAAGAAGACTATGTTTTAAACCGGATCAGGTTGCCATGAAAGTTAAATCTTGTACTCCGCTGGTTTCTACTTTGTCACGGTTCAATTTTTCACTTAAGTTCACTATGGTTAATTCAGTTAATTTAAACTTATTTTGCAAATACTGTCGTTGAGGGCAAAACAGCATCATTTTCGTTAATTATTTTCCAGGGATTCTTTGAAGAAAAGCATTTCTTAAGGTACAGTTTCAATTAATTTTATTTTTCAAGTTGACCATTACTTTGCTTTGTTTTGGTATTTGACTAACCTGTGCTGAGGTATTTTCTTATCGATGTTGAACTTGCTGCTACCTTTTTTTATTCAGATAGATCTTGTTTTTTTCCGTAAAATTCGTAATTTTCTGGGTTTTTGATTTCTGCTAACTTGCAGTGCCTAATTTATCTTTTTGTTATCAGTAAAAGTTTTATTTGATCCCCAGGCTACTTGCTTTTGTTTTTTTTTTTTTTTTTGTTATTTTACATTGATGACAGAGTAAGCTGAAAGCTAGATCCATACAATAAGGGGAAGGATTTCTATGTTTTACTTAGCTCAATTGAAGTGGTGCCCTTAATACCCATCCCTACTCTCCGGCATAGAATTTAACTTGGTACTTTGCTCGCTAATGTTACCACTAGTCTCCAGATCTGCTCTAGTTATCTTTTATCTTACACCTCTTTGTGAGGTCTAGCGCCTTTTAAAATCCCAGTGTAGCACATTGGTGCCCAACGTGAGTCATGAAAATAATATTGTGTTTTACAAAGCGTGAATATTAAATAAGGTAAAATTAACCAAATTAACCATAGTAAATTTAAGATGAAATTTTAACCGTAACACACTTTGCTAATGATTTTGTTATAATTTATATCATATATGTCAACAAATCTTTATCTAGGGAAGTTAGAGAACTCTAAAAATATAGCTATAAAATTGGTAAGTGAATGATAGTTACAGAAAATAAACTTAATTCTATATGCCAGGTTTGGTAATTAAAGGGAATATAATTTTAATTTTCAAAAATTAACTAACGTAATTATTGCAGTGGATGTATACTATAATAGTGAGACCACTCATCTCCTATGGGGCTGTGATCGGGAGTAAAAGTCCCAGTCTGACCAATACGGAAGCCAACCCCTCGAAAGTTCAAAGACTGGCTATGCGTGTATAATTGGAGCAGTAAAACCCTGCTCAATGGTCGCCATGGAAGTAATGTTATACCTTATACCTCGACATATAATTGTGGAGAGTATGGAGAGTAAGACAATATATAGGATGATGAAGTCCAATAAATTGTCCAGAAATCAACAAAGCTGGGACATGCCCCAAAATGAAATGAAATAGAAGTTCAAATTTGTGAAAAACTTAAACACATAGCTGAGTCACAAAAGTCAATGGGAAGAATACCATTGAAAAACTTAACAAGAACTCCATTAAATGGTATACAGGTGACCCCAAAATAACGGAGGGAACTGGAATAGGAGTGTATGAACATAGAATCAGGCGCAATGAAAGCTTGAGTTTATCACCAAGCATCTTCTAGGTGGAAATACACGCCATCAGGAAATACACTTACATCAGCAAAGAGAAAAACTATAGCGAGGAAAGGAGTTGAGACACAATTTCTGGAGCCCGAACCTTTCTGTGGAATCAGTAGCAGTGTAATGATGGAAGAACTGAAAAGAGAGGAAGAGAGCAGCAAAGATTCAAGGAATACCTAAGCCTAAGCAAAAGCCAACTTATAGATCTGACAAGATTCCTGACGGGACACTGCCACCTGAAAAGATACCTCATGAAACTTCGATTGGCAGAAAGGGAAGAGTGTGGATTCTGTGAGGAAGAGGACCAAACCTCTACTCATTCTTTCAGAGTGCAGCACTTTAGAAGACCCTCGTATGCGGTTCTTGGGAGCATCTCCAACAGAAAAAGGGTAATTACCCACTTTAAAGCCGTCCAACTCTTTAAGGTTCCTAAAGGAAATATGACCTGTTCTTGTCGGCAATATATCTCTAAAGACTTGGCAGCACAAGCGGAACACAATAGATCTATTAAATCGTAATGTACTGATCTCCAGTTCTACATACATACATATATAACATAATTATTGTATTTTTCAATCTAAATCTTTTACAACCAACTTATATCTTACTTTAAGTTAGACCATGTTGATGAACTAGGAGGTTAATAAAATTCAGTTGACCATTGCGATAATAAATTAGTAAATTTGTAACCTTGAAAATACAATCGGGAAAATGAAAAAAAAATGCTTATTCTTCTTACCGACCCCATAGTTTTAACCCTGGGTTTTGATGTTTAATTATTTGATATAAAAGTTTGTTGGTTGACATACATAATATAACAATATCATAACAAAACTGACCACCTAGAAGATCTAACTTTCATAGCAACTAGAAATAGTTTCAAACCTAAATGTTTCTAATGAACCGGATTATTGTTTTCTGTTTCCGAGCTAGTTATATCTGCATAAAGATTCGAGTTAAATTGCCAGTTAGAAGTTTTTAGTTGCTTGAACACATTAAAATCTAGTTTTAAATTTAAATAAAAGTGGAGAGATACTAGTACTCATAACATGGATAGTCGTAAAAATAAATTAAATAGGATAAAAACCAAAGATGTTCATTTAAGCTACTTTATTTTAGTAAAAATTTTTCAGAAAAAACCTTGACATTACAACAATTGTTGATAAAATTATGGGAATCGTCTTTACGCTATCGATTCCCTATTGTCTGAATATTTGGACCCTTAGGTCCCTATATTTTACGATATTCCTTTTACGCTCGCGATATTCTTGTTCCCTTGTGATAAATTTTATTGTAAAAACAAAGCAAGTTCTTAGTGAGAGAATTACATAAACAGTGTGTCCGAAATGGGAGATGACAGAATTGCAATCTCGAAAACTATAAAAGATAGAAATCGATTTTGGTTTGTTGCTTTTTTGAGATATTAACAAAAAAGTAAAATTTTTCATTTTAGATTCGGTATTCAACTTTGCTTTTCTCTGTGACCGCCATATTTTATTTTTTACTAATTGAAAAGTTCTTAATTTCTTCTATAATACTATATGAAACGCTAATGCAAAAAAGCAACGTTTTGACATAAAAATAACTAAAAACAGTTTTTTAATGAAAATTTAAATATTTGTTAAACCCGAAACAAATGAAATTCTTTATTCCATCATAAATCCAACTTTTATGTCTGTATCCAAGTCCGCTTTTTGACGTTTGAATACACATTTTTGCAATGACATTAAATTTTTCTAACTAAGGAAAGTTTGATATGCTAGAGTGTTATATCATAAATGAAAGAAATGCGATCAGAACTATGGATAATTATTGTAATATGTACCCCGACCGACGACACCAGAACTTATTTTACTTAAACTAGTTAGAAACCAACATGGGTTTCGAAAAATTTCGGTAAAACTTATATTAAAAATAACCACAATCATAAGAGAAGCACTTTTGAATATTTTAATAAGAATCTCACATAATCTATATCAATTGCCTAATATTCCAAAATCAACTATTCATTATGTTTTAAAAGTTACTAAATACGATCCTTATAAAATAATCATTATACAAGGACTTAAAAAGGCGATTTTGAGAGCAGACTCGTTTTTTGTAATTGGTACGTTTGTTGATGTCTGGAAAATCTCGCCTTTTCCGATAAAGTTTGATGGACAAATGAAACACATTTCAGTAACTGCGGAGAGAATCACCATTACTGGGCTCTTGAAAACCCGCAATTAAACGAACCACGAAGAATGCAAGTACGATTTGATGTTAATGTGTAGTGCGGAATGATCGATCAGAACTATGGTACTTAGATTTAAATGGTTAGCATTTTTGTGAAATGCTTTATTATTTATCTTCAAAACGTATTTATTTATATTGTAATAATTAAGATTTACCTTTTTCAATATTCTCCATTATTTTTTAGCAAATCGTCAGGCCCATTAATTTATGACTAACCACGTACAGGTCAAAGATATTTTGCAATGTAACAAAATCTAAGTTAGAGAGAGATCTTCCGCCAAATGATCAGTTTGATAATTTGTGGTTTTAACAAGACGGGGCAACCGCACATAATTCCAGGTAAATACAGGCAGAACTGCTTTCTGAATCGGTTTATACACATGCTCACTAAGGCCCAGTCCTTTGATGTTTTGCAGAAGGTTCTTTGGTACCACTCTAGTTGTTGATAGTATTATGGGAATCGTGTGGACGCTGTTCATTGCTCACTGTCTGCGTACCTCCAGAACTCTGTATTTGGCGATCTTCTCGTAATATTTTGGACTTAGGTTGTTGTTGTTAGGTACAGCAATGTTGATTAGTGTAGTTCGCCTAGAAATTTTATCTGTTAGTATAATGTCTGGCCTATTGTGTGCAACTTCCTGATCGGTTCAATCCCAATATAACTTGAACTGGTTGTTTTCAAGCATAAGCTCTGGTTTCTTTTTGTAGTAAGGCGGTTTTCCTACCTGTAAGAGTTTTAACTTATCTGCTAACTCTTGGTGGAGTGTCTTTCCTTATACTCGGTTGCGGTAAACGCTTGGCATCCTCCAGTAATGTGCTGGATTGTCTCTAGTGTTCGACAGCCATATCTACAGTGGTCATTTTCTATTGAGGGATCTCTGATGATAAACTTCCGGTAGTTCTTCATCGGAATAACCTGGCTTTGGATAGCTAACAAGAAGCCCTCAGTTTCCGAAACCATCTGTCCTGAAATAAACCAATAATTCGACGCTGAGTTGTCGACATTGTCCTGGATGATCTTATTTGGATGCCGTCCATGAAGTGGCTTCTGTAGCCAGGCTTCTAAGTTCTCTTGGTCTGATCGGTAATGAGAAGCAATATTCCGTTCCCTCAACCGTAGCGACTTTGAATCGTCTGCCTTACATAATGCGCGACGAGTCCGCTAACCTGTCCGAGGGTGGTCTTTGCGTGCTTTTGTTAGGAGTGTTCTTATTTTCGTTAGCGGGTTTTAGATGTCCGTCCTGGTCTATTTTACAAGTCCAAAATTTTATAATTAGGTTAATTAGTTCGTTCAGTTAAATAATAAAGTAGGATTGTTTAAAGATATAGAGTTGGACATTACGCAAAAAAGTATTTTACCCAACATTAATTACAATTTCCGTAATTAATTGCTCTTTGATTTAAAGTTCTTTATTCAATTCTTAGAACATTCCAACTCACTCTCCAGACACTTCCTTAAGGAAGTGGACTTTAGAGTCCTTTTATTATTTTGGCAATAAAATAAAAGGTTTGGCTCAAAATTTCCCATGTCCCGACGAAGCGAACAGACAAGTAATGCGGCCGGGATTTTCAACCTGATTGGATAGTTATGGTGGGTCCTCGACTACATAACTGAGGGCTGTAGAACCTTAAATATTTCTATAAATGCCCAAATAAACTTTGAAAATCCACAGATAACAGGTTCAGGATTAGATTCCTTTTTCGCAGATAACGCCATAATTTCTCAGGTAGGGAATAATGATAGCGTTAGGATTAGGGAAAATCTACTCGAATTTAGTGATGAGCAACCATACCGATGTCCTACAGGAATGCAAGCAAAACCTGATTTAACACATATACTTTCTCGGCGAGATTATTATAGAGTATAAGTCTCGGCTGGGTGTAATTATTAAAATAAGCAATGAAGTTGAATCTTTTAAAAAAATAATGCTTAAAGAACAGCTGGATAAGTTTAAAATGTTGCTAATTTTACAAAATGAGCCGACATATGAAAAACCGCAAGTATTAAAAGTTATGCGAAATTCTCAAGAAAGGTTTTGGTTATTAAACCTAAAATAAATGAAGACAATTCGCACATTTAGGAGGCGATTAAAAAAGTTAAAAGTCCACTGGAGCTCTACGTTGGAATTACGTAACTTAAAGATATCACAGGCGAATATATATTGAATAAGTATAAAACTAAATGTTAAATAGATAAAAAATAAAGCTATATAGAAAAAATATTTAAATCTAGATATCATATAAATTCACCGGAACAGAGAAATCATCAAATAAAAATATTAGACATTGTAGACGACTGAAAAAATGAAGAGCTTGAAATAGATGTAGTGAAGCAGAATACGAGTATATTGACAAAATAACGGAGATCTGTTTAAATTTAACACCGTAATTGCGAAAATTACAATTTAGAACATAAAGCTGAATTTAATACTGACCATCGTAAATTCAAAGACAAAAAAATTAAATATCCTGATAGCCATTAGAGCATTATAGAAAATAATAGAAACAACATTATCATTTAAAAATTATACATCAAAATGTTCAAAGTCCTAAAAACTAAATAAAAAGTTTTAGTGTTATGCTTCATGATGAAGACTGTCATATTGGGTGCTCAAGGAATGTTGGTTAAGCATGAAAGTACTGTTATAAAACTAGAAAAATTTGAGTTGATATCCGTTTTTATATGAGAATTTCAAAAAAATGGGGTAGTTGTATGTTTTATAATCCGAGACTAGTGTAGGCTGTTTATTCGAAGTCGATATCTCAACATATGCCGAGGAAATTGTTTTTGAGTTATGTGGTGTTAAAGTGAAAGTTCTAACTGAAATTTAGTGTATATATAGGTCACCCATGTCAAATATTGGCTAATGTCTTGCAATGCTAGAACGAAGTTATATTATGTGGTGATATTAATATTGATTGGCTTAAGTTTGATAATGACAGAAGCAAATTGCATGATCTTTTTTTGTCTAGGGGCCAAGGTAAATTAGCGGTGCTATTATAGAAATATTATGTTGATGAATCATTGTTATTATAATGTTGCCAAAGAAATATTATATCGATAGGTCATCCTTGTTTCTTATAATTTTTAGATTTATATTCTCGTATATTTTACTACATTCTATAGGTATAAAAATAGGGATATGATATCAGTAGTTAGATATAGTTCGTATTTGAATGTGAAATAAAATTTTTATAAAAAGTGAAAAACAACTATAAATTTTTATAAGGCATTGAAATTTTTGAAGTCGGCGCCAAATTAACACCTGACAATTTGTGATTCGCGTAAACAGATTAAAAATTTTATATTCGTAAATACTTTCTTACCATAATTTGTATATATTAGTAATTTATTTCATTTAGAAATAATTTGGCGCCAACTTCAAAAATTTTAATGTCTTATAAAAATTTATAGTTATTTTTAACTTTTTAGTGCACTTTTAGAAGTTGGTTCAATTTTTTTCTAAAAATTTTATTTTTAGTTTTTTAGTTTTGAATTCATTATGATATCCATAAATTATTTGAACTAAGTATTAATCGAGATTAGTGTACCTCGCAATAACTCCAAGTTGGCAAAAACGTACTCATTTTATCCAAAGTTGTAAATCATTCTAAAATGAACCACTAAAAATTCTTTGACACTTGGAGTTCTCCAAATACCAGTGAAATTGTGTCAAACAAATATTTACTGTGTCATGGTAAATCCGCTATCTTAAATTTCAAATTAATTTTAGATTAGTGATATAGGCACCAAAACCTTCCAATATTAATATCTAAAGAACTTGAGACGTAATTTTCTTAGCCCGATTTATTTTATACTGCATATTGACTGTTTTTACGGCCCAAGAATCCCGCAATATCAATTATAAACAAAATCGGAAAATGTAAAATTTTCAGTCCCTCATATTGTGTCTTATCAATCTAATAGTTGTAAAAAATTAACTTCGTATTCGCAATACACGACCTCAAAAAGCAAATCTGCAAAAATGCAAATAAGGTAAAATTTCCAATCCACCATATTGGATCCGCCATACTGAATTTCAAAAAAATAATTTTAACGTATTAATCTAATCTAAATCTAAACCCTTTAAAGCCCTCTAGTACCAATTTTGGATGAATACGGAAATTTAAAATTTTTAGACCGTTATATTGCATCTGACATTAGATTTTCTTAAAATAATTTCATATTCGCTATTTACATCTTCCAACACGAATCAATCCCATTTTTGAACAAAGTCGAAAAATGTAAAATTTTTAGTCCGCTATATTGGATTTGCCACATGAACTCCAGGAAAAATACTTTAAAATTCATAATTTACATCCTTAAGAACCCCCTATATGAGTTTTAGAGGAAATCGAAAAATGAGAAATTTTTATGACACCATACTGAATCCGCCAGTATAAGTTTTTCAAAAAATATTTAAAATTCTTAATTAACACTAACAAAAATCCTCCAATACTGATTTTAGACAAAATCGAGAGATGTAGAATTTTAATCCGCCATCTTGGTTCTCCATATTTAATTTTATTTTAAATAACTCTAGATTGGTAATGTACGATTCCAAAAACTTCCCCATATCAATTTTGAAAGAAATCGAACAAAATTAATTTTTATCCGCCATATTGGAGACGCCATATTAAATTTTTAAAAAATAACTTCAGATTCGTTATGTGTGGCCCCAAAAACTCCTCCATACAAATTTTGAAGAAAATCGGACAGAATTGATTTTTTCGTCCGCTATATTGGATCCGCGTTATTGAATTTTTTAAAAATAATTTCAGATTCGTTATGTGCGACCCCGAAAACTTCCCCATACCAATTTTGGAGAAAATGGGACAAAATTGATTTTTTCGACTGCCATATCGGATCCACCATATTGAATTTTTTAAAAATAACTTTAGATTCGTTATGTGCGACCCAGAAAACTCCCTTGCACCAATTTTGGAAAAAATCAGACAAAATTAATTTTTTTGGCCGCCATATTGTCGGCGCCATCTTGGATTTTACTGCACCAATTTCATCCAAAAAAAAAAATGGAACCACCGCAACAACTTCCTTAACATAACGTAAAAATGTCATTCAAATCGGTGCCGCCGTTCCGGAGTAATCGGTGTACATACTTAAAAAAAAAACATAAATAGTCGACGAATAGAGAACTTCCTTTTAGAAGTCGGTTAAAAATGAAGTCATTACTAAAGAGTTGTTATTTATTAGTGAAATGTATCGTGTTTTTATTATGCGGACCCAGTGAGAGAAAATCGTAACAATTGGTGTCAGAAGGGAGGATTATCACCTGGTTTCTAGAAAATTCTATTTGCATACCAGTAGAGATACGGAAAAATGAATTTCATTATTCGATTCATTATTAAATAAGAAGATAAAATTAATGTTCTGTAAAGTTGTAGAACATTCTATTTGCAAATTAAAAGAGATAACGAAAAACTGACTTTACTATTGGATTTGTCATTGAGAAAGAGGTTTAAAACCGAATTCTCGTTGAAGTTCTAGATCATTCTCGTTGGTAACTAGAACAGATATCGGAAAATTGACCTAACCATCGGATTTGTTATCAAGAAGCAAGTTTAGAAACGAACTTTTAAGAGCATTCTAGAAGTTTTTATTGTAAATACTAGATAACAAATGGCCGAAATGGAGCAAATATTAGCTAATTTTATGAAACTTATAATAGAACGTCGCCTTAAAAATAAACAAAGGAAGAAAGACGTTGCCAAAAAGACAAACAAGGAGAAAAAGAACGTCACCAGGAACAAGAAAAACGTTGTCTGAATGAAAAATAGGAATAAGAAGTTCGTCACCAAAATGAAAACCAAGATGAAGAAGAACGTCGACATAAAGAAGAGAGACGTGGAATTAAAACTTTGCAACTGAATGTAAGAAATCATTGTACAAGGATAACAGATATACGATGTTCGGCAAGATATAGGAGAAGGACGACAAAAAGTAAAAGAAATCACAGACGAGATAGGAGTAAAAGTATTCCAAGAAGTCAACAGTATTGAACAAAATTGTGCCACGAGACCGTTGAACAGTGTTAAAAAACGTAGATATAAAGAACATAAAATCAAGGATCTTTAAAGAAATAAATAAAATAAAAAAGCATGTTTTTTTTTAATAAAGTAATAACCACCGGACAAAACATCAAATTTCCAATTTACAATGGTCAAATATTTTCGATGGGTACTGCATTAGTAATTGCACTTCGTGGACCTGCACTGAAGCTATTGCAAACCATTCCTATAATCCAACGCGAAGACTATGAAATCCTAAGTGCTGCATTGAAAAGAAGATTTGGAGGTGAACATCGGCGCCAGTTATACGAGTCGCAACTCAAGTCAAGGCATCAGAAAAATGGAGAAGGTTTGCAAAAATATGAAACAGATGTCCGACGCCTTGTTTATCTAGCTTACCTAGGAGCTACGGAAGAATTCCGAGAATTGCTAACTGTCATTTTATTGATGGAACGAAAGATTAGGAAATACAGCGTTTGTTGTGTCTAAGTACGTGAACGAATAGGAAATATGTAAAGGGGCTATCGGGTACAATTAAGGTCTCATTCATCATCCAGAAATCGCACAAAAGAGAAACAACATTAAAGAGCAGATGTTGACCGATATTAAGAAGGTCCACAGAATTTTTCCCATTCGTAGACGAGGAAGAACCGCCGACAATCTTATAATTGAAGGAAAAGTCAATGCTACCAAAATTACCATAATTGTTGACACTGGTGTAGCAGTATCTCTGATAAAGTTAAACATTGTTGATGAATATAAAATCCTACCATTGTCCATAAAAGTAACGTTGAGAATTGTTGCTGGAAAAATAGCTGATGTGATTGGAGAAATGCAAGTGTAGGTTGAACTTGAAAGGCTTAGAGTAAACCATTGCGTGTTGGTTTCCGACAAAGAAGATGAGTTTATTCTGGGTATGGACCTAATTCTTCAACATGGATATTCCTTCAACAACAAGCTTATCATTGTAAAGTTTGGTGTCGAAGAATTTATTTTGTCGATGAACTTTTAATACTGAACCAGAGTCATTGCCGAACAAACCAGAATGAAGGGAAGCATATAGAAGTTCATTTACGGAAAACTATGCAGGAGTTCAACACCTCAATAAACCCTTTAAATACCAGGTAACGAAGGCGGTAGTCAATTTAGGTGACATCATACCAGTAAGAGTAGTCAATATTCCAACTATGTCAAAATTATTAAATGCGACGAAGTAGTATTAAAAGAGTCAGTAAAATGGATGGTAAAATGTGAACAACCAGATAACGCTTCATCAAAGTCGTCATATAATGAACTAATTGAATAGCTTCAGACAAAATGGAAGAAAAAAGGATCGAACTACTAAATTTTGTGTTCACTACAGGAAGCTAAATGACGTCACTAACAAGAGATCCACCCCAACCCGACCTCACCGATTTTGATCATTTTTTGATATCTTGTAGTACTTGAAAAAATATTAGATACAATTTTTATCTATCAGCTGACATCCACTTTAACGCGGTGGAATTCACCCCCAAAGTTATCCCTTAAAATTCCTTTTTTCAATATATATCAGCAACTAATGAATATTCTTAAATAAAATCAAGTGGAAAATATTCGTCATAACAAGTCACAAATAGGAGATATATTTAAGACCACAGATTTTGCAACCCCTATTTCATATTGTAAAGAAAAACTACATTTGTGAATATTTTTGTTATAAATATAGTGGAATTTACTTAAAAAAATTAAAAAAGCATTTTCGTTAACAATATCGATCACTAATGTTAACGTGTTTCGGGATTTCTCAAATCACAACCTTTAAATACCGTTAACTATCCCTGACAGTGATGAATCCCATATAAGTGGTAAAAACTTTATTCTTTTCAATATACCAGCATTTTACCCTTAAAATTCATTTTGATGCACCTCACTATTTAATGCATATTTTTGATTCAAACCAAGTGTAAAAATATTTGTCGTAAGAAGCTTGAAATATGAAGCGTATTTATAATCTAAAAAAAAATTAGAGTTGCAACCCCTTCAGTAATAAAATAAGAGTTGCAACCTCTTCAGTCATAAAGATGATTTATATTTCAGCATTCTTACAAAAAATATTTTTAAGCTTAATTTTATTAAAAAATCTCCATTAAAGGTTGATAAATATGAAAAAGTAAATTGTAAAGTTCAACTTTAGGGCTGGTTTTTACCCCTTACAAATGAATATCGGTATGTTAAAAAAAGTTTTCTCCTTATTAAATCATACAGGACTTATTTTATATTTTGTTTAATTAAATAATTTTATTTAGACCTCATGTTACATTAGTTATTTACTTTTGGGGGTGATTTATTTCACCCTTTCGGTACCATTATTGAAAAAAAATAATCTTTCCATTTTTTGTAATTTACACTTGATTTATACTTTGGATGACTTATAAGAAAATTTTTTTTACCACTTTTATGTGGTCCATGGCGTTGTTAACAAAATTTAGGAGTGATATTTGAAAAATCCTGAAACACGCAAATACTAATAATCGATACTGTTAACAAAAATGCGTTTTATAATTCTTTTGAGTTCATTCCCCGATATTTATAACAAAAATATTTATAAAAATGTAGTTTTCTTAAAATATAAAATTGGGTTTGCAACCTCTTTGGTCATAAATACACCTGACATTTGTGACTTTTTATGACGAATATTTTCCACTTGATCTTATTCAAAAATATTCATAAGATGCTGAGATATATTGAAAAAAAAACATTTAAGGGTTGATTTTGGGGGTGAATATCACCCCTTAAAAGTAGATGTTAGCTGATAAAAAATTCATATCTCTTATTTTTTCAAGTACTACAACATATCCAAAAATGATCAAAATCGGTGAGGTCGGGTTGGGGTAGTTCCCTTTTAAGAAAGCCTGCTTTTCACTTTCTAGAACTGACGATATATTGACAATTTGGCTGAATTCCAATTGTTCTCCACACAGGAAATAAAAAGTGGATATTGGCAAGTAAGCATCCAAGATAAAGATAAGCAAAAGTCTGCGTTTTCTTCTGGCGCTGGTCTGTATCATTTTAATGTTATGCCATTTAGATTCTGCAACGCTCCTGTCACCTTTGAGTGCCTAATGAAAACAATACTGCAAGGTCTTACATGTAAAACGCCAAGACTATCCTAATGGGAATAAACATTAGATGAACAGTTATAGAATCGACAGGAAGTTTTTGCAAGATTTAAAAATACCTTCGACTTAACCCTAAAAAGTGCTTGCTGTTCCAATAAAAAGTTGAATTTCTTTGACATATAGTATCACCAGACGAAATCCACATGAATTAAAGAAAAATTGAAACAATAAAAGATTGGACCCGACCACGTGACAAATAAGAAAAAATTTATAATTTTCCTGTTTCTCCTTTACAAGGATAAAAAGTAAAAATTGATTTTTAAATTTTCAAGTCTTAGTTTTAAGGTATGTTTTCAATATGTTTTGGTTGGGTTTTACAAATATTTAATTTTTAATATTTATTTCCTTTATCAAAAACAGGGGACCTGAAAGATTATATCTTTCAAGAAATGTAGGAAATGGTTTCTTTTTAATAGGAATTTTGTGTAGTTGTGACTAGTGTAGTAAGGAGACAGTACAAAATGATAAAACGTACATAATTTGATCGTCAAAAAATACTTAAACAATTTCCCGTGGACCATAAAATGGGTCTTAATATGTTTTAAAACGGATTAAAATATTTTTTAAAGATACAAAGATAAACTTGCATTTAGAAGTTCAACCAGTTTACACCTATAAGAATTTCTATAGTAAACGTTTCAAAGAATATTCCAATATATCCTTAATTTGACTAGAATTAGATGACTTATCTTAAATTACACAATCAGTTTATTAGCATTATACTTGAATAGAATTAAACAGGTCTTTTTAAATAATTTAATTCGGTAGAAAAAAAATACTAACAATATTATATCATGAATAAATGATAAAAATATTCGTAAATTGTTTCGACATCCATGCCAAAATGACTTGATGAGTGTATCGATTTAATAAAATCAGATATATTCTAAATATAATTTGACATGATTTATTACAGACGTAATGATTAATGTATTTAGGTGTAACTGAAAAATATTCTTTTAACACTAGGATACCGCAGAATGAAGAGAAAATTGGTGTGGGTTGTCTGCGTGTATTTATTTTCATAAAAAAATTCCAAGCCATTGTTAATCTCATTGGGTGACATATTTCAAAATAATAAGATATTTACGTTTTACGACATTACTCAGAAAGACGCCATTTTATCTTCTTTTTTAGTAAATAACATGGGTGTAATATCAAAGATGTACTCTTACTATATCACAAAGAGGCTATTTGAGTTTGTTCCGGGACGAAGAAAGAAAATCTGGTCGAATTATCTTCAGTAGTAACCAAACTGAGCATAATTAAAAAAAATGTTATCTTTACATAAAAAGTATATGTAGGGTGCCTCAATAGCCCAAACATTGGGACCATGTGGATTGAATTAAAATAGAGTTACAACTTCATTTAATTTTCTGTCCTATGCCTCGCCCTTTACCTAGTAGTTAGTCCTTAAATGTTACAATTGAAAATCCATTTTTAGTTAGGAACTTTTGAGCTGCTTGTATGATCTGGAAAAAATTAAGTGATAATAACTGTCTTGTAATAACTGCTAAAATAATATCCAGAAACAGGTTTGGACTATAATATTGGTAAAAATAAATCGAATTTGTTACAAATTTTTATTTGGCATGTTAACCTTACTACCAAATTTCTCTATTTCTGTGAAAAAAAAATACAAACCTCTCATCATTGATACTACTAAGGATTTTCACATAAAATGCATTTTAAATTAGTAAATTATAATTAAGGACATAAGATATATTCAAGGAGTTCTTATGTATTCTGTTCCAATTGAAAATTATAAATTTAAAGGAAAAACAAATCATAACTTTATATTTTAACCAAAAAAAAAATAAAAAGAATTATACCATGCACCAATATTAAAATTGTATGATTATAAGCAGAATAACAAAAAAACTGTTGTGAGTAAATTTAACGACGATATATATTTAATGTAAGAACACTGTACAGCTAAATATTTTTTAAAATTTACTCAAGAATATTTCTCATTGCAATACAATAAAACAGAAGATTTTTAATAGTTTTTCTCTAGTTTCCATAGAAGTTGTATAAACACGATTTTTAAGATAACCCCAAAAAAAAGTCTAAGACGTTTAGATCAAAAGCTCGAGGTGGCCAAGAAAATGAAAAACCCTGACCTATTCAGTGATTGGTTTGGAATTTAGAACTCCGTCCTTACAAAATCACACATCATTGTAAAAGTACTTTATATACATGTGCTTCTACGTGGGCAGTATAATCGTCCGGTGTCATAGCTTGGACTGTTTGAAAGGGATATAGATGGATCAGTTGCTTCTGAGGTACTTTACGTTACCAATTATTTGATGTCTATCACAAAGGCTGTTGTAGATAGTCTCTAAATGTGAGAAATAGGATGACATATTACAGCACTGTGGGACCAATTATGACTTCTTTGAGCAACTCATGGAACTTGTTTTCGATTCCCACGTATTAGTGTTTAATAACAACTATTATAAACAGATTTTTGAAACACCAATGGGGTCTAAAATTTGTCCCATCTTAGTTAACTACGTGTTGGATGATCTGGTTAAGGATGGTCTCCAATACATGCCTTTTTACATTCCATTTGTTAGGCGATTTGTTGATGATTTATTGCTTGCTGTGTCTGCAGGTAGAATCGAGATGGCTCTAGAACTCTTTAACTCCTTTAATCCTCATATTCCATTCCATACGGTTCTAAGAGATTCATAAGTTACCATTCATACCATCCTATGAGATCTAAAATCAATCTCACCTTGGGCATAGAAAATACAACTGTTAAACGCACACACCCAAATTTTAGAGCAGAAGAATTCTTACCCTGACAATGTTATTAAAAAAAATTCTATAATACCAAATATAATATTCCGGAAAACATCTTTGAAATACTTTCTCAATCGTCTATTCTGAATATTCAGTCTTTAAGTCCAGCAAATACTCTTTCAAATTTATTGGTTCAGTGTTTCCACATACTACCTGACACAGAAAATCTTACTGATAAATTGATGCATATTTTCGAACATACGTCGATTAGTTTATATAAGCCAAACTTCCATAAGCTTCAAAGGCAGACTCACGTCCCACCGTAGTGATAATAATAGAGGTTTACCCTGTTGTGCTCTGACTGAACATATTTTTCATTAGGATCACATCATTAACTGGGATGGTACTGAGATTCTAGAAAGAGTTCCTGCATGTTACAAAAGGCTCTTCCTTGAAATTGTCCATATCAATCAAGAATGTAACATCATGAATAAAAAAAGGAACAACGAGAATTTGAGTGCCATTTACAGCTATATTTTAAAGTTGAAAAAAGAAAAGTTATTGAGCCTCCTGGACAGTCTATCTCTAGATGAATAAATTTTCTCAATTAAATTCTCTTATAGATGTAAAAAATTTCAAACAAGTAATTTTCTATTTTATTTTTCTATTTTTGCCAAACCTCATACTTGACCACGCCACGGTATATCGTATATTCTTTAATTACTTAGGACACCCACGCCACTTTTCTCGCTTAACACCTGACATTTGTCACTATAAAATAATGAAGTAGTCGAGTAGGATGTTTTGCTGTTTCGTGAATTTCAAAATTTAAATAAATTCTTACAATCCGGTCATGTTATGCCTTTAAATATAATAAAAAAGTGTTAATGGGGCTGGACTTCTTCCCATGTTTTTCACATATTTACTTGTTTCATATTCAAACAACATTGGTGATTTACTTAATAATTATAGGTTAGGTTTTAATATTCAATTTTATTTCAATTCAGTGCAATATAATGTAAAAATTGAACCCTAAACTAGTAAGTTATTCAAATTTCCTATTTATATATTATATTTGGATGATCTAGGATTCCAATGTAGGTCTGAGAACCAAATACAGGGTGTATATATCTAGCGAAAATACCCAAACGAGATTTCGCTTGGAGATAGTCTGGATGTGATATCTCTGAAAAGGCCCCCTAGATCTGCGGCATCGCGAACCCATCGTGAAAGCGCTTAAACTAATGAGAAGATTGTGCAAAATAGAGATAAACTTATAGAGCGGTGAAAGAGTCCGACTCATATTTTAATACAATATTGTACAACTACTTTGTAGTGCACAGACCGTCAGTATATCTCGTGTTTTGCTTCATCACAAAATTACATGGGTGATGAACTTACATGCAAATGCCGTAGTGACAAGGCAACATTAAATTCCCCCTAATGGGACTGGAAGGCACCGCAGACTTTGCCACAGCAGATAACTTGTGATTATTTAAAAGACTGCCAAGGAAACTTTGGTTACAGGAAGGTGAATATTCAGTGCTGTATTTTTTGGGAGTCGATTCCAAAAACGACTTTGACGATGGTATGTATCGATAAAGAACTTGATTTTTAAATCTGTAATTGTATTTTATTGAAGATAAGTCAGATTAAATCTACGAAATGCTTAAAAGTTGTTTATTTCAATAATTATATTGCACGATTTAGTTGCTATGCCTAAATTTATTACAGATGTCGTTAACTTCCAACCATATTGTATTGCTAATAACTTGAAATTGTTAATAAAAAGTCTGTTTAAAACATTCATGCTCATTGTTATCCGATGATCATAAAATTGCTCAATAAGAAAAATAAACTAATTTTTAAATCGTAATATCTCAGCTAATTTCGATCAGAGAAACTTGATCAGGAACGTATTTTCAAGGCTGTGAACTCTACTTCTCTTTCTGTCATGAATTTTTCTACCCACCTTTACTCAGAAAGATTATAAGTAAAAATGTATAACAAAATTTCCTTCACGATTTTTCGTATTTTTCTGTATTTGTTTATGCCTCATATTATATAAAAAAATATGAACTTTGGTAAGCCATTTCGATAAGATATTTAATTTTCTACAAAAAGTACTGTTGTAATTTTTCAGAATTTTGCTTAGTTTTTGAGGTATATTTAAAGGACAAAAGGTTTAAATAATAAAATACCTTTAACGCAATTGTTTCTTTCTAAATCCTATGAACAATAGCCTATACCTAAAAAGTATAAAATCATTTTTAAACTTTGAAATATTAAGATGCATTATGAATAAGGCGAGTCGCGCCTGTAATGAGCCTCCATTGAATTTTGCCGACTTCGACGACCGGCGTCAAAGGAGATAATAAAAGCATAATTACCATATTCTTCAACAGCGCAACCTAGGTTAACGGTGATCCATTTTCTGTCAGTTTTTGGTACGAATTAAAAGAATTTTTTTCTCTTGTTAAACGGCTTTTTCGAAAAAATTTACTTTGCAGCGAGACCGACAACACAACAAATATAATGAAATTGACTTCTTGTATCTCAGATGCTTTTATAATCTTCTTTGACACCGGTCATTGAAGGCACAAGGATTTCCAGAGAAATTCTCGTAATGAGCTCAATATCAATCAAATTCGGCAAAATTCTAAGTCACGTGCGCTGCTCATTATATCTATACGCACCTTTAGTTTACCTACACAAGCGTACCTGTATCTCGCAGCTTACGGTCAATGCGCTCAAAAGTTCTATGATCAGCTAATACAAGATGCGCTTATAGTTGTGTCGATTACTAGCAGCTAAATCTTACATCAAGTGCATATCAGTATATTCAGCAAAAGTTAAAAGTAGCATAATAACATTAAAAATTAAAAATTTGTTCGGACAGTATGTTAAAATAATGACATCTACTACTACTTCGTTATAAAGAAAAAAATCGAGGGCAAAAGTGACCTATTTGACTTGAAATACACATTAGTACGAAAATCTTGGTTTTAAATATAATTTTCGTGAAAACCATAAGTCCTATTAATAAAGAAAAATTATATCAATTCTCCTAAAAATGTCAGGAGGAATATCTGATTGTCCAAACCCGAAATCGAGTTTTGGGAATTTTTATGACACTTAATGCAAGGAAAATAATTTGTCATGTATCACGATTTTTTTCCAGATCATATACGTCAGTCAAAAGTTTTAATTAAAAATCGAGTTTAAGGTGTTGTCATTAACGACCAATAACTCTGTAAAGGGGAGTTCTTATTCTAATCCAATCTACATGGTCATAAACTTTAGACCATACCTTTTGGGACACCCCGTATAGTTGTAAAACGTTCAAAATCAATGAATCTAAAATAAATATATTCACCGCACAGAAATATTTTTAAATTTTCAGATAAGTTCAGGGTATCCGGTAGCTGTTTATTAATTTTTCAGGTGCATAGAGTAGAGGTCAGGACAACATTGCTGGCAGAAATAGCTAGTCTCAATCGAGAACCTAGATAATTACTTTGAAGCTATGTTATATATTTAAATAAATTTTAGCATAGGAAATTACAGCTAAGTTTCATAATCTGATGCTAAATCTGGTCGTTTATTAAGGAAACGAGGAACGTACAGCCGCTAACACATGATTCATTCAAAACTTTGACACATGGCATTCTATCGAACTAAGAACTCTATTTTCAGGCAGTCCAAATATTTTTCATTAAAGAAGATTCCCTTCATTAGTTTTTACAAAAAACGAATGTTTTTCGAGATAAATCGGGTTTTGAAATGACAATAACAATAAAAGTGCAGTAAAAACTAGATAGAATTTTTTGTAAATTATTTTCTGCTTTAAGTTTATAGAAAAAGCTCAGCAATTCTATGGACGCCAAAAGATTTGGAGCTCGAACTTTTCCAAATCTAAAAATCTTTTGAAAATCAGAGCCACAAATAACAGATTAACTTTCAAATAGTTATTGTAATCAATTTATTCACAAGTCTTTTATAAGAAGCTTTTTGCAGCAATGGACCCTAAGGAAAGTTCGACATGCTACAAAATATTGCTGATAATCCTTCAAATAATACAAGGATGTTCTCAGTACTAAACAATGTCACATGATTAACTAATCATGGTACATGGAACTTTCACCATTTTTTTCACTTCTGTAATTTTAATTTTATTTTATTCAGGAATGTGGTTTTGACAAGTGTTTTGTCAATAATTCTCTATTTCTCAAGAGAAAAGGAAAAGAGATTAGGTTTTAACTATAAGGTGTAACTGACTGCACGCTTAGAAACAACAAAGACTAGTTAGTTGATGATCATATCTAAATAAAACCCAGTGGCATACAATAGTGGGAAATCTTGTTTTAGGCTATTTTAGATTTATGATTTATGTATAATGGCCTCCTCAGGCATTTTATGCAATTTACTTGAAACAGTTATAGAATATGGAGTTAATCTGTCGAGGACACCTAAGGCCCATTCGTATTAGACTATCCTTTCAATATATGCTACGTAATAATTTTAATATATGAAAACAAGATGAAATATATTTGTCGAAACTCTCGAAAATCATAAGCTGAAAGATTACAATGGACAACAATCTTACCATTTTTGGTGTGCTAAAACCGAAACTAAACATATCTTTTTAAAATTAGTTCAAATTTTAGAGATACGTGATATCATGTCTCCTATATATTAACAATGTAACCGCAGTAATTTATGTGGTATATTTGTATTGTTATAACAATAGAGGGGCGCAATGTTGTAAATTTAAGTTTACCCCGAGTTAATGAAATTTTGTACAAGTTGCCAACACCGTATGGAGAATCTCCAGGGTTGACTCCCCATATACGAAGTCCCAACTCCCCTGAATTTAAATAAGGGAGTTATTTAAACCCATGCAAATCGACTTTTATGTCTACTTTTTACTGAACAGCTCCTGTATACAAACAAATGACAAACGCCACTATTGCGAATATCGTGGAATTGAATAGAAAATTCTCTAAAAATGTCAAAGCCGTATTTAGCTACAAAGCGGAGGGGTTAGTCAATCGAAGTTAGTGAGATTGTAAGATGTCACGAAAATGTGTAAACAATCCATATGACTTCTGTTATGTTTATGGTGAAGTCACTTTTGCGTCTCAAAAGCGGTCTATTGCCCCACTGATAAAAGAGGCGTATCAGCTTTATTTCGCTTGTAATATTGGGAATCAAGATGAACAGTGGGCGCCGCATATATACTTCAATGCATGCGCTTCAAGTCTGAGAAACTGGTTAAATAGTAAAAAACGATCTAAGTCATTTGATGCCCCGATGACGTGAACAGAACCTTCAAATCGTGTTAATGATTGCTATTTCGGCATCATACCTTGTGTTGGATAACCAAAAGTCGGTTATCAACTAGCCAAATATTGCATCTGCTATGAGACATGTGCGTCATAAGGACGAATTTCCTATTCCAGAACCCCCAGAAACATTCACTTACGAATCAGATAAAAACGATACAACGATTTCTCAAGAAAAAATATGCATGAAGAGATCTTGATTTCACACCCAGCACGTTATACCGTCAACCGCACAAAATAAACCAATCAGAATGAAATGATCTTGTGAAAGACTTTGAACTATTAAAGAGTAAAGCAGAGTAGCAAAGTAGATTGCATTAGTGGAACGCCATACAGGCCCAGCACCATTTTTAACATAGAAAAGAATTTGATTTTCTGCAATAACGTTAGCGGTTTATTGCCAGCTTTAAATATAAAATAGAAGTCAGAGAAATGGATATTGTATACAGACAGTACAACATTGAGTTTAAAGCAGTACTATTGCATACGGGAAATACTTTACCGTCTATTTCTGTTGGATATACAGTTCACATGAAAGAATCATACCACAATACGAAGTACCTATTGGCAAATATAAAATACACTAGGCAACAAATAAACTAAAATTTGTTGCCTAGTGTTATTGTTAGATGCTAATTGAAACATTATGTAATAAAAACATATCGAGACAATACAAACAGAATAAATTTCTCCTTGTCAATCAATAAACCAGGGCTTATCTGTAAAATATCGGGGTTTCGTGGATATGAAGAAGAAGAAAGAAGAAGGGGGAACCCACCACCCTCATCCACCGCCGCCCTTGAAGTAGAAACGACGGCGCCCCTTCGAGTTTTACATTATTTAAAAACGAGCAAAATATTTTTTTCCCTTCTTTCTTCTTATAATTTTTTTCTCTTCATTGAATACAACTCTTTAGTGGTAGCAAAGTCACTGAGCATGAGGAGATGGCCCTTCTAGGATTTAGGCAAACAATAACTGTTTAAACAATTTTGATAATTAATAAATAAATATATATCGTTATAGTATGCTTAGTTATACTAATAAACAAGGATTCGCTTGGAAAGTCCAATACCATAGGGTGCAGTATTCTGTAAGTATGATACATAAATAACGTCACTTGTTTATAACAAAATGAATGGATGATGGACACATGGCATTATGCTATTTAAGTTTCATTATTCGCGGAATATCTGTTTAAAAAAAATGATACTTTTTTCAGATGTGTATTTTGAATCTTCAAATTTAATTTTAAAATGGGAGCTCCCCACCCCTCTTTTTTCATTTTTCACGCGCGTAGGCGAGATCCTTTTCATATTTTATTAAGGTTTCCGATAACATAAATATTTAAATATTTGTATCGAAAAAGAGCTTGGCAAGACAAAGTTTTTGGTTAAAGAATCAGGTCTATATTGTTTATAGATTCACCGTAACGGGCTGTCAAATTTGACAGTTTGGTTCTCGGAAACCAATTGACGGATTTGAAATTTTCTTGCACGAAAAGAAGCGTCTTTCCAAGTACTTTCAAACTATGTATTGCAAAAAAAAATCCAATGAAAATACTTGTTTATAAACAAAAATAACAACAATGTCTTTAAACAATTCTTGAAGGCGTCCAAATCATCCGATTTTGATTCTGAAAAAAGCGTTGGTAAACTTGAGCTCCCTACTATATGTCGAACATAAATTTAAATACCTTAACGTAATATTTTTTGGACTCAGACAAACTTGAAAAATGGTCAATTTTTGTAAACGAAATTGGATTGCAAAATTATTGTGGAAAAACTATTGATTCGATCCTAATACATTTTATCATGGCATAAAGTTTTCTTTGCTCCAATATGAAGGTCTTCAGAGAAATTTAAATGGTCGAAAAAAATTGATTAAAAATCTGCTTTTTTAACTTTTCTTTAATTATTGCTATTTTGCAATAAGGGAAATATATTTTGAGATTTTCAACTAAACCTATCTTATGACAAATTTAATTACGTAACTTTTTTTCCTTTTCAACTTTCCTCTAAAATGAATACCTTCAAAGTTACACGAGAGAAAATTTGAAAAAAGAAAACGTTTTTTTTTCCGTTAATTTTATATTTTTATTATTAAAAACAATGTTGGCCAACTTTTTGAAAGTATTCATACCAAAATTATCGTTATTCAGGTTATTCTGAAGGCTCTCATGTAAAAATCTCCATGTTCCATTTCACATCCACCTAAAAACAGATAAGCCCTTGTCTACAATGTAAAAAAGAGAGCCTAAGGTTCTTTTTATTTTTTTTTATGAAAAACGTTATTTTTAAGTCATAACCAACCATTTTTTTTATAAAATAAACAAACCTTATTTTTATAATTTGTAGGCTTCTGGTTCAATTTTCTTGTTCCAGAATACTCTATTTTTTCTTATGTTTGAGAATATTATACTCCTTCCAAAGAATATCTTTTTTATTGTCTGTATTTTTTTTAATCTATTTTTTGCCGGTTAAAAAGCCATTTCAAAAAAAGACTGTAGTAAAAGTATATGGATCATAATATTTTACCTAAACTGGAACAAAATAACGTATCTATACAATGTCCTAAATATATTTTTAAATATGGTTATCGCTTAAACGTAAATGCTAAAATTACTATAAGTACGTACAGTAAACCAGTAACGTGTTGCCCTGAAGGGGTTACTGTATTTTCCTTTCTAACTTGGGATGAATGAATAAATAAGTAAGAGAGGTAGTACTCGATCTTGGATGCTCAGGCCTCGTTGAGCCCGTTACATCCCACCATGATAGCACACAGATCGCCTTTGCGAATCCAAGCAGCCTGGTTACCTGACAGCAGTTCTTTCCTTTTCAAGAAAAGAAGCTCCCAAGTAAGTCGCGCATTAAGTCCAATTATATTTCCCTTGGCACATCTCATTCCAGGAGCTTCCCTCTAATATTCAATAAATTTACTTTCTAACAACAATTTCAATTATCTCTTACCAAGAGTTATTTGAACAATTATATTAGGTTGGGGGCCGTATAACTCAGTGAGAAACCTCAATTTTGCAAAAATCTACTTCCTCGTTTCCATGTATATCCGAGTAATCCGAAATCTATGCGAGTCTGATTGTGCCGTCGTTTTTTTTATAGACTATCAAGTACCTCTCAGACACCAGTTGTGATGCTACTACATTGGACCCTAAAGCTAATATTGCAGCCCTACTGTCTGAGCATATATTAATAGTCCTATTTCTGTTTATGTTCCTCTTACATTGATATCAACACTGCAGAATAGTGTAAATTTCCACTTGAAAAAACATTGCGAGCTGCTTTAGAGAGTAAAACACCCTGATTCTAGTGCTTCTACAGTAGACTTTAGCTCAGCCTTTTTCTTTCTGTCGAGATCTGTCTGTGAAATGTCAGGATCCATCTCTAGGAAGAGTTTGTTCGTCTTCCTAATCTTCTCTGCTTGTTAAAGTACCTAAAGAGAGTAGTTTGATTCCAGAACTGGAGTAACGTAGCCTGCATAGGGAGAGATAGGCATATTCTCATAGCCGCACGAGTAGGCACCAGTTGCTGCTCTGAGATATTCCAGGAAACTGAGACGGCGAACTTTCTTCAGGTACTCATTGTCTATGAATAAGTGGGAAGGAGGGAGATTCATTACAATCTTTGGTGCCCTATCGTAGTCGCACCATTCGCCGAAGCTTGTCAAGTTGAATCTGGTGTATTACACCAATATAAAAAAGCGGCGTACTCAATTATAAGAAGGATCACCATAGTCAATATCTGGTACATACTTTTCAATGTCAGCCTCTATGTGCAACCAAATGCTTGCTTGCAAGCCCATAAAGCCTTCTTGGAGCAAGCCTCAATATGACCTTTCTAGCACAGTCGTGAGCCCCTAATTACTCGCAGGTATTTAACAGTTCCCATATATTGAAGAGTCTTCCTCGACCTTATAATTGTGGGTAAATAGTCCCTCTATTTTTCTTTTTTTCGTAAAGAATGCTACCTTAGCCTTGCCGGGATTTATTTCGAGCCCCTCCATCTGACATCATAGTTCCGTAATCTAGAGAGATTGTTTTTCCGGGTCTAGAAAATGACGACAGCGCTATTTCATTCTCATAAGGGATTCCTTTGGCCATTGAATCTGATAAAATCCATCATCTCGCAACCTTGCTCTATCAACTGTTTTTTAAATAAAAAAAGACAGTCAAGGCACAAATGGCGACTTCTCGATGAATTAATCAATAACACAAGAACAACACAAATCAACATTATTGTATAAAACCGCTATATGATAGAGCTACGGTAAATTAAAAATAGAAATATATCAGAACTCGATACACGAAGCATGCTACCCAAAGGATAGAGATCGCATTCTTTGGTATTAGCCACTAAACTAACCGCGGGCTTTTGCAGTTTATACAAAATATCGCACCAACAATCTCCAAGCCAACGAATATATAAAAAAGAGATAAGTTTTCATCCGAATAATTTTAAAACCAAATTGAAAATTCTCGGCTCTGTGGACATAGATTGTTAGTAAACATTACTATCGTATTAACAAGTGTGGAAAAAATCAAGACAATGGAGAAGCTTTGGATCCGGAAAATAACGACAGTTCTGTTTCGTCCTCCTATGAAATTTATCAGGCGATTGCATTCGATACAATCCATCATATCATAATTGTGTCCCATTAACTATTTTTAAAATGAAAAAACAACAGACAAGACACAACGGATCACTCAATAAACAAGAACAACACAAACCAACAATATGGTGTAAAACGGCTATGTGATGGCGTAAAGGTAAATTAATAAAATTTTTATAAAAAAATTGAACCTAACTAATACCTGACAAAATGTGATTCGCAAAAACAGATTAAAAATATTTTATTTGTAATTGCTTTCTTACCATAATTTGTATATATCAGTAGTTATTTATTTCATTTAGAAATAATTTGGCGCAACATAAAAAATTTCAATTTCATGTTATTATAGTTATTTTTCACTTTTTTTTTTATAAAAATTTTATTTTTCGATTTTTACTATTGAATTCATTATGATATTCATAAATTCTTTGAACTAAGTGCTAATCGAGATTAGTGTACCTCGCAATGACTCCAAGGTGGCAAAAAAGTACTCATTTCATCCATAATGGTAAATCACCCTAAAACGAACAACTAAAAATTCTTTGATTCTTAGAGTTCTCCAAATACACACACAATGAAATTGTGTCCAACAAATATTAAGTATGTCATAGTAAATCCACTATTTTAAATTTCGAATTAATTTTAGATTGGTAATATAGCCCCGAAAATCTTCCATGTTGATATTTAAAGAACTTCAGACGTAACTTTCTTAGCCCGATATATTTTATATTGGATATTGAGTTTGTATACACCCCAAGAATCCCGCAATATCAGTTTTAGATAAAACCGGAAAATGTAAAATATTTAGTCCCTCATATTGTATCTTATCAACCTAATAGTTGTAAAAAATTAACTTCATATTCGTAACACACCACCCCCCAACCCCCTAATACCAAATCTGAAAAAATGGGAATAAGGTAAAATTTACCACCCACCATATTAGATCCGCCATATTGAATCACAAAAAAATAATTTTAACATCTTACTCTAATCTAAATCTAAACCCTTTAAAGCCAGTACCAATTTTAGATGAAATCCAAAAATTTAAAATTTCTAAACGGTCATATTGCATCTGACATATTAGATTTTCTTAAAATAATTTTATATTCGCTATTTACATCTTGAAAAACGATTCAGTTTCACATATGAACAAAATCGAAAAATGTAAAATTTTTAGTCAGCTTTATTGCGTTCGCCATATTGAATACAGAAAAAATATTATTAAATTCATAATTTACACCCTCAAGTTTTGGAGAAAGTGAAAAAATGTGAAATTTTTAGGACACCATATTGAATCGGCCAGATCGAGTTTTTCAAAAAATATTTGAATTTCGTAATTAACACTAACAAAAATCCCACAATACTGACTTTAGACAAAATCGAGAAATGTAGAATCTTTAATTATCCATCTTAGATCCGCCATATTTATTTTTTTTTAATAATATCAAATTCATAATGTGGTATATCAATTTTGAAAAAATCGGACAAAATTAATTTTTTATCCACCATATTGGATACGCCTTATTGAATTTTTTAAAATTAATTTTAGATTCGTTACGTGAGGCCCCGAAAACTCCCCCATACCAATTTTGGACAAAATCGGACAAAATTGATTTTTTCGTCTGCAATATTAAATTTTTTAAAAATTATTTTAGATTCGTCATGTGCGACCCCGAAAACTCTCTTGTACCAATTTTGGAGAAAATCGGATAAAATCGATTTTTTTGTCCACCATATTGGATCCGCCATAATGAATTTTTTTAAAATGTTTTGAATTCGTTATGTGCAACCTCGAAAACTCCTCCATACCAATTTTGGAGAAAATTGGAAAAAATTTTTTTTTGGCCTCCATATTGTAAGCGCGATCTTGGATTTTACTGCACCAATTTCATCTAAAAAAATATGGAAGCAACTTCCTGAATATAACGTAAAAAATTTTATTTAAATCGGTGCTGCCGTTTCGGAGTAATCGGGGTACATACATAAAAAAATACATAGTCGACGATTTGAGAACCTTATTCTTTTAGAAGTCGGTTAAAAATAGAATTATATCAAAACGAAGCATGTTACCGAAATGATAGAAATCGTATCATTTGGCATCGATAACCAGACTAACCGTGGACTTTCGCAGTTCAAATAAGGTGTCGTACGAAAGATCTCTCTGAGGACGCTACATATTGTTTAGCTAACAAATATTAAAAAAGATGTAAGTGTTCGTCCGTATAATTTTAAAACAAAGTATAAAGTTGTAGATTGTGCGGACATAGACTATTAGTAAATATTATTCCCGTATTAAAAAGTGCGGAAAACTTCAAGACAATGGATAATCTTCGGTTCTGGAAAATGACGACAGCTCTGTTTGGTCCCTATATGGGATTCATGAGGCCATTGAATCAGCTACAATACATCATCTCTCAATCGTGCCCTATCATTTGTTTTTAAAATGAAAAAAAAAGTACCAGAGAAGCACAAATTGCCACATCTCGACGGATCACTTAATAACACAAGGCACAATCTATATCCGCACAGCCGAAAATTTTCTATTTTATTTAAAACTTATATGGACGAAGTCAAAATAATCATACTTTGTTATAGAAAAAAATTTCCTAAAGTGCCCCTTAACGGAGATACAGAGCCCTACAAGGGTACCCAACGATTTACCTTACTTGAAGCCACACTCATTGAGACTAATTTTTGACAGATGTTATTTTACAGAGCGGAAAACTGATTTTTTAAATACTTTGGTCATTCCTCTTCAAAAAAGGTAGTATTAAGTCATTACAAAGAAACGGCTGACACACAATAATGAGTTAAAATCAATCGGTTACTATTGCACTATTTTCATTTCACCCTAGTAGTCAATATTCTGGCAGGCTTTGACACCTTTTAAGCCACCAACAGTCAAAAAGAGATTACTCTTGTCTATTATAATTATGTATGTCTTCATAGATTTTGACTAGATCCTCGATCTGTTTTGTATAGAGGGGATTTTCTAGAATATATAAAGATAAACTGTAAGTATATTCAATGTTTTAAAAATCTGTTTGCAGTCTTCTTTAAAACCAAGTGCTGCCAAGAGTCTAATTGCATTCCGTTGTAGACCAAATATATGGCGTGTTCCTACTAAGTGACCGCATAAAAGAATAGCATAACACAAATACGAATGAAACAAAGAGCGGTACGCTGTCAGCAGTACCAGAGATGCACAATCTGACAAGTTCCGTAGGGGGAAAAGGTTTTTTCTTAACTGGTCGTGCTAATGATTAATGTGGTTTTGCCATTGCAACCTATTATCTAGATATACTCCAAGAAACTTTATGTCATCATCCGCTGCCTGAAGGATTCTCCTTAGAGAGAAATTACACACCCTGTTCTTTCTTGGTTCAGAATCAATCTGTTGTCACTGAACCATTACTCAGCTCTAACTTGTGCAGCCTCAGATCCCTCAAGTGCTTCTTCCCGAATATTGGCCGGAAAGACACCATCGCGTCATTAGCAAAGAGTATCCCAACACTGAGTTCTGTGGTACCGTAATATTAAAAACGCTCTCCGCTGATGACACACCGGCAACTCTCACAATCTGAGCTTTCTATTGAAGTCACCTGCCAATATAGTTTTTTTACCACAGGAGATCTGATTAAAAATAGTTTCCAGCACATCATGACTACAAGTTAGTTAAAACAATAGTGACATATAAAAGGGAGCAATGGTCGACGGAAACTTCTGCCCCTTTCACCTGGTAAAGATGGTATTTTTCCAGCTTTACTACAAAATTCCTGCGTATTATCATAAGCTACCTGGTAAAACTATTCCACTCATATTTAAGCTGAGGATATATACCGATGGCGTGGACGGGAAACAAAAGTAGTCTTTATTCCCAAGGTAGGAAGAACAGACTACACAAAGTCTTTCCGTCCCATCTGCCTGACCAATTTCTTATTAAAGACACTGAAAAGGTTGGTTGATCGACATATTAAGGAAGGAATAATGGTTCATTGTCCCTTACATCTCTTGCCATTTGCCTACCAGGCAGGAAAATCCAGAGAAGCGGCGCTATACCGACTCGTTAGAAGAGTCGAAAGCGCGCTGTTGGGTGGACGATCTGCCTTAGGTACCTTTATCGATATCGAGGCGGATTCGACAACACGTCTCACGATTCGATATGCAATGTTCTACAACGACGAAGCTCTGAACCAACAGTAGTCGCATGTTCACAGCAATGTTAATTAAAAGAATAATATGCTGAGCATAACAATGTAACTGTTAAAGGACTGTCAAGTAGGGGCTGTCCACAGGGAGGGGTGCTGTCGCCTTTGCTGTGAAGCTTTGTGGTGGACAGCCTGTTGAGTGAATTGAATGATGCCGGTTTATATACTTTTTTATGCTGATGACCTAGTCATTTTGTGCCCTGGTCGCCGTATCTGGGACTTGGAGGGGCCAATGGTCCGGATCTCGGAACGATAGTGAAGCAGGGAGGGGTTCGGAATAAATTTTAACAAGGCCGAGATGGTACTCTTTACAAAAAAGAGGAAAATGGGTGAGACTTCCCACAATTATATTAGTGGGAAGGACTCTTCAACTTAAGGGGACAGTTAAATAACCTGGGAGTAATTCCAGACTCACGACTGAGCTAGAATGATCATATTGAGGCTCGAACTTAGAAAACCATATGTGCTTTCTAGGCTTGTAAACGAGCCTTTGGGTGTACATGGGGACTGACAACTAAAGTGCTATTTTGGATATACACAATGTGATCCGCCCCATGATAACCTCCGCCGCTATTGTATTGTGGCGTAGTACAGCAAAGCGTAAACACCTTCTTCTACTTGACAAAGTTCAGAGAATGGCTTGTGTGGGAATATTGAGTGCAATGAGGACTGTTACGACCAGGGCTCTGGAAGTCCTGGTGAACCTGGAAGTGTCTGGGAAAGCGCGATAGAGAGGTGTCCATCAGTCCCCATGCGAATAGACTACATGACGTCGCTTTTAAATCCCTGGAGATATTGCTGCAAAGTAGAGAGGATTAGAAATCTTCCGAGAAATGGATCATGGTGGTATACTGATCGATCTCGACAAGATTAAATAGCTAGAGCCGGAGTATTCGGCAGAAGCACAGGAGTGAGAGAGTTTTACCCTCTCGTACAATTTATGCTATTCTGCAGTGTGCCCATCTCTGTGAGAGGGATATAGACAGGAATAGAGTAATAAATTTACGCTCAGACAGTAAGGCTACAATATTGGCACTGAAGTCCAATGTCGTGACTTCGCGACTGGTGTCTGAGTGCAAGGATGTACTAAATGGTATGACAAGGCCCAGTCAGAATCGTATGTATCCCGGGTCACTCGGGCATACGCGGGAATGAGGAAGCAGACCGTCTGTCAAAGTGGGGTTTGGCGACTGAACCGTATGGACCCCAACTGTCCGAATTGTGCTAAAGAACATATAACTGGGCCTAGTGCATGGCGTCCTAAGGAGCTTTTCTCCTTAGAGGCCATATTCATAGAATCGGTGTCGAAGGCGACCCGACATGTAGATGGTGTTTTGAGGAGGATGAAACTGTTGACCATGTTCTCAGAGAGTACCCAACACTCAACGGACTGAGACAGTGATATTTCGGAGATACAGTTTTGTTACCGGAAGCAGTTAGGCAAGTTCAACCAACAAGGCTGCTTGGATTCGCAAAGGCGATCGGCCTCGAATAACCTGCAGTTATAGTGAGATGTAAAGGGCCCAATGGAGGCATCGATGGTCTAGTATCACCACCCCTTTTTCATTCATTTATCCATTCAATAAAGATATAAAGTCAAGAATAAATTCATTATTTAAAAAATACTGAGTTTTTTAAAAAATTCTTGGAACATGTTTTTTTGATACGACCTTTTTACAATATATTAAATCATATAGGGTAACTCGAGAGAAGCTGTGCTATATCAACTTTGATTTGTTAAATAATGACCCCAAATTTTTTGTTCTCTGCCAGTTAAAACTCAAAATAAAGTAATGATATCAGTTAATTTATATTTTTATTAAATACTGAAAATGCCCCCCATTTGTTAGTTAGTAGTAACCAAACTGATTCACAAACTAATTTTCAACATTTTTCTGTAGTAATTAACCCTATCTTTTGAATAATTCGACTCTAAGTCTTCTATGTCATTTAGCTTAATCTGGAAAATTTTACCTTTAAGGTAATTCCAAAGAAGAAGTTAAGAGGGACTAAGTCTGGGAACATCGACGGCTACTCAATCTAATTCACTGCCTGTCAATTGTGAAATTAGCTGAAGATTAGGATATTTTTTTTAAAATAACTAAAATATTTCTTCTTGAGTTCTTATCCTATTACCATATCCTTCCATCATAAGAATTTTTGTCTTCCGTCCCTCAGTAAGTTTCATTTTCAATTAAAATTAACTTAAAGTGACAATTTAACAAAGTGTAACAAAGGATCAGGTCACTGAATAAATTATTCTGGTAAATAATTACTGGATTTTATTTCGAGCTTCAGCTTGCGATAAATTAAAATGAGTTACATTTAGGTATAGAGTTTGTAATAGAAAAAATGTTCAGAATTTTTCAGGGAGTCTAAAAGAGTACATAAAATAAGTGGTGAGTGTTTAAAAAATCAGAGTTAATTATAGTATATCTTCTTTCAAGTCATTCTGAAAAATTTTATATTTTGGAAAAAATTCGAACCAAAAAATAAAGTCAACTTGTCTGAACGATTTTTCAAAAAAGATTTTAAGTACAGATTATTTTTGCAAATAATTGTAATATAGAAATCACGGCTTCGTTTTTATTTCTTTTAAGTTAAAAAACAAACAAATACAAATTGTTTTAAGTTAATATGAATAAACTATGACAGTTTATAAGAAATAGAGGCTAATAAAACATCTTGGGTGCTAAAATCTTTCATTATGATCATTGTATTAAGTTGGCGATTCAAACAGATAACACTAAAAGAAAATTAAGGAAAATAACTATTAAGTTCATTTTAAGTTCTAGGCATTTTCTCAACATAGTGTAATTAATGGTATAGTACTTACAGATTATTCTATGTATTTAGCTGTCAGCGGAAACTTTATATAATGAGTTAAATAATTCTGATACGTAAAACTCAAGTGAAGCAAAAAAGTTCAAATCTACGTAAATTAACGAATTTATATTTTAAGGGTTATTACATAGTTGATTTTTCAGATTTAGATTATAGAAGTGAACTAATATAGTTTTGAAACTTTTACACCTGAAAATTACAAAAGCAGTTTTTTATCGCTATTGTGTGATTCAGTAGACTTTAAGTAATCACTTGAAACAGACAGGCAAGTTCAGGTAACGAGACTGCTTACATTCGCAAAGGCGATCGGCCTAGAATGACTGGCGGTCACTGTGAGATATAAAGAGCTCAACAAGATCAAATATCAGAACTCTTGTTAATTCGTTGGTTCATTCAAGGTTAAATTAACACAGACAAGTTTTTACTCTTTTTTAAAGAGCTCATTTGTATTTGGATACATCATGGTTGACAAAACAAATCCATTCGCGTGAATGAGATTTTAACTTATTTTTAAATCATAATTTTTCTGAGAGGATCCAATTAAATCACATTATTTTAGAATATATATATATATATATATATATATATATATATATATATATATATATATATATATATATATATATATGATTCAGTCTTTATGTAGAATAAGAAATACGCAAAGTCGATGATCTTGAGGCAATGCAAAGTCCATAACATAAAGTAGGAATTCTCTGCTTTGGGCGATCTGGTCCTATACTTATATCTGTGAGTATATTTGGATACAGAAACTGTCCTCAAGTTTCACGGAGTGCATATTAGCTATAAACTGTTCAAAGTTTTTCACGTCTCCACTCTAGTGTTGTTAGGACGAATTTGTGATATAGCCTCATGACAAACAACAGCTCAACTTCTTTCTGGATTTACCAAACTCTTTGCGCTTAAAGATACAGGTCACTAAGTAACTTGAAAATAATCGCTTGCTCCCGATCTTGGATGTCTTAGTAACAAAGACAATGAATGGACACCTACAATATACAATTTATCGAAAAATCACATATACAGATCGTAGCGAACACCCTAATCCCAAGATCGCTTTGTTTAACAATCAAGAGAAGACAAAGAAAAACGCTCTCATACAAAAATGTTAAAAAATCACCTACTACAAATATAGCAATAATACAGCAGCAACCAAGAACTAAAACCACCTATTAATAACAGACAGATTACCATACTTCCAACGCACCACAGATGTATTCGGAAGATTACTCTGAAAATACAAAATCACACGAAACAATGGGTTTATCCCTAATAAACTAAAAGTACAAAATCGATTCGGAACATCAAGGAGTGTACAAGATTGCATAGGATACCTGCAGTAAAACGTACATAGACACAACCAACAAAAGAATATCGGCAAGGCTAGGAGGATATAAACCTAGCATGGGAAATAATTAGATATCATCTGTCTTTAGATTTAGACCGTGTCAAATTAGAATTATTATCCGACAGCATTTAGCGTTCTTATCTCGTGGGGTAAAGATCCCTGAAGATGTCTTGTACGATCGTAAGCGAAACGTCGGATAGTAAGTCCGATTTGACACGGTGTAAACCCAAGAACCATGATTTTCAAAATCTGTCTTTTTTTAATATCCGCCTCAGGTCACAAAATTTTGACAACTGCCAATATAGAACATAATAAGGCATAGTTAATTCCAAAGTCCATTGAAATTGAAAAGAATCACCCTCTGAGTAAGAAAGACGATACACTTAACCTTCCCACCACCTAAAATACTTACCTTAAGCAAAACTCAAAGCTAAAGGAAAGTCGTGCAGCACCGGACACATAAACAAAACTTTAAAAAAATTGGAAATTAGCAGAATTAGACATTTATTTAGGATCTAGATTTTAACTATCATATCTCGAATAATTTAAATGAAGTAATTATCAGATAGTTTCTTTATCATAATTTAAATCAAGTCTTATAATCAGTCTTCCATTTTGGACAAAGAAACAAGGGTTCTAGCAAGTTTAGAGGAAACATAAATCCAGACTCATACACACAAAATTTTGCAAGAGAATCCAGTTCTAGCAAATTTTGAATGACATAAAAATCTTACCGGACGTGATATGGCAGAGAGTGCAACAATCCCGGACTAGACTTACGACTAATAGTCGGAATACAGATAAAAACCTTGATTAGAATTAGCAAATGTTTTTCTTGGGATTATGGTCCGTTAAAAATGAAATTAAAATGTAATGGTGGTGTTTCATTTTCTGTATATTACATTTTTTTAAAACATTAACGTTTCGGTAATTTTTTTGCCTTCGTCAGAATGTGTATAGCTAAAAAACAAAGTATTTGGTTGATTTTACTATCAAATTATTTACATGTTATGTATTTACCTTGAACAATGATTCAGGAACGACACTGCACTCACATGCATAAATTTATTTAAAAATTATGTTGTATTGAGAATTTAATTTTCGCGAGATATATATATATATATATATATATATATATATATATATATATATATATATATATATATATATATATATATATATATATGAAATAAATTGCGAATAGTAAATGCAAACTGCGTGTTAGAGGTTGCACAGTTCGAACAAATTGCTAATGAACACAATTTATCCTATTCCACCACCATCGAGATGATGGCCTACATGTACCACCATACCGAGAAGAAAGTCAAAACTTACCCTCCCCGCCACAGTGATACGGCAGAGGTACATGTTTCATCTCTACTAGACTCACCAGCCGCATAAACATATATACGCCATCCGGCGGGAGGTCGGCGAAGCCGTGTCCAGTATTTGCATGCTTCCTTCCGATCTGTCCTTTGCACAGCCAGGTGCATGTCGGTACCCTAATGAGTCTAGTAGAGACGGAACATGTACCTCTGCCGTATCACTGGGGCGGGGAGGGTAAGTTTCGACTTTCTTCTCGGTATGGTGGTACAGGTAAGCCATCATCTCGATGGTGGTGGAATAGGATAAATTGTGTTCCTTAGCAATTTGTTCAAACTGTGCAATCTCTAACACGGAAAGGATATGGTTGGAACGCAGTTTTCATTTTACTTCATTCATGCACGGAGTTACATATAGTTGTACGTTTGCTGAATATGATTTCAGCACTACAACGGCATAATGTGGATATATCCACTGCTTTTGCATCTCATACGGAGCAATCCGTGAAAGCCGCATAAACATATATATATATATATATATATATATATATATATATATATATATATATATATATTCTCCAATGCTTACTTACTGAAAATCAAATGAGAGAATTTTGCATGCATTATTGTTTTAGTTGAATGTGACGTGCGACACTATGTTTTCTTCATATATATATATATATATATATATATATATATATATATATATATATATATATATATATACATAAATTTATTTAATTATAAAAAACATATTAAAGTATATTAAAAAATTATATTAATTTTTGAAAGACAGGTATTCAATCTCGTTAGTTGTTTTAAGCGTTGAATTAATGCGTATAACTGTCATGTCATTTTCAAGAATTGTAATATTGTTGAACATTACCAGACCTTTCAAGAAACATATGTTCGGCTGGTTGTTTATGTAGAAATACACTACCATCATTAATCATAAATCCATTAATAGAAAATGGTTATTAAATTAATATCCCAAGCGTATTCTCTTTTAGTTTCATACAGAGCTTGCGAAAAATCACCGAGAGCTTTAAATAACACCCATTTATCTGACGAAAACCGTGGATAATTTTAAGAAGATATAAAAACTCTAAACATAAAATTGGGCAGGTTTAATTAAGTAAGGAAAATAAATTTAATTATTTGAAATAGAAAAAATACCAGTGCATCTCAAAGATTACTTCACTGTTGCCGTTGCTATTTTAAAATAAATATTAGAAAAATGGAATTTCTAATAAGAATGGAGACGGAATCAAGTAATACATTTCTTGAAGGATATTTTTATTTTATTTTAAACTATATTCGCTTACAATATCTCTAGTTCTATTTTGTTGTCCTATATCTGAAAATATATGCAACTTATCTAGAAGTAAATTAGGTAATCCCTAATATGTATTCTTTCGTTATAATCTCAATAACGGAACGTCGAGAGTAAGAGAGTAAAATAACCTTAATTATGAGTACGCAAACATGAGCATGGGTGCAAAATATTTTAAAATTAAAAATTTTGGTAGAACAAGTCGAAAAAGTGAGCCTTCTAGCTGAATATATTTTTTTTTGTTACAGCGCATGCAGAAAAAAAACAACACATAAAGCATAGCAGTAGATAACGCATAAATATCAACCCTTCACCGGTCAATGTAGGAGATGAAATTTCAATGGATTATCGGGAAGTAGCATTTATCAAGAACGGATATGATCAAATCTTCTTCAATTCAATCGACAACAGTCTTTACCAGACAGAAAGGTAATATGTTGCTTGAGAGAAAACACAGCCAATTTTGCTTAGCGAAATATTCTAGACACCAATTACCCAGAGTCATATGTTTATTGAGGAAATACTGAAAGAACTAGACCAACAAAGGCTTTCATACCTATTAATATATTAATCACACAATTATGTTGATTGTGTACGAGAACGTATATTATTAAAATTTATTCAACAATCTCTTAAAACTGTGATGAATTTTTGTAATCACCCCTAACTTATACTCGCATATATAGAAAGTTATTCATGAAAGTTAAACATCAAAGTTTTTTAATCAACAATTCAAACCATCGCCACAAAAATTTTAATGTGTTCAATCAGCCAGGAACTAGAGGGAACTAAGTTAATAGCTTTGTCATGACTACCAGATTATTAAGGACACAGAAAAGAGCGGATTTCTTAAATAATGTATCTTCCACAGCAACGTTTGTAGACCCAGGACCTGCATTTAGAAT
The DNA here is from genome assembly GCA_034092305.1 of Diaprepes abbreviatus. Lineage (NCBI taxonomy): Eukaryota > Metazoa > Arthropoda > Insecta > Coleoptera > Curculionidae > Diaprepes > Diaprepes abbreviatus. The sequence continues at coordinate 2,625,197 of JASJET010000050.1, forward strand.
GCGGTTCGAATAAGTAGATTGAAAAGTAACACCTGGTATATCGAAACTACATTAGGAGGCATATATTAGTAAAAACAGTTCTAAATTCTGTTCTGTGTTTAAAAAAGATTATATATTTTTATTATTTCTAGCAAATTTAATGCAAAATGTAAATCTACGAAAGTATTTGTTTATCATTGAATCCTTAAGACACTCTTTATCTTGTTCTTCTTTTTTCTTTAGTATCGGCATAAAATGCCTGTTCTTCGTACCATTTACCTATTCGAACCTTAAATTGTCGCTACATCTTTTTCTAGGTCGCCCTATACCTTTGCAACCTGAGAGTGATTTGGTACCTGCCACGCTAACTATTCTCGAGTTGTCCATGTGACTGACGTGGTTGTTCCATTCCATCTTCCTCTTTAATATCTATTCGTTTACATTGTCTACTTCACACAATTCTCTGATGTTCTCGCTCTCTTTTTTCCAGCTATCTTCCGTAGTACCTTCATTTCCGCCCTTCCATCATCTGCTAAGTTTTTGTTGTGTCAGGTAGTGTTTCTGCAGTATATGTCATTATTGACCTCAATTGTGGTCTTATAGATTCTGGTCTTCGTTTCCACTCTGATATATTTATTCTGCCAAATGGTGTTATTTAGGTATGCTACTATCCTAGCTTCTTTGTGAATTTGTACTCGAACCTCTCCTTCGACATCTTTATAACCAGATATTTCTATTCTTAGACACTTAAATTTAATTTCCTGTTGAATGTTTTTTTCCGGCGATCACAAGCTTACATCTTATCGGTAACTTTGAAGTGGTCATTTATTCTTAGAAGCAGGTATGATCATATTAAGATATTTTGCTGTTCGGTTAAATGCTTGTAGTAGTCTTTGTAGGTCGTCTTCATTTTCTGCCACCAGTAAAACGTCATCTGCGTAATATAGGATCTTAATCTAGCGGTCACCAATTCTGTATCCTCTCAATTTGCGTACTCTCATTATTATCTGATTCACCATAACATTAAAGAGTAGTGGGCTTAAGGAATCCCGTTGTCTAATTCCTCTACCAGCTGAAATCGGTTTTGTAACTTCTCCATTGATCCTGACTTGAACTTGATTGTCAGAATACATATTTTCGATAGTTTTAATTAGGTTGTTTGGGATTTATCTATCATAGAGAAGATGTAATATTTCTCTAGGCTGGACGCACTCAAAGTTTTTTTTCAAGTCTATAAAATAAATACTTGCTGGCTTGTTGTATTCGATTTCTTTTTCCATTATTTGTCTTAACATATAAACTGGGATTTTATGATGGAAAAGAATTTTACGGATTAGAATTTCTAGTTGTGTTGTATGGTTCTGTCCACCATATTTGAGCAGTTCATTTGTAATGTCGTCTGGATCAGGGCTTTTTCTGTTTTTTAACTTGGAAAGTGATAGTTGTACGTCGAGTGCTTATATTTCTATAATATCGTTGGTCGTTATTTCAGGAGTGTTTATTTTGATTATATTATTGTATGCTTTTTATAAATCTGTGAGACATTCAACTTATATTTCTTTACTGATTTGATTTGTTTCATTAAGTTCTTTTACTTTTTTTTTGTTGTTTTCTGATTAGTCTCCACATTTGCTTTTGATGTCCATAGAAACCATTTTCCATTCGTTTCGAGAAATCCTGTTAGTACTTGTTTTTTATTTATCTAACAGTGCTGTTTCGTTGCGAACTATTTTGTATTGTTCATATGATTCTGCAATGCTTAATGTTCTATATCTTAGATACTCTCTCTCTCTCTCTCTCTCTCTCTCTCTCTCTCTCTCTGTAGCTTTACAACCCTTCGTGGGTCCTCGCTGCATCCACGACCTGCCTCCATTTGCTTCGGTCCATCATGTCGTTACTCCAATCTCGTACTCCCAGTACATTTAAATCTTTTGTGATGTTATCCCTCCATCTTAGTCTGGGCCTACCTAAGGGTCTCTTTCCGGTCGGGTTCTCTTCCCATATTCGTTTGATGAGACGTTCGTCATGGGCCCTATGAACATGTTCTGCCCACCTAAGTCTTTGGGCTTTTATTTCGTTAATGATGCCTGGCTGATCATACAAGCTCTTTAATTCTTCATTTGTTCGGATGCGGTATTGTCCCGTTGTTTCATCTACTCTAGGCCCATATATTTTTCTTAATATCTTGCGTTCGTAACGTCTTAATAACAATTCGTTCTGTTTTGTGATGGTCCAGGTTTCTGAGCCATATGTTATTACCGGTCTAATAACTGTTCTATATATACAGATTTTGGCTGATCTGGACAGCAGCTTTGATTTTAGTATCTCCTGCAATGCATAAAAGCACTTAAAACCTTTTTGTATTCGTGTGCGTATTTCACTGCTCACATCATTGTCGTGTGTTATATTGGCCCCTAGATATTGGAATTCTTTCACATATTCAAAATTGTATGTGTCCATAGTTATATTCTGTCCTATTCTATCCCTACCTGCTCTTCGGTTTACGTGCATGTATTTGGTCTTCTCTTCGTTGATGTTGAGTCCTACTTTTTTTGTTTCCCTTTCCATTCTGATAAACATTTCCTTTGTTTTAGTTGTGCTATTTCCTACGGTATCGATGTCGTCTGCATATGCTAGGATCATTCCGGGGCCCTGGTTTGAGAATACTTCCAGTTTTATGTTAGCCTCTTTGATGGCCATATCTAACACTATGTTGAAGAGTAGTGGCGATAAGCCATCGCCTTGTTTTAAACCACTGGCAATAGAGAATATGTCCGTAGTGTGCTTACCGATTCTGACTTTCGCCCTTGCATTCTCTATAAATATTTTAGTCAGATTAATAATCTTCTTTGGCACGCCTACCTTTTCCATGGCGATCCATACACTATCTCTTACAATGCTTACAATATCTTAGATACGTTAATATTTTTATTTGCATTTCTCCTTAACTTTGTGAAAGAACCATGGAGTTCTGTTTGGTATAATTTCGAACTTGTTATTAACTCTAATATCTAGAGCTTCTTTAGCAGCTCCTTTAGTGATGTTCTTCAATTTTTCCCAGCTGTTATTAATGTTTTCCTCCTCATTTATTGGATTTTCGTCGATTTTTTCATTTAGTATTTTTGCTCCGCCTGCTTTATTGATGGGTCCCATAGTGACTCAATGTATATTTTTTCCGTTTTGGTTATTGGGTTTCTGTCTTTTTGTTGTACCATTTTATTTCAATTTTTCCTAGTAGCATACTGTCTTCGCTACCTACGTTATCCGAGTTTGCGATATCGAGGATCTGACTTGGATGTATATATTTATTGGTAAGTGTATAATCTATTGTTGATGTAACACCTCTGGTGTTTGAGAAGGTGAATTTATATTGACATTTGTAGTAGAAGAAAGTATTGTTAATTAGCAATTCACCAAGCCAGCAAAAATCTACCATCCATTATTACTGAGTACATTTTCATTAAACCTTTGTTTAACCTCCAGGATTATTTCGTTATCAACGCGTCCACTAAAATCTCCCAGAATTATTAATTATTGTTTCTCCGGACAAAATTCAATAATATTCTGCAGTTTTCTGAAGAATATGTCTCGTTTGTTTTTAGGTTTATTGTCATCGAGAGTATATATCAATATTAGAGTTAATTTTTGGTCACCAATATTTAGTTTGACGGTTAGTATTCGTGATGATATATAGGAGCATGCTACAATATTTCTTAGGTATTTGGTGTGAATCGCCATTGCAACTCCTTCCTTTGCTCTTTCATGTTTTTTCACCCTGCTATGTATTAGTGTAAAGTTTTCATATTGCTTCTGACCTTTATCTTATATTCTGGTTTTTGGCAAAGCACAGATATCCATGTAGTTCCTTTAGAATCTCCTGATCTTTGTTATTGAAGGCCTTTATATTCCATGTCACGAAACGTATGATATCCCAGCTCTTTAGCCTATTTTTTGCGTGAGTCTTCATCTTTGTATCACTTCTGCTCCGAGGCGACGTTTAGGTTCTGTGAGCGTTAATAGTTTTTAACTTAGGTATTGTGCTGACCTGGCTAAGAACCCTCTTACTTTATCCAGGTTGGAACTGACAACATCACCACCAGATACTCAATCCACCAGCGACAATGCAGGTTTAGTTTCGCTCTTAATCTAATTCCGAAAACTAAATAACATTAACATTAAATCGTAAAAAATTTCCACCATTGGTATTATAGTTTTCAAATATTTGTTTTAATCTATAAAGATGTAGTGGCCGTGACCTTTTTTAATCACAGTTATATCGAATTACAATATTGTTGAAAACTAAAACATCTTATAAAATGTAGCGATTCATACCCGAGAACATTTTTTAATATATTGCGATATTCTCTAAGCCTTATGTTCATTTTTAAATTAAGCCCTTTAGTTTAAAATGTTGTACATTGTATTTAAAATGTTTTATCTTAGGCATAGCCATTAATCACCAATCCATTAATAGAAAACCGTTGTTTAATTAATATTTTAAGTATATTGTTTTTTAGCTGAGACCCGTTCTTATGCGAGAACTGACGATATATAAAATCAATATAGTTAATTATAAAACAACGCCTACTTAGCTGTAGAAAATTAGTTGATAAATTTAAGAAAGCAAATATATTTCGACAAAATTGAAAACCTAATTAGCGACATACTTTTGGAAAATTGCGTATTTTAATAACTAATGTAGGTTCATTGTGAAAATAAAAAATTAAAATGACATAACGTAGATGTAACTCTTCAAAAGAGGAAAAAGCATACCGCATTTAAATTTACTCGTTTGCTTGTTTAATCTCTTTTTTAATAAAGGTTTCAAATAATAATATAATCTTCTTCTTCATCTGTTAATGAAATAAAGAATTTCCAAATGGTACTTTAAAATAATAAGAGCTAAAATAACCTATGTAATTGTTTAAGTAACAAAAAGAGATAATGACACATCATGGATACCTCATAACTAAAAGAAGTGACGCATATGAAAAGGTAAAATTGTCAAGGGAAATCTTTACCCGTTTCAAATCGCCCAGTGATGATGGTATATTTCTTACTACAGAATTCGTCTGATATCACAACAAGGCACCTGGTAAGATTATTCCATTGGTGTGAGTTTGAGGTACAAGATAATGGCTTAGACAAATGTTGTCTTTGTAACTAAGTTAGGACAGACTATATAAAGTGTAAGTGATCCCATCTTATGACCATGACCAATTTCTTATTAAAGCCATTAAAAAAGTTGGTGCATTGACACATCAAGAAAGGAGTTAAACGATATAATTGTTTAAGTACTGTTTACTGAGAGAATTCTTACCACCCTTGCTGTTTAGTATTGTAGTGGACAGGCCTAGACCATCCTGTGCCCTGGTCGTAAGTCAAAATCCTGGAGTATTTCTCATGCGAGCTTTCCGGAAGCTCAAACCATGAAGGCTTGTAAAAGCGTCTTTGGATGGACACGGAGGTTGAAACTGTTTTGTTGGGTATACTCTATTGTGTATCCATCACCTTGTGATTAAGTATGCCACTACTGTATGGTGGCCTAGTACAACGAAGCTCAAACCCCGTCGTTAATTTGACAAGTTTCATAGAATCTTTTAGGTAGAAGTAATAAATACGATGTGGTCTGCCCGCACTAGGGCACTCAAGGTCCTAAGTACCTACCTTTTCACCACTTATTCATAGAGAACGAGCCTTTAAAAGCTGTTAATCATCTCGGTTCTAGAACTGTCGGCTACCTGTGATGCATAAATGATCATCATTCCCCATGCAAACAGATTAGAGTTGTCGATTTTGAAACTCATCAATTCTTTTGATATACTTTTGCCAAGCTGGGAGGCTCAGAGGGAAGAGCAAACTCTTCTGCAAAATGAATCCTAGTGATTTACAGACGTATTTCGATGCCTGAAAGTGTTGGAGCTGAAGAGCTCAGCAGAAGGACAGGAATCAGAGAGTTATATTCTCTTCGACAACATGCAGTGGTGTTTAAAACAAAAGTGAATACTACTCCGCAATCTGGCTATCTCTGTGAGCAGGACTTAAAGAGAAATAAGATAATAAACATACACTCCGATAATAGGACTATAGTATTAGAACTAAAGTCTAGTGTCGTAGCATCACGATAGATGTACTGGATATTTCGATAAAGAATGACTTCACAATACTTGTATGGGATTCTCGGTGTATACACGAGAAAAAGGAAACATCGTTTGGCAAAGATGCGGTCAGCGGCTAAATCATATCGACCCCAATAAATTCTAACTGTTCTAATTTCCATTGGTATGAGGAAATTAAAACTGTTGCTGGATAGCAAATTGTTTGAATTCTGGAGGTGGGCCCCTGGAAAATGGTGTGCCAAGGAACATATAATTGCACCTAATACTTAACTTACTAGGGAGTCCCTGTACTTGAAGAGGAAAGGACTGAGAGTCGTGGTACAATTACTGACAGAACATTATCTCATGCAAGGCCACCTTTATAAAATTAATATCAGTAGTAGTGGGAATAGGGGGCTCCTAGTTGACCCCCCCCACCACTTTTTTGATTGGTCAGCCAAGAATGACCTTGTTTCTGATTGGCTGCCCAAGTTCGCCCCCTATTCCGATTGGTTTCATAAACTCCGCCTCTTTTTGCTCCACCTCCTACCTCCTTCCTAACCACCACAGTAGTTGGAGGGGAGCTGGTAGCAGTTGGAGGGGAGCTGGTATTTTAAAGGACTGAATCTGAGCGAGCTACATTCATTTACAACTAGTCTTAAGCTTATATAGAAGATTCACCACTAATAAAGAACAGTGTTAAATTAAAAATAAGTGGTAGTTATGAACAGTGATTTGCAAAATGAAATAATCAAATTAGGTAAACAGTTTACTAAACTTCAAAATTCCGAATTAAAGAATGCAATGCTAAGGAAAACACACCCCGAGTGGGCACAGGTATATTATGAGACTGCCTTCCAATACCAATTAGCTGCAGAAGCCTGTTTAAATTATAGAAAAACCCAAAATTTGCCGAAGTTCTTTCATGAAATAAAGAAAATAGGATTCAGTTACTTTTTAAGGATATTGAAGGATTATATAAAAGATCCTGATATATTAAAAGAAATCGTGGAAGAGGAAGAGAGAGATAAAGAGATATTGAGAAACAGGGAGGTTTTAGTGTAGGATTTATTATGGAATTATTAATAAGAGAAATGTATGAAGAGTTTTTGATGTCCGCAGCCTGTTCCGAGTTTTATGCATATGAAGGTCAAGAAAGTGAAGAGCAGAATATTATAGTGTTTTTAAATTATATGGAACATGCGAAATTATGTTTACTAGCAGCTAAATGTTGTAGCGAATATTTAAAAAATAAAAATATAGATATTTTAATATGTAAACTTCAAGAACTAGGATTAAATAATAATATTTCATGTATTAAAACAATGTTAGAAAATAAAACACATAATTTGTAATCAAGTCTTTTATTACATAAAAAAATTGTTGTAAAGGTAATAAACATTTGATAATGCACATACACATGGTATTTTTTGATGATAAAAGCAGCAAGGATCCATTTTCTTTAGGGCGGGTTGTTCATCAATCTCGATAACTGGTTTCATGGAATACTTCTTTACGAAATCTGCCTTTTCTTCCCCTTTTACATAAACATAGTCCACCTTAGCGCTTAAATCTCTTATGATATCTCCACATTTGTGTAATGGTGTAAATCCTTCACACCATTCAATGCAATGGTAATTTTTTATTAACCACAGAGCTTGTTTGTGTAAATAGGATGGTAAATGACCCATCGGAAATGGAGCTTTGAAAATAAAATGACTTGTCTTTTGCCCATCGTACGCTGCTAATTCCTTTACAATAAATTTATTATTTTCAATTTTGAATCCTTGAAGATCTAGAATAAGTTTCATATTTTCAAATATTTGAATTTCTTGATCATTTCTACTTTTAATTGATATTCACTTATTTGTTTTTTTAATTTCTGCAACTGAAGTTGAAAATCTAATACTCGAACTGAAATCTCGTAAGACATTATATAAATGAAGAATTCTGGTTTGGCTACGTTAATAAATATCAAAATTGACGCGTGCGCTCTTAAGCGTAAGTAGCGGTTTGTTTAAAAAGAGTATTTTATCTTAAGGAAATTGTATTACAACTGTTTCACAATTTTTGTTAATGGATTGTAACTGAAAACTTTATCATGAATTATAACACAATATGCCGCTGTTTTAGGGGGAATTTTTTCCTTGGTTTCAAATTCAATTCTCATGGTTACTGGACCTGTTTGTAGTAAATCTCTTTGATGTGAACAATTAATGTAAACTATAGGAGCATTTTCTTTAAATTCTTTCGGATTAAAAATTGGTTCCACTGGAGAGTTATAATACCCTTGACGAAAGTCTGTAAACATTTCATACAGAGTAGCAAATTTATTATTTTCAAAGTCAAGTTGAAGATCATTGTAAGGATATCTTTCTGAATTTAAAAAGACATTCATATTTCTTAAATTACAATGATCAAATTTACTCATATCCATTTTTAGATTACCACGTCTATTTTTCTGAAAAGCAATTAGAACATGACGTGGCGTTTCGACTTTTGTAGATGTTTTTACGGGCCAGTTGTGCCTCGTAGTTTCCAATAACTCTGGATATTCAACTAATTCCCAGCTTCGGAAGGTTATTAGTATATCACTATTTTTGTCAATAATTTTGGTAAGTGCTAATTCTTGCGGAATCGCTACAGTAAGATGAGGAACTCTCCAACACAACTTGGTAATTTTAACTTTGGGTTTTTCATCTTCATTACTGGATAATAATGCATTTGTATCATCATTACTTCTTATTAGAATAAGTTCTTGTTGTGAATTAAGAATAATCTTATTATAATCTTCAAAAAATCCTGAATACATCTTTAATGGTATACATAATGAAACATTACCTTTGTCATCAGTCATAATTTTTTCTTTAGATTTTGTTTTCGGATACCAACCGGCATTTTCCAATTTAGCACTTTCATTTTGATTAAATGAAATATATCCCTTAAGAGTTGAAGTTATACCAATATCCCGAACGGAGTCAATAGTAACACCATTTAAAATATAGCGTAATTCTTTAAATAAAAATGCCGGAGCATTATTAATTAAAACAGTATTAGCTAAAGGGGAATCATCTTCTTTAGTTACTTGCAATTCCACATAAATTTCACTTTTGCAAGGTAAAGGATATTTTCCTGTTTGTTGCAAAGCAATTCTGATTTCATCATTTGGTCCGAGTTTTGTAGGATTAAAAGGATCGAAAGAAAGAATTTCCCAGCTTAATATTGATTCATCAACCAATACATTTTCTCTTACATTTAAATAATCCATTTTTATTTAAGTTTAAAACCCAAACTTTGAAGAAATTTTCTATTAGAAGGTGTTAACCTTTGGAAGTTTGATTTCCTACTAAAGGAAGTTGGTTTCTTTCTTGTCTTATTAATGTTTTTATTATTAAATTTTCTAGTAAAGTTTGCAGATTTATTGTTATATAATATTACCATCTTTAATCTACTTTTTTAAGATGTAGTCTGATGGTTATGGTTTCTTCTCTAAAATTAACCAAATCACCTTCCTGATCTATTATTTTAATGGCTATTTTATCAATTACTTTAACGGTGACTGGGAAATATATGACGTTTTGAGGTGACTCAATTATTTTGAACCCTGGAGCAACGCTCGGGAAAAATTGGTGTATTATATGAACAGGTTTCCCGTTTAAATATGATCCCTCTGCAATACTGCAGTCTATATTTATTGAATTTACTTTAATTATTTCCGCGGGAAAATCTGATATATGTTCAATGTTGGCTTCCAATCGCCCATTTTTAAACCCTAATAATTTACCAATAGTTCCTTCACGAAAAGTTATGGGGGCTGAACATTTAAGATGTGTACGTAAAGTATTATTATTTGCATAAAGACTAAAACTAATTTTATCCTCATCCAAGTGTTTTTTTAAAAAATCTGTTATGTCTTCTAATTCGTAGCTACCTGGGGGTATGGCTATTTCTAAATTTTCATCATGAATTAATACATTATTCCCAACATCAATATTGGGAATTGCATTAAATGTTTCGAAATTTACAAGACCGATAACATATTCAACATCTTCATCTAAATATATTGGAGGATGTAACTCTGATGTTAAAATAGCGGAATTGCCGCTAAGAACAAAACTATATGACATTTTACTTTAAAAATATGTTTAATAATAAACTAAAATTAGGTGTTACATATGGTTATAAAGAAATTTTAGACACAATTGACCACAATTTGTTTTGTTAAAGTTTTGATAACTGTCATAATTATAATTAACAATATTATTATTTTGGTCGCTATAAAAATATTTAATTAATTCAGAAGGGGGTCGCAAATTACCATAACTATCAAAATATATTATGTTTTTTCCTTTTTTTGTATATGCTATCCAGTGAGTACCAACACCACTGTGATTATCTAGATTGACAATTGCACTTTCAATTAACTTTATCTTTTTTGGTAATTTATCCCTCATAAAAATACCACGAAAGTTGGGAATTTGTAAATATTTAGCGTATTTAAGTAAATCGTAATTTGTAAGTGCTTTTCGAGGTATATGTTTTAGCAGTTTTTTGAATAAGGTTTCAAGTATAATCCACATCCTGTTTTATAGGGTTTTAAATAAAGTCCACTTCCTTTTTTTCCTACCGCAATGGACTCCATCATTTGATTGTGTCGTTTAGATTCTTCTAATTTCGCTTTGGCTGCTTTTGCATCATTTACTGCTTTAGCAATACCTGCAGCCCCTCCTCCAAGAGCACCAAGAGCAGACAAACCAGCAAATAAAGGTATAAGTGGAAGAAATCCGCCAGTCTTTGGGATTGGAATTACCCTTTTCTTTGGAGGTAACACTTTACCAGTTTTTTTAATAGCTTTTAAAGCAGTTTGAATACTTTCATTTAGGTCTTTAAAACGTTTCCCCTTAATTCCTTTTCTAGCTTTTGAAATTACCTGAGATAATGATAGTCCTCGTCCTTTTCGAGTTTTTCGCTTGAACTTTCTTCTCGTTCGAAGTCCCATACCTAATTTTCTTTTAATTTTCATAGCACCAGTAATTCCTAGTGCAGCAGTTTTTTCCCCAAAACTAGAATCTTTAGCTTTGAACCTTGATAAAGCTTTGTCAGCTAATACTTTATCAGCTAAATGCCTTCTTTTTATATCATTTGATTGTGAGTAAGCAATATCGTGTTCTTTACAAGCCTCATCCAATAAATTTATACCTTTATCACCTCTTGACAATCGTTTTTCCAATTTTGTTCCAGGTCCACAAAAATTATAACCAGGAATATGCAATTCAAAGGGTAATTTATTTATTAATGAGTTTACTAAACCACTTCCTTTCCTTTTGCTGTTTGTCTTGTAAATGATTCGTTTATTATGTGATGGAAACATTATATATAGTTGCAATCCTAGTGATAACTAACCAGTTACATCACAATACTGAATATTAATAGTTTGTTTTATATATAAAATGAGAGTTGAGAAACAACCATACTCTATAACAATTAAGGATCATGAAAGTTCAGTGAATGGTTTTAGAAAACATGGAAAACTGTTTGAGGGAAATAGTAAAAGAGGGTTAATTATTGGCCCGTCAGGCTGTGGCAAAACCAATGTTATTATTAGTTTGATTGAAGATCCGAATGGTTTGCGATTTGAAAATCTGTATGTTTATTCAAAATCCTTATATCAACCAAAGTATAAATATTTGAGAACACTTTTTAAACCTTTGAAAAAAATTGGATACTATGAATCTGAAAATGAAGAAACAATTGTTTCACCAAAACAAGTTAAACCAAACTCTATAATAATATTTGATGATATAGTGTGTTGTAATCAGAATGTTGTAAAGGACTATTTTTGTTTCGGAAGACACAAAAATACTGATTGTTTTTATTTATGTCAAACATATTCTTCTATTCCGAAACAATTAATTCGTGACAATGCAAATTTAATTGTTATATTTCAACAAGATCGAACAAACTTAAAACATATTTATGATGATCATGTTAATGTTGATATGTCATTAAACCAATTTAATGAGTTGTGCTTAATATGTTGGAAAGATAAATTTGGATTTTTAGTAATAGACAAAGACTCTAATGTGAAATCTGGCCGATATCGAAAAGGATTTGATTCATATATTTACTTATAAAAATAAACGTTTGATGGTAAATTATACCAATCATGGATGAACGTTTAGCAAGAGAGCTAGTTAAATCAAGAAAAGCTGTTAAACAAAAATATCAGAGTTTAAAAAATGCGGAATTTGAGGCGCAAACTAAATTGGAGGAAACATATAAACCGATAACTCAACCCTTACAAGAATTAATTTCAACGATTGGTAAAATTGAACCTGTTGAAATAAAGGAAGAGCTACACACACCAATTAAAAAAATTTATGAAACACCACAGAAAAGATCAATTCAAACACTAACACCAAAGAGAAAATTACAATATGGAACATCAACACCAGAAAAAAGAAAGACGGGAAAAACTCCACTCCTTCCTACAGAAATACCATCGATTATTGACTGGGACGCGAGTTTAGCTTCAGCAAGTCAAATGCCATCTATACAACAAACAAGTATTATTGCAGAAACAAACCCTTCTTCAGGTTCACACTCCACAATAGGAAATCTTTCAGATATACTGGAACAAACACGGCAAACAGTTAGAACATTTGTTGATACAGATTTATATAAAGAATATTTATTAGGATTTGATGAATTACCTCGCCAATATATTGATAGCGGTGTAAAAGATGTTGAACATGAGTTTGATCACCAATATGGAATAGTTCATGATTTGGAAACCGAGAAATTCTTTTTGGGTTTAACTCAAAAACCTGTCGAAATTATTGGTAAAAACATCAAAATTGAAGGAATAACCTATACAGGTACACCAGGTTTATATGAGTTATTATTTAAAAAAGAACCAATAGGGTATAAAAAACAAGATTTGGAAAATTATATGGATATTTTAAAAAGAACCAATGCATACCGTAGAAATAATGATCCAAATGAGCAGGTGCAGGGGAATGGATCACATAAATATATTTCTATAATAGGACCTTATTTGCAAAGCAAAGGAATTACAAAAACTAAAACTCTAAATCCCGAATCTCAACAAGCAGTCCAGGGATTTTTTGTAGGGTGCATGAATAAATTCAAGTGGAGTATCAAATTCATTTATTTAAATTTGATTTATCGGTAGGGTTGTTGTGCATATTATTTGAAAAGAATTATTCTACACTGAAAGAACAAAATTATAATTTCTTTCAATGGGAATAAATACAAATTCTTATTTATTCACATCATTCCCTTATATTTATTTACATAGTTTCTTATATTTATTTAACTTAGCAGAACAAAATCTAAATTCTTATAAAATATTTTAAACTTAAACTTAATATTAAAAACGCCATAGTGCATGAATAAGTGCAAGTGAAATAAATTTATTTAAAATTTGATTTTTCGATTAGATGGTTTTGCATATTCTTTAGTTCTGGTTTGTTACATATTATACATGCTTGTGAAGGAGTTGTTATGAATAAATCGTTTTCACACGTGTTGCATTGCAGATCTTTTTCGCAACATATAAAGGATCGTTTATAGTGGCTATTAACAAAATTATTTTTCCCATTTGGGCAATTTAAAGCATGTATATAGTAACATTCACAACATAAATTATATGCACCGCCAGAAGATGAAATAATTACGACATAAGATTGAAAAACGCACACTTCTCGCGTAAGGTAATTTGGTGTCAATGTATCACTTGCATTTATTTTTGCCACTTTCACGAGCCCCTCTTCTCCACACCCGTTTGGAACGCCATTATCCTCTATCCCATCATCTTCTTCATCTTCATCGTCGTCTTCGAAATTATTTCGATCAATAGTGATCAGAGAATCCTGTCTTGCGTGAAACTTTCCTCTTCCAGCCAAGTTAAAATGAGTTGTTTCATCTTTGTACATTGACTGGATCGTTTCATCACAAGCAGAATCTAAATATACATGTGTCTGATCCATTTCGAAGACTGTCCGATGAAACTCGATTCACTTGTTCACACTATTTTTTAATTTTACAACACTTTTTAATTGATAATGGCGGGCCGTCTATGTGGTGTTGATATAGTGGATAGTGTTTAAAACACGGCAAATTTAGCTGCAATTCTTCGTCACTTCTATAATTTTCCGGCAACCTGTTCCAAATTTGTTGTAAACTAAGTGAATCGACGAATGTTTTCAAGTAGTTGATGGGAAAGAAGGCCAAGTCTTGATCTTCAAAATCGGTAAGATTTTTTCCGTGTTTTTGGTAGGAAATTATTACTTGGCCTACACGTTCAATGAGTTGCTGTTGTTGTTGTTGTTGGTCGCTATTTGACATCGCGCACGAATGACTGAAGTTCGCTCAGATTCGATCGTTTAAAATACCAGCCCCCCTCCAACTGCTACCAGCTCCCCTCCAACTACTGTGGTGGTTAGGAAGGAGGTAGGAGGTGGAGCAAAAAGAGGCGGAGTTTATGAAACCAATCGGAATAGGGGGCGAACTTGGGCAGCCAATCAGAAACAAGGTCATTCTTGGCTGACCAATCAAAAAAGTGGTGGGGGGGTCAACTAGGAGCCCCCTATTCCCACTACTAATATCATATGGATAATTCGTTGTGCAGATGCTATCAAAAGAAGGACCAAACTATTGATCATGTCCTCAGAGAGTGTCCAGCATGCAACGGACAGAGATATAATGTTATCGCCTGAAACAACCAGACAAGTTCAGGAAACAAGGGTGCTTACATACGCAAAAGTAATCGACCTCGTATAACTTGCTATCATAATAAGATGTAAAGGACTGAACAAGGTCCAAGCAATGAAGATCACCATATTATGTTTATTCATTTATTCATTCAAAAATAATAATAAAATAATCTTTCTATATATGACATACGTAAAAAAAATAGAATTTTAACTTAATATATATCAAAGTAACTGAATCTTGTAAATATCTAAACTGTTTTTCATTAGAAAGTCCAAAAATTATCGGGCCCTCTCTCCAACGTCTGCAGAATTCCAACCAAGGATACTAACAAAATGGGAACAGACCTAAATAAATTAGAATTTTAAAGAACATGTAAATTTTACAAGAACTTAACAAAAAAAAAACCTAAAACATAGACAACAAAAACATATAGCACTATTTTACATTAATGAACTATCAAAAAAAAAATAAAACACATTTCAAAAAAACACAATATTATCGTATGCCACAAGTCTCATAATGAACTAAACACACCGTTTACTCATTAAAAAAATAAAACTCATCTCACAAATACTAGTAAATCTAATGTAATATACCTTGTACAAATTATTCTAAGAAATATATCGGCATAACCAGCCAATTACTAAAGAACAGATTGAACGGCCATAGATAAACACAGAAACACCTCAACAACGCTAAACAAACACACACAAGACCAAAAGCATACCTACCTTCGATTACAATAAAACCATAATTAAGAACAAATATATAAACTACCAAAAATTACAGATAAGATAAAAGATATAAATTTAAAAAATTGAAGTACCTTTAATGACAGGACAGACATAAGAAATTTCAACCCCATTTACACCAAACTTTTTTAAACCTAATTAATAATTATTCGATGGCGGTAATAAATACCAAAAATTAAATCATTTTAACTTTAGAATTAGTGTATGCTTTTTTGTTTTTTTTGGTACATTGTAATTAACAAAAAATAAAATATAAATCACATTTCATGTATCCTTAGTACCTAAATAGAGATGATAATAGAAGTGCTATAAAATTTATCTACAAAATCTCAAGCTGAGATATATTTTGAAACTATTGTAGGGTTTTTAGCGCTTCGTATGTTTTGGGTGTGATATACCGGGTGTCAACGAATCTATTAGACAAGTCATAATTTCTAGAGTATTATGTGTATCAAAATGAGAATTGGTACAGGTAAATGGTATGTGAAGCGGAGAGTTTTCGCATATTTTCCACTTTCCGGCCACTTCCGGTTTGACCGGAAATGGCCCCGATTTTGAATTTTTAAATAGAACACCCTGTATATTTTAACATTTTTGGATTTCTGAGATAATTCTAGATCAGAATGTGACGTTTTAAAAACTTTTTACGTCTACTTCTTTTTTTAGAGCCACTTTTAAAATTGCATCTAGGTGGCCATGATCGGACGCAAATTAATTTAAGGGCCTTAGGTGATGTCAAAAAAATACAATCGCAAAGTTTTGGTTACTAGTATGAAAAACAGGAATAAGACAAGTTGACAAAATTACGTTTTCATTTCTAACTATTAATTTTCAAATGGCGACTCCTTTTTGACAACTACTTTTAGAAAAAAAAAAGCATTCTTTGACGAATCTAACGGTACTAATTTATTTGCGATTGGATTAGACATAAGAACAGAAATTAAATATTATTAAGCAAAATACTGGATAATTTATTTACTTATGACAAATGCGCCATGGACAGCCATGATGCATAATAATTTGCAACTGTTTTTATCAAGTCTTCTTTGGAAAACAAAGCACTCACTTAAGTAGATAATGACAGTGACATACGCTTTAAAAACAGACGTAAAAGTTTCTTAATTTTCGTTAAGTTTAGTTTAAATTTTCGTTAAAATTTTCACGTCCGCTTCGACAATATTTGATTCTATTTTATTTTAAATTACACGGACAAAAACTTATCTATTTATTGATTTACTTGTTTGGCTTTGAAACACGCTGAACGTTGCTCTTATGGTGGAATCATTTGGTGCGACACGTGGTTTGGCTGCTGAAATTAGCAGTAGGCTTGGTTGCCAGTACCGAAAAATGCGACCCCTATCCTTTGGGCAACGCGTTTCGTGTACTTGATTTTACATATTTCTGTTTTAATTTACCGTCGCGCCACCATATGGCGGTTATTTACAAACTTTGTTAATCTGTGTGGTTCTTGTGTTATCAAGTGGACCATCGAGATGTCGCTTTTGTCGTCTTGTTTTTTGTGTTTTGATTTTAAACTCAGCTCTATAGGATGCAAAGGCGAGGTGATGGTTTGTACCGAATGCGGTGGCCTGACGAGTCCCATATTAGGACAAAACAGCGCTGTCGCCATCTGTCGGACCCGGAGTTTTTCCATATTTTGGAATGCTCCGCACTTTTTAACAAGATAATCATATAGATTGACAAATTTTCACGTCCGCTTCGCCAATATTTGATTCTATTTTATTTTAAATTACACGGACAAAAACTTATATATTTATATCTATGTATATATATATATATATATATATATATATATATATATATATATATATATATATATATATATATATATGTTTATGCGGCTTTTACTGATTCCTCCATGTAAGATGCAATGCACAGTTTGAATAAATTTCTATAGAACACAATTTATCCTATTCCACCACCATCGAGGTGATGGCCTACCTGCACCACCATACCGAGAAGAAAGTCAAAACCCTCCCCGCCACAGTAATACGGCAGAGGTACATGTTTCGTCTCTCACTAGACTAATCAGGATACCGACGTGCACCTGTTTGTGCAAAGGACAGATCGGAAGGAAGCATGCAGCACTGAACGCAGCTTCGCTGACCTCCCGCCGAATGACGTATATATGTTTCATGGATTCCTCCGTGTGAAAAGCAATAGCACTGGAGCGGGAGAGGTAAGTTTTAACTCTCTTCTCGATATGGTGGTACAGGTAGGCCATCATCTCGATGGTGGTAGAATAGGATGAAAAATTGTTTTCCATAGCAATTTATTCAAACTGTGCAGCTTCTAACACGGGAAGGATATGATGGAGCGAAGTTTGCATTCACTGTTCGCATTTTACTTCATTCACACACGGAGTTGCCTATAGTTGTATGTTTGCTGAATGTATGAAAGCAGCATAAACATATATACGCCACCCGGCAGGAGGTCGGCAAAGCCGCGTTCAGTGCTGCATACTTCTTTCCGATTTGTCCTTTGCACAAACAGGTGCATATCGGCACCCTGATGAGTCTAGTTAGAGACTAAACATGTACCTCTGCCGTACCACTGTAGAGAGAGGGGTAAGTTTTAACTTTTTTCCCGATATGTTGGTACAGGTAGGCCATCATCTCGATGGTGGCGGAATAGGATAAATTGTCTTTTGTAGCAATTTATTCAAACTGTGCAATCTTCAACACGCAAGGATATAAGCGAAGTTTGCATTCACTGTTCGCATTTAACTTCATATTTATATATATATATATATATATATATATATATATATATATATATATATATATATATATATATATATATATATATATGTTATATCGTAGATTTTCACGGATGGTAGAATGAATAGTTTGGTTATTCCGGGATTCAATCCGTTCGTTCAAAAAATCGTTTTCACGACGTTACGCCAAAATCCCATTTGGCATTTTCAAGTGCGGTTCGTCTCGTTACTCGCTGAGAACTGCGTATTTTGAAATGAGCCCATTTGTATTGTGTTATTAAATTTTCACCAATTGAAAATATCTTCTAAAATGTTCAAACCTAGCGAAATATCTTTCCAGAATTAAAATCAAGTTTTAATATTGCTGCCTAACAAAATAGCTTTTAAATAAATTATTTCTCATTTCTGAACATTTTGAATTCATTTTGCTACTCGTTTGTGTTCTATAATTCTATTTTTTTTTACGCAAACCATTTACCTTTTTACTCATCTCCAAAGGTTATTGTTTATAATGGTTTTAAATTCAAAAAATCAATTTTTTATTATTGCATATCCACGAACTCACGATTTTCATAAAATATTTATTTTTTAAAACATATTGTTTAACCCGGAATAACCAAACTATTCATACATATATATATATATATATATATATATATATATATATATATATATATATATATATATATATATATATACAGACTTAGAGAAGGAATATCGGGTATGCGGTTTGTGGATGAGATAAAGACTCCTTTTCGTTTACTACTCAATATTTCGACATATATTCATGTCTTTATCAGGAGTAAAACTACAAACTAATACAAAGAAATGGACAAATTATCAATCCCCAAGAAAAACAATATAAATGACGTTAACTTACAGATTAGAGATTCTCTTAAAGATTTAAACCAAGCACGCTTAATTTAAAATTTCCATAAAAGGGGTAATTTTTTCCGTTATTAAAGAAAAGCCGCCGACTTTAAACAACGACCAAGCTAACTTTTTTTTAATCTACTTGTGTGATTATTTTCGAACTTACCGGACGACATTTCTGACACTTTGTACTTTTCGTACACATATGTTAATCTATAAATACAAAATCAAGTAAACATTCATAACTGTACAAGTAAACAACGAATAATAATAACATATATATTCCGTGAAAAAGTGAATAAAGCAACAATAATTGAGGTTTGCTTAACCTTTAGTTGTCAGGTTATGAGGGAATTTACCTAAATAACAGAAATATTATCGCGTGAAACGTAATATGATCCAGGTAATTAGGCAAATAGCTTTAGCAGCACATCCAAAAAATTCCTTTATTATGTAACTTTAATTAATAGTTTGTCCCGGATAATGGTTTCGGTGAGGAATTTTAGCATACATAATGGCTAGTTAGCGATGGGTTTGCAAATGTGGGTTAGCTGCCCTCAGATTAATGCAGGTAATCTACTTTCGGTCATTATCGTTCGTATAAGCTAACGACAAAGGTTGTTTTATGGAGCTAATTGGAAAGCTGGAAATTTCTCAAAACGTAACGTACAATCATAACAATAAAACTGACATTGATAGAAAAATCATGTTTTTGAAATTTTATAAAATCCATCTATTTTAATCAACGAACAAATGAACAGTTTATTTTGTTCATAAGGCGAAAAAAAGCATTGAATGCAAGTTGGTAAGTGAATAGTATGTAGAGTATTGTTGCCGTTTCATCAAACTGTTTTTTTTTTTAATTATTCAGTTTAACCCAACATATGGCTATTTTAAAATAAATGTTTAAATTTTTGGGATATTACACTATATATGAACTAAAAATACATTTTGGAAAAACTCAATGATCTGGCCCAAGAATGATGTGATTGGAGGATACAACACATTTCTCCCAACCCATCGTCTACCAATAAATTAACTTTAAGCTTTTCGCATACATGTTTATAAAACTTTGCTGCAGGACTATTGAACTTAAAAATTCATAAAATGTTGGATTATTATAATGGGAGTTCGGATAATGCATCCAGTCATGGAAATTTTGCATGTAGTCCAAGCAATAGGTAAATATAGTGACGTAAATTTCGAGATGGATATGAGCTACCCAAGCGTGTTGGGGCAATGTAAGAAAAAACCCTACATAAAATGTAACAGCAAAAATAGGTTGGGGCCAAGAGGGAGGGGTCAAAGTTATCTAGAACAGTTTTTTTTTGAATCTACAAGCCAAGGAAAGCATTTTGGAAACAAAAATTTTAAATAAAAGTTGAAAAAATTTTAAAAATCTACGATATAAGCTTTTGTGCGATCATTTTTTTTAATTTGCTATTGCAAGAAGGCCAAAAAACCCTCAAAATGCCATTAGTTTTTTGCTTTTAAAGAGAAGCCCTCATCTTTCTAAATAAAATGATATTTTATAATATTTAATCGGATGATTTGTTGCTGAGTTATTGATCTTTGTTTATTCTAAGACGCAAAATGTTGATTGCTATAGCTTTTTTTTGAGTAAATCTTTTGACCTCCACAGAAGTTCAATCTTTTCTTGAAAGCCTAAATTTTCATATCTTGTCTGGGGCAAATGAAAAAATTAATTTCTAACCACTTAAATATCCCTTTAAAAAAGGAGATTTTTTTTAAATAAAGAAGTAGAGCTGGCGCCTCCCCTTTAAAGGTTAGATATTTCTAATTTAAGAATTCGATTAGCCGAGTTTAATACGAAGGGTTTGATACAAGAAAAACTTCTTTGGACCAATAGGAGCCGAGTAAGAATTTTTTTGTTTATAACAATTGGGAAACAAATTCCACGGCGTTTGAAACTTAAAGAGTTGTATTTTCAAAATCCAACAATCAGATTTTAGTGCGGCTTTTTGTTATTAAAAGTCATAGGTAAAATAGAGCGTTCAAAAAGCGACTGGCTGACCGCGGTGGTGGGGGAACCCGTTCCCAAGCTCTCGCGCGCTCGAGAAAACTGCACTTGCAGTTTTAAATCAGCGGCGGTCAGAAAAATCCGCTATATTTTAGCAACGAATGAACCAATTTTGATGATATTTTTCTGGAGTGTGTTATAGTTTTATTATATTACGAACAAAACTATAAATATTTATACTAATAATACCTACAATAAAGCTAATACTTACCATAAATTGTTCCCTTATTGTAAGTAGTCTCTTTAATAAATATTAAATAAAGATCTTTGGTTTTGTAAAATAATCAAATGTGCCTAAAAATGCATCAAACATTCCACCTTTGCCACTTTTATCAAGGGTGTAGTTAACTTTTTATTTTTTTTTTGTTTTTGGAGCTTTTGACATTTCTAGATGCGTTAGTAGAGAGTGTTTCCGAAGAACACAATACTACTTTTATCCTGTGTGTAGCAAAAACCATAGTTTAGAGTGTTAAGGCATCATTTACCAGATACTGAGGATAAACAAAGTTTTTATTGTATTCGTTTTACATTAAGTACACCGTAGTGAAAGTGATTACATCTAAGAAGACAATAAATCATCTTTGTGACTTTTAATATTTAGTGCACCCTCAAAGATAATCAGGTACATGCCACAAACAATTTTTATTATACTGGGACTTTGCATTCGTGTCTAAGATTGGATTTGCATGCCACAGCTGGCATCTAACACGCCACTGATCTCATAGAGGCCATCGACTATCCAGCTTGCCGAAAGTGTTTGGATTTGATAACAAAACTGCCTTTCAGGTATTAGAACTTCATAATAAACAGTGACAGTACCAATTTTAAAGAATACTTTCATTTTTCCCCTGTAATTGGGACCTAATAAGATTTTTCTGCTAGCAATTACAGGACACTTTACATTTAATTTCATTTAAAATATCTTGTAAACCGAAGGCATACGTATATACTAAGTTATTTAAAACATCACTTTTAATTAGATTTAAATAAACATAATTTTAGACTTAATTGTCCTACTAGATAGTTTAGTCTTTCATAATAAATATAAATAATTGAACGAGAAAAAAGTAAGGTTGTTCAATGCCGCTTTCCAGTCTAAAGCTGGGTTTTAAACTAATCGACTAGACGTTTGGCGCAGATGACGTCATACTAGTAATATTGTAATTCTTCATTGTTTCCTGTTTTTTTTTATTCTATATAGCAAATAGTCACATATTTCTTTTAGATTAAGTTAAATTAGCTATAGTTTGTAAATCAGAATTCCTTTTTTTTTACTTATTGTTAAATATAGATTTAAATTGTTTTTGAAATTGGGATGTTTTGTTTTTGAATCTAGTTGTTTCCTGTTTTCGTTAACATGATCGCTTCTTCTTACCGACTGGCCTAAAATAGGTGGCGATTTGAAGATAAATATAACCTTAATCTCCGGCATGCTAGCCTAGGCACTTCCCTAAAAGAAGGAGCAATCAACACCGAAAAAATAACCACCTGTACAGAAGCATTTAGCATATTTAATTTTAGCATATTAATTTTAATTTTTTTTCTCCTTGACAAAATTTTGGCACCCAACGTGGGGCACGAACATATTAGAGTATTACTTGAAATTATTAAGCGTATACTGCGTGCTGGTTTAACCCTTAATCGTGAAAAATGTAATTTCTGCAAATCCGAGCTGAAATATCTAAGTTATATTGTTAATCGTCCGGACTTTCAGTTGACCTAGAGAAAATATACGCTGTTTTACGCATCCTAACTCCTAAAAATATTTCCGAGGTGCGAAGAGCCATCGGACTTGCGTCGTGGTACCGAAGATTCGTATCAAATTTTTCATCTGTTATATCACCACTTACTGCTCTGACCAGGGAAAACGTTAAATTTATTTGGGATGAAAATTGTGAGGCCGCTTTTAAGTTAGTAAAAGAACATCTTATTAAGACTCCAGTACTCTCTTGTCCTGAGTTTGAAAAGCCCTCCACGATTCAATGCGATGCCTCAGATTTTGGTCTAGGAGCTGTTCTTTCCCAGGTCATCGATGGTCAAGAAACTCTTATTTGCTATCTAAGCCTATCACTAACCAAAAACGGACGAAAGTTTAGTACCACCGAGAAGGAGTGTTTAGCCGTACTATATGCAATCGATAAGCTCCGCCCATATATTGAGGGTACCCGTTTTACGGTTATTACGGACCACTATAATTTAAAATGGTTAAATTGGATAAAAAATCCTGTCGATCGAATAGTGTGATGGGCCGTAAGGTTGCAACAGTACAATTTTGCCATCGTCCATCGAAAAGGTAAAGAGAACGTCGTCCCAGATGCTCTTTTTCGCTCAATGCCAATTATTGATGCAACAGTAGATCAACCTTTCAGTCTCGTGGCACTAGATCCGTCCCCTTTATCCTCTGACCGATGGTACCAAAGAATGACCAAAAAAGTTAAAGAACGCCCTTCTCAGTATCTTTTGTGGTGGTTTGAAAACAGCACATTGTATAAACGAGCTAAACTCCCTGATCCTCCACTAGCCGAACCAGAAGATACATGGTGTATTGTGGTTCCTCGCGAGCAGCGTTCAGGCATCATCAAGGCCCATCATGATCCACCTACCTGCGGTAATCTTGGTGTTTTTAAAACATTCTCCAGGATTAGTCAGAGATATTACTGGCCGAGTATGAGAGCTGATGGAGTAAAATATATTCGTCGCTGCCATACATGTCTTCGAGCTAAACCTCTTCAACAGGCTCCCGCAGGACACATGCTCAGTGCGCAACCTACCGCTAATCGACAATGGCAAATCATTAGTATCGACATAGTTGGACCCCTTCCACGTTCAAAATCTGGCTATTCTTACATATTCTCGATTCTACCAGATGGAACTTATTGCAGTCTCCCACTTCCGAGTGTATTATGGCTAATGGTCAATCCTGTCTAGTTTTAGGTGTAGTACAGTTGCCTATTCAGTTGCATGACCTTGTTATTTTGCTTGAAACTTTAGTGGTCCCCGCATTACCCCACATACTTATATTGGGAATTGATTTTTGGGCTCGGATGAGAATTGTACCTGATCTTTATGCTGACAAATAGTCCTTTAGGACTGAAGAAACTAAAACGTCACAACTTTCTGCAATACAGTCGGTAGAAATGCTTTCATCTGAACAAAAGCAGACACTAGATGCACTGATACGAAATATTTTCCACTAAAGGCAATGGTCTTACTTGCACGAATCTAGAGGGACTATTTATCAAGACCGACTCACCGCCTTTAAAACAACGGTATTACCCCTTATCGCGAGCACTTCAAAACGAAGAGCTAGCGCAGATGTTAGCCGACGATATTATTGAACCATCTGACTCTCCATGGTCATCTCCCATAGTGATAATCAAAAGAAGAGTGACAACTAGCGCTTTTGTATGGATTATCGTGCCCTTAATAAAGTAACCGTTCCAGACGCCTATCCCATTCCTTATGTATCTGCCATACTAGATAAACTGCGAGACGCACGATTTCTTACAACGTTATATATTAAATCAACTTATTGGCAGATTCCCATCTCCAAAGAATCTAACACCAATAAATTCCCTCACTGTACCATCACGAGGTCTTTTTTAATTTAAGCATATGCCTTTCGGACTTACCAATGCCCCTGCGGTGAGGCAAAGACTTATTGATCGCGTCGTTAGTGTCAGTCTGGAGCAATATGTTTTTGTCTATTTAGATTTAGATGATGAAAGTTTGACAAACATATCAGAGTGTTACGTAAAATTATTAAGCGTATACTGCGTGCTACACCCGAATTACTCACCTGCGATGCACTCTTGTGTTATCGAACTCGTTCAGTTAATGACTGGAATGATTAGTTTTTTTTTAAATAAGCTATATTTAATGTGTTATTTGAAGTACTTGTAAAATTTGAAATCTGTAGACAAGTTTAATTTCAATTTTAATCTACTATACGTAGTAAATAATTATTCATTTTTCTCATATTCAAAGATGGAAAATGCAAATTTTTAATAAAAAAAATTATTTCATCTATTTATTCATTTATTTATTATATAATTATAAAGCAATTATGTAACAAATCTCCAATAATGTAGGATATTTATGTTTTTCCGTTATTTTTCTGCTTCTGGTAAATTTTCTCCTTCTACATTGTCGTCAAAAATGCTATTAAAAATATTATTATTTTCGAGGCTTGTTTAAGACAATTTGGTGGCAAGCTGGATCTTAAATCTTGACAGGAAGTTGATTTCATCTTCAAGAACATCAAGATAACATGCTTCTTTCACTAATTATATTAACTGGTTGAGTATTGTAAAAAAATATGTAAAAATTCTTGTAAATAAGATTTTAAAAAGCTTGATAAAAAATCAAAAATACTTGAAATTTCGTCCCAATCCCCATTTTTTACCGTTCGGAGGTGGAAAAAAATTAACACTTGCCATAGAATCAGAGATAAAAAAAAACGAGTGTACAAATTTGGTAAAAACTAAAATAAACAATAATTCACACGAAACCTCTATTTTTCACTCTTTGGAGATGTCATGTTAATAAAATAGCCACGGAAATCGTTGAGTGACTAAAAAAACCTCTATACACCAGATATTGTATAATTTTGTACCTTATTCGAGGCTACCAGTTTTGGCACGAACAGTGAATAGAACCGTACCACTCAACCGGTTAAAAATAAAATATTTACTTAAAAAATCAGCTGTACACCGACCTTGTTGAAAATACGATTTTTTTGAATAATGTAATATTACAAATTTTTTTATCTAAGGGCACAAGTATCGTAACGTAAAAATACATCTAATCATGTCAGAGACTATGACACTTGTCAAGGCCAAGCATAACTATACGATTGGGAATTCCAGCTACCCCCTGTTCGTTCTTTCAATCTTTTTTGCACGTCTCCCTCCACTTCTTCATGTACATCTGTCCTCTACGCATACTTTGTTAAATCTGAATATGGATTTTGAATATATAACTGTCCTAGTATCAAATTCCGTTGGACCGGTTTCTTAATTGTTATAAACAATAGCAATGTGATTTTTTGAAAAAAAATCCTAAGTCGGTTCTTATTGGCCCAAAATTTTTTTTTTTCTCAATCTTCATCTTTAAGTCATTTATTCGAATTTTCAAATTGAAAATGTTCAACATGTAAAGAGGAGGCTTCTTTCTTGGATTGTAGATTCAAAAAACCTTTAATGACCAATTTTGACCCCCCCTCCTTAGCCCCAACCTATATTTCATTGTTACATTTAATGTAGAGTTTAACCTTACATTTTCTCCAGCATCCCTGGATAGGTCTCGTCAAACACAGCACTAATTTTTACTTATGGCTTAGACTAATGGTAAATAAAGGTAGCAAATCATGTAGCAAAAAGTCGAAAACCCAATATTTCTCGAATTACAGCCTGTCAAAGTTAAATTTTTTAAAATCTTGTGGTTAGTTTTGTTACACTTTTACTTTACAATTTATAATTTAAAGCAACGAACTTGTGGTTATGACATCCAAATTTAGTCATACACAATAAAGTTTAGAATTGTGTCAAGAACATTATTATTAAATTTGCACTTCCTTCAGATTATTTATAGTAAAGCTCAGAGGAAGTTCCAGTCTAAAAAATATTAGGTTAGAAAGAAACAGGGTGTGTGCGAAATAAAAGTCACAATGAACAATAAACAATTTATTAGCAATAAATCTTGGATATTATTGCATAAAAAAATTAAAATCACAAATTCGCAGGTTGGTACCCTTGACTTGGAAACTATAACACAATACGTGTTGTTGAAATAGAAACTGAAATTTCTTAATGGGTTTAAAAAAAAACAAAGAATTATTTTTGTACCCACCCTATAGTATATCAAAACAAATGGTAAATAAGTTGACCGTCTATTACCTCTCAAAATTAATAAGACATTTAGAAAATAAAATTTACAATAGTAAGAAAAACAAGAGAAGAGAGTTACGATAGTAATATACTATGAGAAGAAGGTTTGGGCAAACATTAGCCAAAGACCATAACAAATGGTACGTTTATAATAAACATCTGTTAAGAACAGATAAAATAAAATAAAGCTTGTTATTTCAAGTACTTTGTTCTAAGGTATTTAAACAGAATCTGTCTTCTGTTAAGACACTGGAAGATAAAAAAATGATTGTTCTTGTGTAAAGACACGATAAGATAAGAAGATAACTGTCATCTGCCAGGACACATTAAGAAAGAGAGATGTGCTCCTTGAACTTAAAACAGTCTACCAGGTGGAGTCAAAATTCCACGGATAAACCTCAAATCAGCCAAAGATTGAAACATAGGACCATTTGTAGTCCTCCTGACGAAGTAGGTTGGAACTCGAATATTCTTCTTCTTATGTTTTGACCCCAATGTGATTCATGGAATGTTTGTTTGCCTAAGTACCCTTTATCAGATAGTAACTTTCTTACCACAATTTTAGGTTGACAAAACGCTTGAACAACAGGTCATTTAGTAAAAGAATATTATCGCTTTATCCCAAATAAATTTATGCCCTGCAGATACCTTAAAACATGTGAAAAACAAAAGGTAATTGTATCTCAGAGAAAATAATCTAAATTGGAAAGAAATTTTAAGAGGAAAATAAACATACTTTGACCTTTGACTGTCAGCAAGTAAAAGACCAGAAGTTTGTATTTTTTTTTAATTTAGCAGAACAAACCAACCGAATCAAAAAGATAATCAAACAACAAAAATAGTCCTGAACTCTTCCAAGCCCAATAAGATACGTTATGTATATATATATATATATATATATATATATATATATATATATATATATATATATATATATATATGTATATATATATATATATGTATATATATATATATATATATATATATATATATATATATATATATATACAATTGAAATATGAAGGGAAATGTTTCAAGGAGATTCACTGAGCCCATTATGGTTCTGCCTTGTTTTGAACCCATTATGCCCTTAAAATTCCACCGGATGTCGCTTCAGTATTAAGAATAATTGTGAAGAGGTGGTAAGATGAAATCATCTTCTCACTCTTCAACTTAATTTGGTAGCTATCTTTTGGAATCAGCTCAAAATTGTGGAGAAGTTCTCCGAGGATACAGGAATGCTATTTAACTTTGATAAATGCCAGATTTTAAACGCAACTAGAGAAAAGATAAAGCCGGGAGCATTTAAGATGCAGAACGGTAAAACCATTGCGGTAATGGAGGCAGAACATACTTCTAAATACTTAGACATGAAGTAGGCTAAAGAATGGGCCAACGAGCTCTAAAGACCAACTTAACCAACGAATTCATAAGCCGGGAGAAGCTGATACTGCGAACCAACTTAAACAGTAAAAATCTATTAATGATACTCAACACCTATATTTACTCTGCTCGCAGTTACTTTTTTAAAATCGTAAAACGGAGTAGGATCGACATAGAAAATTTATAGAAGAAAGTCAGAACACTCCTGACAAAGGCACACAGACATTATCCTCGTAGTGCAGGTAAACGGACAATCCCGCTAAGATACCACGGCGGAAGAGGATTGGTGGATACTGATAAGCAATTGGATCTACAGTTAACAAATCTACGATCATATTTTCATAGGCTGGCAGAATCTTCTGTTCTACACCGGGCAATATGGCGAGATAGACTATTCAACACAGCTGCTGTTGAGAGACCATGAAGTGACTTTTCATCACGAACCAGACCAAGAGAAGTTTGAAACCTGTCTACAGAAACCCTCTCATGGACGACCAAAAAGTTGTCGGAAAGTTAGTGTTGACGTATGAAATTGAAGGCTTTCTACTAGCTATCTGAAACATATACGCAGAAATTCCTCGATCCAGAACGACTAATGCAGATATGAATATCGAGCATCAGATACCCTTCAGCACTTAACAGGAGAATGCCAAGCATTTGCCGCACCGGAGTATAATGAAAGATACAATTCAGCTGCCAAGATCATTCATCAAGAACTGGCAGAGAAACTGAAACTTATGCAGGTAGAGAAAATGCCATACTATGAAAACAAACCAGATCCTATGTTGGATAACATCGAATTCTAACTGTAGTAGGATCAAACTATGCTTACAGATCATACAATTGCACAAAACAGATCAGACCTCATTTTAGTGAATAAAACATCCAAGCGAATAACACTAACAGAAATATATATCTCTAACAACAACAATCTAAGGGATAAGCATAATGAGAAGATTATCAAATTCAGAAATCTGCAGGTATACATACGCAGATAGTGGGAACGAATAACATCCGGACAATTACTATAATGTGTAAGGCCGTGCAAAAAGCAACGTTATTTGGAACTGCTCGAACCGTCCGAAAGTTTATGGTAAATGCAGAAGACCACAACATCCTTTAGGGCTCGACAACATGTAAAGGGGCCCTCCACAGAACTCTATTTTTATGATAACAAACAAAATGTTATGATTGCAGAAGGTGTTTAAACAAATTGCCGTCATTCTCTATACATAATGGTATCTTAAAACTATAGAATTTTAATACCTTGACGGTATTCTTTGCAATGGTTTAAAGCAAATCTTTCAAAGTCCTGTTCTGTTTAAAGGTTTTGTTTATAAACATAATTTTTGACATTTACTCAAAGGAAATAATCTAGCGGTGTTAGATCGGATAAATACTTTTAATAAAAACTAATTAGTATTTTGCTTATTTATCTGCAAACATTATAATTTTAAATAAATGTTACTTTTTACTTTTTCCTTTAAATTGAAAATCCCAGAAGTATGTATAATATTCTTTTAGTGACTGATCTGTACTTAAAAAGTTTTTAATAATTATCAGGAAGGGTTCCAAATGTAATTAGATCATATTATTTAATACATTGTTGAATTCATAAGGAGGGCCTTTAAAATATGATATTAGAAAATCAGGACAGTATTTAAAAAAATTAAGTTGATGATGGTTGCTTGAAAACGAAATGTCAAATAAAAAGTCGATCACATCATCATTAAGTTCACTAAAAGTTACTGTAAAATAGTTAAATTAGCTTCACTTTAATTTTAACATTAATGTAAAAGATAGGGATCAAAACCCGAAAATTTTGTGTGTTTGTTAAATCAATTTATTAGTAGTTATATTGCTGGTTCAAAAAGTGTTTAATTTTTTTTCCATTTACTCAAATCCCTATCTCTTGCTAATACCGAGATTCTGATAATGACCCTGACAACATTGTTTGTCTAGAACGGCACTGAAAAACGAGTAAAGTGACTGATAAATATCCCGAACTTTTTGAACTTTGTACAAATAGGTTAAAATCATATGTAAATAAAAAATGACAATCTTGAACCTTACTTACATTAAAGGTAGTACTTCTAAGGACATCAAGAATATACGAAAACAGTACGATCTAGTGTAGTATTTTCTTCAGGTAAATTTCTAACAAGTCACATTAAGAAAAATAAATCAATGAGTTAAACATCTAAAATATCTATTTAAGGGTAAGACAAGAGGACAACAAAGGCATAAGGATCACATGAACTTGTTACAAGCTGTAATTACACACTGATCGAACTTCAGTAAGCCTTCTAAATCTAATAAAATTGCGTTATATCTGCTGCATTTATGTATTCATCTCGATCGTATTTAAGTTCATTGATTTTAGTCTTCTTCTTTTTGCTGACTATGTAATTTATATACTTTAAAGCCCATATATCTAATGTCTCCACTATTTATGCTTTTGCCATAGTAGTACAAAACTGTAATAAAAATATTTTTAATATTAAATATTTCCCCTTTTAATCCTTAATCTTAAATATTAATAACACAAGTAAAATGTAAAGCGACAATTAAGCTACAGCTATTTAACAACTAATGAAGCTCATTACTTTAGTAGCACTGGTACAGTATAATTGTACAATGTTATTTCAGCTATTAAGTATAGTCATCATAACAGCGGGTAGGGTAAGCAACAAGTTATAACTAGGCGTTTGTTGTAGGCTAGTGTAATAAAATATTAATATTAGTTGATACATGAAAAACAATGCCAAAATTCCATATTTATCTATTTTTATGTACATATGGGACACGAATATCATAGTGAGCGATAACTGGTTTATTTTTTATTTATTTACAAATTTAGGACACAACAGAACTGAAGCTCCAAGTAGCATCCACAGCTTACCCAATAAAATAAAACAGGCATATTGTATAACATCTTACATTAATTTTGTAATAATTATACAATGATTCAGGAAAACCAGAGGAGAAGAAGAATGAAATACCAATACACTATGGGTTTAAAAATGCATTATAATGAAAGTAGCTTTTAATTTCCGTCTTAAACAAACTAAGGCTACAAAGAAAACATCTGTGGTATTACAAAATTGATTAAATTGGAACTGCATTCTACTCAGAGGTCTGTTCTGACCTAAATTCGTCTTGCGACATGGGATATTAAATAACTCGAAATTTCTAAGATTTCTTTAAGATACATTAAAATTTAAACAAGAAAAGAGAAATGGGGAATCTATTAAATTGTTATCTAGTTTGAAGATGATCCATAAGTCCCAATTAGTTCTTCTCGGGGCCAGAGACATTATATTAAATCTTCCAGCAACGTACTCAACCGAGTAATCCGCCCTGTAGACCAATATTTTAAGAGACCTTGTCTGAACCGATTCGTTTCTCTTTGTTTGAATATTATAGTAGGGATTCCACACGACTGAGGCAAATGATAATTTAGTATATGCATGGGAATAGTATAAAGTAAGGATACTTTTCGGTTTCTTGAATTATTTGTAAGTCGTGTTAATAAATTCTAGCAACTTGTTTACCTCAGTGATACGCTAACTAACTAACGACTAAAAGTCCACTGACTGTCGAGATTTGTGAACCCTTTCCAGGACAAAATTATTTATAATGTAATTGTTAAAGATTTTATTATTCTTTTTTAAAAAAGTTCGAGTGTTGCACTTATTAAGGTTTATAAAAATTTTATTATTTTGGCAATATTGAAACAAATTGTTAAGGTACAATCTATTTCGTTAGTGGTGCGGTCAATCTTTAAGTCGTTAGCGTATAAAAGAAATAATATATATATATATATATATATATATATATATATATATATATATATATATATATATAATGAAAAAGAGCAGGTACTTCAGATGTAGCCTGGAAAGGAGTACAGGGATAACCAGTCATTGCAACGATCTGCAGCCGATGACAAATGTAGGACAGAACCCACCTCAAAAGTTTGGCCAATACCCATCTCAGTCGGTGATTGCTGATTTATTCGAATACCTTACTGAAGTCGGTGTACACGCAATCCATCTAATCTCAATCCTCAAGTACCTCAACCAACCAGTAAAGTTATTTTATAATCTGAAGGATCTACAACTGTTTTATTTTATTACTACTTCCAAAATGCTTATTAATTATATAGAGGTACAATTCGGTTGTAGGCAGGTAAAGTGCTTTATAGATTTATCGTCAAAACGTTTATATAATAAAATTATAAAATATGTTATAAAACAGTTACAAAATTATGATAGAAGCGTTTCTATAAATAAAAATTTATAAAACATTTCAGCGTACAAAAGTTAAATTTTTTACAATGGTTTTTTAGTAAATTGCAGTGATATTTTTAATTCAGTTATAAATATATTATGAACTTATTTTAAAGTTGCTTCCTTTGCTTTTAAAAAACAGTTCTATTGAAGTGCTTTTAAAAATAATGTCATTATTAAAAGTAAATTGTTGTTCTAGAATAATACAAGAATAATACCAATTTTTTAATAAAATTAAACTGTTTTAGTGAATATAGATTTGCTGTTTCTAACTACATAATAACGTATTTGAGTTTCTGTCGGTTTTATTTAGCTAACCTATAAACGTGCATAAGTACACCAAAACACAACTAAAAAAATGCAAAAGCAACAGGTTTTATAGATTATGTACGATAAATTTCCGGTACGTAATCGCATATATCACTAAACAAAAATATATTTGTCATAAAAAAGCCAAAACATGGTAAGAGTAGTCAAAAAGTTGTCTATTAGCAATATAGGCAGCCTAGATTCTTAGTTGTTTTCACGACGTTTCCGTTTTCCTTACAACGAATCTCTGCTAAAAATCAGTTTAGAAAAAATGACAGGACAGAATTTCAATGTCTTTCGTATAAACAACAAAAAAAAAAGGAATAAAAAGGTTAGAAAGTGTTGGAACTCGAAGTTTTACTCATTATACTTCCAGTATACGAGGTTAATTTCCAATATAAGATATTTAAGCTTGATATAATTCCATTCCATTCAATTAGTTTTTTTTTAATTAAAAAACATTATTTATTATTAAAATTTTATTTTTGAAACAACATTTAATCTAATGGATATAAAAAATCATAATATGAAATTATAATATTATATTTATCATATTTAAGTTGTCAATTAACGTTTCTGTCAGCCATGGTAACAGTGATTAATGACCATTAATCACTAGTATTAATCACTCTTATTCAAAATGTGTATCATTATAGTTAATGAAACGAAAGTAAAATGGGTACATTTTGAAATAATCGTGGAAAATATTTTTTTCTTAATGTTCATCACCCTGAATCTTGATCAAAAAGCCCTTTAGGATACATGCACCTAAACTTAAATCACACCGTTATAGTTAGGTGTATGGAAAAATATATGGTTTATATTTTTTCAAATCTGATTTTGTTGTATTTTGATTCCTTTAAACTGTCACACTCCTACCCTGTCGCATTTCCCACAGTTTTAAAGCGAAATATTTTTTAATTTTTCATAAAAAGTTGCTTAATTACGTAGAAATGCTTACTATTAATACAAAATAATTTTATTGGAAAATCAAAATGGACCAAGTTGAAAATACTCAATATCTAATGTATTTTAATACTTGCAGCTGGGAAATTATAAAATAATGACGCTTAGAACAAATTGGAGCAAATTTTAATGCGGAAAATGACGAAATTGATCAAGACAGTTTTTTTATAATTATTATTTTTTTCTAAAAATATTCATATACGAAGCGCGTTAAATTTTGTTATAAATATGTTATATATTTCCCGATAAAATTTCGTTTGCAGTAAAAACTTTGATCTCGGTATTACAAACGATATCTCTAAACAACATATAAAAAGTGTAGAAGTCAAATTACAAACATGGCTTCGTGCGTCTCTTTTGTTTTTAAAGCTTTTAGAAAATATTTAAAAAGTGTTTTAATTTTATTTTTAGTAATTTCATGTTGCATTTTGCTTTATAACGTTTACCTGAAGCTACTAAAGAACGTTTGTAAAACTATTTATTAGTTAATTTAAAAAATAATAGACGAAATAGTCAAGTATATTTTATAGCGCAGTATGAAAAGTGTTAATAAAACTATTTTATAAAGCTGTTGATAAGTTTTTCTAAAACTTGCGGAAATGTTTTTAAAATTGTTTTGTAATGCTTGCGAAATGCTTTACAAAATATTAACGGAAACTAAAATATTTTATAAAATGGTGCCAATTTTATACTTAAGGCTATCGTATAAACGCATTGAAAACATTCCTGAGGGAAACGTTGTTTTATAATTTTTTTCATAAAGACGTTGTTATAAAATATAATATTGTTAGTTGGGAAAAATTAAAATTTTACTAATAGGCTGGTAATTTGCTATATCGGTTCTGTCTTCACTTTTATGTATCAGTATTATATGTGACAGCTTCTATTTGTTTGGAAAACAGCCAGTGTTTAAAGATATGTTATATATAAAGCACTATGGTAAAGACAAATTTTCTAATATATCCTAATAGCCCTGGAAACGGAGTGTTAAAAAAACTCTGCGATCTGATTGCAGAAATGGATAGGAAAAGGGAGTGGAAATGACGTCTCATCTCGTGTCTCAACAAATTTTGGTTGAAACATTTTTTTTTTACAAATAGGTAGAAAAATTATTTTTTTCCGATTTTTTGGATTTTACATAAAATCTAAGGGATTTAGAGAAAAATGTTTCAAATACGAATTATACGTTTTAAATATCTTCAAAACGAGTTTTTGTTTGTCCAAATCGGTCTGTAAATAAAAAAGTTATTGCGAATTAAACATTAAAAATTACTTACTTTTCAATTGTTAATAACTTTCTTAATATTTATTGACTTGTTTTTAACATTTCCCTGAATGTGAGTTTTAAAGTGCTTAAAAATGTGCGGAAGTTGGGCGCTGTCGGTCCAATAGCTTTTGTAAAATTGCAATTGTTTATTAGAAAAACGAAAAAAGTGACTATTTTTGATTGGCTGTACCGTCGTCTAGGAAACTGCTACAGAATTCTGTCAGTGCTCATTCTCTTCGTAAAGACTTATGCTATCATGTAGTAAAAAAAGGGGATATTTTTCATATTTCGTTTATGCAAAATGGTTATGAAGATATGGGTCGTTTTTCGCTTACAAATAAATTAATTAACAACCGCATTTTTTGTCCGATTTGTTAATGAAGCATATCATTGGAAAGCTGGTATAAAACACGAATTTTGAAAAAAAAAGTTTCTACGACCAATAGGAGCTGAGTTAGCAATTTTTTTTAAATCACAGAACGATTGTTTATTTATATTAAGAGCTGAATTTTTTAGAGTTCATTAATAAGAGCCTAAATTATATGAAATCATTTAATTATATATATATATATATATATATATATATATATATGAAGAAAAATGCGAACATTCATAATCCGAGCTGCATATAGTTGTACGTTTGCTGAATGTGATTTCAGCACTACAACGGCATAATGTGGATATATCCACTGCCATTGCATCTCACACGGAGGAATCCGTGAAAGCCGCATAAACATATATATATATATATATATATATATATATATATATATATATATATATATATATATATATATATATATACTTACTTTTATGAACAATTATATTCGGCCCCCTCCTCCCCCCCCCCCCAAAAAAAATATTATTATTTCTAGTTCATACATATGTAATAAAAACAAAAAATGCGAAATCTTGGAAAATATAATTTTTGGGGGGGTAGGAGGGGGCTGAATATAATTGTTCATAAAAGTAACTCCTGTTGGTCTTTTTTTTTTAAATTCGTGTTTTTTTACCAGCTTTCCAATGATATGATTCATTAACAAATCGCACAAAAAATGCGATTGTTAAATAATTTATTTGTAAGCTAAAAATTACCCATATCTTCATGACGACTTTGCATAAACAAAATATGAAAAATATCCACTTTTTTACGAAGAGAATGAGCACTGACAAAACTCTGTAGCAGAGTCCTAGACGACGGTAAAACCAATCAAAAATAGTCACTTTTTCGATTTTCTAATAAACAATTGCAATTTTACAAAAACTATTGAACCAACAGCGCTCAACTTCTGCAAACTTTTTAAGCACTTTAAAACTCATATTCTGGTAAAAGCTAAAAACAATTCAATAAATATTAAGAAAATTATTAACAATTGAAAAATAAGCCATTTTTAATGTTTAATTTGCAATAACTTTTTTATTTTCAGACCGATTTGGACAAACAAAAACTCATTTTGAAGATATTTTTAAGACGTACAATTCATCTCTGGAAAATTTGTCACTAAATCCCTTAGATTTTTCGTAAAATTAAAAAAAAAACGGAAAAAAACCTTTTTCGACCTACTTGTTAAAAAAAAAAATAATGTTCCAACCAAAATTTGATGAGACACGGGATGAGACGTCATTTCTATTACCTTTCCCTATCCATTTCTGCAATCAGATCGCAGGCAGTATTTGAATCATTTTTACCTCCCAAAAATCGCTTTGTTTCCTGGCCTATAAGTAGAAGAATTTACGATCTTATGAACAAACTCTTATACGTATATATGTGTTACCAAATCTTTATGGTTAGTTCATACTTCCAAAAATTAACAACAAAAATAAAAATTTGTATTAACACGTTTCACTTGCAAATTAAATGATGCACTTTACTTTCAACTATTCATAGTCCCATCAAATTAAAAATTATTAGCTAACAAGGAAGGAATTGATGAACATTCAACTTTTTAGTTTAATTCTTGGAGGAAAAATTGGCAAATACATAAAAATAGGAAAAAGTAATATTATAAACACATAATACTTACAATTAAGGTACCTGAAGTGTTTGGCTCCGATTTTAATTAAACTTCAATATGTTGTAGATGGTACAAAAATAAGAGAAAGTGTTTTTATTTATCTGCGGAGATTCACTATAGCACAGTGAAAACCGCCCTTAAAGTCTACCCCAAAAACAATATTTTTGAAATATCTCATGTCTTTAGTGAGATATCTTTACAAAACAAAATGGAAATTACTTGATATTCGAAATGATGTTGAACTGTGATTTTTTCACCCCAACGATATCATCCCTTCATTTTTATTATAGTAAACCATATATTTGCCACGTAATTTAATTCCCAAAATTACAAAATTTAATGGAATTATTTCCAAATATTTTTATCAC
This sequence comes from Diaprepes abbreviatus, assembly GCA_034092305.1. Classification (NCBI taxonomy): domain Eukaryota; kingdom Metazoa; phylum Arthropoda; class Insecta; order Coleoptera; family Curculionidae; genus Diaprepes; species Diaprepes abbreviatus. Next base: position 2,662,907 of record JASJET010000050.1, read on the forward strand.
TAATACCATAAGAAATTTAAGTTGACGTGTTTCGGGGTTTCCAAAAAAAAAACTAGTAAGAGGGCGAGTCATCCTCAAATATATTTTTTTAATATCTTAAGATCTAATTAAGATATCTCTAGAAAAACAAAATGAAAATTACTTGTTATTCGAAATGATACTAATCTATGGTATTTTTAGCCTCAAGGATATTATCCCTTATTTTGTAATAGATAAACCATATATCTATGTACGTAATTTAAATCTAATAATTACGAAATCTAATGGAATTCTTTGAAAATATCATTCTAACGAATACCGTAAATAACTTAAGTTAACGTATTTTGGCGTATCTAAAAATAAACTATTTAAAGAGGGTGAGCCACCCTCAAAAGCTTTTTTTTTTTAAATCTCAAGTTATAATTGAGATATCTTCACAAAACAAAACAAAATGATGTTGAATTATGGTATTTTCAACCCCAAGAATGTCATTATTGTTTATTAGTGTAAACCATATTATATTAGTTTCAACTCTACCTTAATAAGCGCAAAGTAAATAGTTTTAAATAAAACAGTATCATATTGCAAAAATATAATTTATTAAATGTTTGTATTTTTTGCCGAGACTAGATTTTATTATTCGGCGTATCTTACATATTAGTTTTATGGCCCGCTTCTCAAATTATTAGAAAATTTTTATAAATTTTCAAGCGAATGATAAATTATATTTTCTTTTATTTGATAGCTTTCACAACGTATTAACGCTCTTAATACTATTCCTTTCCTTCCGTTGTTTTGAAGCACTTTCAAGCCAATTAATAATTCAATTTTCAACATAAATGCGCCTTTTCTACCATGTCGAAATATCAAACATAATTATTTGTATAATTACCGAGTTTAATTAGTGTTTGACGTGTTATTTGTGTTATTTACATAAGACTAAATTCTGGCCATGACCTTTAACAAGAATTAAATACCTGGGAGTCAATTGCAGACATGTCAAAGGGTGAAGGAAATTATAAAACAAAAGCAGAAGATTGAGATAATATTATTTTAATAGACTAATCGAAAAATTTAAAATGAACTTAGATCCTCATAATGTGCTGCTGTGATTTTAAAATAATGATAATTGAATAATTTGGAGCTTGACATGCAGCTTTAATATTAATTTATTACTTGTTGACATGAGGAAAGGGATCACAAAAACTAAATCTACCTAAAAAAATTGACATTTCTTCTTAAGACTCTTACTTAAACTAAGCTGAATAGTTTTTCTATCTGAATTTCAGTCTAGTATTTTCTCCGTAGGTGTTTCGACTACCTCATATTCTCATCAGTACCAATTTTGCAGGGGACTTGAGAATGTAGTTCTATGTGATAAAATAAAGCTATTAAGTTCTTTAAAAAATATCAAAATCTTAATAATTTACCGATTAACAAATTTAGAAATTTTATTAAGTTCATAATTCATATGTAATTTAAGGCTGAATGTATCAAGTTGGTATTTGGCTTAAAGAATAAGTTGAATTAAGAATCTCAGCCACAAGAAAAACTCTTTGCCTAAGTGACCACCAAAGGGACTTCATCTAAAAATCAAAGAACATTTATTTTGTTAAATTTATAAAATCTTCTTACTTTCGAACATATACTACTAGAAGCAGCATGTAGTGCTCATTTCGTTTATTTTAAAAACGATGGAAAAAGCAGGGTCGCTGATTACGAATTTGGTAACTTAATTTGAGAACTCAAAATAGTACTCTAAATATGATCACAAAGAAGGCCAAATTTTCTGGATTCTAAAACCTCAAAAACTTATTGGTTGTTTGTGTTTCCATCGAGTCTCAGGAATATCGAAAGGGTCACCTTTTTTAGAGCCATATCGGGCTCTCTGTCGACAATTTTTTAATTCAAATGGCATATTCGTAATCGGCAATCCTAAAACCCCCGGGTCAAATTTCACCGAGTGTATAATCTTCTAAATAGAATCTCAATTCCAAAATCCCAGATTCGTGATCAGCGACCCATGGAATCTGTAAAACGATATATCACTCGCCCATATTTTATTTCATTTATGTAATATTTAAATTTTTGAGTGTTGTCAACTTAAAATTTGTTTCAAAAAAATCATTTCCGACGTCGCCGCTTTTATAAACAAAAATCAAAGGTGGCCGCTATCACAAACGGAAAAAAGATGTAGCCTCAGTTCCGCTGAACTGACGATATATCGTATAATTCAATTCAAAAAGTGCTAACTAAATGACTACAGCTCAAATTTAATAATAATAATAATAGAATGACGTCTCAGATGTGTCAGAAAATTGTGAACATATTGTGGTAATTCATTGAGAGATTCATAAAAATTAATAGCAGTATATTAGTACCTCCATGTGCTAGAACTATTTTACAGTTCTACTGCAGATATTTATTAAATCTTCAGGCCTTACAACTAAGATCTTGAGGTCGCCAGATCAGCGTCAAACACAAAGAAAAAAATACTTACTTGAGTGAAAGCTATATGCATCACAAACAAAGTGGCTCATGGAATCTTGCATTGGAACTGACATTAATCATTCAAAAATAGAACTTAACCATTACATGATCTTGAAAAAGATCTAAGATCAAGTCTAAGGTCATTAATGACAGCTCTTTATAATCTTCACAACATTCATAGAGATTAGTTTTCCGATATTCAGCTACCCTGACGAAATTCTTGTTCAAAAAGTCTGAACAAGGCTTTTGATCTTCAAAATGACCTTCAAATGTTATTTTAACCCTTGCATTAAACGGTATTAGAACATAAATTTTCCTCTCTTTTCAAATGTGACAAAACATAATGATTTCCATGTGAAATACGTCAATAAATTCGATTTTTTTTTCGACAATCTGGGACTCTCAATCGCCATATTGAGTCGGCCATTTTAATTTGCGAAAATTACAAGACGATATTTGAAAGAAGAGGTCGAAAGCTATCATTTAAACCATCGTATGTCTAATTTACATCAAAACTGTCTGGTTGACAGGGAATGCCCCATATATGTATACCTATTTTTTGAAGTCAGTTAAAAAGACGTTATTAAATGATATATGTAAAACCTTATCAATTTTCATATATTTTTGTGAAAGTTCCATTTAGGCCCTTCTTTTAATCTCTATATTCTTCCTACTTAATTTCCTAATATACAAACATGGAAATTTGAGATATGTTTCGATAAATTCGACAGTAAATGGTTTATTCTGGTTCAGGGTGATCGTCTGCACCACAACAAGCGGCTCGTCGGCCACAGACGTACATTTTCATCGTGCCAATCGTAGTATGGTCGTTCAGAATCGTTGAACGATATATTCATCAAAAACTTCATTTCGTGCACGACGAGCCGCTTATTATTGTGCATAAACGCAGTTTGTAAGGGTTTCCCAACGATAACCGTCAGATATTTCAGTATCGTCGTATGAAACAACGCAAACCATGTGCCAAAACAAACAATTTATTGCCGAATTTATCGAAAATATCCATGTTCATAGAAAACTATATGGAAAAATTATAGAAATAGAAATATTCGTATAGCTGACGAAAATTGCAGATCCTGGTATCTACTTCTAATTTGCTACAAGTCGCAAGAGTTTATTGCTCATGGGGAGAAACAGTTTCCCTTAAGTGTTTTTTTATATTATCTAGGAATTTACATCTTCAAATAGCTCCAAATATGTATTTTTGACATTTTTAAGTAGATGAATTCAATGACGCCGGGAGGGTGAAAAACAGATAAAATTTGAACTCGCTGTCTCTCGAATATGTGGTTTTAGAGGTTTGGATTCTTAAGCCCCCTCTGGCTTTTTTTCTACCAACGTCCACGATTGAAGTTTTAACTTATCCACCAAATTAACAAGGAAAAATATTTGTCTTTATAATGACTTTTTTGGACCCACTTTAAACGTTTTTTTTTAAATTTTTTTCCTTAAAACAGCTACAGCCGCTGCCACTGCCAATACCTGTAACTGATTCGTTGCGAGCATTGATGATATATCGTAAAGTCCGTCAAAACTGGTAGATGAACATGCTCGTAGTACAGAACCGTGGCACTGAAATCAACCAAACATGCTTATAGTCGGTGATCTAGATGCTATGGGAATTGTTGATCGTTAACCTAACCAGGATGGAAGTCAAAATGAAAAGGTTTTCATAATATTCGAGAAAAAGTTAAATTTTTTTAGTAATTTTTTATTATTTTTTTTATTATTTATTTTATTATTTATTTTATTTTATCTTATCAATAAATAATTTCAATTTTTTGACGTTCTCCAAAACCCTGCCTTCGATAAATAAACCAATTTAATATTAAGGTATTAATTATGAATCACTTCATAATTGATATAAAAACAGTTTACGTAATTTTCTTGAGCCTAAATTGTTTTCTAGGTCTTTCGCTCCAGAGAATATATACCGTTTAACTTATGCTCGCATAGCGAATGTTATTTTTGACTCTCTGCATATGAAATTATGAAGTTTTCGTAGGAGAGACAAATATTAATTATTCATGAATTTCCCTTTTTTTCGTAGATATATCTATAGGCCTAAAACAGCATCAATAAATACTACACTTTATTTCAAATTGTCTCTCCAATTCTAATTCTTTACTTAAGGACCACCCTGCATAATAAAAATATCATGCTATTCTAACGACAATAAGGATATTTCCATACATCTTTAAAAATATATTCCTATGCAATCTGATATTGAATCAATTTTCATCGGTAAATGAAGATAATCCTCGAATACACTTGCCTAAGAACATATATGTCACTGCTCAATCCAAGTAAAACGCACATATTCAGTTACTTAGAATGTTATAAATTTTGGGTTTGAACAGTATTGAAGGAAAATTAATTCTTTTTTGAAACATATTGCAATGTCTTGTGCGTTAAGTTGTGTTGGTAAATTTTCTCCTTTAAGAAACTTCCTTGTTAAGTAAATTAGTCCCAAAAACAAAAACATCACAGATGAGTGTGACTGGCAGAGTATTTCCTACTATTTAATATTATGATATACATAGAAATAGTCAACTACATCAAAGATACGTTGGTTATCTTGAAAAATAATAAGTACAGGGTGTCCAATTTTTGACACTTTTGCAAGGTATCTTTATTATTATTATTGCTAAAGACTTGCAATTTCCTCGAACCTGTACTTTTTTGTGTTAAACGAAAAATTCAACAAATGAAATATTCCTAACCCTCTGTGTTTTTAAAGTTCAGTGTGAAATTGGAAATTTTTCATTTTCAAGTCCCGCTTGTATGGGAATTAATATGTAAGTCAATGACAAATCAAAAATGGGATATTCTGGAGTTTTTGACGTAAAATCCGCCGGCAACCTTATTAATAATAATTTTGGTACAATGTGTTTAATATCATTTACAACTTTCGTTTCAAAATTTTTAGGATTCTCTTAATACGCAGGGTGTCCGGGAAAATGTGAATATTGTGGATACGAAAATTGCACGTGAAAGGAGTAATACGTGTTCATATAAACTTTTTTCGTATAGGCCTCCTTTTCGGAGATATGGACTCCCAAAGAACTGCAATGAAATCAAGTTTTTTAAACATAATTATTGAACCATCTAGTATATTTCAATTTTTTCTTTAATACAATGTATATCAGGTAACATCCTTCAAATTATTAATCAAAAAAACAGTTTGAATTACTCACAGTTGCAGAGATGAACTAGCTATGACACTCATGATCCCATTTTTTTGTGCCCTGTATGTTTAGAATTTTGAATAACATTTTTTGCCTACCTTTAACTATTGGCTAAAAATTAAGTACTCTTCATTCATGTCACTAATCCTAACCGTTTTCGGAAAAACGTTATTTTATTTACACTGTTAGTCCCCTAACTTCTATCGGGTTGAATATGAGAAAAAGAAATTTTTCCCTGTCATCATAGTTTCAATAAAAAGTTAGACTAACTGCTTAGTTAAAAACTTCATAAAAGGATTCAACGTGGGCTCCATGAAGTCTCATATAGTCGCGGGCACGACGAATTGAGGACTGCTGTATCTGCCACATTAACTCAACATTGTTCATTATTTGATCACAATGAAACGTGATTCTCTACAGGCAAAAATCCAACGGGGTTAGATCGGGAAACCAAGGAGGCCAGGCAATAGGTCCTCTTCTACATATCAAACGGTTTGGATGGACGTTATTCAGGTGCTCCTGCACAGCAACGCTGAAATGAAGTGGTGCTCCATCGTGCATGTAGTACTTGTTTAGGCGGGTTTAAAATGGTAAGCGCTTTACTAAATCCTTAAAAGCGTTCTGGAGAAGCTCCAAATAAAGTTCTCCATTCAATCGTGCAGGCAATACGAATGGTCTAATCAAAAATTTTCAATGATTCCTGCCCAGACATTAATTAATTGGAACTGATATTGATGAGGATTTTCATCAGCCATACATTTGAATTGCGTAAATTTATGATACCATTTTTAGTAAACCCTGCTTCATCTGTGAAGATAAAAGTTCTAATGAAACTTACATTATTTTGTTGCTGATCCAATAGCCAGTTTGCAAACTGCATGCTACGGGGAAAATCTTCAAGAATCGGTTCGTGCGCTTTTTTAAAATGATATGGATATAACAACTGTTCTTTAAGAACTTTATATACTATCATTTTCGACTTATTAAACTGCACTGATAATTCTCGACGGCTGGTTGAAGGAGTGTCATCTACAACATTTAAAATATTGTCCTCTAATTGCGGTTTACGTACTGTTCTTCCTTTACCAGCATCAATATTTCTTTTCCCAACATTTACAAAAATTATGAAGAAATTTAGTAATATTATCTTGTTAAGTGGAATCGCCTACCATTCTTCCTTAGACGTTGGTCAACTTGTTGAAATGTTTTCTGATCTGGAAAAGTACAATTAGGGTATCTGTCGTTATATAATCTCCAGGCTTCCATTTAGCTAATAACTTGAATTTTTGAAGTTTAGTGTAAGGTGAACGCTGTATTTTTGTCTTTGAATTTTTTTTTTCACCAATTAACTTCTATACGTATTATACTGATATTTTTGGGTGTTTTAAGTCTATTGCAAGATTAAATTAATAATGTAGTCGTTTACAGGTATTGTATGTAAAAATCAGTGCATTTTTAAAGCCCTCTCAAGAAATGAGGAAATCTTGGGAGCGCCATTTAAAGTGTGCAATAAAATTTTATGCAAAATTTGCTCTGACTTTACTATAATTGAATGATATGCCCAGACTCTTAATCTAAGGTCTTTGTATTTCTATTGCTGCGACTCTAAACAGTACATAGCAGATTTCATTAGAGATTCAACAAAAACAGATAAAAAGATTGTAGATATAGAAATGGGATTTTAAATCTTTTAGAGAAGAATAAGGAAACTTTCTCAGGGAACTGCAGAAGGAAAGGAAAAATATAACTAAAGAAACGAATGATTTAAATCTTATTCAGCAGAATATGATTAGAAGCATTTAAACGCTCTGAAAATGAGATTTCTATAAAGAATCTAAAAAGGATAAATCGCAAACTTTATAAGGTTAAAAGTTCTGTTGACTATTCTAAGATTTTTGAACCAGATTCTGTCAGTTTGAATTATCCCTGGGTAAAAAAAAATTGTTGTTTTAACACATGACTTTGGAAAAAACCTTTGTTACCATTTAGCAAATTTATTTACATGTAAATCAAAATTTATCTTACTTTACCAAAAATCTTATGAGATTTCTTATTAATATTGATTTTTTGATTCTGATTTTATTTGTCTCACTTATTATTTAAATTAAAAAAGTCTATTCAGGCTTAGTAAACTGATAAAAACGATAATCACTGATTTTAATCCTATTGAATATACTAATCTCAAGTGCTATTTCACCTGAATACTTTTAAATATAAAATCCCTTTGTATCTTAGTGAATGGCATTAATTCTCTGGACTTGATCGTTTTGTGTTAGCATTGACTGCATGCTGATGAACCTGTTTTTGTTCCTGAATATTCAATTATTCATCGATATAGCAGCACTGGGTGCTCACATCGAGGAACTATTGTTCTGGCGAAGGTTTTCTGGAGGTTACTTAACTTGGAACGAGTCAGTTGGTTTGATTATTTACTATAAGAAAACGTTTTTGAATTTTCTCTAGTTTCTTGTACATTCTTCAATATGGTAATTGCTTATACAGATTTCCGTCCAGTGACGTGAATGTTTTTTTCTTCAAATTATAATCAATTCGATTACAGCTTTCTGCTAATTTAAGTATAATTACATGTAGAGATCTAAACATAGATTATTTTAATGTTTCTCACTGTGACACGCGAATGTAATTTGTTTGCATTGTTTGGTTTATCATGCATGTAAATGATTGCATGCTGCCTCACTACTTGATTACGTATGTTCAAATCTTTTTTTTTGTGGAATTTAAGAAAGGGCCTAAATGCGATGTGATTAGTGCTGGTTTATCAGGTCACAAGGCAATTGTAGTTTTAGAATTGGACAAAAACTGTATAAACGTCATCTGAAAAAAAAAACTCTACAAGGTTTACCCAATTATACAATGGCGCGGAATGGCTTAATGGTAAATGGCAAATATGCCTAAAAGTGTTATCTAAAAATTTGTACAAGTGCGAGACTATTTAATTTATTTTAAATTATTAATAAATATTAATAAATTCTTTTGTTTTTTGGCTAATCTTTCGAATCAAATAATGCATAGGCCTAATTGTAGAATCTATTTAAACCATTTTAGGGTCTTGGATTAATATTTTCTTCATCAAGCAGACACTAATGAATTACAACACATTAGTACGCAGTTAAAAAATAAGCATTCGTCTGGATACGATGGAATGGGTGTGTAAATATTCCTTAACTTTCCTAACAATTTGTTGGATATTTTGTCTGATGTTATTAATATGCCATTTAATAGCGGTATCTTCTCATTTCTAGAAGGCAAATATTATAGCTATTTACAAGGATGACGATAGAGACTTTCGGTCTAGTTTTCTCCCTATTGCTCTTTTACTTATATTATCTAAGATTATTGTAAACTTGGTTAAGTTTCGTTTCATTTTTAGAGTCATTATATTTAAGACTTAATGAAAAGTTCCCTTTCGCTGTTTTCTGCGATTTGTCAAAGGTGTTTTAATTGCGTGACCCATATCATGCTGCTTAATAAATTGAAGATTTATGGCTTCAGGGACCAAGCGCATGAATGATTTGCCCCTTATTTGGAAGAATGTTACTTTTGGGGGTTGTACTTCTGATCATTTAAGTATTAAATTAGGGGTACCTTGCTAATTTGGAACTTAGAGGGAACTTTACCTTATTTGCCATTATTTTTTGTCATGGTACGGATTCTGATAACTTGAGTCGGATTGTAATGCGAGATTTAGAGATGATTAAAATTTATTTGACTCAGATGAATCGAATCTTAATGGGAACAAAACGTGTATTTTACAGTTTAATTGTGGCCTAAAGATATCAAAAATGCCTTAGTAAAAAACCTCGAAGTAAAAGAAAAAAGTTAATTGTTTTTTTATTTGTATAGTAGGTTAAAGTTCGAGAGTTACTTAAAGTTAATTAATTCAAAGTTGGCCTTTGGATGCTATACATTAAGGGTTATAAGCGACCAGGTTAAAATAACGATAGCAAGACATTCATATTTTGCTCTCATCGAATCTCACTTGAGATATGGTCTTTGCTTTTGGGGTGTTTTTTTTTCTAGGGAGTTGTTTAATAGTATGTTTCTTTTACAGAATAGAGTATTGAGATATATGTCCAAAGCGAAAAGTGGTGACTTATATCGACTCTCATGATACTATCCTTCTTTTTATCCTGGAATCTGAACGTTTAACGCATAAAAAATTTAAAACTATTATTGTTTGCTCGTCTCTAAGAAATATTTGCTCAGCCTACAATATTCCTCTGCTCATTCCATGCACCTCTCAAACGAGAAGTTCTGTGTCACCTTCTGTTGTGTAACAAACAGATACATATTGAACACCTGTTCAAGCACAGAATAAAATCTTTATTTTTAAACTATCTATTATACCTTCGATCATACCGTAGATTTAAACAACAATAGATTTGTTTGAAGGCTGTTTATGGTCGGTGGGGGAGACGCTTTTTTGATGTTTGACAGACATAAACATGTTTACTTATCTCGTCTTCCAGTTTAATTGCTTATTGTGGCATTTTCAAGTGTTAGAAATTACTATAAACGCGAAGTTTACAATTAATATTAACAAAAAGAAGATTTAAAAACTTATTTTTATCGGTAAATATTGTTAGATATTGTTTACATATTGAAAATAAAAATAATAATAATTTAGGCAACCATATATTCATACTTTGTTTTCAGAATTGACGTACCGATGATACTCGTATAAATAATGCAATTAGAAAAGAATAGCATAAAACCGGTATGTCTGTACCAAGAAATTAAATATCTACTGTTTATCAACACTTTTTCATATATAAATAAAAATATTATTACGTTATTCAGCGTTCAAACAACCGGGCCCTAGTTCTGACGTTATGCTACTTCTACGGGGGTATGTTCGAAGTATTATACACTGTAGATGAGTATTTTGATAAATATTTTAGCTAAAGGAAGAAGAAAGGATGTGATTACTTAACGTGCCTGGTACTATTTTTTTTTTATTTATTTTGACTAGTTTTGTAATCTCTTTTATTTTTTTAGATGTTTGATGTAAGCTATAACTTTTATATATTTTTTTTTAAGTTCTTAATTTTTTTTGTTTAATTGTTAAGATTTATTTTTAAATAAGTTTATATTCTTCTTAGTTTATCAATGAGAAACTAATCCTTTGAACAATAGACCTGTATTCAAATTTAAATCTAAGTTATTAATGGGTGATTTCAACACAAAGGTCGGTTGCGAGACTGTGGAGTATATAAGGGGGATATTTGATTTAGGTGACAAAAATGAACGGCGTGTATTGTAAGAAAAAGAGAGAGAAGACCTGGAAGTGTCCTCAAGATGGACAGGAAAATACTGAAATCAGCCAAATTGAAAATCATGTTTGAACCGTATCATATTGGAATTATTTTCCGACGTTTCGTCTACGATTGTATGAGGAATCTTCCGTGATCTTTACTCTACGAGATTATAACACCGAATGACTATCGAGGAGCAACAGCCCGGTATTTGTACCCGACTGGTACTCAGCAAGACGTGATCCAGAGTTATAATCGATTTCCACGTGTAATGGAGACTGAAACCTATATCTTGATTAATATTGTTTGGATATTTATAAATTTTGATTGATTCTCTAATTTTATGTTTAAAGAAACCAGACACAGCTACTGTAGATAATACAATTTCTTTCTTTTTTATACATATTTTATGTTCCTTAAACCTAGTGAATATAGACCGTCTTGTTTCACCTACATACACTTTATCACAAGAGAAAGGGATCCTGTAAACGCCTTCTGTTTGAGATTTTATTACGCCCTTTGGTGAATTCAAGCATTGTACAACTTTCTTACATGTGTTGAAAATTGTCCAAATGTTTGATTTTCGGAGCAATCTGGCCATCATATTGGTGGTTCCGTGTATATAAGGTAAGATAACACTGTCCATAGTAGGTACATTTATCCATAGATTAAAAACCATCCAATTAGAGCCCGGCGACATATTGGTCAGTTTGATGTAGAATCCCT